>WARS01000010.1:640000-1280000 GCA_008933995.1 Datnioides undecimradiatus
GCGTGTGTGTGTATCTTTAAGAATTCAGCTGTAATTTGAGCCCTATAGGAGAGAGCGAGCCAGGGAGAGAGAGAGAGTCAGAGAGAGAGAGAGAGAGTCAGAGAGAGAGAGAGAGATTCAGGGAGACAGAGAGAGAGAGAGAGGGAGAGTTACCTCACACACCATCAACCCTCCTCCTCGGTTTCTGTAATCGAGCGTCGAGCTGCATGATCTGCACCGCTGCAATTATGCACGTTTCGCGTTGGATGGGATTCTCGCTAAACGCCGCAAAGCAGGCACAGGCACAGATCTCCAACCCCGCTGCATCCCCCACAACTTGTTAGCGCGCGGTGTGTGCGCGCTCGTGTGCGCGTGTGTGAGCGGGCTGCCTTGTTTATCAAAAAAAAAAAAAAATGACTCGAGATGGCTGTGGCTTTGACTCAACGTTCACGGCTTTGCGAGCGACCCCTGGAAACCAGAGCCAGTTGAGAGAGTGAGGCGCAAATCATCTTGATGAAAGTCATAAGGTGAGTCCATCTGGGATCTTATATTTTCTCTTCAGATCGCTGGCTGGTACACACAAACACGACCAGGCCAGTGTTACCCCCCCCCCTCCTCCTCTTCAACACATTTTACAGCAACAGCAGCTGACCAAGCAATGCGGCGTGAATTGGCCTTGTGTGCGCTATTCTACACGTTATTCCTCGCTTTAACGCTAATCCTCCGTGATAGTTGGTTAATAACATGGTTGCTCCGGGCAATCGATTCTACTCAGCATCACAAAAATGCGGCGATGCACAAAGCGAAGTTATTTTCGTGCTGCTTTCGTTTCCTCGGCGTTTTAAAAAAAAGAAAAAAGGTCCACCCGTCTTCTTACGCAAGCGCGTATTAACCTTACGCGCCAGTCGTTATAGGAACATATGAAGCTGGCAAAACAATCTTCCAGGAAGAAAGCTGTTTGAGCCGCGCACGGCAGAAATAGACACGCCGCTTCCCAGAAAATTAAGACAGGCCTATCTTTAAGGCGGGCCCAAACATGCCACTCTCAGTCCCACTGAGGCAATAATAAATCAGTGGGGGTCTGAGTAACACCGCTCATGTGTGATGTTAGTCTGAGGTTAATTCCTCTGAACTCCCTCTACCCACCTTGTAATTGTCAGATAGGTTTGCAGGCTGACCTGCGCACAGCTGCTTTGGTGCTTCGTGAATACAGTGTGTTGAGGGGAAAAAACAAAATAAGTTAAATAATAACTGGGGTGAGGCATTTGCATGAACACATCAGCTGTGTTATATATCACCAAATGAGACTGACAATAAGAGCCAGCCCTGTGAGAACGGGAACAGGTTTGCCAGGAAGCGTGCAAGCAGGTTGCTGCCTTAAACCTCCAACAAGCCTCATCTGTGGTTTCCCTTACCCAGATAATCACAGTCTTTGCTTTCATTTTGACTTTCACAGCTCATTGAGCTGTAGCAAATTCACTTTTTATTGTTTAAGATGTATAGATCTTTGCTAGTTTTAGGAGAAAGGCTCAACCACTGAGTAGTGTTTTGTTCTCCACGTTGCTTCAGCTGTTTCTGCTCTGTATCCTTACACCGACCTCTGTAACCATTTGCCCTTGGCGACAGGGTCCTGCACATGTCTTGCATGGCACAAACATGCATGTGTGTACCTAAAACAACCCTTTGCTGTGGCTGGAGGTAGCTTTACTTGCTTCCTGAGATATCTAGAGATATCCCCTAGTCAAAGTCACAATATGGACTCTTTAAGTGTCCCTCTAACAACAAGAAAAGTCTCTCTGCCTTGCAGCGTGCTACATTAATGGTACTCACTGCCCACTAATGCATTACAGCCGGGCATGAGGAGAGGACTCTGTGGAATTGGCCTTTTTGTTCCCTGGTGACTTTTTCTTGGCGCCAGTGCTTCAGTGAAGTACACTGTTTGTCCTCGAGCATTTGTTTGGTGTAACGCAGGAACAAAGGCAGGTATAAAATCACCAAGGCCAGAGCTCCAGGGATTGAGATGTGTGCGGAGATGCTCTGTTCTACTGGTTATGAGATGTAAATATGTCTTTAAAGTTAACTGACTTGGCTCCTAACCAAGAGTAAAATCAGCCTAAAGCTATGCAAACAGCTCTGTGCAACACTCATAAAACTGTTCGGTGGCCTGAACTAGCAGTGGCTGCAGTGGACCACTGTCCACCGGTGACATACATTTACTGGCTACAAGCCATCGTGCATGCAGAGCTGATGAATTTGGATCTTTGCTGTTGTTCTTATAGGGAACACTCTCTTTTGATCTAAATATAGAAACACTGAATGGATTTCTGGGTGGCTTTAGGCCACAGCACAGAGTTCTGCTGCACAACGTGTTACTCCAAGCCCTAGATTTTGAATTAAATTATAGATATGGAATGGATTTTATTGAACAATCCCATGCTAATCAACCTTTATAGCGTGTAACTATGTTTTACTGTGGTACACCGCGTGGCAGACCCCTGTCCATTTGGGATTCTCTGATACCAAAGCTGTGATACCTCCCATTGTCTCCTATAACTATAAGGATGCAGAGCTTTGTGATTCATCAGTGCAGCTGATAATTCTAAAAATCTGATCCCCAAAAGCTGAAAGTATTTGGTGTTAAACGTAAATGACATTTCCTGGACCCCTGCTTCAAGTCGGTGTACATGTCAACATTTAGATAGGTTGTTGCCGTGTGTGTGTGTGTGTGTGTGTGTATGTCTTTTTAAGCAAACACAGCAAAGTCCAGGGTAAGTTTAAAAGCACATTCTCCTGATGCAGTTTGCTAAGCCGCTATCTGTGATCTCTGACGACAGCAGGTGAAGATTTCTGTTGCAGGGCTACCTGGGAAAGAAGGTGTGCTGCGAGGATGTGTGTGTGCGTGCATGTGTTAAAACCACAGTAACTGGTTTTACCACACGTATAGATACTTGATGCTTTTGTCATCTGTGTGATGAGAGTCTCTTTTCCTCTGTGACATCGACCCAGGAAGTAAGACATTAACTTGTCGTCGTTAAAAATTCAACTTCCTACACTTTTGCATCCACCTCGCCAGCCAAGCAGAAGCTTTAATCGCCAGTCACTTCAGCCACTTTGCCACTGATGTTTAATTTACCTTTCCTGGTTAGGGGCAGTGGCCGGTGACAGATTGTTGTTATTGTCAAAGGTCACCACGTAACAGAAGCACTGCAGCTGGTTTAGCACTGCTGACCTGGAGGTGTCAAGTGATACGAAGGGAATATGGAATCCACGCAGTCGTCCTCGTGCTCACAGTTGCTGGACTGCACAGACGCACACACATCACATCCTACCCTCGAATACACGCTCATGCGATCGGCTGACACGGAAGGAGAAATCTGATAGGCTTGAATTAATAATTACCTTTTTGAAAAAAAGGGGGGGGGGATGCATTTGTGAATCGAGCCGCAAGGAAGGAAGTCACAAAACACCCACACACAAACGCGGCGAAGTTCACACATGGCGATCAGGTTGTAAATGCAGGCTCAACATTTGGTATGTAAATGTAACAACTGCATATATATATACTGTATATTTGTTCTTATCTATTTATTTAACATGTCTTTTTATGTAAGGATTATACAACGTTAACTTTTTGTTTGCATTGCAAGAATCATTTATAAATGAATCAAAATGACGTTAGCGTGTGTGTGTGTGTGTGTGACAACAGAGCGTGGCCTCTGTCTAATCTTTACCCTTGTTCTCTCCATCCTCTCACAGTGGGGTTGGGTGGCCATGGACCCATTCAGCCAGCTTATCCTCACCATCTCGGTGACCAGTTTCCTCACCTTCCAGTGGCTCTTCCACAAAGTCAGCCCCTGGATGTCCACGCGCATCAGCCCCGGCTTCCTCGGCCTCAGCGACAAGCAGAAGGTGGAATGGAACTCAAGGTGAACTGACGCGAACTCGCGATCGTGATGAGTCTAAATATTTACATGCTGCGTGCGGCGGGGGGTGTGACACTGATGCTGCCCAGAGGGGGGGTTGGTTTGAGCCGGGTCCAAAGATGCATACTGACAGTCAACCCACATACTTCCTGTGACACGGGGATCTGACTCACTAGCAGGATGCATTGTGTATTTTGCTGTGTTTGCTCTGCTAGCTTCAAGGTGCCGGCAGCAAGGTGGAAACTTAGTGGAAAAGGTGTTTTGTTTTTTTGTTTGTTTGTTGTTTACAGCCTATTTTTGGCTGCGCATTTGGTTAATTTGAAAGAACACTTAACGAGTGCGCATATCCGACTGACGCAGTAAAACCTTGATTAGTTTTCATAGGTTGTGAAGCATAAAAAACCCGGGAGTGTGTCATTCAAAGCAGTTTTTCATTGGTAGGGTTGGGTTTTATGACATAAATATCTGAGCCAAATCAGCTAAAACACTGAAACACCCCTATCACTAATATTTATGTGTTAACAAAGAAGCAAAGTTTATATAATCCTGTATTTGTGTCATTTGCCATCATCCCTATTGGCTATGGAAACAATTAAGTCACTAATTTCATCCGTGATGTAAGGCGTCAGTCTCGTGTTAAACAAATCCCCAGTTTAAAGTTTAGAAGCAATAGTTTTTCAGTTCATTTGCTTTCAGTTAAATAGAGTTCATATGCTCTTCCCCTCTCGTTGTGGCCAGTGTGTGCTGAATTGCAGCATAAAACACATGCACGCATTTCCTGCACGGGTCAGTCTGTACCAACGAGTTTCACGTTAGTAGCTGTGTCTGCTCGTGTTTCCTGTGCTAATGGACTCTTATTTAGCAGTGCTGCAACATACTGCAAGTGTATAAAACAGAAGATGTGTCCAAACTCCTTCTTCTAGCCAAATTACATTGGTCACATGTAATGACTAGAACTATTTAATCTTTACAGTTCATCAGTCAATTGAAGCAGACAAGTAGGGATGCTTCAGGGCGACAGTGTTCATAATGATGACTAATTCGTTTGATCAGACAACAACCGAGTGTCATCTGTTGTCATCCGCGAACTTGTCATGGGAACATGGCAGTCACTGGCGGGAACAACGAGATCGAAACAAAAAGATGGTGTTTGTGTCTTGAGAGCGACAGAGAGGCAGCCGTGGTCTTCAGGCACCGGCAGCGCAGCGAAAAGCTTTAAGTGTAGATTGACGGCCACTGGGCGTCCGGCAGGGAACAGTGTTCGGAGCGATCCAGCCTGGGTCCAACTTGCATCAATCATTCATTCTCATTTTCTCTCATACTCTGTTTATTACTCGTGAGAGCACTTGTGAAATTGAAATGGTCACATGGTTTATGGGCAAATGAAAATTAACGATTGGTGGAGACGGATGCGGGCTGTGGGGATCCCTGTCCAGGTCCGTGACTTTACAGATTCTATTTAAACAGTCTTGAAGTCGCTGTGGCTGTCACTCTGTCTTACTGACTGATTGCTGAGAACTGTTGGACTGTCTCACCGCCTTAATGACTGACTGGGACTGTGTGCCGCTCTGCCTGACCCTTCAGCAGTGTTTAATCTCTTAGTCTAATTGGTTTGAATCCGTGTGCAGCCCTGACAGGCAATCAGTTGATTCACGTTGAGTCCTAAAAATCCAGCGCTGTGAACCAGGGAGCAGCTCCAAGGCTCTTTTCACGACTAACGATAAACATCCATTTGTTCTTTAACATGTTTATTTAACTCTGACACGTCTCAGCATCTACGCTTGTCAGACAGGGCTCGATCCTCATGACTCTGTTTGTTTTGGTGTTGTTTTGTAGGACGGTGTCAACGTTTCACGCACTGTTGGTGGGAATCTTCTGTCTCCACATCTTGTTGTTCGATGATGCCGTGAACGAAGACCCAGTCTGGTGAGAGTTTGGCTCTAACTGCCAGAACCCAGAGATCTCATCGTTTCTCTCCCACACATTCCTCCTGTTTGTCGAACATTACACTTTGGTGGATTCCCTTATTTAAGCTAAATTTTAAATGTTAGCATATCAGGGTACTTAGCTGAACTTACCACCATAGTAAGCAGCATCATCTATCATTACTCCAAGGGCCAAGGGGTAATGTTAGCACACAGCTAACTTCATTGCCATGTGAGTTAAGTTCAGGACTGACTCATCGACCGTGTGGGAGCATAGACTTGTCAATATGAGACTTGAGGATAGCATCAGCAGACCTGCCCTGCTCTGTATTGAATTTGGGGAACTTCACACTCCAGCAACCGCAGCCAAGCCTGCTACTCGAGATAGTGTTACATTTGTCAAAATCCCATATGTTGCTCCTCATTCGCCGATCTTGAACCTTTGCAAACAGCAACTCTAACAACTCCTGTCAAACCCGATGTGTCTTTTCAACAGGGGAGATCCTACACTGGTGAAGACTAATGTTGCCATCACAACAGGCTACCTCATATCTGGTGAGAGAAACACGTGCAACGCTTGTTAAAAGCAAGGACGTGCACCTGAATTCGTATTAAGACGCTATAACCTTGATGCTTAGATGACTCAGTGCGTTTTGGCCCTTCATCAGTCGCCTGTGCTTTAAATGCTCTAATTGCACCAATAACGTGTTATCTCTCTCTCTCTCCCCTGTACTTTTGTTTTTCCAGATCTGCTGCTAATATTTTACTATTGGAAGGCGATAGGCGACAAGTTTTTTGTAGTTCACCATCTGGCAGCGTTGTATGCTTACTACTATGTACTGGTGAGTGCCCTATTGTCCAATAGCAGAACGTGCAGGCAAGATGGGAAGGAGACAACCAAGGGTGAACAGCTGTGTCCTGTCAAGTTGGGTGTTTTTAACCAATGTAGCCACCATTCAGTAAGTGTCCATGGCTGTTCCCATGCGGCTCATATAGGTTATTTCAATATGCACAAGGCCAAGGTCAGTGTGCTCAGTACCTGTGCAACAGATATGCCCCCAAACTGTGCAAACAGACTAGAGAAGGTAAACTTATAGATATTTAAAATTACTAAAATAGAAATGAGTGCTATAGAAACGCACTAGCTGTGGAGTGTTAGTTGTTTATTCCACTCATTGTTTACCTGCCCAGTTTTGGCCTTATTAACATGTTGACTGGTATTTTTTTTTAGCTTGCCTGGAAGTGCCTGATCTAAATAGTGCTGTGAGTGCATGAATTGTAGGTTTAAAGTCAGTTTGAAGGGTTCACGAGGTCCAGAGCTGCAGCCAAAACGAAAGAACCTGATGACTGACCCCCATAATGCTTCATCTCAGCTATTTGGCGTGGATGCTGGCGCCATCCTGCATAATTTTTCCGTTTGTGGGTATCGACAATGGTCTGGCGTTAATTTCACTACTCGCCTGAAGCAATAATTGGTGACTCATTGGTTACCGCTCGCGTATGGTTGGCTCTTATCGAGATAGTTCAGTGTACTCAGCGGTTATGGGCAGTGCTGTTCACTCTTGGTTCAATCTGAAACCCTCTAGGTCGCCAGGATCTGTGGATTACTATTATGGAAATGAATGACTACGGTATTTTTTGCATGGAATGCTCAATGATGGTACTGGCTAATGACCCCCTCCTCCCCCTCACCTTACCCTTACAATCTCTGTGCTTTCTGTTTGTTTTACTGACCCCCCCCCTCCCCTTTTTAATGTCGTGTGAACCTGACGTAAGCCGAACTTCTCTGAGCTTAGCGCAGCTGAATGCCTTACTGTAACCACTGTGTGCATGCTGGCAGCTCTGAAAGCGTTCTACACAGACAGGGTTCCTTTCTTGTTACTGTGCATGCCAACCAACAGCATTTAACTTTCTTAATTACTTACCTGCCTATCTACAGTACCTTCCACCTGTCTGTTTTTGTGCCAGAGCCTAGTTCTGCCTCCTCTCTCTCTTCCTTACACTCCTCCTGAGAGTCCCTGAGGAGGGAAAACTGACAAAGCCACTCAAATAATGTCAACCACATGACCCCAAGCGCATCACCAGATAGTCAGGCCCCTTTTCCAATGCCATTGCCAGACATAGGAATGGGTATCTTCAAAGTTTTTGATTCATACATATATCAGTACCAATACTCATTACAGTTATTTAGCTTTAGCATCCTGTATCATTTTCCCTTGTCTAGCTAGAACGGGTTGGTCTTTGGTGGCGGACTTCTGCGTCACACTGACGTCGTCCAGGAGCTTATTTAGGAACATAGATTATGTGTGCCAATATGAGTGCCGGCTTGACTTTATGAAGTCGTGACAGTTTGGCAAGCTGCACGTCTCAGATGTAGAATATTGGATTATAAGTGTTTCACATGGTTGCTAGTGTTTTTCCCACTTTACAAACTACGTTTTTTTTTTTTGCATATAATGCTTTTAGCCACATTTTAATTCGACTTATAGCGAAGTGTGGTCTCACTCTACTGTCAGCCATGGCCAGAGAACACGTAATGTAAGCATAATCGCCCGACCACAATTAGGGGAGAGTTAGAGAATTTAAAAGTGTTAGCTACGTCGAAGTGAGTTAACTTAAAAGCTGCCCCCTTTGTCCAGAAGTTTATCAAAGTTTCGGTACTGACCAGTCAGGAAATTAGCAATTTACCAATTTAGTATCAGGTCTTGATACCCATCCCTAGTCAGGTGTTTCAAACAAATACAGACCTACTGTTGTTTATGCTCCCAAAAGTCAGTATTTTCTTTTATACCCATTTTATTTTAGTTAAGCAAACTCGCAGGTTATTCAGTTTCTTCCCCTACACTACATGTTCTGTGTATTTTATACAGAAAAATGCAAAAGCACATACAGTGTGCGTTGCTCTGCCTCTGAGGCCCCATGTTTAAACTGTTGTCTTGGTACTTTTGCATCACCACTGGCAAGTTACTGCACAATCTTGTTTAAAAAGCACAAAAGCGTTGTGGACAATTGGTTTTAACCACTTCACATCAGTGTAAACACCGCAGTCCAGATTTACTTCGTACCCCTATCTACGCCCCAGTCGGTGGCTGGATTTACAGATTTGTTTTTCTTCTTGAATGTGACACTCATCATATTTGCATCCATCCATTTTTGTCTGTCTTCATTGCATCGTTAATGAGGAATATTACTTTTGCACATTTCTATGCCTAAATACTGCTAAAACTATTAAAGCAGTGTCACATCGTGGGAGTAAAAGTACAATTTATAAGCGACTGTAAATCCAGCCTCTCATTTGCAGAAACAGAGCAAGCACCTGTATCTAAAACTCATAGGCAAATGAAACGAAGTAGGCCATACTGTTGCTGGACACTCATGACTGTTTCCTCAGGCTAGATCTGAAACTCAGGTGGGATAACAGAATGATTGCTCCTCGTTACTCAGCAAAACCAACACTGCAAGTCACATTGCTGTAGTCGTGTTACATTTATTATATAAAAGAAGAAAAAAAAAAAGAATTAAATTGGCCGAGCCTTGTTGTCATTTTCATTTTATTTAGTTTTGTACCCAGTCAAATTTGTCATATGTTGTCAAAGTCTCTTATTAGTTAATGTGTTGAATGTGTTTATGTGGAAGTATTCATGTTGGAAAAACATAATGAACTCTACCTACTCTGTATGATTATGAAACCCTGAAGCGCAGTGCCAAATTGAGATATTAAATGTAATTAAATGTACTTATATCTGAGAAACCTTTTATTCAAAACACCAGCAATTCAGCTTCATTCCATGAGTTTGTTGGTATACTTTGACTAATTATTAGTTAGTCGCTAATGTCTTGGTAAAAAACAGTGTTGACATTTTATGTTTTTAACAGCATCATAATCTGTCTTTTATGTGTGTTTTAACAGCCTAGTATAGCTTAACAAAAAGACTGAAATGTGATATAACTGCTCTGTAAATATCAGATGCATGCTTTCTTCTCAGTGTTGTAAGTGTTGCTTCTTATTTGCTTCCAGTTGTGGTGGCATCTTTTTTTTAAATTTTCTTTCATTTTCTTCTAATATATCTGTCTGTCTGTCTCTGTGTCCTCCGCTGACTTTAACATAAATAGCCCCTCTTCAAACCCTACATGCAAAAACTACCAACATCAGGTCGGGTTGTGTCATCCCCGTTCATGCAAAAACTACCAAAAGGGTTGTGTGTCATTTAGAAACCCAGAGCAGGTCTTGATCTAGATGGGGACTTCTTTATTCCTGTCTTGTCTGCTGCTATTGCTGTTGTGTTGCACTGAGCAGATATGATGCCCAGTCACAGTATGGACTTACCAGTTCCTAGAGGTACTAGCATGCTCATGCTAGGTGGAAAGCTCACATCACATGGTACAAAAACTGAAATGCAGATGTATCCTGTGTGTATCACGTAGTAAGTATGTTTCAATGACCAGCTTTTTGTTTCAGGCTTGACGGTAAGTCTCCTTTTACATGCTGTAAAAGTCAGCCCACTAGCCAAGTAATCTTGAATTATATGTTCTTTGCGGGTCTCTTAGTGAAACTGGATGCCGTGGTTTCAGTCTTAATGTTGAGCTTGACTTGTGTTGTAGATTTGCTTGTTTTGTTGACATGAGTCAAACTCACACCAACTGAAATAAGATCGGAATCACGGCACTCGGTCTCCCTGAGGCACTTTATCTGAGGACACTTGATTGACTTTTATTTGGCTAATGGCACAATTTTAACACTTCAGTCTGAGTGCTTGGTGTTCGTAGGGTACGGGCCGATTAGCAAGGTAGGCCAGGACAGCCGTGTTTAAGATGGGGCGGCCTGAAAAACATCTTGGTTAGATCATCTTCACGGTGTTTAGCAGCAGCTGGAAAGTGCATGATATTGTAACATGGAACAGAAACAAAGCCTTGTATGATTAACTTATAGTAGGATCACTTAGGAGTGGCTTGTGTCCATGGCCAAATCCCGCTGTCAGTAGTTCAATTTTAGACTCCTGACGGTGCGTTTCTACTGACATCAGTTAGTTTCATTGAGAAATGTCTGAAACAGTCAAGACTCAGCTTTGAGCTCAGGTACCGGGTGGGTTACAACTGCAGAAGATGATCTCATACCGAGGACAACACGATGACTCAGGCCCTGATCTTCTAAACGATGACATGTTTGGCAGTTGAACATATTGCTTTTTATTCTGCATGGCTTTTGATTGCTCCTTCAAATAGCGGCTGGCTGACTGTATGTATGGTTGGACAATGTGTATATATATGTATATATATACATGAGCTTGTGCTGTGTTGATATTTGCTTGATACTTCATCGTTGAGATGTTGTCCAGGTGAAATGCCTTGCCTTAAGGTCTTCACAGTATGGGCTTCTGCTCCTTGGGGAAAAGATTAAAAAAATGTGAGCTAGCCATAGGAGGCATATATTTTGTTTTGTTGTTTATTATTACCTCCATACTGAGTGAAGTGATTATTGCATTAAAAAATGCAAAAATGCGTATGTCGGCATTTTTGCATACACCCTCTTGTATTTTTATTTATTTATTTATTTATTTATTTATTTTTACTGTGATATTTTCACCTTATATCAGGCAGAACCATTTACTGGCCCAGCCTGTTTAGCACTTGAGGTATTTCAAAAATGTAAAGCTAAATTCCTGTGAGTATTCATGGTCTCCAGATGTTGAATCCATACGATTTTTTTTGTGCAGTGTAGTTTCACCAACAGTGCAATACTCCAGCAAAAACGTAACCATTGCAATCTTATAAAGCAGCTTGCCGTAAAATGTGGTCAGCACATTCATGCTGGAGAATGAACCCTTGTGATTTAAGGACAGACGCGTCAACAAGCCTTCACAGATAACGATAACAGATGCAGATAACAAAGGGCTTAGATTCAAATCTAATTCTCTTGCAATTCTGGTTTCACAAACAGACCTAATCAAGAGCTCACGGGCACCGTGCACGTTGCCAGTTCGTCATGCTCGACTCACAGTGAGGACGAGTTTCTGCTCACAATAAATGAAGAGAATGAATCATTAGGAAGTCAAATTAAAGGCTGGGCTAATTCTGGCCTGCAAAACTTGAAGGAATAATTGTGCGCCCTGAAGGAGAAGGCTCTTTTGTTAGATCTGCCAAACAGGGCTATATTTGGTGAGGACCGCGTCTAATTTTAGTTCCCCACGCTGAAAAAGTAATTGTTGATGTATGAAATATCATATGGCTACGTCTAACATTCCTAGGAGGTGCAGACCTTAGGCAATACATCAGCTTCATGCGGGCTGATCCAAATGATTTGGTGTCTTGTTTTTGTCCCTTTCATGTTTCGTTGTCTTCCTGTTCTCACCTTGTTCTTCCAGGGCCAAGGAATGTTGCCTTATTTTGCTAACTTCCGTCTGCTTGCTGAGTTTTCTACACCATGTGTGAACCAGCGGTAGGTACCTGCTTACCAATGATCTGGGCTTTAAACTCAGGGTTGGAGCTCAGTTTCAGGAGATTACATGTCAGAGTGTGTTCTTATTGTGAGGAGTTTTACTTAGGTGAGGGTAATCCTCTGCTCGTTGCATGTTTTCTTTGTGTTCAGTTGGGCATTTGTAGATTATCTGAGAGTTTTCCAAATCCTTTTAAAACCATTTATCTGGATAAAGCTGAAGACATACTGAACATACCTTAGCAGTCCTGTGACTGTTGTAAAGCGTCAAGTTACTCATGATTGTCCTCAATGTTTACATCTTTACCCGGTAAGACTCTGTTTTTCTTAAACATCTGTTGTGTTTCAGCTGGTTCTTTGAGGTACTAGGTTATCCTAAGTCCTCCCGGCCCAACATGGCAAATGGCGTCGCCATGGCGGTAGTCTTTTTCATGGTCCGCATCGCCGTCATGCCAGTCTACTACAGTCGTATGTACGCGGTCTACGGCACTGAAGCCTTCTACCTGGTGCCCTGGGGTGGCCGCGTAGCCTGGATCTGCTCCAGTATCTGCCTGGACATCATGAACGTTATGTGGATGCATAAGATTGCCCGCGGCTGCTACAAAGTGCTGCGCTCGGCACGCCGGAGCAAAGCCGGCACACCTCAGGAGAATGGGAAGACGGATTAAGGGAACCAGGGTGTCAGTGGTGGGAAAATGCCACGACAGGGACGAAATGACGTCGGTCTCAGTGCGTTGGCGAGCAGCAGCTTGGACACTTGCCCATCGCGCCTGGGACGAGTCATATTGCGGGAGCGAATGTAATGAGGGAAATGGCGTTTTGTTTTTGTTTTTGTTTTTTTTAAAGCAGACGCAGTCACCGAGATGTACCAATGGACCGTTTTAACAGGCCATCCCTAAGCCATGAAATGACCTCCTAGCAATACTCTGTGTGCATGGCCAATTATTTTTCTCTTGAACAATTTACCACTACACAAAAGAGGTCGCCCCGGGGGAGTGGACTGTTAGCCCGGCCACAAATTGTCAAAAAGTTTACCGTTCTTAATGCTCAAAAACAAGACTTTAATATGTTTGTTTTTTAATTATTATTATTATTATTACTGTTGCCTGGGTCCCAGAATAAAAGTGACAAAACACGCGTTAACGTTCACGATTTGAGGGATTCAGTAGTTCCTCATTGATGGTCAGTGCCATAACATGATTGGCAGGCGCCTGTTGAGGAGCAATCATAGAGGAGTATAAGTATGGACAAATCACACCATCACTCGCACACTGCTGTTCTATCAAATGGTTCATTTAAGAAAAACAGTTTTTAAGACATATATTGAAATATCCAGAGTCTTTAATTAGCATTTGAATGGTTAATTTAAATAATTTAAACGGGCATCAGCACTGTATGTTTTCTGTTTCTTTTGCCTTGCTGGTGTCAAGGCGAATAGATTTTTTTTTTTTTAAAGATACCATTAAAGAGAACTGTTTTGAATGAAAACTGAACTTTCGACATGCTAAAAGGGAAACTGAATGTCAATACAAGCAACGTTAATGTCCCTGAAACAAAACATCGAGGCCACAGCTGCCATCGGGTTTAAGTCATCGTGACTTCACGTGTATACGCCTGATATATCACAGAAAGGGAAAGTATCTCTTGATCTGTCGTCGATCCTGTTTTGCAGGGGGCTGCATTATATTTAGTACTGAAACTGACCTGGGGTGCTGATTTGAAATCAGCTCCATCGGCAAACTAGAAAATAAAAAACAAACCAGAGTGCAGACAGAGCACGGCGGCTGCTTCGATTTGTGAGGGTTAGCCGAAGATGTAAATTGGATTCTGACACTCTTCCAGTTTTTCCAGCATCAGGTGTTGACTTTAGGTTTCTAGAATATTCACGCTTCCTATTTATGATACCTTTTTTTAGGCACAAACTGTTAACTTAACCCCCTGGGCAACATTTGCCAACAAGCTGCATGCTGCTACCTGTGTTTTCCATGAAGGAACTCAGTACATGATTTCTGTGCGTTCACTTGAAAGATGGGCTTTGTTTCTGCAGATTTGATTTTTTTTTGGTGAAATCAAAGACAATAATCAGTGTTTCAGACGGTAATAGTTCTGTATATGTCGATATTTTGTAATTGTTTAGGAGCATTGTGATACAAATAACCTCTGCGTCATATTACATATGATTTCCAAACAGCTGTTCAACGTAACGTGCACATTTGTTCACAGGATGGACACAAGGATTGCTTTTTGTCTTCAGTGGACATTATAATTGGACTTCATCACGCTCATCTTCATGCAACACTGAATATAGGAACAAATCCGTTCCGAGGTTTTTAAGTTGAAACTGTTCAGATTAAAGTGACCATTCACCGATGATTTGAAACATGTACTTGAATTTTAGTTTTCTTTCTGAGCTGTGCATCAGACGCTTCTGTCAAATGTTTTGTGAAACCGAAGCAGGGACGGCTGGTTTTGAAAGTATGCCTTTCTGTGTTCAGCATCTGATTTTGTTGCCTTTTTAAAAACACCTGATGATTGCACAGTGAATATTTTGTTACGTCCGACTCCTCACCACGCTGAAAGATGGGGCGTTTTGTGCGTTTTCCATGACTGATGCCTGTCTAACGTGATTGTTTGGCCTTTGTCATAGATCAGTTTCAAATGTGAAACCCAGAGGCTTTTAAGGCTGGTTGTTTTAGTGCTTTTGTTTAGTTATAGTTTTTAAAATTTTCAAGATTTATGTATTCGTGCCAGTGCTAAAGCCATTACTACTCCATGATGAAGACTTTTTTTTTTTTTCCAAATCCATGAGCATTTGCATACGACAGTGCCAACCGTGATTTGATGGTTAGTTTGGATCAGTTCTGTTCACATAACGTCCGTGCACGCTGTGGCTAGCCACTGTGTGATGAGGCTCCGTTTAGCTTGGCTCTGTAAACCGGTGTGAAAGACTTCTTTCAGTAACACCATCGATTACAGGCAAGCATGTTTGGACCGCGGAAGGACTTGACAACCGATTGTGGGTGGATGTGGGTGGATCACCGTCTCACATCTTAGGAAAGGTGGCGTTTGTTAATATTTCACTGGAATGAAATGGAAATCATGCAAGGGTTTCAGGACAGCAGACCACCCCTGGTAGAATCGGGGGTGGCTCTGTATGCCCCGTCATGCATGGTCAATATGGTCTTCTTCTTCATGCACCCTCTATAACTGCATGTGGTATTGCATGGGGATTGCACTGTAAACAAAATAGCATATACATTTGCAAGACAAATTTCGTTCTCTGTTTTATTTTTCCTAGTACATGTACATAATGTTTACTGAAACGTTATTCTTGTACTGTGCCACATAATGTAATCCACAGACAATGATGACAGTGATGTGATGAGCACATCATAAAGCAGATATTTAGTATAATATCCAGCACAGAAATAATCAGCAAGGGAATACTTGAATACTAATCAGCACAGTTTATAACAGTCTGGGCAGTGCAAATAAACATTAATCCTATGAGCATCTTGCATTATATGCGTACCATTGTCTTTAATTTATTAATCCCAGAGGTGTAGACATACACAAAGGCAGATGCTGTGGTAATAGAAAGAGCTCGGCGCTGCTGTCAGGTAGTTAAACTGGTGTTGGTGTTTCTGTTCCGAATGTTGTATGGAGGGGAGACGTGAGTAGTTTGAGTGTTTAGTGACATTCTATGAATGTATTGGAGAAGAGAAAATATTTGTCATTTACATTTTCATTTGTTCTTTACAATAAATACCAAATTAACTGACGCTGTGTGTGTGTGTTATCCAGGTTATTTGGATTCCCTTATGCTGCCAGGAACATGATGAAAAGCAGTGGAGTAAAATTAGTTTCATAAACCATTATTTGAAGACAGATTATATTTATAACGTATTATACAGTTTGTATTGATCAGTAGTGGGATGTGACTAAGTACAGTTGCTCAAGTACTGTACTTAACCCTTTAACTGCCTGCTCGACCATATGGTAGAGCACATTTTGAGAGTGTACCATACAAAAAAAAGAAAATAAGCATTTCTTAGTCCCCAGGGTTTTAAAAATATAAGCCTCTACCACTAACTTTTTCACCTTCACCTCATCTATGCTGAGATGCAACAGCACAAAATCATTAAATTAGATCAGTTTCTTACTGTATGGTACTGACTCACAATGGGTTATACCATATGGTCGAGCAGGCAGTTAAAGGGTTAAGCTCCAAGTCCAGAATATTACTAGTGTTTACATTATCTCTTACTTTATAATTCTACTCCACTACGCCTCAGAGGCAAATGTACTTTTTTACTGCATTACATTTGACTGACAGCTTTAGCTTCAAGTAACTTTTAAGATTCTGTCTCTAAATGGGTTCATGTTTTTCCTACTTGAGCTAAATAAGTCGGTTTAACTTTCTTGGATTAGCTGGAAAACCCATTGCAACGAAGCTAAAACAGCCTGAAAGTTGACCCTGGGTGGATGCATGTTGCATGTTTTGCGAGGATTGAATATGAATGCGTTTTTGCAGATCAAATACAAACATTTGCATAATGTTTGAGATGTATAGCAAAATGCAACATGCATATTAATGCAGCAGTAATTCAAATAAGATCATATAAAATAGCAACACTTTTGCTTTTGATACTTCTCTTAATACTTTAGCTTCAGTAAAATCTTGAACGCCGGACCTCTGATGACTTCTGAAGCATTACAATATAATAAATGGCGGCCATTTTTATATTGCATTGGTACTGAAGACAACAATCAACAATCAGCTACTATACACTGTTTTTTTTAAACTGTATTTCTTTTATATTAATATTCATTTCCAAAACCCCCAGAAAAGTAAACTACACCAAACAAACACTGAAACATTTTGGTTAATTCTACTTTTCTGGTAAATGAACGACTATTTACTGATTCATTTCCAGTTCATTTCCAGCTATTATTTATTTATGTCATCCATTTATATTTAACCAGCAAGAAGATCTCGACATGAGGAGATAATGTCTCACATGAGCCAGTAGAGGGCAGTGTTGCCATGCATTTAAATTCCCTTTGGCCTTACTTGAGCTATCTGTTGATAAGTGTATCTAATATTAACGTGATTGTCTGTGATCCTGATGAAAACCTTTGTGTGCTGTTTCAACCCTGCTGCCATGACAAACCACGCAGGTTTATCTTTTGTTTACCAAAGTGTGCCTTGACGTACACATACACTTTTTTGTTGTTGTTGAAGGAGATTCAGTCTTGCTCTGAGTGTTTATTTTCCCTGTCAAATCAAACCCCGCCGTCCACGGAGGACCTCGACACCCGGCGGTGCAGGGAGAAGGCTCATTACAGACCGCTCATGCTACCTTTACATCATTGTTACTCACTGTTTACATCTCTTCTTACGTATTTTTTATTATATTACATCACAGTTTATATATTTACTGGTGCACTACTTGTCTTAAAACGTTTTCCCTTTCCATAACTCCCAACATTACATTATATTCTATTGCGTTATATATCGTTTAAGTCCTGCACTGTTTTACTTTATCCTACATCTTCAATTCTCTTTTGTCCTTGCTTGATTTTCTTTTTATACAGATTGTTGTTTGAGCGTCGTGCATTGGAGCCTGGGAATTGAGAATTTCAGTAATTTGGTCATTTGGATGGTAATTCGGCCTTCTTTGTGTATAGCCGTAAAACTGTGGGGGATTCAATGTGGGTTAAGAATCCTGAAGTTACATCAGGGGACTTTGGATTCACGGTGTGAATCTCAGTAGCAGACAGCTGGGCCTTTTATCAAATTGGGTTTTAAATACTTTTTCTTTTAAGTATATCAGTGTTTATTCCACGAAGGGAATTCCTGACTTTGCCCATCTGGCTCCACAGAGTGATCAAAGTGCACGATCATTATCAGAGCAGATG
Organism: Datnioides undecimradiatus; assembly: GCA_008933995.1. NCBI lineage: Eukaryota > Metazoa > Chordata > Actinopteri > Lobotiformes > Datnioididae > Datnioides > Datnioides undecimradiatus. Next base: position 658,183 of record WARS01000010.1, read on the forward strand.
CTTGCTGTCTGCAGGGATTGAACATGTGGTTTCTGGTTGAAGGCCATTTTTGTCTTCAAGGCTCCCTTATCTACCTGTGAACAATCCTCTCCACAAACACACTCACACACACACACACACACACACACACACACACACAAACCAAGACCAGGTATTCATCCTTGATCTCATTTTACTGTTTAAAAGTTAAGAAGTCTATTGATGTCTTTTTAAAAAATTACTCATTAATACTCGATGCCACAAGTGGGTTTATCCTTCCCTAGGCTTGTTTGTCTCTTTTGTGTGTTTGTTGGCAGAAGAAGTTGCCTGTGGACACTAACGCACAGCTTTGACATGGCACATAACTTTCTGAAAAGACTGACTGCGGTGCCAGACAAGACCAAATCATTTTTCAATGAGCCAAAGCGAAACACGAAAGCCGGCGGCTGAACATCTGCTGACAGCCCAAAGAGATAACAATCTTCATTTCAAACAAAAATCTGAGACTTGCTCAGTCTGATACAAACATGATACTGCGCAGCTTTACAGCATGTTACCAGTCTCAGGTACAGTCATAAAAGCGTGAGCATCTCCTTGTTGTGAAACAAATCATTAATGAAATTGATAATAGAGTGGGTGGAGGTATGAAACCTGTTAGTGATGGCAGTAGTGCAAAGGTTTGAGGGAATAATCTTGAGGCGAAAAACTGGGTCACCACTGCAGCCTTGAGAAGGACAAAGACGAGACATGATATGAGCCCTCACCGCTCCCGCAGATGGCCTCTGGTCATCTCAGGAAACAAACAGACCAGGGAGATAACCAGTCCCTCGCATCAGGGTCCACTGCTACTTAGCTAAGAGTCATCACTAGACACCTTTATGAGATAGTGATAGTATAAATGACGAAGGGTAAATAAGGTCACCATGCTCTCCTGTAACTTTAAGCCATAAAGCAATATTAAAACCTTGATCAGATTAAATGAATTACTTAGGATGTGGAGTAAAGTCACACTCATAATACTTTCCAGGAATATTAGGTTGCGATTGTATAGCAGGGTTAGTTACCTTAAATGTGTGGTTTTACATATTAATAATAAAGCCGTGCGACTATGCTGTCGTCAACTGAACAAAGTGACATAAGATTTGAGGAAACAAAGACCAAACACGGTGGCCAATAAAAACAGATTGCAGATTGTGTAATGTAGTCATAGAAGCCAAAGGTGCAGTAGGAGGTAAACACTTAAGCAGCGCTTCATCTTATAGCAACAGGTGAGAAATTATCAGTCAGTGGATGACTCAGAACATCACAGTCAACGCTGAACCCATTTCTCTGAATTGAGTCTTCACAGCAGAGGACGTCATCTCTGCACAGAGATACCACTGGCAAAATGCAAAGGCAGAAATAGACAACAACAATGTAAAGTCAGCCTTGCTCCAGCTTTAATGTGGCCTCATAAAAAACAAAAATCCAATGATATTAATAAACGCAATCATAAGGAATATTAAAAAACAACAACACCTTGATTGCACAAGTGTGCACACCACCCACAACTAATACTTTGCAGAAGCGCCTTCTGCATTTATTACAACAGGAAGTGTCTGTGAGTAAGTCTCTCTGAACTTTGCAAATCTAGACTACAACAATTTTATCCCACTCTTTTCTTTTAAAAAGATTAAAACCTTTGCTCCATTAGACGATTGCACACATTCCCACATGCTTTGGGGTAACTGAATGCATCTCAGGGTCTTCATCCTTCGTCCTCATCCTCTCATCAACTTCGGCGTGTCATCCATATGTCTCTGCGGACTCTCTGTGGTGCCACATTTTATTATTTGTTATTGCTGCCGCTTGCAACAGCTGCTCCATGGCACCCCCAAACTCTTGCTTCTTCTCATTTTAATCTTATTTATGATAACTCTTTGCAGCCCAGTAGGGTGCAACCCCAAACATTCGAGAAACTCCTGCAGCAACAGCTGACTTTAATCTGGTTTGGGTCGAAAACAGTTTCACTGATGGCAGGTGTATGTCATTTACACGCAGGCATGATTATGAATGTGATTAGGGAACACAGCTGGAGTCCCCATGATAAAACAGTATGTACAGTTGCCTGTATGTGATCTGGGTGTTATGTGTCCTTTTCATTTATTAAAAATGTATTAATAATAATCATTAATTAATTTGTTATAAGATCACACTGAAGTTAGAACAAGGCTGCCATGTCTTTACCTTTCAGAAAGCTGCAGTTTCATAAGGGTGTGTAGACTTTTTATATAGCCACTGTAACTCGTGTGACAAAGGTAAAGCCAGAGGTGAACGTTTAAAATGCAATATAACTGTTGATATAAGGACGACTGATATACGACCTGAGTGAAAAGGTGTAAACATTTGTATTTTTGTTTGTTTTTTTCAATTTATTTTGATTTAATTTGTGATATGATTTGTGTAACTGTGCTTCAATAAACGGCTTAGACCTGGACCCTTTTCTCTGAACTCAACTGCGACATTTCTATGAACCGTCAACTCCCCGTGTGCAGCCCCCACCCCCGACCACGCAGGACAGGAGCAGTGAAGGGAGTGGTTTGTGCTGCTGTCAGGCTGCAGTATTTATTCGGACACCTCCGCGTGTTCCTCACAACTTTGTCAGCAAACATGGCAACAAACTTCTCCAAGAACGCAGAGGAGAGGCCGGAGTCCTCTAAGGCGGATGTTAAAGGTAGGTCGAGATTCACGCTCTCGAGGGACCAACAGATGCACCTTCTCCACTGGATCGCTGAAGGTTTTGCGGTTCTCCTGTGCTTCTTCTCGTTTTAGGGAATATTCCCAGCTGGCTGCAGGGCACGCTGCTGCGCAATGGTCCGGGTATCTTTTCTGTGGGGGACACAAGCTACGACCACTGGTTCGATGGGATGGCCATCATGCACAGCTTCACCTTCAAAGACGGTTGGTCTTGCATTTCCAACTTAAACTGCGTTCAGGCGCGATGCATGAACATTATAACATAGATTCTGAGAGCCTCGTTTGCTTTACAGCTGCTGTTACAGTCTGCTATGTTACCCTGTCAGCAAGGAGTCTAAACGCTTAAACACAGTTATGCATTTTATTCCTCACAGGTGAAGTGAACCACAGGAGCAGGTTTCTCAGAAGTGACACCTACAAAGCCAACATGGCTGCAAACAGGATAGTTGTGTCTGAAATGGGGACAATGGCATACCCAGACCCGAGCAAGAACTTCATAGTCAAGTAAGCATGCTCTACACCTCAAACTGCATCACCGTAGTTGTCTTATTTTGTTTCTGTATAAACTGATAGTTGCAGCGTTTGCCTGGAATCCAGCTCTTCTACAGTTCTTTAGGATGCTCCTGCAATACACAATTAACATGTTACCCGTAAGCAGTTAACAGGAGGATCCAACATTAGCATAATCAGTCTTTTGTGCTGCAGAAACACCTGCTTCATACCTTCCTGTTGCAAATTTGCAAATGACCCATGTGTCTCTATGGGACCTTTACAGTGAGAAAATTAGGTCTTTTGTGTTGGATGACTGGCAGAAGAACTTAGATCCTTCTCTTAAGTAAAAATACCAATATCCACTGTGAATAAAAGCTGTGCATTAAAGCCTCAAAGTAAAAGTACTGTCAGGAAAATTTATCAAAGTAAAGGTGTTTTTACCAATGTTGTGCTAAGAGATCATTGCATGTTTGAAGCCTCAGGAAACATTACGCTGCCACTGTAAATGACCCGCTGTCTGATGGATATTTCTTCTTCTTCAGGGCGATTACTTTTCTCAACCACACAGTGCCTGACTTCACTGACAACGGCGCTAGTAATTTCATTAAATACGGAAACGACTATTACGCCACCTCCGAAACTAACTACATCCGTAAGATTGATCCGGTGACCCTGGAAACTCAGGACAAGGTACCATCCTCTGCTGGTCTCGATCACTCGCCGATGATGCTTATTAACAAACATCCAAGTAAAGAAGTGACTCCATGAGTTGCTTCTGTGTTTCGCACAGGTGGACTACATGAAGTACCTGCCGGTGAACTTGGCTTCGTCCCATCCACACTACGACAAAGACGGCAGCGCGTACAACATCGGGACTTCAATAGCAGATAAGGGCAAGACCAAATACATACTGTTCAAAGTCCCTGCTGCTTCAGAGAACGGTATATAAAACTCTTGCTCTACTTTGTCCCGACCCCGAAGTGCTCGGCCTTCCAATCAGCTGTACTTTGTTGAAGATGTAGAAAGTTAAGATATAACACGAGGTTATGCAAACGCAAGCGAGCCACACAAGAGAAGCCACGACAAAATGTGCTGCATGCTTTTGGTCCTAACCTCGAATGTGAACGCAGGACAGTCCTACTTTATATTGTTGCACACTGTTAATGCAAATCTCAGCTTTTGTGTAGTTAAATACTACAAAATGTAAACAGTAGCCTAGATAATATTCGGCCTAAATGCTGAGTTTCCATGTTGATTTATTAACACAGTTATTCATCTTGCAACAGGACAAGCACAGGAAGTTTAAATGCATTTATATATGCATATATTTCTAGATGCACACTGTTTGTGCACGCTCCAGGTCCTGAATGTGTAACGTTGTCCGACAAAACGTTAACTTCTGCTGTTTCTTTTGTTTTATTCTTAACTTTAAAGCTCAAGACCAGGGCAAGAACGTCCCGGCCCTGAAGAACGTGGAGGTGGTCTGCACGGTTCCCTGCCACTCGATGCTCACGCCCAGCTACTACCACAGCTTCGGCATGACGGACAACTACTTCATCTTCATCGAGCAGCCTTTCAAGCTCGACATCCTGAAGATGGCCACCGCGTACATGAGGGGGGTCAACTGGGCGAGCTGCCTGAAATTCTGCCCTGAGGAAAATGTAAGGGGTGATGGCTGCCTGTGTCTTTAGTAATTCTGTGTATATCATCCTTGATTGCTGCACATCTGAGCTAATTAAGGAGCAGCAATAGATACCAGCTGTTATGAGAGGACGTTCTTCTTTCTAAATGTTCATTTCTTCGACAGACTCTGATCCACCTGATAGACAGGAAGACGGGCAAAGTGGTCGACACGAAGTACTACACTGGAGCAATGGTCGTCTACCATCACGTGAATGCTTTCGAGGACGACGGTCACGTGGTCTTTGACGTCATTGCCTACAAGGATAACAGTCTTTATGACATGTTCTACCTGAGCAGGCTGAAGGAAAATGCCGACTTCCATGACGAGGCTTACTCCAAACCAAGCTACAGAAGATTTGCCCTTCCCATCCACTCAGACAAGGTGGGTTTTTTTATAATTACATAATTAATTTCATCGCCACATTTCCAGATGTTCCACTAATGCTTCATCGTTACTTGTTGTATGGGCTTGGCAGAGCGTCGCGGTTGGAGAGGACATGGTGAAACTCAAATACACAACAGCCAGCGCTGTAAAGGAGAAGGAGGGCAAACTAATGTGCCAGGCAGAGGTGCTCTGCGAAGGTAAAACCAATGCGGCTCAAGTCATGTCGAGTCATGATTGTTCGATTTCTCACATTGGGTCTTTAAGAGTAACCGAATTATTCATACAAATCCAACAACTATCATTTTACTTCCGTTAGGTTTTGAATTACCCAGAATGAATTATGACGTCAATGGCAAGAGGCAGCGGTTTGTCTATGGGAACTGCGTGGAGGAGTCTGTGCTGTCGAAACGGGTAACGTTCCCTTGTAACATTGTTCTTTGAATCTGGCTTTTGCAATACACAGCCTCCAGTCCCATTAGTGTTATTTGCCTAGAGAGACGAGAAATGTGAAGATTCCTAAAGGGCAGAGAATTTAAATGGAGGGCTAAGGGGAAACAGTTCCTGGCACTATTGTCTTGGCAGAGGGAGGAAGAAAATGGTAGAACTGAGAATTACCACTCGACACAACAGGAGGAACTCTTTGTCGAAGTGTGAATTGCCCATTGCCCCCCAAAAAACACTTTATGGCTTGGGCTATAATAGCCAATGCGTCATTTCCGTTACTTGTGCATCAAGGTCATGGAAAGAGGTGATACACTCTGCAAAGCTTCAAAGCATTCAGTCCAGAGGTACAGCGCCTGCAAAGAGGAAGGCACCAAAGGAAACGTCTCCATTTAAAAACAATTAGATATTTTTGTTTATTCCCAACACCAAAAGTGGGCCTTAGGTTTTCTTTGAATTTTAATGGTGTTTGCATATGGCTTTTACACCGCGGTAAGCCCAAGTGTTTAGAACACAGGATGAGCCAAAGGAAAAAGCAAACATTATGCTGACGACAGTCATCGGTAGCGCTTCCTTTTAGGACCTTGGACATATGCATCCTGGAACATGTGTGAATTACTTTTCATTAACGACAAAATAAGTACACTTGAAAGTGTAAAGTAGGATTTGACACCTTTGTCTTATTATGGGTCCCAAAAGACAATCGCTGTAAGAATATTGCCTTTCATACATGAAAGGAACTCGACAGCCATTTATTTAACTTCCACTTTTTGCTGCAACAATGAGGAACACAAATATGACTGACGTGCTCACACGTGCTGAAAAAGTGATGATTTGTGTGTGAGTTTGCGTTTTCTAACTCCGGCTGCATGCCGATGACTCATAAATCTCGAGTTAAACGACAAACTAAACATCACAAATGTCCTTTCATTCGCTAACAGACACAATGTGATTTCTGACAAGTGGTGTGAAACGTGTTGTGTCTTTTAAGTTCTGAGTTGCATGATGTTACAGGTAGAGTTTGGTTGGTTTACAAATTAGAGTGTATATGCATAATGAATTCATATTTATTTATATTTTTTGCTAATGTTAGATATCTACACACCTGAAAAACCACTAACGTAAAGAGATACCTGTGTTTCACTTTATTGTTTTCACTTTATTTGCATTTATGTATATGAAACTTTTCGGTAAAATGAGTAGATTTCAAATAAAAGTGTGGCTTATGAACAAAGTTTTTCGTAAGAAAGAATTAACGCCTCTTTTCTTCTCAGTGAACCTGACAGGTCACTCCGACTAAAGTCAGTGCAGCTCATACTTAGAAAAGACTTTGTGCCACTTCCTGAATGTACACAAGTCTATTTTAACACTTTTATGGCGCTTTTCTTGCAGTGGGGGCAAAGTACTGCACGGGCAGTGTATGTCTAAAAGATAAGTTCTTCATGCGAGGTGCTGTCGACGTAATGTTATAGAAAGAATAAGCTCAGTGTTGAATCAGGCTGAAAACATTTAACAACTTCAAATAACGCAGCAATAACAGTACGACTTGCTACTTGTTGTTACTGTTACTGTGTTACTTTGGGTACGTAACTGCTCGAAAATGTGTAGAAGTCAACGTGTTAGTTTCTAAATGCTGGTTATGAGCTGTGTATTTAATTATATTTGTAGATTGCAAAGTTGGACACAGAAACCAAGGAAAGGCTTTATTGGAGTGAGGACAACTGCTGGCCGTCAGAACCTGTGTTCGTCCCCAGGCCAAACGGAGAGTCAGAGGATGATGGTGAGCAGACTGCGTGCATTAACAGTGTATAACATGTACATGCAATAAATGCAGATTTAAAAATCTGCTGATGCGATTCCTTGGCTCTAACAATCACCTGTACCTGTTCCCTTCGCAGGTGTGGTCTTAACGTCTGTCATCAACTCCAACCCAGGCCAGTCCAGTTTCATCCTTATTCTCGATGGCAAAACTTTCAAAGAGGTAGCTCGGGCGTACGTGAACACGGAGCTGCACAAGGACATGCACGGATTTTTTATCCCGCAAGGAAAGTAGTTAGTTGTGTTAATGTAAGTTCTTCCAGAAACCTCTGCTGCATGGCACGGGCATCAGTTTGAACTTAAATGTGATGAGGACGTGCATGGTTTCATGGACCTCCTTATCTTATATCTTATATTACTGATTGCATATACCTAAGTTTTACATGTGTATTGATTTTGCATAGATCAAAATGTCACTTAAACCTGTATGTGTGTGTGTGTGTGTGTATATATATATGACTGTATTATATAATCTTCATTATTCTGTTATACTGCTATGACCATTATCATGCTTGTGTTTCTCCTTTTCTTTAAAAAATTAAACATCCAAAGTTTGTTTTCCTTACAGGCTGTTGTGCTCAGGGGACACTTTGAGCTTTGGTGATGAAAGATTATATGCTGTGTCTACGCGCACAGATAACTGATGACGATATTACTTACATCACAGGGGCCTATAGCAGCGGTACCTGTTTCAATCGGATCAACAAAAAAGCATCACGGCGTTATCTGAGGGTGGCAGTGATGCCGGGCTTTGCAGAGCGCAGCACTCTCACCACGACAGCCCAGCAGAGGGTGCACTGAGTGGAGCAATTAAAGAGCCGCAGGGGTTCGGTGTGTGACGCTGCACATCACAGTCAGCGAGTATCAAGAACCACCACTGGCTGTTTTACAAGCGCAGAAGAAACCAGAGCTAAGCCAGCTCCAACTCGTAGTCATACTAAATTAATAACAGAGCAAGGTGCCAGCACTTCCTTTATACAATCCTCTTTTGTCCACAAATAAACCAAAACCGGTCCCGTGTGAATCTCTCACACACCTAGTGGCATTTAAAACACTCCCTTGATATGTTCCCTTTTCTCTCCACGGCCACTCTGGGGCTTTTCCCTGCCCTTCACACAGCCACCAAGGTATTTAATGCCTAACATAGGCCTGAACACTCTTTTGTATGACATTTGTCCGTAATTGGAGATCACAGATCTGATCACATGGCCTAACAGTGACTGTATAGAGACCTAAAATCAGATCATCACACTGACACGTCGTAGCTCCATGACTTATAACAGCAGTATATACTGAATCACCATAACTTATCATTTCAAAACCACTTTGAAGAGTGGTGTGGCTTTCCTGTGGAAGAACAGCAGGGTTAAAGTTGTCCACTAGAGGGAGGCAACGACCTCGTCTACTCAGCCCTGTCACCCGTGGACTTCATCACGAAGCAGTTTCGTTTTTCACCGCTGAGATTTAATTGCACATCAAAAGAAAATAACAATATGGAAAGTACAACAGGATTGTGGGTGTTCTAGGTCACCAACAGTGCAACAGTACTGGTCTTTAAATCACACCATACCTGACTCAATGTACAAGTTATTCTTGACCTGTAAATACAATGTAAAAACGCCCCTCACTTCTTATGTTAGTACTGATATGACTTCCAGATATCCACATATTTGACTGGTTCAACAGAAAAGGGCAGTGCATCATAGCTACCATTGCAGTGTCGAAAACTAAAGGCTGGCGGCGGAGGAGAAACGGGAAATGCAACGTTCAAAGGTAGCCTGAACGATCACAACAACAATCAGTCCTCTAACACACACCCCATCGCAGAGAAACACACACACACGCACGTCTGATGAACAATAATATAAGACATTATAAATTACATGCCAGTGTACTTGAGTGCAATCGGTATTGTAACTTTTCTAATCACCAGCAGCAGATTAATGATCTACCTCACAGTTTAAACACACACACGCACACACCCTCGCGCACACACGCCAACGCTCACAGACACACACACATTCGGATATGCTAAATGGCAGTGTATTGATCTAGGATAACCAGAACACAGTATATGGACACTTGCTGTACGTTGTGTTAAAAACTATACACTTTGTACTCCTGTGGTCATCTCCATCACATCCTACCGGCAGCAGACAAAGAGTGAGATGATTAAATATGACTATACTTAGTGACCAACAGCTTTAGTTTTACATAAGATGGGTTATTAGTAACCACTTGAATAACTGCATGAATTAAAATCAACCTCACAATGAATATTTGAGTACAAAGTTGCAAAATGTCAACACCGTAAATCATAGTAATAGTGGGAAAGTGGTGCCGTCTGAGATATCCCGCCCAACATTCATAAACAAACAGAGACTTAATAAAACACCGCCCTCCCATGGGATGTCCACTTTGACTCTGAACACACCCGAGTACAGCTGTGAGATAATGTCCAGCAAGCTCACGCAAAATTCAATCAATGGATGGAGCCAGATCCATGGCCTGAAATAAACACAAACGGGTGCTGGAAACAGTCAATAGTGAGCACTGACTGAAGAGCAGATGAAGGGTAGGTGTCCAGTCACTGTCCGCGGTTCCCTGGAAGTGTTTCAGCCACATCAGTGGTGATTGATTCGAGGCGAGAAAGGGCGGGAGGGGGATGGGGAAGACGAAATTTGAATTCAGTGGAAACGCTTAAGCCTGCCCCAGAAATCCTAAATGGCCTCTTTTCCCTTATCTCCTTTCCTATGGGGATCACTGACAGTAAAACAGTGCTGGTCACAGCCACTGAGGAAAGGCAGCAAGGAAAGGAGGCTTTTGGAGGAAACTGGAACACACCCAAGTGCAGAGGGGGAACTGCGCTGTGGTTGCCATAGCGATGGAGTTCCTGGTGGCAGGATGGTGGCAGTAGAGGATTTTGCTGTGTCTGTTCATAGTCATTAGTTGCAACTGGCCAGTTAGAGGCCTAGCATAGAGGGGTCAGGTAGACATGAAGAGGCGGTTGTTCAAGTCCACAAACATCAGCAGCCTCCTGCTGCTTAGCTTCCTTCAGCTTGAGTCTCCTTTTCTTTATCTGGAGCGTCCTGGCTTTTCTCAGCGTCTTCTCCCTCATCACCTGACAGACAGAGAGAAAGATGGACAGAGAGCGAGAGAGGGAGAGGGAGAGGGACAGTCAGTTTCATGCATAAGTTACTCAGTGCCAAGCCAGCGATGCGAATGAGGTTGGTTGAATCAGCGAGTAAGTCACCATGAAAACAGCAGGAACGGAAGGTGGAACCAAGGTAGAGCCAGTAAAGAAGAGGAACATCACGTGTAAAGCAGACCAAAGAAGGAAAACAGACAGATAGGAACAAACTATATACTGTATTTTACTTTTACAAACTAAAACTAAACTCAGATTTAAGGTGAGTACAGAGAGCCTTTCCTCCCTTTGCAGATGTGTGTAATAAAAGCCTTGTGACAAGCTCTGCACATGCATCACCCTGCACCGTGAAGTCAAGAAAGGAAGGAACGGGAAAAACAAAGTGTATGACTAATTATTTGTATTCTTGCAACTAAGAGACCACATAAAGTCACTTTATGCCCAAATTTAAGTTTTCAAGCTTTGGCATCCCCTGGTGGTAGAATTAAACAAGACACCGTACAGTCGACTGCCCATGCACACTCTTGATAGATGTACTTAAACACATTTAAACACATTTCACAACTGCCAAACAAATACTTGTTATATTTATTAATTATCTTTCTTAATATCTTTCTTGATGCTAGTTTAACTGTTTGTTATGGCCACCGTGAAAATATGTGTCACTGTAGCCGGCGACGTTCCTCACCTTGCTTGTTGATGTTGAGCTGTGCCAGACTCTGTGACAGGTCAGCCGGTCCCTGCACGCCAGGGGCCGCTGGGATGTCATGGATGGCGTTCCTGCGGCCGGACCGTCGAGAGGCGATGAAGTCCTCATAGGTCGCCTCCACATCCGTCATTGCTGACACGCCTCACCATAGCAGGGCCTGGCGAACACAGCAGCACGCACACATACCCCAAGTACGGACGCACACGCAGAAATGAACATGCAATATTTATTTTTTTTTTTTTTTTTAGAAAAATAACGAAATGCAGAGGATTTGTGCAAATTGTCCGAAGCGGCGTCGCACAATGGAGGCATTGTCAGTTTATGTTGACATGAAGAAAGTGACACAGTGGGTTACCCATGCACCCGTTCAATACATCCCTCTCTCCTCTTATCTTATGACCTAATCCCTGATTAATCTATTTTAATCTCAGTCTAGGGTACAGGCGACACCAGTGACACAGAGGAAACAAAACTGGGGAGTGGAATGGAAGCACAAATGAGGGTGCTCTTGGGTTGATGCAACGCAGCAGCCAAAAACACACACTCAAAGGGGTAATTATGGCACAAGGGAGGACAAGGGAGGCTGTATTCATATGTCATCCCACTTGGAGTAAGCGTGGAGCACAATCGGAGCTGTGTTGCCACGGAGATTTAGGTTAAACCCCTCTGTTGACATTCTAGCACTCTGTATCAATCTGCCTGGGTGAGGCTGACCTTCATCACTGAGCAGGTTCTGGCTTTCCCGCCCCATTTTCACTAATTAAAACCCATCAGTCCGAGATTTTTTTTCAAACTTTATCCAATTTTAATATATTCACTTATATAACACATAAGAGTACAACTAAAACTGAGACTTCTTATACCCTTTGGCACTTTAAATACATTTTGGTTTACACTAAATATCAAGGTTTTAACTAATAAGTAAAATTGCAAAGATGACCACAGCTCCCGCATCCATCTGTGGATATTTCAAGAGCTGAGCAAGCCGTGATTGACCGCGGCTATTTTTGGACGCCTCCTCTGTCATCATCTGAGCACGCTCCCGCTCAGCTGTCATTCCCGAAATGGTGTCAAGACGGGCAAGACCCAACAGATGTTGTCCATGTACAATTGTCAGACTCAACATGGTGCAGCAGGAGACACAAGATGACTGTTCTGCGACATGTAAACGGAGAATTAGTGCAACATCTCAGACTCAAACAGTGATGCTGAGTCAGTGTCGGTGATCTATTACTGGGTTTTGAAAGAGCTACATGACACGAGCATTTGCAGTGGCTCCTCTTTCTGTAAATAAACAGTGCCCGTTAGTGTGATATGTCATGTCTTAGTTCACAGATACTGCCACAGATCGCTACAGTCAAAACATGTCAATATAAGTAAATGTAATTTTAATAGATGATTTGTTATCATTACTAATTCATTACGCATCTGTTACTGCTGGTGAATGTAGAAAAGCATTTTTATTTGTAGCTAAACGTGACAGAAGACTCTTGGCGTGTGTTTGCTTTGCTCATATTTTATAAAATATTAACTCTGCAGTTTACATAATTTAGTCACACTGTTGCACCCATGAAGCAGAACATCAGCGGTTTAGCAGTGTGTGTGTGTGAGTGTGTCTCTATGTGCGTGCGTGTGCATGAGCGAGTGAGTACTGTATGTGTCCTGCTCTTGCAGAGGCATGATCTCGCTGTCCTTGTGGCTTTGCTCCCATGTGGGAACCAGAGCTCAGCTGGCCTGAACAACAATATATCTAGCACAGACTCTTAACAAACAAACAGATCAAATCACTGAATAATACAGGAGGCCTGTAAGCTCTGCCCTCTGTCAATAACTGAAAAGTTAAAAAAAACAAAAAAAACTTGGCCGCTCCTGCTCCGCAACCATTTGATTTGCTGTGCTGCCAAACAGAAAATTAGCAGTGAGTGTGGCAGAGATGAGGCGAGTGCAGAAATGGACTCCCATAAACTTATGCCAGTGTTATTCTAGGTGTCCTGGGCGTAACTTGGAATGGTGCCTCACACGCACACAGAGAAACAAACATCCATTTAGGAAAGTAATCATGTATTCCCAAGTATAGTTACTATAGTTAGTATTACCAATACCTCAACACCATTTCAATAGTTGCATTCAGAGTATGTGTGCGTGTTGTGTTTTGGATTATTTCTACAGCATCCTATTTAATCTGCGGGCTATAGGATTATGACAGGGATTAGTTAAGTGATTTATTAAATGCCCTTGCCACTGTTCTATATGAACTGTCATTAGTCCATTAAAAACTGTAATAGAGTATGGTCTAAATAATTAATGTCCTCCTACATTTATCATCTATTAAGGGCTAAGTGGAGGCGCTGCAGCGCATCAAGTACAGTCGTGCGCAATGGAGACCTCTAATATATCACTGGCATTGTTGACACAGTGAGGATCCAGCCTTTACATTAACACATGCCATTAACTGTGCAGGAGGAGCGGCGTGCTCAAACTGATCTCAGTAGCATATCGACAGCCATATGTCCCTCTCTAATGACAAAGACCCTCACAGAGCCCGGTCAGTGCCAGTAAACACAGCATGCGTGGATATTAGTGTTGCACATGGAATTACGAAACTAAGCATGCACGCGTTGTTCCTACAATTATCATAATAATCAGCAGCGTACCTGTTTGGTCTAAAGGGCTTCGCAAATACTCGCAGGGGTCAATCACATCAGCTTGAATGCCACTTCGGTATTCCCCGTTGCGCTCACGGTGGAGGAATTACCAACGTCAAGTCGATGCCACAATACTACAGCTTCCGGGTGCACGTTTCAAAATAAAGCTCTTATTTGTGTAGGAATACAGTTCGCCTTTAACAAAGGGGTTTGAAATGAACATTTTGCCTCACCGACCAAGTTACCTGGACTCAGAATTTCACCTGACTTGTTAACACGTTTGTTTCATCTATTTACTTTGGTAGTATAAATCAGATGAGTACGTGCATCCATTCAACGCATTCAAAATATTCAAAATAAAAGTTAGGCTAATATAGTACACATTTAATCTTTGGAGAAAACGAGTTACTATTAAACGAGAAATCTAAAAGGAGACGAGCAAATTTCAATAAAAGCTAAAAGGTCAGATGAACAGACACTACTGTGTGTGTGTGTGTGTGTGTGTGTGTGTGTGTGTGTGTGTGTGTGTTTGGGTGTGTGGGAGAGAGAGCGGGAGGGAGGGGGGCGGGTCACCCAGGGTCAGTATGAGAACAGTGATCTTGTTGTGGTGAAGGCAAAGAGGCTATAGCTATTCAGTAACACGTTTACTGTGGTGTCATAACATCTGGCTGTGAATTCCTCCATTCAGATGACACATGTGCTCAATATGCCAAACTGTGATTTTCCAAGTGCTCCGGGCAAGTGTTTGAGCCAACAAAGACAACAAGGGAACACACTGGTTTTATTGTTGTCTATCACCAGTCAAAGCTGAAACAGAAAGTAAACCAAATTACCAAAATGCCTGATTGGCCAGACCTCGTATATAGGAAAAATGTATCTATAGTCTACTCACAGTTTCTTAATAGCATCATCATATGTAGAATAAATGCACTTGCTGTCTGTTTCATTTGCAAATCATAAATAAAATATTTTTTATCGGAGTTTATATCACTTACGACATGTGTATTAAATCAAGAGGTATTTATTAGAATTGTTGGACCCTTTCAACAACTAAATTGATTGGATTTCCGTCAACTATTACTATTTACTATTTACTGTATGTATTGTCCTATTTAAATGCCATGTTTGGAAATAATAAAGGCAACAAGGAAACAGGATTGCCTTCCACACCCCACCATTGTTGAAATACAGTATTAAGCCAAACCTTCGAGTAACAACCAATGAAATGCTCGGATGTTAGCACGCGAGGCGGCATCAATCCAGTTGCTATTGGCAGCCAAAGATCAGTAATGCCAAGATAGTTCCTATTCAATCCAAGCCTAGGAAAAACTTTGTCTGTTAAAACCGGGATTACAACGTCACTTGGGAACAAGAGTTTATAAACGGAATATGAATTAAGAATCATAATTAGCTGGTACATTACCGAAAGAAATGTGTGAGGAAATTCTCGTAATATCACGGACATACTTTCAGACATTACACTAATGCAAAGGAAACCTGTTAAGACAACTGTGTCGTTCTCACAACACTACCAGTAACTTAGCAATGTCACACACATTCCTGGAAATCTATAGCCACTGAAACTACTTTGAATAAATTGAAGATAATATCGCACATTTGAGACCGTTTCCTCTGTATTCTAGCAAACCCGGAAGTGTGTGGGAGGTAACGCTCTTGTTTGCTTTGTCGACTTTTGGCCGTCTGTAACAACAGCAGCATCAGACAAGGGATAACCTAATGATGGAAGAATTTGAAGGTGAGAAAAAAATCGTCTTCCGGCCGTTTATTTTAGCTGTTTTGTAGCACAGTCGTTCTCACAACATCTCCCTATTCATCTCTCCATTTTGGTGGATTTATCACCGCTTTAGCTCACCCCCTTTTGTCTGCGACCTCTTTTTGTGTTTGGGATTTAGCCCAAGTAATGCTAGGTAACGCCTGGGCCAAAGATGAAGCTAGCTAGTGGCTGTCTTTGAATGGGTGTGATCCCTACATTAGCCACCGGGAGCTATCCAGTGTTAGCATGCTGCTAACTAATAAATTAGCTAAACCGTGGTGACGTTAATGCAGTTAACGGTTAGACGTTGATTGTTTTAAACCCCCTGTTGGACTGTGTCTAGCCTTTATTTATAAATTAATGGTGGATGCCGTGCAACATTAACTCGCTCACCATCAAGGCAACAATTTATGACATTGTGGTTGGGTCACTGGGTCAAAACACACAATTAATGAGAGCAAAAGCAAGTATTTACTTTACATCAAATGTTGACTGTGTGGTCATAAACCGCGTGATTCTTTTACCAGTAAGACAAATGTAGCCTGCTGTGGTCCATTTCTGATCTCCATGACATTTAACCTCCTTTACAACTATAGTCAGAATTTAATCTCTCATTCTTGCAGACGGAGATGCTCCTCCTCCTGAGGATCTGGTTCAATGCAACATCTGCAAAAGATCCTTCTTCCCCAAAGTCCTGGTAAAAATAAGCACTTCCTGGTTATTGTGAACATACCCTAATGGAGATATAAAGTCATAAACTGTAACAATACAAGAAGAGTAGAAAGTTGTATGAGTGGATACAGTTTGTAGATGATACACTAGATTTAGCTCAGCTGAATTTGAGACTTGATGGTCAATATATTTGAGCCTACAATATGGATTTATTGTGTTTAACATGCGCTTGGATGTGCCGCGGTTGCTGCGGTGACAGTATTTTCCACAGTTATCATCAGCTGACATATGATCAGCTGGTTGGATGTGTCATTGGATACAATACAAATAGCCGGTGGCACCCTGTGAAGAGGGTTTTTAAAAAGTGGTGAGGTTCTTTTTCAAAGTGAATGTGGAGGATTTTAGATTGCGCGATTTAAAACCCTGACTGAGGACCTGCTGCGGCCAAATGTAAACACAGGAGGGCAGGTTGTGGATAGTGGCTGCTATTTGGTGAATCAGGGATGTAGGCACTGATCAGTCACTGGTCTAATTTAGCACTGACTGATTGTTGTACGCAGGGTCTGCCTGTAGGACGTCAGGTAAAGACAATTGTGATGCATATTTTAAAACAAACACTCTATTCACTATTGTTAAAAGTTCATGTTAGGGCCTGAAGCATTGTGTAGACATCAAAGCTACAATGATTTCAATTATCGGTTCCCAGTAATACAAACTAGCAAGTTCAAATCAATGCAAAAAAAGCACTCAGCCTCATTAGCTGACAATAGCTAAGGAAGTGCATGATGCATTAGAGCTTTATTTTCATGATATGTGTTTATTTCTGGATGGATGTGTATTGGGTCTACATAAGAAGGTTTGAAAAATGTGGATGCATCAACATTCAGTGGATTACTGGTATCAGTGAGATTACACAAACAAACGTGCCATTTTTACTTGGATTTAATTTAAAATAGGTGTTTGCATACTTTATTTTACAGCTGCAGTCACTAATATCATGTTATTGCTTTCTTTTTCTTTTGCAAAAGCTAAATTGTGTAGCAAGTGTTTCCAAAGCGTGTTGATTACATTAGTTTTCACGGTATGTAACTGTGCATTCTCTTTTCTCTTTCTGCAGGAGAAGCATACTAAAATCTGCCAAAAGTCAGCAGCCAAACGTAGGAGGGTTTTTGACTCTAGTAGACAGAGGGCTGAGGGCACAGACATCCCGACTCTCAAACCCGTCAAACCAAAGGTAAGCCCGCCGCTCAGGAGTGGGATGGAAGCACCAGTGCAAAATTCCAAGAGAGCTTGTTTGCATTAATGTGAAAACGTTAGTCTGGAAACTGCTGAAAAACTTTATTGTCATGAAACTTTTGGATTCTGAAGGCAATTTTCATCTAATTTCATATTAAAAAATGACCCATCTACCTTTAATCTGAAACCATTCATGTATTCACTATATATATATATCTATATGTTTACGTCACATTACAAGACCTAGAGTAATGAGATGTTCCATATCACAATTGAAGAAGCTGTACCTAGATTTTTAGGCCACACTGCTCCAAACAGCAGAGCTACTGCCATATTTATAGCCTTGTTTATCCTCTCTCGTCTGAACAATTGCTATAATTACATTCAACTTAAGTCACTGGAACCGAGAAGTGAATCAGCTGTTACAATATCCTGAACCCTGTGATCATTACAGTGGTGAACAGCTCATGTTTTTAACCTCTGCTGTCCCATGTAGGACATTCAGTGTTCTGTGTTGGTAGGTTATTTTCGTATTTAAATCACTTTTAATTGTATTTCAGTCACAAAGTTCATCTTCAGCTGAGAAAGTAAGTTGATTTGTCTTTTTTTCATTTGTCCTGTTTCTGTGTACGTGATCTTTTTTCAGAGGCACAGTTAATCTATCGAAGCCCAAAAGGCATTAAACTCACTGTTTCTAACTATATAAATACTGATTTCCTCGCTTTCAATCATTGGCTTTAATAATCTGGAGGCTTACTGACTCACTGGTGGTGGTTTTAGGTCAAATAGCGACAAAGCTGTGGTATTTTTCTTACCTTCCCACAATCTACGACTGCCAACATTCAAATGCATCCCGCTGTGTTTTTATTGTCTTTAACCGTAACTGTGCTGACAGGTTTCAACTCTGTCTTTGCGAGCTGCACTAATTCCTTAGCACCTGACTCCTTCTCTTTGACAACTCGCCTTAAATCCACAGAGCTGTGTTTCTGGCTTCTGCAGAGAGGTGGTCATTAAGTTGCACGGCAGGCAAGGCCACTCTGAGTAACCAAGACTCGCTTAAGCGTTTGTGCCCAGTTCGAAGTCTGTTGCCTGGTACTTGTTAAGATGTCAACTCGAAAAACACGTATGCACTGTTTCTGTTGTCTTGGTCTCAGCTTACTGCTGCACACTCACTTCATCCTCCCATCGGATGCATCAGCTCTCTCCTCTAATAAGAGGAGGAAAATGACATGTGAATAATAATTAAGTTGTCAGATTATACAGAAATGAATAGAAATCATGCAATCCTGGTCTGGAATTGTTAGTATGGTGTATGTATAAGTATAAAGCATAATGCAAATAGTGTGTTGTCAGAGGTAATAAAGAAGATTTTGTGTCAGGTTTCTCAGACAGACACCCTTAATGAATTTGAAGACTGTAACCGTATAGGACGGAGCAGGAAGTCAGCAGGGCTATCATATTGCCACAGAAGCAGCTCTAAGGATCAGAGACCAGTGGACTAATTCTGTCAGAAATCATCAGCTTTAGATAAGACAGCCACTATGGAAAGATAGGGCATTCTTTTTTTAACATTTCAAGACTGAATAGATATAAATTTTATTAGTCATGAGAGTCGGAAATACGCGTGTCATTTTAAGCTGCGTTCGCAAGAAATTTCCTTGGAAGTACACGAACAGAGGAACATAATTTTTAGAAACAGAGGGACCATAAGAGTATGACTGGCTTGTGGACACCCTGGTTTCCTAGTAACATTTCCTTAATTTTAGATTGTTTAAGCTGATGAGTAACTAGAGACACTGAAAAAGAGAGGAAGTGAGTTGATTTCAAAACATCCAATTATCAGTCGGCTCTTACATAATGAGGACATACGCAGTTCAAGCAGAACAAAAGCACAAGCCATCCAAGGTTGTGTGTAAATGGAAAAATCAACAGGCTGATGTAACAGCGTCTCCTGTTTGTTGCCTCCTGCCAGCCAGAACCTCCTAAGAAGCCATCAAACTGGCGCAAGAAACACGAGGACTTCATTGCTACCATCCGGGCTGCCAAGATGCTCACTCAGGTCATAAAGGATGGAGGACCATTACCCCCACCTCCTCCTCCGACTTATGACCCAGGTAACACGCAGCTCTACGAAGATCATCATGGTCGTATCATGGTTACTGTTAAAAAACTGGACAGAACTGCGTCTTATCAGGGATAAGGATTGGGATTCTGTCTTTATGGCTGCAAGCAAAGCTAATCACGTTCTGGTGTATTACATGGTGTAGGTGTATTTTCACATCCACTCGTTTTGCCTTCAGACTACGTCCAGTGCCCTTACTGTCAGCGGAGGTTCAACCAGAGTGCAGCCGACAGACACATCAAGTTCTGCCAGGAGCAGGCCGCCCGTATGCCCAACAAGAGCAAGCTAGGAGACGCCAAGAAGCCTCCCGCTCGCACACAGGTACACACGTGCGCCGACTCCAGCGGCGAGTGTATGCGCACACGAACAGACAGTTTGTTTTGTTGTTGAGTTGAATTTGGTTGAATCTCTCTCTAGTATGAGAAAACATTCATGACACACTGAATACATGCACACCCAGGTAATTTGTGTTTTTACGGTTTCCTTCTCATAGTGAAAACAGCTTTGTTTACCTTCAGCGTTTATAATGATTAGGGTGCGTGTGTAGATAGCTGCACGGCCGCTCTCGCCTAAGTACTTGGCCGTGCAATTCTTAAATCAATAGTTAATTGTTATTGCCTGTTTACGATTAAAAAGTGTCTTTTGCAAATCCACAACAATTCCTCGTCGGTTATTACACACGGTGAGACACCCACTTGGCAGCAGGTGTAGAATTGCCACTGTCACTTAGCAACAGCTATGGCGCATGACTGGGGAGTTGATTTGGCAGCCAATGAGAACAGCGGGGTCCAAACCATTTTGGTTAAGAGCTCTGCTTCTTCCACCGTGGCAAGAAGTCGTCGGCCGTTGATCATTCTGTCGCTTGTGTTTCGCGCTGTGCCACGGTGAAGTACAGTTGCTGCGGATGAGTCAGGTTTTTCTTTTTCAGTTTTATAGTTTCAGCAGTTTAAAACATGTTGTTATACCTGTTTGTAAATCCAAACCATCGCACTGTCACACATTGGAAGGCATCACAATGTCTAACAGATATTCACGCCTGTACAACCACCAGGGTACTCGTTAATAGTTAAAATCCCACGACAGGAGTTTTTGTTGTGTGTTGTATAACTAAACCATACTATTGTGTCTTCCATTCTGTCTCTCGCTCTTCAGTACAAGCCTCCTGCTTCTGTAAAGAAGACCAGCTCTCCCGCTGTTTCAACCATCCCTTCAGCCTCCTCTCGTTTACCCCAGAGATCAGGCCTCGGACAACCCACTGGTAAGGCCACAGCTGTGTTGATCGTGCACCGCAGGATGTTGTATTTACGCCTGTAAACTATGTGTGTTGTGGCAGATTTCTTAAAATGAGATGACACAGGGTGGGCACATGTTTTCTGTATTCATTTCTTGTTTCTTGTGCTCTCTCTTCCTCTAGGAATCCCATCTAGTAAGCTCTCTTCCGCAGGTTCAATGAGGAGTAATCCCTCTGGCCTCACAAGCCCTCCATCAGGGTTAGTACACACACACACACACACACACACACAACGTATAATAATGTCCAGGGGGTGCTTTTACCTTTTCAATTTGAGCATCACAAGCACAACACGTCACATCTGTAGGTCGGGGCCAGCATGTAACTTCCAAACGTTACTAACCCAGCTGTCCGACTGGTTTGCTTTTGACACATCCTTGTCTTACTGCTCTGTGTGTTTTTCCTCTCAGAGTGGGAAGTAAGGCCCGCGTGATGAGCTCTGGCCACGGCTCTGTGAGGAACACTCAGTCTGGAATAGCTCTCAACAAGAAGAAAGTAGACACCTACATATCCAGGTGAGCCAGTTCACACAGAAAAGTAGTGTGAGAATGAATGAAAAGCACAGTCTTGTTACAGTATCCTGACCTCTTGTGGTTACTTGGTGTATTATGCAGAGATGAAGTCCACCCTGATCCTATTCTAGTATAAAGAAGCTTAAAAAAGTACAAAATAAAGTGAAGTGGTTTCCCTTAGTTAGGACTGGTGTCACGCTCACACAGTTACTATGTAAAACATTACGAAACATGATGGCTCAGCTCTATAGAGTGTGTCATCCAGTCTCAACTGTTTTCACACCAGCTGGGACTAGACAAAACAGTGTGGGTAACCCCTGGTCGAAGTCATTTCTCATTCGGTATCATCAGAGGAGCCTGGAACACCTGCAAGACCCTATCTTATGTTTAACTTTGGGCAGCAGAGCCTCCCAACATGAACCACTGTGAACTCTGAGAGGCCCCCGCAGGTCAATGATCGTGTCAGTGCGTAGATGAAACGTTCCTCCACATTCATACATTTCTACCACAGCCATGAATGATTGAAG
Organism: Datnioides undecimradiatus; assembly: GCA_008933995.1. Taxonomy (NCBI): domain Eukaryota; kingdom Metazoa; phylum Chordata; class Actinopteri; order Lobotiformes; family Datnioididae; genus Datnioides; species Datnioides undecimradiatus. Next base: position 680,353 of record WARS01000010.1, read on the forward strand.
TGCTTGCAGTAAACCTTGTGGGAAAGCTTAAGTATTTCGTCATTAAACTGACACCCGCACCTGCTGTTATCACAACAATAAAGCTTTTACCATATCCACTTAAAAAGATTTGAGATGTCTATAAATGGTTATGATACTCATAATGCACTTAGCGAGGTTTTAGCAAGGTTGTATTTTAAAATCGGTACTAAACTTTGAATATAATCAACAGTATTACCAGCCCGGCACTAAAATATCATTTAGAACAACCTCACATAAGTTGTGTCTAACCTTGCCATTTGGTCAACTTTGCTCAATTTCCCAGGAATGATGTCGATGGCGTGAACGAAGTTGGCAACGGCGGGGTGAAGAGCAAGTTCTGTCATGCTTGTGGGACCAAGTACCCGGTTGAGTCCGCCAAATTCTGCTGCGAGTGTGGGGTCAGGAGGATGTGTATCTGATGGGGGTCAGTGTAGGGAGAGCCTCGCAGAACGCCGGAGGGGGGGGGGCGTTGGTACTCAAAGCTAGCATCAGAGGGTTCCACCAAAGCTAATGAGGATTTTTAAGAAAACCATATCCGTCTACTTGGGTTTAACTTTATAGCAGAAAAGTGGTGTAATGGGCAGACAACCTAACGGTGCTGCAGTTTTCTTTTTAAATGCTGATTCACTGGTCCGTTCCACTGTACGGACCGAGATCCCAACAAGGTTAAGATCCAAATAAAACCTATTAGAACTAGGGGTGATCAAAGACGGTGGAGCAGCGTTGATGAATGCTTTATTCTTTTCCAAATACAAATTCAGACATTTCACTACCACGTATATCAAAAACATAACCTAAAAGATTCTGTTTAATTAGTTACTGTTATTTGACTGTAGGCTGATGAATCGCAGCTGTGAACTGATCTGGGATGAAGTAACTCTAAACAGTGTTGAGGCTTGTGATATTAGTAGCTGATACAGGAAGAACCCACGCAGCTCATTAACTTTTAATTAGCTTCCTTCTTTACTGCTGAATTTGCCCACAACATCGCTGCTGTTTTCACAACACTGTTACCAGGACATTAGAGTCTGCATTATAACAAATAATCAACCTTTAAAGCCGAGTCAATATCTGTTGCTCTGGTGCAACGTAAGAGGAGGTAGAGGAGAGTAGGCGAGTGGATGAATGCTCAGAGGTGGCTTGTAAAATGTGTTGAAGTAAAGGAAGAGTGTCGGGTGACTCATTAGAAGTGCGTGTGATGGCCCCTGTTTCTCAGTCCCCAGTCAACCGTGATCCAAGATGCATTCCTTAATCCCATTTGCCTCCGCTTCCTCACAAACAGAATACCCTTTTATTGAAGTGCAATATGACTGACTACTGGAGAAAACAATGTGGTTTTTAAAGGAAACGCCGATATCACCTTGTTTTGACAGGGACCAGGCCAAAAATGAACAAGCTGTCATGGGTCAGTGCTCCCTTTAAGGTCACTTTACAGGCTGTGTTTGTTACCGTTCAAGATCAATGTAGCATTTACTCAAACCCCTTTATTCCCACTTATTTTATACAATGCAATGACTAATTTATTTTCTTATTCCCTGTCATTTTAACTGAATGAACAATGACTGCACCTTTTTGTTAATGCTCTGCCAAGTTAAATGCGCGTCTCTTTGGATTTTCTATGAAACCTGAAAGCACCTGCATGTTTTGCAGTTGCAGTTTTTTCCTCGACGGTGTTTCTATCGAGTCAGTATCGAGTGCATTATTCGAGACAATAGCACAGTAACACTACAGCCAACTGGCGTGCTCTTCATTGCTTATATCTGATCTCTCTGCTTGATACGACAGTCACTACAGCCCCACACAGTTCATTCAACAGAGGAGACACTATGAGGGAGAGGGTATGTTCATTAACGGTGATTAAGCAGGATAACCGTTGAGTCCTTTGAGGAGTTTGTTCCAATTAGAAAACGTTTAAGGTTTAAACGGACTGGACAGGTGCGTTTTCATGTGTTCTGATTACCACAGTTGTTAGCCTGTATACTGGTTGTATGCTTATTGCCATGTATATCCAATCCACCATCAATAAATTTCTATGAAGACACATGCATTGGAGTGTGAGTGTCATTGCAATACAAATAAAATGCCTTGATTTTGTTTTGGATATAAATATATTTGGAATATATCTGCCACGGTTCGTAGACATGTAGAACCACTATTACCCTTGCTTTATGTGCTTAAAAACAAAAATACATTTCTTAAAAGGAAATTTAACATGCTACATGATAATGCGTTATGTACTCCCTGACGTGAAAAGATAGCCGCTACACTGATAGTAGTAGCTGGGACTTGGGGAAAAAAAGTTCGCTGCCTTCGCTCTTTGTACACTTCTGCCGCGCAAACCAACAAACAAAATGTAAAAATGATGTAAAAGAACAACTGTAGCACTTGAGGATATCGGGCCCCACAAGCCACAATACAGTAATTAGGCTGGTACCATCACTCAAAGCATCAACTGAATGTGACAGGAAAGCTTCTTAGACACATCCCAGAATAGAGTTACATGTGCGAGTTGAAATCATCCATCTGTGGCAGAGTACGCTTTTAAAGTATCAATCGTACTCAATGATTAATCAACGCAATGTCATCTCAAGGAGATGACTTGACACACAGCCTAAAACAACTTCCCTGGACGAAAAAAACCCCAAACATAACAAAGGAGCTTCAGATAGCCAAGATAACAAAGATCTGCCTGGGCGAGTTATTCTCCCCAAAGTGAAAGCAAAACTATAGCACCTTAATATGTTGGTCACGCTTGAGCAGTCACCTGTAAGTGCAAGTAAATGTCGTAGCATATTCTTTACAATCCAACTGCTTTCAAAAAACATTATTTTGGCTGCATGTTTGCAACTTTACACCTTATAAAACACTTTCTTTTTTAAATACACCGTCCGCCATCATCATACTTTGCACTGCACCTCTTGCACCTGTTTATGGAGGACATTCTCGTGAATTCTGCATGTCAGTGGGCGGTATAAGCAGCACGCAGCTGGAGCACATGAATGTGAAAGTCCAGTTTGTTGGGCAGCCTTGGAACGTTCTTATGACGTTTCCTCAACGGCTTGTGTCGGTAGCTTGGAAACATATTGGAAGAGTCAGTAGTCATACATCAAGAACAGCTGCAAAAGAGAGATACTGGTACTTGACAGGATAGCTTAAGTGAAGTGGAAGCTTCCTCTTGTGTAATCCAAAGAAGGACTGCACAGTGCATGCAGGATGTGTGAGTTTCTTTTTTGCCTCATGATGTGCTAGAGTTTGGTCTCAGGTTAGTGCAGCGTTCAGCATCTCGTAGCATTCAGTCATGGCAGAAAGGATTGCCATGGCTCTGCAAAGTTTTCTGGTCTCCCTCTTGGCCTGTTTCTCCTCGTTCCTCCTTCGTCTGGTCACGGTCCTCCTTCGTCTGGTCACTGTCCTCCTCTTCTTCAACCTCAAGCCGGGTTCTTTAGCCTAGTCAACAGAAACGCACAAGCACAGTGTGCTAATTAGTGTCAAGTCAAATCCTAGAATGTCATGAGCATCGGGAGTATAATGCTAAATTATGAAGTGAGCATTTATTCCTGAACAAGACGAAGTAAAGTGAAGTGAAACAACGCTCACTCCGTGTCTGTCTAAGACAAATTGAAATCCTACCTCTGACAGCCCTCACTGTAATCGCTGACTACCAATCTGCTTTTACCGTACATGGGGCTTGATGAAAGTACATTATGCTTAATCAAAAGCAATCAGCTGCCTTCAGGACCAGCCGGTATTATAAACCTGTGATGATCTGGTGAGGCCTAAGGCTCAAAAGCGGCCCAGGTTTGGCCTGCTGTATGACTCAGACCTCAACTATGAGCCTGAATCATCAAATTTGATTCTTATCCCACACTGTTCAAAATTCAGTTTGTAACCGATCCAGGTGTGAAAAGGGTGTGGATTCTCTGTAAATTAAATCCTTACTTTTATTTGTGCGGCGTCAAGTGAGTAAATATGAAAACATGCATTTCTAAATGTCAAAAACACCAGCTATCTCCATTTATGGTCACTGCGTGACTCAGAAAGACACCCGGGAAACTTAAGCTCCCAAAAAATGCACCCAGAGTGACCAAAAAGGATCCAAATGCTTATTTCTAGACCCTACGTCCAAACATCTCTTCACAAACGCTTTGTTTATAGCACTCCATAAGAGGATCATAAGTACGTATCACTCAGATTTTGCACTGTAGTGCGTCTCCGCTCGGCAATTTAACTTGTGTAAAAACAAATAAATTCATGTTTGGATTTAGATACACTCACACAGTCGGCTAACTGTACAGTGAGTCACACAGTATGTAGCAGTGGGAAACACAGCGTGCCAACATTCCACTGCCTCTGTCAATTAAATTATGCCAACATCCTAGCTGAATGCTGAAAGGTTTGCTCTCTCCTCTTGATACTGCCCCTTTCAAAGTTTCATGAGAAAAGTGTAAAAACAATATGCAAAGGCACTAATGTGCCTGGACTTACTGGTTTCTCAGGACACGTGCACTGTATTGAGTTTTGGACAGATGTGGCCAGTTGTTGTGTGTGCCGAAGCCTCAAATTCTTCATTTTGCAGGTCAGGTTGTACAAGGTGCTCACAAAATCCTGCAGATTAGAGGGAGATATGACTCATTTGCAGCACCGGACTCATACAGTGTAAACACATCAAGTGACCACAGAAATTTGGTCAGCAGACACATGATCAGCAGCAAAGTAGACCCTTGGCCTGGATAACTGCTACGCATTACGATAATCATATAACAGCGCACTGTGTGGAAAACTGTACTGCATTCACGCAGTTGGCCAAATGATGGATGGACGCTTCACTGCACTGTCAGCTGAGTCAGCTTGTTGGAGGTGCTGATCCCTACTGGCCCCTGTTAGAGCTTCTTTTAACTGCTCATGTGTTAGGGCATTTTGGAAATATGAGATGCTGTTGCATAACACTGTGTATGTAGACACCATGTGCAAGAGCAAGGGCTGGGTCTGTGTCTTTACCATCACTTAGTACACACTTTTTAATATGAACAATACACCAAGCAATTCAATAATTAAAAAGGAACGACATGCATCAAAAATATTTTAAGCTGACAGCTACAGAGTTATTATTACTCACCACGCCTGGCGTGCAGTTGTGTGGCTTGTGTCTCAGTTCTGGGCAGGGTAAGGTTTCCAGCAAGGCTGCGATAGTTCCTCTCTTGAATGAATCAAAGCATACCCACAGCAGAGATTAATAACACGACTGAAGCTTTTGTAAAAGACAGCAGGTAGTTTCATGCCCAAACTTTTATGTAATATGTTTGGGAGAACACTTGCTTTCAAAGGGTGTCTGGTGACATATTGCTATTTTATTTATTTATTTTATCTTGAAAGGTAATACATCATCTCTTCTGGTCATATCAAAAAGTCTAAGCTCAGACCTGCATGCTGCCTCTGAACAGGCTTTCTGAAAAATTACAGATTCATATCTGTAATTGCTTTATCTTTCACTTTGAATCTTTTTGTAAAAGTGAAAACCTCCCGTTTCCTGGTTTTGATCCAGTTTCCCCGTACGACTGGTTGCATGTTTTGTAACACGGCAACAAGAATCAATCTTAAAAAAATGAAGCAAGAGGGAAACGTTCGACCTGACAGCGTACGGTGAAAGCATAAAGACTGGTTAAAAACATCTGATACCTGATATATCTTTTTAGATTTGTCTGCTTCTCTTGACAATATTTCCCTTTCTACCTTAATGATGAGATTTCAGAACTATGCTGTGCTCAAAGACTGCGATGCAAACTCCTCTTGATGCCTTGAGCTATAATCTCCTAGCTGTAATCCTCGCCTCTTTACCGATGACAATAAAAGTCTTATTTCCCTAGTGTGCAGAATCGTAAAATAAATACACAGATGAACAGAATTGGTGTCTTACTTACTGTGTTGTCGAGATGGGTTTTCACGATCGCCATGTAATCGTTTCTAACTTCTGTCTGATTCTTTTTCCTGTCACAGGACAGAGATAGAGGTAGAAGCAGAAGAGCAAGCAGACTGATGCAGAGAAGAGGCTGAGAGTTATAGGTCACACAGAGTGGGATGCAGGGAGAGAGGGAGAGGTCAGTCAGCTAATCCAAAACAGGTTCAGACGTTATCTTACCTTGGATAGCAGTAAGTAAGTAACTGAGTGCATCCATTAAAACACAGTTTTCATTTACTGCCCATGGATTTTCTTTAATGCTGCTGTAAAATACACTATGTTCCAGAGGAATGGTCACATTGCACAATAAAATCTGACATACAAACACATAATAATTTCATAAAATATGCATGGTTATAGATCAAATTGCCCAATGGTGTTAATAATAATAATAATAAAATAATTGGGAATAGTTGCACCATGACTTACCACGAGATTCTAATGTCGCTTAGATGTAAATGTTAATCAGTAACAGTAAATGATGTTAATCAGTAATTAAAATCCAACATCCTATACTGCTTTAACACATCTCTCCACATAAGGGCTCCAGCTATTAACCTATTAATATCCCTGGGCGTAAAGATCGACCTAAGTGGAATTCAAAGCAGTCCTAAAGAGGTCCCAAAGAATCAATTCCTGTAAATCACAAGTCAGTTCCCGTAAATCCTGATCCTATTTCAGTTTCCTTATGACTGGAAATTTTCTGGAATTCCCCGCTTGGAAACTCCTTAAAGTATCCTACACAGTATATCAGTCAGTCAGTCGGCGGAGAAAGCAAGGGGATGGATGCGCCAGCAATCGGCTCCTGGTAAGTTTCGAGAACGGCGTCCCCGCGCTGCTTTTCACACTACAACCTTTTTTTGATCGGCCCCGCACCGACGCGGACTTGACTTCGGCTTTAGCTCAGCGAACGTCTGTTGGGTTTATTATGAGCTTAATTCAGCGCGTCGCCGCTTTAGGCCACTTGACACAACTTCCACGTAGTACACTTTCTTTACTCACCATTGGTCATTCTTCATTCATGTTCACCGGGGGCCAGATCTGGAAACGGACGCTCCTGCGCGTGTCTTCATCGCTGCTCAGGTGCTCGGACTGTGAGGCTTCGCACCGTGAACACAAACGCAGTCGTTCACTCGCTATTTGCAGCGGTCGCGGTGGCTTTCGAGCTCGGGGTTTACTGTCCTTTCTCACGCCCTGTGTAGCGCAGCACTGCAAACCTCAGCATGTGATTTTACTTCCGTCCTTCCTTCCGCGGAGGTTTCACTTTACTCTGAAGTGAATTTAGGCGTAAGACCTCCTGGTCAGCCCTGCGAGTAATCTTCGCAGACACCAGCGTCGAGATGGGCAGGGACGTAATGTGTGTAAAACCTCGCGCGCGCATTCTTATGGCTCACATGCTGCGCAGCTTTTCCATCGGAAATACAGCTGCGGGACATTCCTGACCCCTGGTCTAACTGCTGTCATTCATTCAAACGCCCCACTGCAGCGAACACACATGTAGACCACACACATGTGGACATGGTCCCATTGAGGGCCAAACCAAAACGGCACCAGTGCAGTTGTGCTTTAGTCCAGTGGTGAGGGTCAGTAATTCCCAGAGGTTGTTGGGAATATAGTTATAGTTGGAATCAGTCTGACCTTCCTTATTCTGCCTTCATTCAGTCAGTGACAGCTTCATTCATTCAATCATAACCCACATGGTGTTTGGACCTCAAATTGTCCCTGAGCTCAGTAGGCTGGTGAGTAAATGTACAGGAATGTTCTGGCACCGGTGAGGTCACAGATTTAATAAATATTGGGAACCTGACAGCGCCTGATGTGTCACACAGGCAGCATCTATTTCACACGGCGCAGTTGTGTGTCAGGGCTATGACAGTCTACAAACGTGTCAGTGATAGGTCTGTGCTTAAAAACGCCGGCTGTGAAATGCTGCGACAGATTTACCCCGAATGCTGCGGCATATTCACGTATAAATCACGAGCTGCTTGCGCTTTACTTTATTCCCTGCAACTTTGTGCAGCTGCTATTGATTATTATGCTATTTCTCATCTGACTGCAACGCTTGCCTTTCTGAGACTGAATCTTTCTGATTAACGAAAGGCTTGATCGTTCCTTTATGGTTTGGTCTCCTGCTTTTTAAGCTTAATTAAACTGTTTAAAGACCTTCTTGGATCAGCTGGGAAACACACTGTCACCATGTCAGAACAGGGCTAATTTGCTGGGGTCAGGAAGAACTGACCTTTTGTTGGAAGCTACGAGGTTCTGACAGGACAGCAACACTATATCATATGATGATCTTCTAGAACATGACGCCTTGCTGTTGGTTAAACCGACCAACAGTATATAAAGTCATTACAACTGGTGCAATTATAAACATCTACAGCAGTAAAGTAAGACATTTTATTTCCTCAGTAATGGGAAATACAGAATCCCCAGATCTAATAGTGAAACAGTGACAGGAAGCATTTTTCTGCAAAAAAGATAACTTTCAGCGTGGAAACTTGAAGTAAATTTAGCCGATAATGCTTTTACGTAAGAAGGGTATTTGAACACAGGTGCGTTGGCTGAGTATTCTCACTGTGTGGTCCCGCTGCTTTTACGCAAGCGTAGGATCTGAATTCTCCCACCGCTGCTTTTCGCTGTTTTCACTCTGGAACGTCTTTTTTGCATTTCCACACCTCGGAAAAGACTCTGGTTACCTTCTGAAATGCAAACCGGTGTCACGCACACCCGTCGACTTAATCATCCTTTCAGCAAATGTCAGGGTGTAGTTGTGTGAAAGATAAGAGTCAGAGAGCTAGAGCAATGGTGGCATATATTAGTAATATTTTTATACCAGCCAGACACACAGTTTTAAGATTTTTACAGTTTTAGAGCTTTCAAATGTCCACGTGCATCATAAGGTTTACATAATTGTAAGAAATCTAATAAAGACACGTTCTTTTTTTAAATTTTGCTTTTTTGAAATTGCTTCTCACTCAGTGAAATAGATAGATAGATACTTTATTAATCCTGAGGGAAATTTAGGAAAGTCTTTAGTCTTTAAATCGTCCTTTGGCGCGATCAAAACACTATTGTCTGTCAATCCGGGACTACGCCTATGCTCGCACAAAGATAAAGGTTATGAAATGTAAGCTAAAGTAATAAATGTCAACAATAAATGGCCAGCAAACACAGTCTGGATTATGCATCCAGGCTACTGATATCATTATGATTCAATGAAAAGAAAAACAAACTGTCTAACTGATCAAGAGATCAAGAGGACACTTGACCAGTATCAAAGTATCAAAAAGCTGCTGTAGCGTCGAGCATCTGCAAAGAAAACAATACTGATGGATGTTTTCAAAATGGATAAGAGCCACGTTGTCCACCTGCTCCAAATACGAATACAAACCATGCTGACCCTACTACCTCAGCCACAACTGGAGTGTGAACAGGGCTACGATCGGAGCCAATGACTTGCTTGAATCAAGTGAGGACATTTGTAAAAACATTTAACGCGCCAAGGCACTCATGCTAGCTTTCATTTCAGATAACTGTGCTGTGAGATCGACTGTTTTTCCTATCGGTCATCGCAGAAACTGTAAGCAGGTCGTCCACCGCGCACACCGAGGGTCACATAGCTTTGGCTTACCCCATCTCCCTATAGCAAAACTCAGTGTCTAGCATGAAAAAGTGGCTTTTGCAGTCAATAAGTTATCCACTGAAATATTATTCTGTATCCAAACAGGAAAGAGAGAGCAGGTCAGGGGAGGCCACGTGCACTTGACGCTCAAGTGGCTCGTAGTGGATTTACTGGGACATGAAAACGTTCGTAATATCTCACTGAAGCTGTCAGGCAACTGCAGTGAAGTGAAAAGTATAATATTTGCCTCTGAGGTGTAGCGGAGCAAAAGTACAAAGCAGAAGTACAGTACAAATACATGCAGGTGCAGCTAATTTACTGAGTTACTCGTGTCCACATTTAATGGCAAGAGCAAGCAAAATATTAGCTTGTGCACAAAACAGAGTTTGTGTCATCTAGTTTTGTGTGTGTCTGCCTGTGTGTGTGTGTGTGTGTGCTTGTTAGAACAAATTTAAACAACAAGCAAACAAACACCAGTGAGATGAGAGCAATAGGGTTAAGAGCATTTCATTTGGACTTGCTGCTCCTGCAACAAGGGAACAAACAGGAGAACGTCTCTGCTCACACAGCCTTTATACACTTCAGCTACACAAACATCACATTCCAGATACACATGCATCAGGTAACAGGTGTCATCCTGTCTTTATTATAATTTAGCGTCTCTGCCTGCTCAGTCTAACCATGAAGTGTCTGCATCATTGGTGGCACAGGACTTTCACTATCTCAGCCTTGGTGAAAGAATTCTTCCGTTTCATCTTTAAGACATCCGTTGGCACCTGCACCATCGGTTCTTGATTAACAGTCACTTATTAAATCATAAAGGTGTAAGACAAGGATTAAGAAAAAGGATTAACTGCGAATAGTCACGGAAACTCACATATTTTGAGGGATCAACTTTCTTAGACCACCCGAGAGTACATACATTTCTTTAATCGTATACATTTTCTAAGAGTGTTACAGCGGTGGTGCTGTCAATCATTAAAGACATCCATCAGATTGTGACAGCCGTGCCGGGAAGCATTGCGCTGTGGCACCCAGGAAGGTGATCAGGGTAACCACGACAACGGCAATCAAACACACAGATGATGTTTCACAGCAACACTCCTCTTGTTTCCTGGTGTGTTGTGATTCACTTGCAAACTATGTGTGTGGTGCGCTGAGACGCGGACCATCAAAGGGGATAAACACACATTTCTCTCCCTTTTGATCGCCTTTCGTTATCACCCGTGCTTTGCTGCGTGTTTGCCGATATTTCTGTTCTTCTGTAAGGTTGAGGGTACACATCAAACACTGTAACTCGTGCGTAAGAACCCTGCTGAGCCCTGTTGTCGTGGCCGCCATGGAGTTTTAGTTGGGTGAGGTTTGCTATGTGCTGACAGGAATGTAGTCAAGAATTTCTAGATTGTCTAATACATCGTACGTGCTGTGCTGTGCATGCGCCGTGTTGAGTCTACTTTCTAGCCGTACATCGGAAAGACCAAAAGCTATTTGAATGTTTGACCATTTGAGAAAGGTGCTGACAGGAAATGGTATAAGAAGAAGGTCTACTTTACCTACAGGGGTTTTTTTTCCCTTAAAGGTGTCGACAAATTATTTATTTTTATTTTAAAGTCATTGACAGAAATCGAGCCACAGAGTGGGCAACCTGGATGAAAAAGGATGGAGGCTTCATTTATGTCTCAAGGTTGTTGGTCACTTTGTTGCACTTTGTTTTGGCAGGGGAATGCTCAAAATAGCTCAGTTAAACCAAACACCCCCCCCCCAAAAAACAACCAGAGTTTCTGAGAACAATAGGATTCGGTTTGTTTTTTCCTGAGCTATGGATGAGAGCTCCTGATTAAGGACATTTTCTGTGGAAACCTTTGAGGGTTACGCTGAGAATAAACAGAATACCTTAGAAATCAAGCACTTAGACACTTCGAGTAAATGATCCCATATCGTTGTTGGCTCATTGAATGACCACACCAATGTTTTGACATAGTTTAGTTCATTTGGCTAAAAAGCATGTTTACTTAAACTGCAGCATACTGACCAAATGAGTATATATTCCCTAGGTCCCATAGGTCATGTGAGTGCAGGGATCACACTTAAAAAGCCCATCCGACTGTCAAGCAGTCAGTCATTTTGTTTTGGTGAAAGATGCTTTTTCTCTGCGAGGGGATGCACAGGTGCGCTTTCATGAGCATTTAAGTAGAGAGACATTTAACCCTTGCAGGAATTGCTGTAGCAGCACAATTGTAACCACCTCGTTGCACTTATTACTGCTATTTTCTTTAATAAATATCAGTTTGTTATTGCAAATTTGGCATTTGTCTCCCTTTATTGTTAGCCAGTGAGCTGTTAACCACACTTCATCATCATACTTTTACTATGTAGTGCGGGTATAATGAGATTACATGCCAAGTGGTCATCACCCGCTGTCATCCTGTGCCTTCTGATAGCTTTTCTAATCATCCCGGATGACTTCCTGTGTTTCCTGATCTCAGGTGAAAACTACTACAGTCAGCGAGTGGTCTGACCATTAAGTCCAGAACATGACATTTAGTTCACGTAGTCAGTTTTGCTTTTGCAGTCAGGATTAGTTCGTTCACACCCAGGCACTGTGCAGCTTTCTAACATTCGCAGACAGATGTGGGGGCGTGACTTCGAAACATATCCTGGAATTACATTGTTGCTTAATATTCCTGAGTGAAAGATACATAACTGAAACCATTTCCCATAAACTGCGTTGTTGCAACACATTTTATGAATGGGAATTGACAGGCGTTTAGGGGTTGAATTAAAAAAGGGAATTTAAAATACAGAAACAGGAATTTGGTTTAACTTGTGTAATATCGCACACGCAGTGGTGGAGAAGTCTCGCCCATTTTCTGTATCGTGCTCTTTCATTTTCATTCATTTCCAGGAGACGTGTCCCCCACAGTGGTCTAACTAAACCATATGGTTTATACAGGCAAGCAACAAATCAAGCTCAGTCCACAGTCCCAGCTACATCAGCCTGCTCCCTTCTGTCCTACTGACAAATCACACACAGGGCACCTTGCTGCTTCCTCTGCAGCCTTCCTCTGCCCCAGTTCCTCCTTTTCCATGCTGCGCGTAATCCTGGATGAACTTTACTCTGTCTGTGTTTAATCTGAGCGCAGATAACAGTTTTTCCATCCACATGTTAAACAATTTTAAACCATTGTGTTACAGACTAAATGTAAAGTAAAAAGTTTGTGGGTTATGTAATAATGCACTTCAGAACGCTACCAAACTAAGCGTTTAGGGGGCGTCCTCTCCAGTTTGTACATGACAATGCCTCTTGTGCACAAAACCAGGTCCATAAAGAAAACACTTTTTATGGTGCAGTGCGGTGTTGAGGCACACATTCAGCCCAGCTCAGAGCACGGACCTCAACACTCAACACCTTTGGGGTGACTTCTGTGCAAAACCCTTTTTTGCACATTTCTCAAAATTTAGAGAAGTTAAGCAATCACAAATGGGTCTAATGTTATACTGTGCACACACTTTGTGCAGGCGTCTACATACTTTTGGCCATGCAGTAGGGTATATCTTTTACCATGACGGTTTACTGTTCAGCGCTCTTCAGTCTAATGATGCTTCTTGCTGCTCCCCGCTTCTTCACTGCTTTAGCTTCACTTCTGTGCTGAGTGCACTCCTGTTTGCTCCCTCCACCTCGCGAGGATCTCCCAGTGTCTGTTCTCACATGAATGTCTTTGTGTAACTGCATTGACCTACAGCATCTCTTTCAATTTATGATTTTAGTCCAAGCTAAGTTCAAACTGTCACAAATCCCTCTCATCTCTCTTTGTTCTTCCATCATCTTGAAACAATTTCTCTGTACACTTACGAAATCCCGTGAGTGTGCGAGCCGTCCTTGCATGAATAAATACAAACTGGTTTTCTCACCAGACGCTGTGACATTATCTTTTGCCACATTATTGTGTTAATGTTGTGTAAAGACACAGCAATGTACTGCGACTTGCTTTATCTGTTTTCACAGAGCCATTGCCGAATGAAGGATAGCATAGATTGTAGCTCCGTCTTGTGTGTGTGTGTGTGTGTGAGATTGTGTTTAATAGTCTGGAGTGACTCAGACGGGGTCATGGAATTTAAACTGTGATTTGTGCCAAAAACTGGACTTTGCCACTTTACATTTCATAGAAAAAGCCTCTGTGTAGGACGACTCCTTCGGCGTTTCTCACAGAACTTTCACAGACTTTCCTTTTTTCTCAGTTTTCCCAGATTCATGCTGTGACCGTCAGATTCTGTCCAGCAAGCGAGAGATGTGTTCATGTTTAGGAGTTTACGGCTTTAGGAAAAATGGATCGCAGGTACAGTGTGTCATCCTCAGCACTTGAGTGCACACACACACACACACACATCCCACATGATGCACATTAACTGGACACTATAGGGTTAAAAAGAGATTATTGAGGAAATGTATAATATTAATAGTAAAATGTGTTTTTTAGCTGTTGTTGCCTTTGGGGAAAATATATTCACGTGTTTCTGTGTATGTATATTAATTTTAAACCAAATATGTGCAGAAACCTGTATATGCTGTCTTAGTTTGGAGGATTTTATCAGCTGACTTGATAAATTGTATCTCAGCTTAGTGGCACCATCTAGTGGTTATCCTTTAAACCTCCACACACACATACTCACATAGACCTTCATATATGTGCAGAAAAAGGAAGAAAGCAACTGGATAAAACTGGAAAATTAAATCTAGGTACCTTTTTAACAGATAAAATGTTATTACAGAAGCTAAAATTATTTTTGAATAGATACATTTTAAATTGACTTCACTCACTTTTAAGTTTTGACTTTCTCCGGCTCTTATCAAGCTTGTAAGAAATCAGTTCCCAGTGTGTAAACAGGCTGGCAAGCAGCAGGCAGAGATATGCAGGAGAACAAACTCAATTCATCAGCAATATGGGGGAGATTTTAGTATTTCTCTTTCAAATTCCCCTTTGGCTGTGACGGCATTACAATATGGGATGGTGAAATAATCAAGTGAAATATGCCTGCTTTGCCCATATGTGCGAGATGAAGATGACAAACACAAACAATTCCATATGACATTACAGTGCAGGAAAAACAAACAAAAAGAAAAATGGTTTCACAGACGCAGTGAAGACAGACTGCAGAGCCTCCCGCCGTAAATGGATGAAGCAGAAAGACAGCTGTATGGTGATAATTAACAAGATTTCTGAATTTGGGGCATTCTCCGGCAGCCAGTTTGCAACAGTGTCAACAGAGACTCTGGCAATAACATTTGGACAGTATAGCTCCAAAACTAACAAAGTTATATAAGCCACAGCTGCTGGTAGAGACTCATATTGTCTATCAATCTATTGATGTGATCACTCCAGTACAACCAACCGACCGGCGAAACCGCCTTCAGCTGCTGCGTGTTAAAGTGCACAAAAACTGATTCACCATCTGAGTATGTTACCAGTATGCTGGCGACGCCGGTGTAAGGCAAGGCAAGTTTATTTATATAGCATCATTCAGACACAAGGCAACTCAGAGTGCTTTACAGAGGATTAAAAAAATAAAATAATTTGCAATTAAAAAACAAGAATTTACAAGACAATATTATAACATAAAGGGTTGAATTAAAAGACATAAGGAAATCAAAGGAGTTATGGTTCTAAGTTATTGAAACGCTGCAGTAAACCCTGATTTAAATGAGCTGCAGACCTCAGGTGTTCGGGAAGCTCGCTGCAGAGGTGAGGAGCATGGAAACTAAAAGCTGCTTCACCTTGTTTGGTTCTGACCCTGAGAACACTGAGCTGAACACATGACATAACCAAACAAAGACCAAACATTTCAGTAAACTTTACCTTTACAAAACTAAAAATACATAAAAGCAAATTCTGTTTTTTTTTAAGGCTAAATTACTCACCCATTATTTGGAAAAAAATACAAGCTCTGCTAATGTCAGTATTTGAAACCAAGTTAATACTTATTTGTTTTCTATAGTTGACTCATTTTGTGAGCATTTTGAAACCATTTGTTCTCTCTGTCTACAGGATTAGTGTAAGTCCCTGTACCGGTGGCTACTGTGTAAGTGTAAGGCTCATCATCTTTCTCAGTTTCTGTGTTTGCTCATTAAAGTTGATCCAATGGTTTGGGAAGTATATTTGATATAATTGCAAATCTCAGGGTTTATCATTTATCGTCTTTCAGCAACTGTAAATGTGCAAATGTTCCAGTTGCATTTGTGTTTCTGCATGTAATACCGATTATGCTTTTTATTCCAAACACAGCTGCTTCTTTCCTAAGTTTGCCTCAGCTTGAATCCCCATTTGTGTTAAATGTAAGAAAAAAAAAAGAGTACTGTATGTAGCACGCATTTTCCAAACCAGAAATAAAAATATGTTTACATGTGAATCACACAGTGTGCGTAGTGGTAATTCTTACCTCTGCAAGTTCATCCATCTGATCTAAGCACTGACGGGTGGTGTGGTGTGGATGCAAGTAATGGTAAGAGCGGCATGGGAGAAGGAAAAGAGTGCCTGGTTACAGTGGATCAAACATCCAACTGACTGACTGAGGATGCTGGTTTTCCTAATTATAAATACAAATGAGTGCAATTTCAGCGTCTTCCCTCCCAGTTTTATTTACGTCTTTATTTTGGTTTCTTTTTTTAATCCATTAAAGATTCCTGCTTTCTTGCAGCATTTATTTAATTTATTTATTACCTCTGTAGCATTTTTTCCCCCTATCTTACAACTATAATACCATTTTCTCCAAGGCAACAAACAAATTTGGATAGAAAATATGTAATTTTGTCTGTGCAGATAATTAAAAAATGAAAATAGACTAAATGAAAAAAAAAAATAAAAAGGACAAACACATTTTTGTCCTATTTTCTCAATTAAGACTAATAGACTGTACTGAATAACTGTGTAAATAATGACATCAATTAAGTTAATTAATCAAGACATAGATCGATAATTAAATATTACAATCAAAACAAAGGCGGGTCAGTTTCATTCTTTGCAAAGAATGAGGATAAAGTGTTCATACGTGTTAAAGCTGAAGCGACGCAGTGCGCACCACAGACATATTTCAAAATAATGAAGATGTTCATTATGTACAGTAGGATGGAAAACGATTTGAATAAAGACAGAGAGATAGAAATCCTGGAGGTAGCAGACCTGACTGTGCAGATATGCCACAGCAACGTATCTGAAGTACTCAGCATTTCTTGACCTTGGGAAACCAGGTGTGTGTGTGTTTGTGTGTGTGTGTGTGTGTGTGTGTGTGTGTGTGTGTGTGTGTGTGTGAAAAGTGAAGGGAGCTGGGGGCTGGACAGATGATGGAGTGCAGGCCAGGTGATATTAACATCATCATAGCCCAAGAGGGATCTGGTTGCCATGGAGTGGGTGCTGTGTACTGTATGTGTGCGAAGGGAGGGGGGATGGGGAGTTACAACAACAACAACAACAACAACAACAGCATGGTTTGGATGGGTGGTGGTGTTCACACAGTCACACATGGGAACACAGCTCTCATTTGGGAACAAATTGCACATCCCGCGAAGGTACATTAATCTGGGGGGATAGGTGTTAGGTCGGGTTAAGGGTAAGGGTGGGTTGTGGCTGAGAGTTAGGCAGTAGGGTCTCAAGGGAATCAGTGATTGCTTAAAGGGGGGGGGGGGGTGCTACGGCGGAGTAATTGGTGCCATGAATGACTTTCTACGAGATAATTCATGGCTCGGAATGCACAAAGAAGAGAAACGCAGATCTTATTAGGCTGCGGAACTTACAGCGACGCTCCACAGCGGTCTGCCAAACAGCAAAAATATGACATATGACACACACTAAATATGTCAGCCGATTCATAATCTGCAAACATCACCTGAAGATGGCGCTCCATATCCTTGTATGAAAGCAATGCTGCGCGTGCGCGCGCATGTGCGTGGATGTGTGTGTGAGAGAGAGAGCTGCTGTCTGCCTCCTCTCCGGCGGTGTTGCCTCCCCGTCGCTGCAGTGCTATGCTGTTCCCTCTCTCTCTCTCTCTCCCTCCTTCTCTCTTTCTCGCTTTCGTACCCAGCGCCTCGCCTCTTCCTCCTCCGTCTCCTCCACATCCTTCTCCTCCTCCCTGCGGATACCTCAGCCTTGCAACCCCGGCCCAGCACACCGGCAAATGGTCGCTCCATTCACGGCAACTCTGGACGCAGGACGCAGCGAAAAGGCGCACCGCTCTGTTCTGATCTGATCTAAGCACGCTGCGGATTGACTTGAAAGAGAGGCGGACCGGAGGCAGAAGGGAAACAAGGGGAAGCCGGTCGCTAACAGTGGCCAGGATCTCATTTCGGTAAGTCATCGTTTTGTTGTCCCTGCTGTAGACTTGCTGTAGACGGGCAGAAAGGGAGAAGGTGACAGGTCTTCAAAACGTCTGCGTTTTTGGTCCACAGAGCGGGACGTGGTTTTGCAATTTGGAGATGCGCAGGCAATCTGAACATGACTTCTAGACCGTGCACGTTGCGCGGTTTGGCGATACTGCTGCTTTAAAAACACCATGCCCTGCTTTCAACACGCTTGCTGCGAGGCTCCTCTCAGAAACAAGCGTCCGACTGTGCTCCGATCACCCAGCACACAACGGATATTTGGCTCCAGCTGACTGCTGACCCAAATTCAACATCGATTGCGCGTAAAAGTGCTTTTAAGGTGTCAAAAGAACCTTATGGACAAAAAGGCTGTGCTTGCTCTTGCTCGCCAGGTGAAGCTTAATTTGTTTTGATAACTCCATTCACAGCCAGAAGTTAAGTTGTTCTTATAATGTGAAACATATCTTGACATGACGTTATGGCATAGTATGGTGTATGATATATTACCGGGCTAAACTCTGCCTCGGGTGTAGTGCGGTGTATTGCTTATAAATCTCATTGTCCGCTGATACCCATTAAGTTTTATGGAATTGCCTTTTGTCTGTAAGGTTGTGGAGTATGAGAGGTGACGCAAGGATAAGAGCACGGGTAGGGCTCCATACCTCTCCCACAGCCGTACTGTGATCAATAGACATTTGCAGGTGGGGGATTGTGCACTGGCAGTTTGTCAAGGGCGTACAATATATCCAGCAGATGATGTGGAGGAGAAGAGGAGGAGGAGGAGGAGGAGGAGGAAGGGGGGAGGGCTGGGCTGCTGTAAGGCATGCTGTGGGTCCATGTTCAGCTTACTGCATGTCAGCACTTGGGCAGGTGCATGATGGACAGTTTTACAGAGAGGGAGCGGGTATTAGTGTGCGCTCAGGTCTGTATCACCTTAAATCCTTTGTCTTCTGGTCTTCCAAACTCTCAAACTTTGGGTTGAGGTTTGTGGGCAGCTTCCTCTGCGGGCGGGTAAGCAGGCGCGTAACAAGGAGAACACAATCCCCTTTAATTCCCCTCAAACTGACCTCTGGTGCAGGAATATGGGGGATATAGATTTTCTTTCCTCCCTCTCGTGTCCTCCACAGACAACCACTGCTCAGTCTGTCTCCACCAGCCATGTTACACACTTTTTCCAGCACTTGAAGTGATGACAGTACAACACTCTCCTTGCCCAGGAGCCAGGCATCTTCAAGAACTTCAATAGATTTATTTTATTGTTGAAGGATAAGCAGCATTACAAAAGACCTATCACTGTGGGAACTGTCCACACACACACACACACACACACACACACACACACGCCATCCGCTCTCTAAATTTCCTAAAGATTAGCTTCTTTTATGTCCAGTGAATGTCTCCAGTGGGCATGAAAAGCCTCGTCCTTCATCGCGGACACAGATTAAGCTAATTCACACAGCAGCGCAGGCCTAATGCCTAATCACTATGCTGTGCCGGCAGAACAGAGCAGTCTTTATACTGTGGTAGCCGAGAGAGGGAGAGAGAGCAAAGGGGGAAAGCTAGCCGCCGGTGCCTATTGATTGGACGGAGGGGCTACTGGCAGGCGTCCACAGGATGGAGTGCTGACGACAGTCAAAGAGCTGCCGGGATGAGCTGGGCCCGGCAGTTGTCTCATAGAGTGGTGCTCCCCCCTGTAGCAGAGGAGGTTCAGGGAGGATTTGAAAATACTGTAACTGTTATGAATTTTATTTTCACTCTAGTGAGAGCGGGGTGTGGTTTCGTGCACCGATACTGTGACAGATCTAATACCGTTCTGTGACTGTCAAACTTTAGCGCCGCAGCCTAAGAGAGACGTACTCTCTCATACGGCGTGGTGTACCTAAGGCCAGTTCTTGACACGTGAAATAAGCAAAGATCAAGATCAAGAGAGGCTGCAGCCCACCTGTCAAATGTCTCCTTTGAAGTTTGGGTGTTTGGCCAAATGTGCGCTGGGAGGATTGGCGTCAAAATCATCTTTCCGGGCTGTGAAGTAGCTCTGTCCGGTGTGTATTGTGGCGCTTTTGCATGCGGTGAAGTAACTGTGGCGTGTGGACATGGAGATTGTGAAAAGGTCCATGTGAGAAATGAAATTGGATCTCCTGATTTCATTTGATCTCATACTTAACAACAAGACAGAGATGTGTCTGTGGGATGAGACCATTTCCATCCCTCCTGCTTTCCCCCTGTTTCTGGAATTTTCATAATTCATGCGACATGTACGGCAGCATAGTGAGCGGGGACGCCGTGCCACACCACGAGTACCTGCAGCACCTGTCCGTGAGCAAGACCACGGATCTCTGCCGGGTCCAGGGCTTCTGTTCTACAAATAAATCTGACCTTTGACCTTCACGCCAAAGTAGACCTCCCTGTAGTGTCACACTGTGCATAGATTACTTTAACACAGACACGGGATCCAAAATGTATCTTAAACATGGTCGAGTACTGTGTGTTTTCCCAATAGCACATTGTTTTTATTTGCGTTTAAGGACATAAATATTAGATTAGATGACTTTTGGAAATGCACAAATGGCTTTCCTCCAGAGGAGTTCTGAGGCCCGGTGGCAAATACGGTACCTCTTTGAGGTGTGACACACGCCCAGAGGCAGCATCTGATGCCGCTCATTTGTCAACATGAGGTGGAGGAAAAAAGCTATTGTTGCACCGAGTGTGTACCTTTTTATTAGCAGTCTAGTCACTGGCTGTTATGAAATTAAGCTCGAGTGATGACCCTTTTCTCCTTGAGCGTGCAGAAATAGCTATTTTCTTTCACGGAGAAGCGTCTGCATGTGTGTCTATTCGTGTCTTTTCTATCTATGCCTACTCTATGACTAAAAGAAGACCAAACATACAAGAGTATGTCAACTGCAGAACATGAAGCATCATCACGATGAAAAACAGACTGTGAGAGCGCTTTGATATAACGCTTTGATGTGCTTGAGCTCTGCTATCTGCTGTACGTTACTCGTGTTTTCTCCTATATGTTCACTAATGCAGTATGACTGGGCCTCAGGCAGCTGGCTGACACTTGATCCATACTTGTCAATTCCATTGATTGCATATTCATGGGCACAGGGGAGGTGCTAATTGACAGCCTCAGCGTGCTCGTCAATCAGCCGACTCGATGCTTCTGTTGGCGACTAGATGCTTATGAGGTTGTTTAATGACATAAAAGAAACACTGATGTGCCGCCGCTAATGGACAATTTTACAATATCCCCATTACTGTGGAATTGTTACAAGATTACATACATGTCATGCCCCATTAAACCTGTAATATCACCCTTCTTTCCCTCAAGGGTGCTGTGCAGTGCACCCAACATGGCTATCTTATAGGGATAGGTCCAGGTAATGTTCTTGATGTTGTCCTCAAGTGTGTCCATGTGATTATCATTGCTGTTTTACTAGTGTTAATCAGAGTAAGAGTGAAATGCATTAGCGTCTCACCCCATTAGGGTGATAGTCACCCCCTTCGAATGGTGCCGCACCGAGGTGGTCGATGAGTCTTCTTCATGTCTTACTTTACATGCAGCAGCGTCAGAAATACTGAACCAGCGATATGGATTAAAATATTATTTTAGTTTTGCAAACACAAAACGCAAACCTATGTGTGACAAAGCTGCAAACAAACAAACAAACACAACAACTTAAAACATTGCACGGTTGCTATACTGCTACTACTTCACTCCAGTGTTGGGCAAGTTACTTGAAAAATGTAATCAATTTCTATTATTATTATGATTACTGACTGTAATGTAGTCATTGAATTTCAGCTTGTGATGCTGGTTAATGAAAATCAATCCCATTACTTCCCAAGCCAACGCTGCTCCTTAGCGTAGGGAACAGGGGGGAAGACTTGATGTTATTCCATCTGTGAAAACACAACATATAACACAACAAAATATTATTTTTCACCTTCGATCAGCGGACACATCTGATTGAACATGATTTAGGTGGCTCTTTATCACGCACTCAGTGTGGTACAGTTATTAGCGGAGCCCGTTCTTCAACCCAAAGGTCAGGTGTCAAGGCTCTGTTTTATCGCTGGAGAGTCCTTGAGCAGGACGCTGTTGGTTTGTCACTGACCCTTTGGCCTCTTTGCTGGGAGGGAGAAGCTGTGACAAATTCTCCTGTTGGGTGATCAGCTAAAAATATTTCTGCACAGAAGTGGACACAAGGAGGAAAAACGCTTTTTTTTTTTTTAAGGTGGTATAGCCGGGCTTTCTGCTGACATGCTCCCCGGCACCATCAGTTCATTCTCACCATCTGCTGACCTTCACATTAAAGCCAGAAAACATGTGTAGTCCAGAGGTGCAAAGAGTGGACAGTGTCATCACATTACATCAGGCGCTATCTCAGAACCCCTCGGCTGCCTGTCCGGCCACAGTCTAACCTCTGGGGGCAATCCCCAAATCTCTTGGGGATTCCTGTGTATCCAGTGGATGTTCCTTTAAAACGGAAAACAGACGTCCATCCAGAAATTCTCTTTCTATGCCGGTAATTGTTTACAGTCCAATTAGTATTAGCGTTTGAAGTCCAAACATTTAGCTTATCTCTATAAACAGACATCTCCGTGTGAATGCAGATAAATTGAAAAAAGAAAAAAGAAAAAGCTAATAAAAACCAAAATCATCATCAGACAAACGCGTGTGGGTTCTGAGACAGTTACCAAAGCCTGCTGAAATTTGATTGGTCACTGCTACTTGGACTACAAGCGAATTACAAACAGACACCAGAGTGCGACGAATGTACAACGTTTCAAGGGAGGTGGTTGGACAACCCTCCTCGCTTTTGGAGACGGGTGGAGCGGACTGATTCCTCAAATCGTCTGCCAGGTAGCTTAACGCCATCATCTGCAAAAGAAGGGTCAGACTGGGGCGGCAGTTAAGGATTTAGTCTTCTGAAGCGTCCTTGAGCATTTAATCTTCCTATCAGTGATGTATCACACTCCTCCTCCATTCACTGTAAAAGAAAGAGAAGAAGGAAAGTTGTCCGGCTTTAACAATGCTTTGGATTTATGGCTCGATTTCCACTGATGCCACATGTAGTAAAAATCTATGGCCCCATAGGACTGGAAGGTGGTAAAAGCTAAAACCATTCACCAATTGCTGTGCATTGTATATTGTAGTGAATAATGAGTGCAGGACTTCGAGGAGCGCAGCAGGGAGAAGACAGGGACAGAGAGGGAGAGAAAGGGAGGATGTAGCGATGTGTCAGTGTTGGAACAAGTCCAGCAAGGCAGCAATATGTGTGTACGAGAGGGAGACAGAGAGACAGACAGAGAGGGAGAGAGGGCTGTGTGGATGCCTACTAGTGTGTTTCTGCCGCCAATTCTCCTCCCATCTTCTAATGAGCTCACTGCAGATGGGACTCCCTCTGTCAGCCGCCGCCCTCCTCCTCTCCCCCCACTCCATTATCCTCCCTCCTTCCCTTCAGTCTTTAGTGCAAGGGAAAACAAAGAACGAAAGAAAGAGAGAGAAGGAAGGGAAAGGAAACCAGTGATGTGATTAAAAAAAAAGAAGAGTTTATGGGTTAAGGATGCGGGTGAGAGAAGAATAGGGTAAAGATATGAAAAAGGTGGGGGCAGATGGGGTGCAAAGTGAACGACAGGGAGGTGGGAAATGAAAAGCTAGTGACAGAGCTTGGCGGGGAGTAAGAATGGCTCATGAGCAGTGAGAGGAGGAGGAGGAGGAGGAGGAAGGAGAGGGGTGGGGGTGAGCGAGAGACCAGGAATCATCAAAAGCAGGAAGTGTCGAGAAGGTGGGAAGGAAAGAAAACACAGAATGTGACGAAGAAAAGCACAGAATCGCACCAATGTCAAAAATGAAAAGGCTCCATATTAAAACCTAATGGTATGTATTTAGTGCGGGCCCTGCAGTGAGAGCGGTATGTCTGCGGTTGCCTAGCCATGACATCACTTCTGCGCCTGCCACAATGTACTTGCTAAGCTGAATTAATAATTGGCTCAGCTAGCCAGGTCTGCCTGAGCTAATTGAGCATCAAAGAGAAGCCATAGCCGGAGCACAGATCATCTTGATTTCCCTGGGTGAAAATGAAGCCCAGAGTTGGCTCCTGCATGCATGACTGAGTGTGGAAGCGTGCCTGTTTGTTCATCTCCTGGTGTGCGCGCGTGCGTGTGTGTGTGTATGTGTGTGTCATTGTGACCTTTTATTACACGTATGGTGGTTCGTCCTCAGAATTTATGCGTCCACAGGTTTGGAAGTCCGTGTGTGTGTGTGTGCACGGGTTTTTAAAGGCGGGTGTGACGGCTCCTGGTGCAATATGTTGTGGTGTGCCTTCCCGCATTACCTTTCTGCTGCACTTTAATTGGCTTGAACGTCGAATCGTGCTCTTTTAATCCGGCAGCGCCGCACCTTCTGATGAAATCTATATGCTGAAGAAAGAAAAGATGCTACGAGAGGGATTTGCAACAGGTGGCTGCAGGTCCATGGGCGTTAAATGTTGCACGAAAAAGACAGAATGTCAAAGCTTAAGTGGGGGGAAAAAAGGTTTGGCGTAATGACATGTTGTGTGGCAGGAAGCAGGGAGGCATATTGTTGCTGGCTTCATCTATAGTCTCTTTGCGCAGCAACATACTATTATCTTTCTGACTGATCAAGTGGGAAATAATGCGTTTGGTGTGAACACCTGCGCCTGGATGTGAGTGTGGGCAAGTGCAGCGTGTGTGTGTATGTGTGTGTGTGTTCGTTTCTAGTTTGGTCTTTTAGTGCACACATCCTTCATTGCTTTCTCCCCGTCCGCGCGAGCAGGTACAGTGTCATCGATATGAATATGTCAGCACTTTCTCATACCAGCAGCTACTGCGTATTCACGCCCTCTATAGGCAAGGAACGTTACAGGTGCTGCAGCTTTCACGCTTGCTAGTAATGAGCTTTACAGCTGCAGTTACTGCTAATGCGGCCTGCGGTTTGCGTGCATGTGTTTCTAAGGTTTAGGGTTGTTACAAAGCAGCATTGTTGCTTTTAAAGTCAAGGTTGGGTAAATTTCAGCTCACGCTTGAGTGTTTAAATGAATTCAAACTGGAGCCACGTAGCCTATTCTTTAACTACATGGCAGTTTCCTTCAGTTGCGGTGCCTCTGCCGCTTTGCATGTTGCATTTTAAATCTGTTGTGTGGAATAGCAAAGCACTCTCTCGCTCTAATTCTTAGACGGCCTGGTGTTATACGGTTTAGCCAGCTAAACATGGCATAGTTTGCTTGTTTTTCATCAGAATAGAGAGCAGCATTAGTCGCCATCGGCCACACTGACAGCTCATTTTAAATAGTGCAGTGCTTTAACAGTGTACCAAGCATATCTGGATATTAATGCTGTCAAAGTTAACAGATGTTTGTTGAAAGATATGTTATTTCAGTACAACACACGGCGCAGTAGTTAAACCTCTGCAGTAGCTCTGTATCCAAATGCCCAGATGTTTATTCTACTTAATTACCGCGGGCTAATAATCAGGAATAACTGGCAGTTGAAAGTTCCTGCTATAAACTTGTATGCTAGTTTAAGGGTCCTGCCTCGTTAGCCCAGTCACTCGCAGTATTTGCGAATTTGAAATTGAAATATTCGGTATCAGAGTTAAAATCATCTAATAAAAGAGTCAAGATGTTTACTATTTTTAAGTTTTTTGGGTCCCGCTGCTACCCCACAGTGAAGCGCTGTTGGTAATTTGCTGAAGCTAATTGCAGAAGTGGGACAAACGTGAAATAAGGTTTTGCAATATTAGCATGAGATCCTGTTTATCTTTCCCGTACACTCAGACAGATTGCCACAACATGTGAACATGCTTATTTTTAGCTTTATGATACGTTTTCATCTTGATTGATCATCATCATCATCTAAAATGTAATTCAGGGCACGATACTAAAAATTAAAAATACCAGTAGGACGTTTTGCATTGCACTTTTTTGCTAAAAAGTTGGTGCAACATGTCACTTTTATTCTTCAAAAATAAATAAATCACATATATGAAATATAATCTGTGCTCTCTGTGTATCAGTTCCTTTGCCAAACTCATATTGCTTTTCCTTACTTTTCTCATTCACTAGACCTTTGGTAATCCTTGATCCTCAACACACACACACGCACACACACACACACACACACACAGTGGTTTTCTATCTTAAAAGGTTGAGGCCAGCCAAGTGGTATAAATGCCAGACCCGATGCCTGTGGTCGGATCAGCAGACAGCCCAGCGGCAGCACACACTGATCCTTATCAGCCGTGTATTGCTGTGGCTACTTCCACCTGTCAATCAAACGCTCCCTCACATCTGCAGAAAAGGATTTGATGGAAATGATGGCGAAGACAGAGGCAGAAGGAGATAGGGATCAGACCAATACGGCCCATTTATGGATCGAGCCACCTTATTTTATTGCCCCGGTGCGTGGGTTTTATGCGTGGGTGGATTTGTGTCCGCCTGGATCGATCCCAAATCAAAAGGAGAAGGTAAAGGCACAGAGCGGGACACCGGAGATCAG
Organism: Datnioides undecimradiatus; assembly: GCA_008933995.1. Classification (NCBI taxonomy): domain Eukaryota; kingdom Metazoa; phylum Chordata; class Actinopteri; order Lobotiformes; family Datnioididae; genus Datnioides; species Datnioides undecimradiatus. The sequence goes on from WARS01000010.1 coordinate 706,828, forward strand.
AAGCTGCAAAGAGAAGAGGGCAGCATGAGAAGAAGACAAGACAGAAGGTTAGAGGCGCCGCAAGTGACAGCTCTGGTGGACGTGCCGACTGCGAACTTACAGCAACCACCTGTAGGACACAGACCACGTTGTACGACAAGTAACAAAGAAGCAGAGTGAGGGTTTAGCTGCGAGTGTTTTCAGCACGTCTGAAAAGAAGAACAGCGGCTGAAATAATGTTTTGACCACGGGGCTTTTTATTAGGTTGTTTATTGATGTGTGTTGACACTGGAGAGCTGCATCCACAGTGGAGCCTCAGCTCCCGCTGTCCGCATTATTCGATTTCATTTCACAGTCCCCGAGCTAACAAAGGCAGGTTCTCCGTCTACGAGTAGCTACACATTGTGCTTGTTCCGAGTAAAGCTCATGTCAGCGCGAGTTGTGTACGCTCTCCCCCGATATTCAGCATTTTTATTTATGCCCAGCTCCTCCCGAGGCCTCCTTTTGTTATGCAGCATTCCAGACAGCAAAATGCTTTCTTTTAACGGAAGAGGTCTTTTCTACTGGGTGTTTTCGAATTAAAAGTGGAACTCCGTGGACCGTTGTGCTGCACGGGGACACAAAAATCACGAGGCTATTTGGGAATAAAGGATGATGCATGAAGGTGCATGTTTCGTTGTGAGGCTGGTGGTGGGCTATGAATTATATATCACAGGCATCAAGAAGAGGAATGCTTCATGCTAGGCGTGCAGTGGATGCTGCAGACACTTGGCAGTGGAATTCTACAAAGTTGATTGCTGGGAAGCAAAGCGTTTTCCTAATTTTACATGCACCTCTTTCATAGCATGCGGCAAGGTGTCAGTGCAGAAACCTCCAGTTGTCTTCAGTTTAGTATTTTTTTACCGTCCAACATCAAAATACAACTGCCTTAAGTTCAAACTGTTTAAAGCTAGACTGTCAAGGGTACCAGTTCAGTTTAACAGTATTAATTTGAGTCAACACATGTTAAAGATTTGAAGGAACAAATGAAGTAATTTGAGGGTGTGAATTACTAAATGGAGGGAACACAATAACTATATTGGGCACGCTAATTAATCATTTGGTTGAATAATGATTTTAAAGGAATTATTAACGGAAACTCTCCCTGTAATTTTCTCTTGTTTGCGGTGGGATTGCTTTAAATGTTCAGAGGCATGAAGGAGAATTCCAATGCGAGCAGCGCGTCGCGTTCCTGCAGCTTGTCCAGTTGTGCATGCTCGCTACACTGGACCGCGGTCAAAGTCACTCTGAAACCCACTTTCCACTGGTTTTCTTCAGAATGCATTGTTTTTATATCCCGTTTATAGTGAATGCTGACGTTTTTGCGAGCGAAGGGAATGCTTTGGTTGCTCATTTGGCGTCAAATGGCCTCATAAATAGCATCTGATGTCGCGTCCTCACTGTCTGTGATATCTCCTGCATGGCTATACTGTACAGATCACTGCGGCCAGGGTCCACAACTGCAAGTGCACATTAATTTCACTCATCTGTCTTCTGTGGCTTGCATCCGGTATGTATAATTCATCAAGCAACTCTCTGTTGATACCCGCATATGAATTAACTTAGATACGGTGCAGCTCATGAATTTCTAGCGGCGTATGTACACAGCGGCACCACAGCGGCACATCACCTCTGCCGTCTCTTGCTTGCGATTCTGAGGAAACATTTTGTGTTTTGGAATTTTTTTCAATCGTGAAATGGATAAAAAACTTAAATTTATAATAATAATAATAAAAAAAAAAAGGCCCAGAGGCTTTTCATGAAAAATGTTTGCGGAGCCGAGCCACCCCTCACTGTTGCGCGTACCAATTATGGCTGGGAGCTGCTGGGTCTGCTGGCACATGTGGGGCACTGTCTCTCAGCAGCAAACGCCAAAAACAGAGCGGGGCTGCCTGGGCGTGTCCGTCTCATCGCACGTTCGACGGTACAGACTCGGAGCGAAGCCGCGCTGACAAAGACGGGATCAGAAAAGCGGAGGAGGTTTGATCGTTCTAATCAGCAGCTGGCTTCGCGAACACAAAGCGAGGCTGAAAAAACGGGTCATGCGTGGGTTACGGACAGTGCTCCGTTTAAAAAAACAAACTACCAAAGCGATGGTGACTTGGCATTTTCAAATGCCATCTGGTCTTAAACTTAAGTTGTCATTTATTGTGTAATTGGGGTTTTATCCTATCCTGGGTTGTATAGTCTGTGTCATATCTGAATGTGGGGGTTTTTTTTGCTAATTTTGAGGTTTTAAACAAACCAAACAAATGCTACCCGCGCACTCTTTACAAACTGCTACAGTCATTTGCAAAGACAAGATACCCCTCGCTGTTGTTTAGGCCAATTAGGCTCGAAATCTGCCGGGGCCTGGGCTCGTGCCAGAGATTTGGAGTGAAAGTCTTTATGTGTCTGAGATAGGCCTTTTGAAAGGGATTGAGAAAAAGAGACTCGCAGATTCCCAGGAATGCACGGAAATGGCACAAATCACACACACACACACACTCGCGCGCACCATTTCTGTCACTCTCGTCTCTCTTTTCTCCACTCGCTTTCCCTCTGTGGACCGCAGATAGACAAGACGACACATATTCTAAAACCCGGAGACAAACAATTGATTATATACGCTATAGTTGCAACAAAAATCCACTTTGCAGCCAGGGAAATCTCCACACACACACACACACACACACACAGACACAGGAGAGAGTGAGCCATTGCCAGAAAACCGTGGAGGTGGGAGGGTTGAGTTAGTAGCTCCCTGCTGCACTGCTACCCGTTTGCTTATATGATATTAATTCAACTAATGACCTGCACTGCAGATATGGAACGAGGGAAGATGTTTTCCCAGTGTGTCTCTGTAAAAGGAAAAGGTTTCTACGCTGAAATAGACTGTACGGGAATCTCCAACAGACAGAATAAAATGATATTGATTTAACAGACACTGCAAGCAAATCTGGGGGATTACATGCAGTGAGCCTGAGGCAGGATGCCCTATCCGCAACCCCGGTTTCTGGTAGATATGGCCAATATTAGCGTTTCCGAATTCAAAAGGTCACACTGAAATGACACACTTGTGATTTTTACAGTATGGCATTTACCGTTTATGACTGTGTGCTCGGCTACGGTGATGCTTTTTTCACCAGCGCTTACTGTACTCCGAGGTCCGAGCAGTGTCTCCGTGAGCTTGGGAGGCGTTTGGAGTCTTGATCAAACACACTTCATAGGTGTAGATGCTGGTTTTTTTGGTTGCTTGAACCCTTTTCTGTCAGTTGAAAGACTGTCTTTGTCTATTACCTTCTCTCACACGGTCTACCAAGTGTGCATTCGAAGGGAAATCCTTTCTTCTTTCCAACATAAGAAACCTGTCTTCTCTCCAAAATAAAGGGTGCGCGCTCGCATGGAGTCTGTTAGGGTTAGAAAATGCAACGCTGATTTCCACCTCTTCTTCGCTGATGCGTGCCAAGTTTGTTGAACTATTGAATAATCTGGGATCACAAGGTCTAATGAAACCAAAGGCACAGTGAGGCGTCTGACTTTGATCTTTTGGAGGTTCTTAGCCCGCCAGCACGCCGAGCCTTAAACTGTTATGACGGAGGAGGTGAGCAAGGGGCGGAAGTTTTTAGATCCCGTCAAGTGTTTCACAGCGTTACATCATTTCCATGTCTTCCGCCAGAGAGTATTGCAACTGTTTTAAAAGGAGTCAATTCCTTTTCCCCCCATATAGCGTGATTTTGATGGGTCAGTGAAGTGACCACACGCACACGGGTGAAGAAACAGCGACGCACAAGCATACACTTTTCCGTTTGGTATACAGCGTAGGATGTTCTGCACTCATACTGAGCAGCAAATTGAATTTCCATTGGTGGTTAGTCAGGCTGTGTTACTCTTTCTCCCATTATGGCACATTCACTAAGACAGCAGGAGCCCAGAGAGAGCACAGAGGTCTCCACCAGCTTCTCCGGCGGAGTCTCACCGCCCTCAGACTCATGCCCAGCGGTGGACACTCTTTTTCGGCCGACTGGCGGGGGCTGAGTGGAGACGGCTCCCTGCTGTGTCTGGCTCATGCACATCATGTAGGTGTACATATAATGCACGCTCGCACACACACACACACACACAGTGAATGTGCTGTAAATGAGAAAACATGCACCCACTGTCTTGTTTTTCTGTCTTTGTCACACACACCGCAGGGTAAATCGAGGGTCAGCCGGTTACCAGCAAGAGTCCGGGGTGCCATCGAGTTCCAGTTGTAGAGAAGCCATGGTAACTGGCTGGGTTGTTTGGTTGCTATGACACCATAGAGCTCACTAGCTCACTGCAGGGATGTGGTAATATAATGGGAGAGTGGAGGGAGGGAGGGAGGGAGGGGATTAGACTTTTTGAGGTGAACATCAAAGTACATCAACGGTACTGATTCTGTTTGATCAATAATAGACTAATATGACTGTAGATACTGTATGCAGTTGCAGTGCAAGTGTAGTGAAGTGGTTTAAGTTTAGAATTAGCATGCTGTCGTTCTCACCATACTATAACAATGCACGCTACATTTTTTTTAAAATGCATTTTTTATCAATTATAAATTATTTAAAACCATGTGTACTGCTTCTCATTCTCGTGGCTTGGCTGTTATCTATTTTTCATATTCATTGATCAGATCTGTTCCTATTCATTCAGATTTTTTTTCCCCGCTACCTTTATTTATTCATGTGACAAAGGCATGTGTAGTAATATCCAGACAGGCAAGATCTCATTACCTGTGGCCTAGAGAGGAGAGGAGCGATCTATCATTAAAGCTGGGTCATTATGACCCAATGGGGGGGAAATATGAATTTAAAATTTGAGGTTTTTTTTATTTTTTAGCAGTAGCAGTCATACATACTGAGCTCCCAGGCTTTTCGTGCATCTCTGTGGCAAACCTGCAATCAAAGCAGCATTAATAATGTCATTAAATACCACAGGACGTGTGTCTTGGCGTGCACAGAGGTTGAATTTAAACTCGTGCTGCTATTTGCGCATTTCTCTGTTGCCAAGCTGTGGGCAGGATGGGACAAGGCAAAGAAAAAGATCCATTCCCTTCTTGTTAATCTAGCCGCCGCATTCATTCAGAGGAGTCTAATTTCACTTGACGTTAAACAAACATAATGAACAACCTCCAGCCAATCGCGATCGATCCCAGACCGAGTAAATACTTGGATATGTATCACTCCAAAAATGAAAATGAAGTATACAAGGTAGAGGTTGTGTGATTAAAGATAAAATTAAATTCATCGTGTTGTTAATTTGTGGGTATTGATTCATCTTGCTGACTTTATGACTCCGAGATGTTTTCTGTGGTGTCAAGCGGAGATTCAGTCAATGCATAGTTCGGTGCTCGCTTGTGCGATGCAGCGCGTTTGTGGGCGCCAACGCGGATTTTCTTTTTTCCCTGTTCTCTCTCGCAAAGGTGCAGTTTTGTCCCGTCGACAAGAAAGAGCAAACACAAGGACAAAGGGCTGAAAGGCCATTTTGCAGTCTGGATCTCCTCCATCAACCAAACGGCTTTCTGATGGTTGCTCGCCAGTTCTCGCCCCCGCGGTCTCACCAGTTCAGCTCATGTGACAGACTAACTTACTGTTGGCGGTTGGAGGTTGGCGTTTGAGGCACACATAGCTGCAGACTTTGATTTTAGCCTCGCTCGCAAACGGATCATTCAATCGTTTTCTACTTTGTTCATTTATTTTAACTTGCTCGTGCAGCAACGTCCTACGTTTTGCAATAACGGACGCAACTCCACATCCAGCAGGGAAGTGCAGAGTAAAAAGAAAATGGCGGCCGTAGCAACAACTCCAGATCATGAATTTCCTCATTTCATAGCTCAGGCCTCGCATTGTTGATCATTTCTTATAGTTATTAGTGTCTTCCATCTTATTTGACTTTGCCATTTTTGGCAACGCATTTGTTCCTGTTTATTTCAGAGCCTGATTTGTTGTCTGTTTCCTCGGAAACCATTGTTCATCAAATGCGACCAGATTGGCTGCGCTTATCGCCTGCAGCATATCGAGGCCATCGCGTGGGGGTGGCATGTTGTGCCTGTGCTTCGTTTAAAACCCCCGTTGCCTCTGACAAAAGCACTTGAGGAGACTCACGTGACCCCGATGGGCTGGTTCCTTTAATTCAGGCAGGACAACAAGCTGTGCAACAGCTTCCAGGTGAACAGACACATTTTATGTCTTCTTTCCCACTCTCCAAATCAAGCGATGTCTCTTTCTGTTCGTCTCCGCCAATCTATTATCAACACACACACACACACGCACACACTTACAGTACGCTGGTAGAGGGCACAGTCAAGCTGGGGGGTTAACAACTCACTGAGCTCCCATAAATCTCCTGCAGCAGTAGCAGATACTAAGAGAGGATCACACCTTTGAGAAATGAAGGGGGGGGGGAGAAAGCATATGCTGAATGCTTTGTAATGAGTGACAATGGAGACTTGACACAGCATCTCTGAAAGTCACATTGGGAACAATGCGCTCTGATCATCTCTCTGCTTTTTATTCCGGCGCGTCGGATTCATAATGAAGCGAACGTCTCGTCGCGTCTCTGCTTTCCTTGTTTTGTTTTTCTTTTTGGGGCGTCTTTGTTTTTTTTTTTTTTTCGTGGAAGCTTGTTTAGAAAGCATGAGTCAGGATTCAGGCAGAAACTCCTCCCAACCTCGCTCGCTTTACTCTGATCAGACAGAGCGCTCCATGTCTGGCTTTCAGTTTTCTGGCTTACACGTGTGTGTGTGTGTGTGTGTATGCACAGTCTGCGCTCACACAGTTAGACGGACTAACCAGCTGCCCCAAGGCCTTTTGGCTTGTGAAAAGGGACAGAGAGCTCTATTGTTTTCTCTGTGATTCAGTTATTACACAGAGATTAACACAGTGGAACTCCTCTGTGACACCCAAGGGCTTTGGACCCAGAGAGAGCGAGCACTGAATGCCTCTCTCTCTCTCTCTCTCTCTCCTTTGCCCTATCTCCCTCTATTTCACTGTCCCTCTGACACACACAGACATACTTACACATGATGTCGTGCACTTTTTCAAGCAGTGCCATACAAACACTTGCCAATTATAGGCAAAAGTGGTGCACACAAACATAGACGCGCGCACACACACACACACACACACACGGCTCATGCATTTGTCTGGAGGAATGTGTTCAGTGGCTGATAAGGGAGGAGAATAGGACATTAGTACCGAAATGCCAGCGCAGCGACAATTCTTTTGCTCGCACACACACACACACACACACACACACCTGCAGCACACATTTTGCACACTGCATTCACATGTCAGACATGTCGAATCCAGTTATCATATGACTGGTAATGATGGGACAGATCCTGCGTGACGGGTGCAGCGGCGAACACAAAGAAGTTATGGATCGACAACACAAATTGGAACTTTGACGCCCTTTGATTTACATTACAAAAGAGAAAAAGACGTTCGCACACTGCACGGGCGGCAGAGCTGGGCTCGATGCGGGGCGAGCACATGACAGCAGCACGTAACAACTGAAGAAGGGAGAGCGAGGGAGAGCAGAGCGAGTGAGGGTGACGTCATGCTGATAGGAGCGGCGCTGCACGGTCCCAGTGGGATCTCCCTTCCACCGACAGATGTGCGGCATCTCACTGGGATCAAACGCTACCCACAGGAAGACTTTCTGCTCCACGCAGCTGGAAGAGCATGAAAATAACATCCAAGCCTGCCATGTGTGCCCTCCACTGCGTGTGCGTGTGTGTGTGCGCGCGTGCACGTGGGTGTCAGCTGTTCACGCGAGTGTTCGACATCACTCATTTCCACAGTACATTCTTTCTATTCACACTCTTTCGCGGATGCATACATAGCTATTTGATGAATTAATGATTAGCGAATACAGCGGTGGAATAGATTTGATAAACAGACTGATGCGCCTTTAAGAAACAAAGGCATCAATCCATGCATTTCTCTTCAGTTAAATTAGTCATATATTTAGCAGATATGGCAGAATTAACCCTTTAGACAGTTTATAAGATTATTATGTAATGCAAAGATTTGATAGAGTCTGGTGTAGGTTCCTCAAAAACCAAGAATCAGTGATTTAGTCTCTTTCTTACAGGTGGTTTTATAGCTCTTATATGTAAAAGCAGAATAGCTTTCGTGTGTGTGTGTGTGCTTCACCTCATGTAAATTATATATGTATTAAATGTCAAGGCGTCGGGGGGGGGGGGTGTGTGCACGTGTGTTGATACAGCCGCGTTCCCGACAGCCTGCGGCCTCTTTCATCCGGCTCTCGAGGGTATACTTTTCCTGTCAGGCCACGGCGCAGCCTCCACACTGTGGCGTTATAGGTTTCATTCTGTGGTGAGCTCTGCAGCCAACAGCAGCCTCTGCCACGGGTGGAAATAATAAAACTTTATACTGTGGCGAGCTGCATTATAAATTGGAAGCTGCCGGGGCGGATGGAGTTGAGTAGCAATACGTGCATCTTCTGGGTCACAGTCGAAGCTGTTGAGCACTGACAATATATTTTATATGAATCCCGGATTGATGTGCTGTTTCCGTTTAAATTAAACAGTTTGTATTAAAATGCCACGTGTGATAATTTAATATTATAATTCCAAGTCAAACTGAATTGTAACTGACTCGTGTGCGCAATATTTTTTTCTGAAATAATGACTTTTTACAATATTTGATGTCAGATTAGAAACATAAACTCATCTTGTTTACCATAAGCATCTCTAATTGTGCTGCAGGTCACTAGAAAGTATTAAAAGTGCATTGGTGCATGTTACGGATTCACTTTCCCACCTAGACTTTCCCAGCTGGTCGCTGGATTCAAACTAGTGAAGCGGTGTATTTATTTATACTGTATGTATCTATTTTGGTTTGTGGAACAGCTAGTTACGTAACCAATTTAAATACACCGTGTGTGTGTGTGTGTGTGTGTGTGTGTGTGTGCGCGAGCAGATTGTGTTTGAAACTCACTGAGGCTCACATGATTATCAGACGGTAGCGGGGCATGTGTGAAGTCTTCTCACTCTCTGTCTTTCATCGCTGTCGTTCCCTTTCGTGCTCCTCTCCCTACTTTCCTTCTTTTTCTCTGCATCTATCCATCCGCCTCGTTTAGAATACCGACCCCTGTCAGTTTTGATCTCCCACTCTCCAAGTAGATGCCCTACTTATTTAGTCGGGGTGGGGGGGGGTGGCATCACGCTGTAGATTGGAGAGCGCGAGGCAAACAAGAACAAAAACCACTGGGAGCTACCTCCGAAGCAGGCAGGAATTAGCGAAGACGACAGGTTTACCGAGGCCCCGTGTTCGTGTGTAACGGTTTCTTAACGTTTGCGTGTTTACCACAGCGTGCAAAAGGAATAAATAAACAGTCAGATATGAAATGACCAACCATTTTTCTTTGGTCCTGTATCTCATTTTCCCCTTTGGTCCCGTCACAGAGGAACGCACTCTTTCATTAGATCACAGACTAACTCAGGTCTGCTGTCTCTGAGATAACACCCAGGTAAATGTTGGCCCCTGTCCCCTTTGAATGCCAATCATATCTTCACTACAAGACGGCTCATGATGACTATCGCGGTCAAGGTTATCAGCTGAAGCCCGTGCACCCTCGTTGCTCTCTGTCTGTAATGCCTCGCGGTTTGAAGATGGGGATACGGCGGCTCTGCTTTTAGAAGCGCTCCTCTCAGTCCAGTCACGCTATCCGTCCACCTGTCAGAGGTGCAGGGAAAGCGCGCCGTCTCCAGCGTTAAAAGGTTGGCGCTCTACAAAAGTCAGCGGCTCGGATGATAATTGCGCAGGCATCGGTGAGCGTCGACTTAAGAGTCACGCACGGCGGGGTTTGTCGTCAAATTCCAGCCACTCCAGAGGGATATCGTGCTCGCGTACAAACAACAGAAGTGGCTTTTAGTCATAATACGGCTCAGCTCCGGCACCGCCTGCCTGTCTTAAACATGACCCAACCTTTGCAGCGTTTAAATCCAGACCCAAACCGTCTTTTTGTCACATTGCTAATATTTTAAATTCCTTTGTCACATTTATTTCTCAACTTTTTACTTTTTAATCATCTTTATTACATTTCAGTCGCCCAGTTGTGTTGTTTTACCACAGCTAGTCATTACAAACAAACACTCACTCTTAATTACAAACGCATGCTTTTGTAATGAGCAAAATAAATATCGTACAGATTGATTAATAGAGAAATGATAAATTATAATAACAATAACCTTGTTATGTTATGTGGTGCATAACAATAGAAACTCATTACACATATTTAACACTTGCATTGCTACACATTTAACTACAACAGTTGCTTAAACGGCCTCTATTACTAATTATTATCTTTGGTAATTTAATAGCATAAATTGTTGTCGTGATAAACTATGATTAGGGCTCTACTTGTTTGTCTTGGGGTGTGAATGCAGTTCTTTCCAAAGGTAAACGCAGAGACCTTTCCTGAAGCCACGGCCGAGTTCTTGGTCTACTTTTAATATGGTAATGAAGCTTGTTTTAACTGTGACACTGGGGCTGAAGAGTGTTCTTTCAGCACCTCGGACAGCTCCAGGCTGTCTCTCCTCGGCACATAGCTGCTGCCTGCCGTTACATTTTGGAGCTTTTATGTCCAGCGTTGGCTATCACCAGCCCGATTTCCACTACAGGGTCTCAAACAGCCAGCCAAAGCCCACTCATTATTCATGTCAATCAATTTTCCTAATAGCAGAATTACCAAGGTTCGTTTTGGAGCGAGTTGCCCACAGCAGCGAAGCCAGACTCATCTTTCAATTCCATTAATGAAGGTTTTTGAGCTGCTCGAGGTGGCCTCAGTCTGAACAAGACATATTTCGTTGGGCTTTGGGGCAAAGGGGGGGGGGGTAATGATGCTTAATTTCTCCAGCAGGGCCATCGGGAGTGAGCTAAAGCTTAAAAATCTAAAAAAGTAACAGAAAGACAAAGAGCATTATCACATCACTCGAACGTAATTATCTCTCTTCTGTCTCTGCCGTGAAAAGAATGATAACAGTGTTGATTGTTGCACCGGAAATGGAAAAACACAAGTAAGTTGTTGTGACGCTGCTGAGTTATATAATTAGGATATTGTAAAGCAAGAAAGCTTTCAACATGGCGGTTCAGGGGAGGAACATTCACTTTGAGACAATTTTGAAACAGAGGCACGGGGAATATATAATTGGAGAAAGCTGTGATACATCCCGGGGGCTAGATGAAGACCGCATATTGTTCTGTTTTCTTGGCCCTTCCCGGAGTCAATCCATTAAAGGCAGCGACAGCAGATTCTGTGTTGCGGTGAGTCTTTTTAAAGTTTTGCAAACGCTGTGAAATGCATATCACTTCGTGTTCCCCGCGCAGGATTGAGAGTCAAGGACACCGCTTCTGAGACTTAAAGGAAGCTGTCAGTGATTGGGGAGGAAACAATGGGAGTCATGAGTAGTCCTCCCTCAGGCGGCTGCTAGCTGTTAGCATTCGCTCCCTATCTTTCATGCAAGACGGACTAATATTTTCATTGCTGTAAATGGATTTGGGGATATCGCGCCGCACTACATGCATGCGTTTGCGTGCTGCACAGAACGCATAGGCTATTCTTGCCGTATGAAGTGGGTTCCTCCTCATGCAATCTGTCACCGCAAATGCTGTGGCTCCTGTACTGTTATAAGTCTTTACATAATATATAAAATGGCAGAAACGCTCCGCACGAACATACGTATGTGGCTAGATTCTGTCCCAGACAGAGAGCGAGTGGGCACGCAGGATATTATCATGTGGTCTTCCTTCAAATTAGTGAGGGAAATGAGAGGAAATCTGCTGTGTGCATACAGCATTTGTGGGGGAGTCTCCGATTCTATGCATGAGTAAATGTGTTTATATTTCGCAGAACGAGGTCAGTAAATAAATAAAAAAAACGAGCGAGGGAGAGAAAGAGGCTCGGCCTGCTGGCTGACTGACTGGCAAGTGTTGAGACGAATGATCTTAGCTGATAGCAGGACTCTGAGCCAGTCCAGGAACACCGGACGCCAACGCCGAGCCAGGTTCGGCAGAATAATCAGTCGCCATTTGTGCGAACGGGTGAAAAACTGTGAAGTTCAAGTTGTTTGTGTGGCGCGTTTACATATCAAATCAACATTACCGGCAAACTATTTAACAGAAATGCATGAAAACCACGTTTCCCATAAAACCCGTCACTTGTTTCCCCCACTTGCCACAGCCTTTCTGCAGCGGTTTCCTCCCCTCCCGACGCACGACTCTCCACATTGCGGAGAGAAAACCAGTTTGGTTAGTGTCAGACCGCAAAGGAAGAAAGACTGTTTGTTTGTTTGTTTCTATCCTGTGTGCGTGTGTGTAGTTGGCAGCGTGCCGTTTATAAGGAGATTATCAGGTGCACATTGTCTTGACAGGTGTGAAGGGAGTCAGAGGGAGGTGTGAGACAAAAGAGAGAAAGGAGACACAGCGAAGGCCTGATGTCTTGCCACCTTCTCTCCTACCCTCTCCTGTGTCTTGATGCCTCCCTATCATCCTCTGCCCCCTTGTCCAATCCCTCGCCCTGTTTTTACCCCTTGTCCTCCGGATCTCTCGGCCTCTCAATGTCTCCATCTTTGTTTCTGTGTATGGTGAGTTACTGTAACTTCCCGTCTGTCTCCCATCTTGAGTTTCAGAGGCGGCAGTGGAATCTGTGGCACGCCGCCTTCCTGCTGACAGCTCTGGCTTTGGGAGGCGTCAGTATTATTCCAGACGTGTTAATGAGCCACAGTATCTATCCGTCTGCCAGTCAAGGTGATGAAACCTGCTCATGAGCCGTCATTGTTTCCAGGCACAAGGCACCGATGTTGCATTTGTAATCACCAGAAGCCTCCTCACCGGTGTTGCTTGGTTTCAGTCAAGTCGCAGCCTGCGTTGACCTGTCTTTGACTCCGAGGTTCGGATTCAAATCGTTTCCGAGTCTGTGTCGTTGCCGGCGGACTAATAAGGGCGCCGTAATTTAAGGTCATAATTTGTAAGTCAAATGTAACGTGTCAGGTCCCATTTGGTCCAGATGTGACGAAGCTTGGGAGGCGTGATGCGCCTCGACGCTGTGATCGGCCCCCAAATAGTGTCTGGATTTATGGAGAGTGACACGCTCCAGAGCAACTTTGAAGATACAACTTTTTTTATTTTCATTGCATCAAATCAATTTGCAGACAAATTAATGTTCATTCTGCTCATCTATGAGGTAACGCCTTCCTAATTCCCATTCACACGTTGCACTCCTGGACCTGCAGAGGCAGTGTAGTGAGTCTAGGATCAAATAGCACCGTGGTGGGCTACTCGGGCTGTCTGTTCACTGTACCTGTCTACTTCCTGTCTCGGGTCTGCCTCCTTTCCTCCCTCCTCTTGCTGCCTTTCTATCGTCAAAATCAGGAATGAAAAAACAAGTACTGGGGAAAAGTTTACAATATTGTGCAGCAGGAAACAAGTCGCACAAGTTGGAATACTTTCCACCTCTCGACGATTTCTCTGACTGCGGGAAGAGAGATTTCTGACTTTGTATGCAGATGGCTCCTCCTGCATGTCTTCAAACCCGGTACCCAATCTAGGTCAACATCTCGCTGCCTCCCTGCTGCCTGACTGAGCTGTGTGCATATACAGTATGTGTGCGTCTGTGTGTGTGTGTGTGTGTGTGTATCTGTATGTGCTGCACTTTCAGCGCTCCAGGCTACAACAACAACAACAACAAAAAATTGAAAATATATTTGCTTTTTGTCCTTTGAGAGAAATCCATTGAATATTAATTTTTTTGCTATAGAGGACTTCCAAATAATTGGCGCACTTGGAATAATACAGTAGAGTATATCATAGAAATGCAACAGTAGCAATAGCTGGAGGTATTGATTGAAATAATCAATGTTGCTGTCTCTGTTGACTGCTTGCACTGGGGCTTTTGAAAGCGAGCAAAACAGGCCTAAGGCATCAGATCACAGTTGTCTGTGACCAGCCTCCTGAAACAGTGGAGCTGCTGGAGCCTCGAGCCACACCCAACTCCTTCTCGTCTCACTTCGCGCTCTGTTGGCGCCTCCTCCGGGGTTATCTGAGTTTGCCCATTTCCCTCAGGGGGATATAAGTTTGACAAATCACCAATATGCATTTGTAAGACGAGCATATGGACATTCACTTTAATTAATTAACTAATTTAAAACCTTTAGCACATTTAGAAACTCTGGGGCTAAACCAAAATGCTTTTAAAAATCATGTTTGCACAAGTTTGTATCATGCAAGAGCGTTCATGATGCAAGCGATGTGCCCACCACTGTGGAAATAGTATATGATGGGAGCATCTCTGATATCATCTCTCTGGTATCACGCAGTTGTAACATACGAGGACTTTCGTTACTCCAGCGCTGCTTTAAATGGAGCCGCTGGAAAACACCTTCATTCGTTTGTGATTGGCACTCTAATGTGTGGTTTGCTGTTAAACTCTGTTTCTCTAAATGTGTATTCAGCATGAAATAGGCTCACAGCTGTTAGCATTAGGAGCCGGCGTTACAGAATTTCAACCCTTTCAGGTAAAACAGTCAATCAGTCATTTCAAATGTAAAGCCGAGTGAGTTAATTGAATTGAATCCTGTTTACTCGCGCTGTCTCCCGGCTGTGGTCGCCGCTGTCGAGGCCATTTCTGCACCGGAGGCAGTACAAAGACATCTCTCATGAAATCAATTGTACATGGGAGTAAAGCTGAAACCAAACTTTATCATGGTTTGCATTGTTTTGGTTTGCATGGTGAGGGAAGGCAGGAGAGGAGAGTTTACACCTTTAATGGTGCATGCTGGGAAGTCACCATGATACTACTGCTTAAAAATCAATTTTGGTGTTGTCCCGTTTAGATTTCTGTTGCAAGCACCAAAAAAAAAAAAGTTATATCTAATTAAAATCGTCCACTCGATAATCACGACTCACAAACAGACTTTGCTCGGTAAGGCTTGTTTTTCCTACTCACTTCAGCTGTTTTTTGCAAGATGTTGAACAACATGCAGTCAATCACGAGAAATTGCCTTTTAGAAGTCATTTATCAGTGATCATTAATAATGAATAATGTCAGGAGATGGGCCGTCTGACAGCTGTCTGGAATCAAATCTAAAATTAAGACCACGTGGACGGTCTTACAAGATATAGAACTTTAAATACAAAAGGGGCTGAGAAGGAGCCTGACGCTTAAATTCCCTTTTACACCGTCTGCCGTGACGTCTTTGAACCTTGACCACAGGTTCTAGGAACGGCCCCTCTCAGACTTGCAGATGTAAAACACATAAAACCGGCGTGCTCCATTTCAATTCATTAAAATTCTGCACGCAGGAATACTGTATCTATTTTTGATTGTGGGTGTTTCTGCATATTTATAAATGTTTACGTGCTCCTCTGCACAGGCATCCATTGTGAGCTGCGACTTGATGTGTGAGTGTGTGGGTGCGTGTGCGCACGTGTGTTTGCCCATGCACCCTTTGCCATCTCTCAGCAGTTGCAGACTGAATTATGCATTATTCAGAGTTTAATATTAGACGTTACATGGAGGTAAATTGGAGCTATCAATCATCTAAGACGTTCATATGTGGCAGGCTCTGGGAATAATTTTTGAAAGGCGAAGCACTCTTTGGAAATCAGGAGTGATCGGCTGGGGAAATTGGGTGTGGAAATTATAATTATGTATTTTTTTTTTTCCATTTTCCCAACTTTGCCTCATTCTGATGACATTAGCATTATTAGCCTTATGTTGAGGGTAATTATGATTTGCGCTCTTGACGATGCTGATGAAGTGCACTCGGCTAACGAGTTAGCATGTATTGAAAACTCAGAGTGTCATAATTTATGTGTTCCTCATTCTCAACATTAAGGACGTGTCACCGTTTCATATAGAAATAGTTTAATTGTCTATTCCCTGAATAACATTCTCATAAAGCCTAATCATTTACAGCAATCGATGCCCGTCATTAACTCTTATGTGTCTGCGTGCATGCGTGAGTGGCGTGCATGTGTGAGTTTGTGCATGGGCTCAAATGTCTTTCTTTGACTGCTGGGTCATGAGACTCCCCATCGCAACCCATAATTTTCAGTGAGTGGCCCCCGCGTCATCACAAATGTGGTCTAATATGCATGACTAGCCGTGTCACACCGAGGCATTTTAGAGGCATTTGTCTTTGAAATGCGATACAGTGCATTAGCTTCTCTTGGGCCCATTTAAGCACGTCAAAGGTAATACTGCCTGAACGCTGGCTGTATGCAGTGCACGACGAGTGTGTGTGCTTTTCTTAATAATGCTGGTCACAAAAGAATTAAAATTCAACGCTGAGGCTCAAGAATCCGCTCTGATTTGGCCCCGGTTAGAGAGGGATATAGGACATTTCAGGCAGCTGTTATTCATACAATGCAAATGCATAGTGTTTATGATATTGTGACCAAAGCTGCAACCCACATGTGTGGCCAAAGACGGACAAAAGAAAGCAGTGATACAGTGTGGAGAAACGGAGAAAGCCCTAAGAATTAGCTAACTTTTACTGTGAATATGCCAAATTGGGGAATATTAAACGTTTTTATTTTAAAATAAATCACAAAGTAACTATGCATTTACAAAAAACTCTATGCTCTCCTTCTATTTTTCTATGTTTTTAGACTAATTGCCAGCCTTAATGAACAAGTATCAACGATAAATTTACATTTTCATGCTCTCTGGACCAAAGCTGCTGCTAAGTAATATACAACTGTGCTCAAACTGTGCTCAAACTGTGCTCAAACGCTTTCTCTAAGGCACAGCTGCACAATGACTGGCTGAAATGACATGGCTCGTATATCCAGCGCAGCAGAGCTGAGTTTGATAGCGGAAAAAAATAAAAATAAAAATAAGCTGCCATCCGAAACATCAGATTTTGGTGACAGCCTCTCAGGAGTAATCCATTGTAAAAGGCCCCCCCGCTTTAACAGTTTAATACAGTCTCAAGCATGTAACAATATAAATAAAAAGATTCACGCAGCCTTACCCTTGAACATCAAAGCTCTCCCTCTCTGCTATCAATATCAGCCCTGCTTCTTCCACAGACATGAATAACTCACAGCAGCATGCAAAAAGTGATCAAATCGTCAGTCCACACTTGTTCTGGAAAACACAGGAAACGTCTTTGAAGTACAGACGGAGCAGGTTGTTTTAATGAACATAAAAACTTAATTGCAGATGATCGCTATCGGATCATGATAATAGTATAAAATGTGTCCAAAGGCAGGGTTATTCTTTGAAGCCCAACGTAGAAATGATGCTTTAAGCTGTTGTATTGCAGTTAATACGAGCTCGTGCTGGTGGTGGGTGCTTCGCTGTCAGATCAGTCCCTCAGGCTACGGAGGGAGACAGGAGCCAGTTTTAATGATGCAATAAATGCAAATATTTCATTCTTAAGTTTGGAGATTTTATAAAGCATACTCCTCATGAGCCTTGCAGCCTAACCATAACCTTTTAGCTTAAATGCTATTGTGCATGTGTTATTCTGTTTAATGCTTGCAGCGTGCGGAGTGATTTATTTTCAATTTGAAATGTCTTAAACTGAACTTGAAGTCAACTCGCGGATGTAATCTATGACACAATAAAGCGCTTATGTATCAAACCTGGACTCCTCACGAGACTTGACTACGGCTGTAAGATACAGCTGTGTAAAGCAATACCTAATACTGCGTAACTCAAATAATCTGTTCGGACCTAAAGGAAATATAATGGAGCACGTTCTGCTTGTATCGACTGTGTCTGTGTTGCTGTAAAAAAGATCAATGTGGTGTTTGGTCACGAAGCCGATCCTGAGGATAGTCTCCCTCTCTCATCCTTTTACAGTTTGCCAAGTGCCTGCATACATTTGAATACGAGTGGGTCCTTGCATCGACCTGTGCTCAGATTGCCACAGTATATGATGCAACAGTGTGGTCGCATCCTTAATTGCAGTTATTCCCTTTGTTGCAGTTGTAGGGTCGCAGATTAGCAACAGCCCTCATCCTGCCTTCTTTGTCTCGATGGTATGACGCCGTGTAGCCAGTCAGCTCTCATGCATGTGCAGCTCAGCACTGAATTTAATCAACACAATAAGTTATCAGCATCTGGAACTGCTTGCGTGCATGTGTGAGACCGTAAATTGTGTTAACGTGCTAGTGCACAGTATAGCTGCTAGATATTATTACATTAGGAGTAAAAGTGAAGTCTTACTCCTGTCACACCGTTCATTGATCTACAGTCTAGGCTGTGTCCCTCGCTGCTGGCCACGGTATCCTCTTGGTCTAGAGCACGCACACCAACTGGCCCCTGAATCATTCCATTTATTATTTACACCTGTGACATGCCGTGTTGCCTTCTGCGATAAAATGCCACTTGTGTGTTGGCGTGGAGTAAATGTGCGGTGGGATTCCAGCTCCACATACAGTATTACACATCCGCAAAGGGACCTTCTTCTTTCTTCAGCCATCGTGCGATCCATCTTTCCAACTTAGATTGCATTTCAAGGCCCTGTAAATATTTCAACAATGTCATTCCATGTGAAGGGGAGAAACACGCTTTTGATTGTGTTCCTTAGAGGAGTCCGCCCACTCAAACATGCTGAGGCCGACGGCTTCCTGATCACGCATTACTTAGGATGTGGCCTGGGGATGAGACAGGAGGCTGGGCTGAAAACAAACCCCCAAAATATTAAGAAACGAAGGAGTTTCTTAATATTTATAAGCGTTTGTGTTGAATTTTGATGCACAGATACTGTGCAGAGCTGTAAAAACACACCCATCCTGAATTGTTTTCTGTGAAATTCCCCCGAATGAGAAAATTATACTAATGCCCCGGCTACTTCTTTATTCATCCTGTAGTTTTCTTGGACAACGACAGTCAAACGAATTTATAAAAGGTAATAAAAAGGAAAAGGATAAAAAGAGAAGATAAGGTTAGAGGGGGAGGGAGGAAATGCAGTTGAGCCAACAGGGCAGGGAGTCAGACAGCTGACGGGTCATGGGGTAAGGGGAGAGGACACCCCACTGAACCTCAGAGGAAGGAGTGTGCATGTGTCAAACGTGTCTGTCTGTGTGAGGTGTGTGTAAGTGTGCAAGGTGTGCTCTGCCGGAAGATGCAGGTGTGGGGGGCCTGTCAGGTCATGGTGTGAGCATGGGTCAGAGGCGCCCATCCTGCCAAATCCTATGACTCTCAGTGTGAGTAACCTTTCTGCGTTTTGTTTTGTTTTTTCCCCTGTGTGTTGACCACAAGTACCTTTTTCAACTGTGGGCAAACCGAAGTGACCAAGTAAACTAAAGTCCCACATTTAAAATCAATGAGCAGCCGCTCTAAATGTCTCTTATTGAAGTCTTTAAAACCCATTTAACCTCCTGTTGGACACTCAGCGTGCATTTAATATCATCTGTAGGCTGATTGGTTGAAATCAAATTTAAATAACAGATCGCTGAGTTGCAGCATATGACATATTTTAATCATCAGCCTAAGAGTCTGTTGTATAAAAATTGCTTTTGAAGATTGTTTTTAGCAAATCAGATCACTTTAACATATAATGCATGTGCATATGTACCAATACTGAACTGATCCACTATTTTTATTTACATAAATGTTTATCACAAATGTATCTGATGCATTGAAATAAGTGCTGTATTCTTCGAAAGTCTTTGAATATGCTATCTTATTCAAAACTATCATGAAGTGACTCATTTAAGTCATTATGTAAATTATGATAAATTGCTATTCTTAAATTATTGATATGAATGCGAGTTTAAGACTGCAGCTGAAAACAGTGTGAAGCAATAAACTAGAGAGAGGATGTATCACTCTGTTGGAGATGCTGGGACGATAAAAGTCGTGTTGCAGAGTGATGCTCCCCATAAACAATCTTTGGCTGCAGACGCTGGCTCGGCTTGCAGACAAACCAAACAAAAGTTTTACTTTGGCCTGCCATGGCGTTGCTCACAGAATGAAACCCTAATTAGGGAAAGCTGAGATGACCCGCCGCTGCTGCCGCATTAACCGCTGAACGTGCGGGCTCAGATGAGAGGCTGCACGCTGAATGTTTTGTACACTGCTCTTTTAAGAGAAGAAGATAACCGCTCGGTACCGTGGGAGCCTAATGAATCCATGTATTTCGCCAAGCAAGGTGTCAGAACGGAGTCAACCACCTCTTATTTTCACTGTGAGTGTAATGCTGTACTGAAGAACGCAGCGTTACAGCACAGCTTTACGTAATGACCAGAGAGCTGTGCTGCAACACCGGCAAGCCGAGGTAGACGAGATACAACAGTTTATCGGATTTTCACCAGTTTTATTTACACCGATCCTCAATATAAAGCATTTATCAGTTTGAAAAATAAACATATTTTCCACCAAATCATATATTTCATCCAAGATCAGTTGTAATTTTGATGTATTTCCAAGAGCGTTTTATTTAAAAATACAGTACAGTTCAACATTATACAATTAAATGGACCTACTGATGCAGTGGGTGTCTAATGAATAAAATGATCTTGAACTAAGTGTGGGAAGACAACGCATGGAGGGTCTCAGTTGTGCAGTGCAGATTGCGTTGTCTATGTCTTAATATGTTTGGCTCTGATGTTTGAGTTGTTGCTGAGCCTGAATAGCAGACATAGCAGACGTGTTTGCATAGTGCACAGAATAAGATACAGTAGTTCCTCGACAGCTTGTTCCGCTTTCTTCTTTGCAGACTGAAGTCTCCTGATGAAATTAGTAGTAGTGAAACTTCAAACTGTGATGTGCAGTTGTTTTTTTTTGTTTTTTCCTGTTGGTAGTTTTTCTTTTGTGTTTTCCACTTTGATCTCCGAGGAACTCTGCTAAACGCCGGGTCCGTGCTGTCAAAAACAGGAGGCTTTGTCTGAGCTTTTCATGTCTTATCCAGGCCTGAGCCAAATGAAATGTCATGCCATCATTCCTCCTCAGTTCAACGGGGAAGCCGCGCACAACTCAAATCAGGAGGAATGCGCTGCAATTAAATGTTTCCCCAGAGCTACAAAAGCCCCCTCTAAGCTGAGGTTCCTGTTACATTGTACCCTGCAGGACATAACACATTCAATAGCAGCTCAACTGTGTCTGCTGACAATAACCCAGGAAAAAACATTTGGGTGGTGGAGTATTGTGACATTTGATGGCGATTGTGCTGGTACCGGGATTATCTCTGAAACAGCCGATATACAGTGAGCCAACTTTGCAATTTTCCAAACACAGCACCTGTCCGGACATTAATCACAAAGCATTTGTGCCGTCTCTATACACGATCACTGGCTTCCTCGGACAATAAAAGGTTCACAATGATGTGCATTGTTGTATGCAGAGGCTCAAAAATTGCACTGCTGCAGAGTTTTTATTGTCCTGTAGTGATTCATGTTATTCAGTCTTGGACAACAAGAATGCACTTATGAAAATAATTCAAGCCTCGCCACGCTTACTGAGTGCAGATGTATATCGTGCTTGCATTCGTCAGCTTACTGAATAATGTGAATATCGAGGGAAACAGTGGGATAATAGATTATCTGATGAGCCAGGGCCATAAAGCACTGTTCATTAAATGCAAAAGCGCCACATGGAAGGCAATAATGAATCAGTTGTCCCTCTGCATTTATTCACAGTTAAACAGTATAGATTAGCAAATTTTCCTAAAAAAAACAACAACAACAACACAAAAAAGGCAAAAAGAACCAGTGGGTGCAGACACTGTGACTTGTGGAAACAGGTGTAACTAATAACGGCTGCGTTTCATTTAGGTGTGCCAGTGCAGCGGCTCTGGTATTGTGCAGGCTGGCGGCGCTGGCATGGCTTACCGCCACGGCTAAGTGGAATGAAGCCATCATTAATGTTATTAGTCACACCTGTGATTCTCCTGCCATGAGGAAAAGGTCTGTCGTGCCTGTTTCAAAATACAGTAGGTTTCAGCGCTGCACGCGTAGCTGGTCGGCGCAAAACCGCTGCCAAGGAGCCACAGATTAAATTATTGATGGGAGCACATGTTTATGTTGGTTCATTCTGCTGTCGGGCGGATCAGGGCTGCAGCTCATTGCCGGAGGTGCTTGCTGTAGAAAACAACTGCAGGAGTCCACAAAGAAGGTAAGTCTTTCCTCTGCCCACTGACTTGCACACTTGGCTGTCTCATTCAAGAGAAATGCGGCAGTCGGCCAGCTGGTGTAATATGGTCTTTGCTGGGGGTTCTGGTTGCTCAGGAGCCAAACTCTGGTGACTCATCTCCACTCAGGAGGGGAGATGCCAGACACAGTAGTGGTGTTTGTCAGCGAGAGTGAAAATAACCATCTGCGGGCCATCTCGCTAGCATCTTTTATTTACCGACACCACCCTGTCTGGCCTGCTGTCTGTCTGGTGGTTAGCTGACTGGCTGATAGACTGGCTGGATGTCTGATTTGCAGGCTGTCTGGATCCTCACTGGCTTTGTAAGCTGACTTGCTTTGACACTAATGGCTCATTTACCCTCAGCGTCTGTCTGGTCAGCTTTCTAAATTCCTTTACTGTAAATAAATATTGGCCCGGAACAAAACCTGCTTAAAACTGTGAATAAAATACATGACCGAACTTTCACTGCTGCGTCTGTGTGCCTGTGCAGCTGTGTGCATCATATGCCGGCCTCAAATGGTAAAGCAAGAGACTCCATGATCAAACCCCACACTCAATCAGTTCATTATTTAGTCCTTTACTGAAGCCAGGGCCGCTGTATCGACAAAATCCTGTCCCCACGGCCTGCTCTCTCTAAAACTTGCAGACCAATTTCCTGTTTCCTCAGACTTTTTATTTCTCTCTGCGTGCCCTTGGCTCAGATAGGATAAAGGCGTGAAGATGATTTACAACAATTCAAATTAATGTTACAGAGGGGTCAAATTCAAGATCCGTTTACATTTTATAGATCAGTTAAGAAGTCAAATGATGCACTGTCATCCAGGCCTTATAAAGTTATAAACTGCAGTAAAGAGAGGTGGTGTTTGATCAGAGGGGGAGACCCAGTCTTTATATATGTTTGTATCTTTTTATTAAGCAAAAGTGAGGGAGCCTCATCTCCCTTCAATGAATAAATCAGTTAGAGATCTGCATTGCTCTGCTGTATCTTGAATAAATTAATTCAAATTGTCATAAGTGGGGCATCACATTTTAATGAGTCTACAAGGACCCCTATTTGTGAAGTGACATACTGGCAGTCACATAGGTGAGAAGTGTAACTGCGTGTGTGTGTGTGTGTGTGTGTGTGTGTGTGTGTGTTGGAGGCTAATTGCTGTTTGCGTTTAGAGTCCAGGCTTTGGGATTCATTCACATGCCACAGTCATCCAGTGCATCCAGAGTATTGTAGATTCAGAGTTGTTTTGGCGCAGTGACTGACTGACATGTTGAAGGGACTGGTTCCACACACACACACACACACACACACACACACACCAATGGAGCAGCCATCAGGAGTAATCTGGGCTCCAGTGTCTTGCTTAAGGAGAGAGGCTGGAGCCACAGCCACCGCCAAAAGCAAGTCTGACAGTTACGTGTATTTGGGCATTTCTAATGTTGTGCCCTTTGTCAGACATATAGTGTATTTGATTTGAAACATATTAATGCATAAGATCAAGTAAGGGTGATGCCACGTTGTGCCACATGTCCCCTAATATGCTGTATGTATGTGTTCCTGTTACTTTAACACTGAAAAAGGGTTCTGGAGTATCTTATGATTGGTCTCATGGTTTCTAAGCCTTATTGGCGATGCACATCCTTGGAAAGTGTAAGTCACACTGAATCCATTAATGTGTTTTGCATTAGTGTGTTCAGATATGACTAGGTTATGACTCTGAGGAGGCACGCGAACACCGAAATTCACCCACGCAACCCTGTCGAGGCTCGCCTCACAGCTTTTAGACCTCTGAAGAGTCGGTATCAGGTCGTTCCTGGTGTTTTGATAAGTGCTCTGTTTTCTCCAGAACTGAGATTCAGTTGAAGGAGAAATGCGCTGAGGAGGTGCAGGATTATATCACTGAGATTAACATTTATATCTGTTTCTGTTAACAGCTTCAGTGTAAGCGCAGACTGGCGTGAGCTGTTGACTTTAGCGCAGAATGATCTTCTAACGTACAGTTAAGTGACGCACCAGGTGGAAAAATACAATGCAATCATCGAAGAAGTCACAAGTCCTGCTTTTCTGCTGCGATACCACCGTTCTTATTCTCAAGATCAAAGTGGAATCGATCAGTTAATCCTGCACAGATGCGATGTGGCAGCCTCTAAACAAAGTAGATGTCTTGAGCTGACTGTTGGCTTTAAAACAGGGCTGACATTGATTTGACCCATTTTTACTTGCCCCTCTTTTGTACTTTGCAGACGCTTTAAACACGTTTCTTCTTTGATTGTGTGTGTTTGTATTATTAGCCATGCCGGTGCCAGAGCAGCCTGCGGAGCAGGAGAAAGGGGCCATGGTTGCTCCTGTGATGCCAGCCTCCAATGGAGACAGATCTGAGACAGAGACGACCTCCTCCATCCTCGCCTCTGTCAAAGAGCAGGTAGGAACTCTCCCATGTACATGTGTGTGTTGTACTTGTGCCAAACCTCTATTGTGTGGTAAACTTTGATAAGAAAGGCACATTTTCGCCTTTGCTTGCCTCTCTTTCTCTTGCTCTTTCCTCTCGACTCCTCTCATAGCCATTGAAGTGCTTGCTGTAAGGCGGGTCAGGAGGTGGTGACTGTTATTCAGGGGAAAAGGTGCTCCGTGCTTTAGAGTGTTTAAAAGGAACCAAAGATTGATTGGCGGCAAGGGAATGTGAGAGTGTAATGGATGGAAATGATGGCGATTACGTGGCAAGAGCTGTGGCCAAGTAGACATAATTGAAAAAGTCATTAAATCAAGGCAATTACTCGACGGGGAGTGTTGAAAGGTAGCTGCATCACTGCAAGAGGGCACGCCGGACCATGATGGTTTCACGAATAGGAACTAGGGAAGGAGAGGAGGACGTAGTGGGGAGTGAGGAAAGGGCCGATGGGATGGTGTGAGTCAGAACAGGTGGGCTGCTGTTGTCTGAGTAAGGCTGTAGGATATTTAAGGTGAATGAGATAAAAAAGACCAAGAAGGGAAGGAAACGAGGAGAGATTGGAGGAGAAGTAGCTGTGTGGGTTTGATTAATACAGTTCTTTGTGTCCAACTGGGAGTTTTGTCAAAAACTGTTACATTCAACAGCCTTGCTTCCTGCAGGGCATGTGCGCGTTTGTGTTGTGCGAGGTTGCACAATTAAATCAGAGGATTTCGCTGTGTGTGTGTTTATCTTAACTTTACTGAAGCACAAAACAAATAACCTCACGCGCGAACGTGCGCACGACGCTGTCTTGCACAATGAAAAGACATTCGCTGTCCCGACTGGAAAGAAGAAAAGCCCGCAAGTTCTCACTAATTGCATTTGGTGATTTGTGTTTAGCCTTGGACTTATTCCTTTGTGTAATGGAACGCTGTTTCATTTGGATTTAGCTCATCAGCAAGTGCAATACACCGTAGATTTATCATTTTGCCTATCTACACTGACTCTGAAGTTCCCCTTAATTTAATACCACAAAATATTCCATTTACCCTCACCGAGTGAAGGACAAGTGCTGATGGCAATTTAGGCTTTTTTCCCCCCTCGCAAATGGCGTTCATTTGTGTTTTTTTCCCTCCGCCAGACAACCTCTCACTGCTCTCACATTACTGACTCACTGAAGCATACAGTTTTTAGTCAGATTCATATTTTGGACCAGATTTGAACCTGCATCCCCCCTCCCCCTCCCTTTCCACCACTCTTCCGTTGGGACAGCAAATGTACAGAAGTCACCCAGAAGCAAATAAATCACAGACATGAGGCTGTTGTTGAAGTCTTATTTTCCTCCGCGGTGCAACAGCACTAAAAAAATCCTCCCCTGAGATTAAATGTTTTTGAAAATTCAAAATGAGTTCCTTGTTCAGTCATCAGACGGCAGCTCGAATGCTTTTTTTTTGTTCAGGTTTTTCGAGTCGACATGAGTCTTATGTTACAATAAGCCCAATCAGCTGTGCGTAGCAGCACTTTGGAGTGAAAAGGCTGCAGGAATGCGTTTTCCCCCCTCAGAAGACATCTCAGTGCTCCAGCATTACTGGATCGTTGAAGCATACCTGATTTAGTCAGAACCATGCAGCTTTACTGATCTACACCATACTGATGCAACATTGATACAAGGATACTGAGTTGAAAAAATAAATGCGTGCTCTACTGCTGCAGGGATTTTCATCATTTCCAACGCAGTCCAGTCTCCTCTTCCTCTCCTCTTTGGAGACATGCAGGGTGCAGTAGGGAAACAAGAATAAGACCTTCTTACTGACGTATCCTTGAGCAACGTGGTTTGACCAAGTGCTCTGCTGGAGCTGATTAGTGGCCAGCAGTTGCTCTACGGCAAGACGCAGCTATAAAAATACAAATGGGTTCACAGTAAATACATTTTTGTTTTGTAGAGGCAATCGTTTGAAATTGACACTCAGCTTAATAGATCAGAGGAGCAAGCAAGTGGTTGTTTCCCTGCAAATAGTTTTGGTGCACTCATTCACATTGATTGCATTGTTTTTGTTTCTGAAATTCCTCTCAAAAGGAGGCATGAAAAAGTTTTAAGAAGTTTATGTTAAGCGCTTCTCCTCCAATATATTCTCCTTCTCAATAACTCCTTCAGCCTGCACTCCCTACAGTCCCACAGAGCTGCCTGTAGATAATGTAGACAGTATGTATATGATATGTTTACCTTCACCACGATATTTCATGAATTATGCATCTCCACACCAGCCACAAATTCAAACATCTGCACTTAATAATTAATAGAGGCATAAGAAGATATGGACTCAGATGACTCACAATATTATGTTTTGTGAACTTCTGTCAGTTCTCAAACATACTGCGTTAGAGTTCAATCGGAAAAAACGGATCCTCGCAAATACACAGCCCTAAATTATGTGATAGGTTTGACATGTACACACATCAGCGCACAGTCAATATGGAACGCTTTTTTTGCATGCATGCATTTGCAACTGTGAAATAGATGCATGATGTTAATGCGTGATAAAAGGTTAACTCTAAATATAGCTCTCACAAAGGCATTCTCTGTCCAGGTGTGCATGCCTCAGTGTGTGTGTGTGTGTGTGTGTGTCCCTGCATATGAACATATCGCTCCAGTAACCCAGCAGGCGCACTCCCGTTGCGGCACATCATCACGCCTAACCCGCACCGCTTTCCTCTGTGATGTCCCGGCGCGGATGCACACACGTGAGGATACGCACGCGGCTTGGATTCCATGTCGCAGGCGCCATCTGGCTTCTTGGGAGTGTGCGCGCTCATGTCGGTGAAATGCTTTCCACCGTTAGCCCTGAGGTTTTTATGAATGGATTCCAGGAGTGACTCACAATTAGAAACGGGAAGGAGTCTTACAATGAATTAGCGATGTGAGATGATGGTAGATGATGGCCTGCGATGCCACTCGTAGGTTTACGAAAGAGCGTTTCAAAGCCGAGTTAGGCGTACTTACTGCTGTCTTTGCTTAGCGGGACAGAAAATGCACATGTGTGAAACAAGATGGATCTTAAATATAGATAAGGTGATAAGCTTCTTGCTACTTGTGAATATTATATATATATATATATGTGTGTGTGTGTGTCTTGGCAGATTTAAAGCAATAGGCATTGCTCATGCAAGGCCGCCTGTCCATACCATGAAGAAAAGAAAACACTGCACTGAACACACAACAAGGCCACTCCTCTTACTCTCCGCAGCTTTATTGTCGCCACAAAGAATATATTTGACTGAACTGTCGTTTCACTCACGGGGAGGCTGCACTTACTGTGTGTGTTAATGCAGGGCTGGCAGTAAAATTAGCCAATTTATCACCCTCACTGTAACAGCAAATAGACTCGACGTAAATACAAGTGACACACAAGTGACACACAAGTGACAGAGAATAAAACGCACTGCTGCGTTTTACATCAAAAGGCATAACTGCGCCGCGCCACATGTAAAATCTAATTATAAATGACAGCACTAAGCACCTTTCTGAAAATAGTTGTAAGTTCGTACAGGGCCCGTTATTTATCAGGACGGATCAGAGGCTGCCATTCTGTTTGACAGCTGAACCAGCCGCAGCATTAATTCACACCAAGACGCCACTGTCCTGCCTTAGCCCAGCAGGTCCTCCTCTGTCTTTGTGCATTCACCGTTTCATTCAAATCCAAGGCCGCTTCATTTTCATCATGATAGGCCTGAACATTTTCTTCATTATCTCAGATAAAAAGCTCTCTCCCTTCTAATTTCAGCGGCCAGTAGGTGTGTTAAAACTCATTGATTTGGCAAAATCAGTTTGTTTTACAGGCCTACGGAAACGTATTCTCCTCTGTTCGCCATCTGATCCGTGCTTTTGTTGAAAAGACACCTCCATTAGCTCACAGTTTGTGAACAGTCTGTGGCCTCGTCCACACTGGTCACAGAGGGAAGCTGGTGAGACTTTCCAGCCACAGTGTCAGCCAGCTAGAGGGCGCAAATATGCTGCTATTGCAATAAGGTGTCTGAGGTTTAAACGAGATATATATCATTGATAAGTAAAGAGCCTGTAGCTGGGTGGTCCTGGCCTCCTGGGCTTTGCTGCAATCACAGGTCCAGTACTTGGGATGGACATTTCTCTGTGTGCTGCACTGGTGATCACTCCTAACTCTGAAGGTGCTGAAGGGGTGCCACGTGTCTTCTCCAAAGCAGATCCCCAGATCCCCTAGTTGTTTTCGAGCAACCTTCACCATGAACGTCCACAGAACATCAGCGTCGCTGCAGATTTGACCGCCGACAACTAGGTATCAAATTGAATACACATATAATTGAAACACAACGGGTCATATGCTTCCTGCAGAGTCTCCACATGCGCTGATCAATGTCGATTGGCTTTGTCTTGTTAGGTTTCTCAGGTCTAACAGCTGTACCGCTGCAGTTGGAGCCACTTGAGCTTCTCAAGATGCTTTGCAGTGTGTTGCATCATGTCTCAACTTGCCTCAGGAGAGCTCCACAGAGACCAATTTAACCAGTGTTGATTTGCTCTACAATCTATCAGTATTCTGCTTATTTTCATTTAGCTGTTAATGCCCTGATCTGTTTCTGGAATAAGCCCCGGCAATTTAACCTTGTTCCTTGCCAAGTTATAATCTGCGTGTTATTTCGTGTTTTGCTTTATCCCTGATTGATACTATGATACAATGATTCCACCTATAATAAGTTTGATGAAAGCAGTCCCTAACACCCAGCAGGCAGTCAATCTTTCCCGCGAAAACACACCCCGGCTTAAAAGAGGCGACGCTTTGCATTCTTCATCTACGTTTTAGCACCTCGCCAATTTATTGTTTGCTAATTCTCTTATTGACAGATCGTGGTCATTTGGTGATGTGGGCTGGTAAAAACAATTATGCAGCCTTTAGAGCCAGGAAAACACAAAGAACAAAGAGACAACAAAGCCTGCAGGGTACAAATTATGGAAAGTTATTGAGCAGCCACGGAAAAAATAAATCTTTTGAAAGCCGAATATTTTTACGGTGTTAGGTTGTCTCAGTTTCTCCTGACTGCTCGACTGAAGACATGGCCGGAGCTTTTTATGTCCAGATCCTGTGTTTTAAATAAAATGAAATGAGATCTGTCTCTCACATTCGTTATGTAATTACTTTGTGCTTTAATTGCTTTAAAGGCCTCTGACTGTTTTTGTTGCTTGTGTGCGTACCTTTCCGCTCTGTACACGACAGAGTCACAGTACACAATCCGGCGTGGAATGACTGGAAGTTGGGGAGCATACGTGCATTTAAATGCAGTGCAGGTTGGTATGATCTTCGTCCCATTTGACATACAGTATACACATTGCACCACAGTGTCCATCAAGAATCGCAATGAAGCTTTTACCAGCAAGCTACTACATGATTACGAGCAAACACGCAGAGTCACTTTACAGCATTCACTTTACAATACTCCAGCATGTGCGTACATCGGTAATTCACTCTGTGCATGGGGTGTCATCAGGCTAAGTGAATTTGGGGAAGTGGAGGTAATGTAATGTGTGAACCGATCCACAGCGTGCATGCGGTTTGTGCGTCAGACTGTTATATAATTTAAAAATATGTGGTAAATCTTGATATTTAGCCGTTTGTTTGCGTTTCAGATTTCAAAAATGACACTTTCAATCAAAGAGACAGTCCTCATAATTAATTTGCGTAGTCACCAACCACAGATCAGCCCTTTAAATTGAAACATCTTTGTCATTTGCAGTATTTATGATCATTGTCAGAGTTGCAGTTGTCAGAACACTTGATTTTTTTCCTGCATGTCATTGAACTGGACTGTGTTCATCCCGCTTTGAGCTTGTTGCATGTGAGCTGAAAGTATCCACAAACCACTCCTGCTACCAAGGGTTCACGGCGGACGGAGGCTTTCAGTTTGCAGTTTTTTATTTATTTTTTTTATTTTTCAAAGAAGCAAGGTCTTCTTCAGAGCCGAGAGGGTAATGTATTCCATCCTCTCCTCCTGGCTTATTCTCCAGACTCCGTTTCTTTGCCGGAGCTTCAGTGCACTTCATTGGCCTTTAGAGTGAAGCTGAAAACTTTCCTTTCACTAATACGTTCTCACTTAGCTCGACTTTTATTCTGATTATTTACTGCGCATATTCTCAATACTTACCCGGGCACTTACTAGAGCTGCTTTAAAAGTGATTTTGTGTGGGTGTAGGTGTCTGTGTGCCATTTGCATCTTGCTGTGAAACTCAGTCTGTGTATGTGTGTTTCCTAATAGAGTGCTTCTCTGCCTCACCGTCCATCACTGCCTCCTCTACCCTCTCCCCTTTATCGATACCCTGTCTATCGCTGAGGTTGACAGCTGTGTTTTGCAGCTGGTATGAATTACCTCTGTCTCAGGGTCAGAATGATGGAGAAGAAGTGAATCCTCCCACACACACATGGATATCAAATGCAGCAGACGATAAAAACAACTTTGTGGCTCCTGAAATTCGAACATGTCACAAACAGGAAAAAAAAAACAAAAAAACGGAAAACTTATTTTCCAGTTGACAGCAATTGGGAAATTATCAATAATGTTTGTGGAAGAGTTTCAGGTTTGTGGAACCTGAAATCTTTCACATGGAGGACCATGTAAACCTTCAATTTATGCAAAAGAAATTGGAAAATTGTAAGGTTTCTCGCTGCCATAACAGCATAATGCGTGCTCTTTCTGCTGTGGCAGCGGTTTAACTCTGAAATGACACTGTCATACCACCTTACAGTTAGAACTTTGACAGCACATTCAGACAGCGGATGTGCTGGTTCAAAGCTTTATGTGCTTTGAACCTATCTGCCAGCCCCTCTGCTGGCAGTTTTCAGGCTGAAAATTGGGTTGGGTGCCTCTTTCACTCTGTGTGTGTCCTCTGTGTCCTTCAACATTTGTCTCTTTCACTCTGCCAGTGTGGGGACAGATCATTTAGCTGGCAGGCTTGCTGGACCCTGTGCATGGGGATATGGTGTGTGCATAATTGCTCTAATTGCACATGTACTGTATATACATTAAATACTCGTGTATATGCAGTGTTTGTTTGCTCGTTTGTGCATGCCTGTGTGTGTCCGTGTGTTTAAGTGCACTGTAATCTAAGAGGTGGGTGCCTCTTTGGTAGAAGAAATCGCCCAGCTCTGCCAGTAAACACACTCAGCAGCGAAAGAATGGGAGACATGGATGCTTTTTACACAGACACACACACACACACACTCACACTCACAGACAGACAGACAGACGGAGCGACACAGATATCAGATAACGCTGTAAAGCCAAACCTGTCTTACTGCAGTGAAGCAGCTTCCCAGCAGTTGCCCTCTCGTTCATTCATTCAGTGCTACGGGTGCTCTGCAGCCTGACACATTCTGTAACCTTCAGAACACCTGATTCATTCACAAACGCCAGGTGCAGTTTTAATACGAGAGTCCTGTTCCTGATGAAGACTTGTGGCTTTTAGTTGGAGCTGAAAGCTGCCAAGGTTACTTGTAACAATTTTTATGCAAGCTTGAGTGGGAGGTATGTCACGGTAGCAGTATCCCCTTGCCATTTACTCACGGAGAGAGCATCTGTGGGAGACTGGGGGCAGAAGAGGGTGGTGTTCAGCTGCCTCACCCTGGCTGTGGCTGGGGAAGAGTTATTAGTTGGCCCGAAGGCTGTTTGGCACTGTTGTTGTCTGTGTGTGTGTGTGTGTGTGTGTGTGTGCGCATGAGCTTGAGTTTGTGTCTGCCAGTGGTGCTGCAGTGTTCCATTTAGTCAACATCACCCAGCCAGCACCCCCACTGCACTGTCACCATCATCATAACTGGCAGCTGGCAGGCTACATGCTACTGCAGCTGCCATCCTTTGGGCCAAACTGAGAGAGGGGGCAGGAAGCTAGAGATGAGATGGAACATGAAAGTCGTGCAAAGTATGTGTGCGTGCATGCGAGTAAGAGAGGGTAAAGGGCAGAGGGCGCAGGTAGAAGATGCAGAGGTTTGGGGCAGCTCTGAAAGAAAATCAGGAGGAGAGGGCATAAGAGAGAGAGAGCGAGAATAGGGAGAGAGAGACCTGAGTTTCAGTGGCAGCCATCCAATACCCAGTACTCTGAGACAACTACCAAACCAGACTTGCCAATTACCGTTTGAAGGTCAATCAGTGAAAGTGGAATCACAGTACAATGCTGTTTGTACACTCTATGTGGCAGGGATAAATGATCCAATACAAACACTCCGAGACTGCTGGGAAGCTTACCAAAAAACTTTCTCCTGGAAAAACACCCACACAAAGTTAAAACTTTTTTTTTTTTTTTAAATCAAATCTGATGAAGAATATCCAGCTCTCTAGAAAGAGTGCCCCCTCATTTGCAAAAAGCCAGTTGCTGGACGTGCTCTTTGCTCTTTAATGACCAGCTGCAGGTACTTCCTGAGTAGGTAGTCATGACTCAGGCTCAGCTCTCACACACTGGGGGAAGTCCCCTAGGTCACTGAATGCACTCAGTATTGATTCCTTACTGTATGATCACAGTAACAACTGCAGCTATCCTTTCTTGTGTCTCCCCACTGCATGCACCATTGCGGCTGTTGCTCTAAACTGTCTGCTGCCAGTGCAGCCGACTCTTTTATCTGAGTTACTTGTCTCAAAATTAAGCATTCCACCTCATCTAAAAATAAATCTGCTCCCACCATTTGAAAGTACTTTGCTTTGCGTGAGCGTACTGTAAGCCAGGCGCAGTGACACTTACCATCCTCCTTGCAGCTGCACAGTTTCTTTCTTCTTCTAAATGAGGAGTCGGAGCTAGACAAATCAAGTCTAGTGTGAAAACAATGAGATGGGAAAATCTATTCAATGGCACTCTGATACACCTAGCCCCGTCAGTTGCTATTGATGTTTTACTGGGGTATGACGACTTCAGTCATAAAAGTGAACTACTGCACTCACAGCGACTACAAACAACTGAAACTGGGTCAGAAGTCCTAAGCTCATCAGTGTTTCCCCCATGATGCCCCGACGAGACTCAGACTCAATATTAATGTGTTCATTTGTTATGTGTCCACCGTCCCCTCCCAGAGTTACACCTGGTCATTTCTGAACTACGCAGAATCCTGTAGAACCAGGAAGAACAATGACATTGTTAGACAGGAAGTCTAATGAGGCGTGAAATCAATATGTACAATCCTGCCTCACCCGGGGCATGCTGGGTAATGGAGTGTCAGGAGCGCTTTGGAGCTGTTTTAATCACAGGGACCTTGGATTATCCACTCGTAAACAGGCTGGTTACTGCCAAAATACTGCAACCCCCTGAGATGTGTGTGTGTGTGTGTGTGTGTGTGTGTGTATCTGTGATTACTTTTTCCGTAATTGAAGTAAACTGTGCGTCCATATGCCAGTACCGGCATGAAACAAAAACAGAACAGTATATATTTGGGCATCTCTGCGTGAATTCGGTGTGAGTTGGACCGCGGGATCCCAGTTCTATGTGTGTGATCATGGCTACGCTGTGAGGATCACAATGACCCCCCCCCCCCAAAACCTACGCACTCCCTCCTCCCTCGCTCAAGTTCTGTTTCATTAGCCTTTATCACTATGACAGAGCCCAATGCTGATCCTGCATGTGAAGTGAGAGCTCTTCCTGCTAATCACTTAGCCTGCACCCTCCTCCATCCCCACCACGAAGTCCCACCACCATCTGAATGCTAATGCTACCTGAGCCTCAAATCTAGCTCAGGCTTGCATTTGCCTGCATGCTGATGAACTTGTTAGCAATATCTTGAATGCTAATATTGCAATAGCCAAAGGGCTAATGTGCATCCTGAATGCTAATAATATAGCGAATTAGAATACCTACAGGTAGCACTGTAACTTTTATGCTAATGGCAACATTTTGCCGATAGTCTGTGTTAACTCTCATTCCTTGAGCAATAATGATGTGGCAACAAGCAAGACGTCCTCTGATTCTGTAGGAACATAACCTCAGCTAATGTAGCAAACAGTGTAAGATTGACTTAAAATCAGTTTCAATATCCATTTATCCATTGTTATTACTCTGCCTGTCTGTAGTGAGAGGTGCTCTCCAAGGCCCGGCAGGTCTGAAGCGATGCAGCTGAGTGCTGTGGGTAACGTTAGCGTGAGCCAGCACCCTGGGGCTATGAGCGAGGCTTGGAAAACTGCACGGTGATGTGTGCAAAAAGCATCGATTAATTGAACGTGTCTGTCAGGGTCCTTTGTTTACAGGCGGAGCTAAGCGTTGGGGTCAGACACCAGGGGAGATGTTCCTGTTGGATAGAGCTGGAGAGACATTGTTGCTAAGTCCTTCAGTTGCTCCATCATCCTCTCCCCATTGCACAAAACCACCAAAGACACAGCAGATGCTGTTGAGTGGGTGTTTGAAGGGTACCTTTCCCATACCGGCTCCACACTGCTTTCACTTTTCATGCTCCATTGTTTCGTCAGTTTGTGGGGGTTACCGCTTCACAGAAGGTGCACTCTCAGTTGACTGTCTCTCCCACTCTGCAGTTAAAACTGCACTGTGCTAATGATACAATGTTATTTATATCGCTTTAACAACTCTGGCTCTTCCTTTTTTTAGCAGACTGGAATCATTTTAACTTCAGTCTGTGTACTACGATTCAAAGATTGACTTGTTCTTCACACTTGATGCCACTTCATCTGGTCCTGTAGTCTGGCTGACATGATTAGAAAACATGAGACGGCCCCATGTGGTTAAGCTTTATCCCTATTTGAGAGGAAATAGGCCTTTCATTCTCCCTGAGTCCCTATCGATCTGAAAATGAGAAAATGGAAAGATTACTCTGTGATGGAAAGAGCCATTAAAGAGCTGGGGAGGCAAAGAGCTCAGAAAATGCCCAAGTATTTATCAGTTCAGTGGCATTTTTCAACCTTATTTACCCAGGGAATGCTTGCTGATTGTGCATGCTCTTTTGAGCAGCGCTCTGGTATATAGTTACTGTTTGCCAAATCCTTCAAAGCCTGTAGTTGTACAGACCAGCCACTAGCGGCCGTCAAGGCCTGAGAGATGTAGCCTTCTTTTCCTTTGCATTTGAAGGTCCTCCCTGGCATACTCTCTGCAGCTGGATGTGTCCTTTAAACCAGTGTGCACCAGTCGAATCACATTTTATCTTAATATAATGGAACCCTGTCATACTTCAAAGGTATTTCAAATGACATTATTATCTGTAACTGGTAACTAGAAAAATAGAAGTTAGATGCAAATTGTACATGACATGATCCATGACCTGTTTCAGTTTTAAGTCATTTTGTAATCTAAAATGTGATGTGACTGCTTCTGTGACAGGAAAAAACCATCTCTGATTTAATTTTAGCTGCCATCCTTTTCAAAGTTGTCACCTTGTGCAGTGGTAAACTGCTCCCAGCACTCCCGCCGCACTCGCGTCGCTTAATTTTGAGGTCCGTGGTCCCGCGTAATCGTCCACAGGCTGGGTTGCAGACGTGCTAGTGCAAGTGATCACTTAATGTCCTGCAACTTCAGTCCCACTGGTGATCGGGCAACACAACCTGGTAAACAGGCTCACAAGAAATATAGCTTGCACCTGCTGGTTGCTTGTTACAGAGCTGTGCTGCGTTCAGGAACCACGGAAATAATGGATATAATAAATAACCTTAACATGTTACATAAACTCTGAAATATTATGGTACTTAAATGCGCTGTTTTTAGCTGTTTTAGTTTCTGTGAGGATAGAGTATCTCATTAGGTAAGGAGGCACCAATTCAGCCTGACTTTTGGTTCCTGGACAGGACCCAGTTTCTGGACCTTGTCCTTCAGAGAATCCAGCCTCTGAATTGGGACAGAGTCACACCTGGGAGCTCTACAGTACAAACAGTCCTCTACTGCTGGGCACTCACCAGCTCCACTGGGGTAAATGGTGCACAAGTGCTTAGCCTAAGGGCACTTCTGTGATAATTGTTGAGGGAGCGTGGAGTGTTGCTCCTTTGCTTCCTCCTTGCAAACCCTTTTTTGCAAACCATTTTTTTTTTCAGCTTTTGTGCTGAATTTACTGCAAAGGACACTTTAGGGGATGTATGATCTTGCCCGTGGATCCGCAATTACATCTTCTTGACTAAATTCTTTCCAACTGTCTGTAGAAATATTTTGCCTCCAGCCTATAGGAGGAGCTGCTGTCATTGCCCTGTCTAGTCAGTTACCGCTGCGCAACATGCTAGCACGTCACAACTGTACGCTCTTGTAGAAATCTCCTTAGCTTCTTATTCTTCAAGTCATGCAGCCATAGTAAGTTGATCCCTCTTTCGTGAACTTGTCATATTACCTAGTCACATGCCGAATGATAATATACATCAGTGCACACTCCAATGATCTAGGCACAGTGGTGTTGATTTTGTTTTTAGTCAAATGGGTTTTTCAGACGTATCTGAAGGAAGTTGTATTCTGTGAAGTTGTATGTCTCTCACACTGGCAGAGGAGTTTTTTATGAGACACACATGCCCATATATCTGGCATATTATATGGTATTACACCCCTGCGTATGATGTATAGCTGTTTCACCCCTGTATGCAACATTACATCTCCATATGCTGTTCCACGGAGTTTATTTTTGACTTCAGTTGTCTCCGTAGTCACATTCAGTGTAATGTGTCACCGCGCCACGGTGCACAGCGCAGCAGGAAAGCTCAGCTAACAGCTTTGTACGGCACAGTAGCCTTCTCCCCTCGGCATTCTAAATAGATAAATTATGATCACACTCCTCTGCAGTTGTCTGGCCGCCAGGGTTGACATATACACTGTAAAGAGACTGGCTAATGAAGAATGGCTCTGTCATTGGAGTTGTCTCGGAAATAAGGCAGATCACTCCATCTCCCTTTCTCTCTGCCTTTCCTGTTGTTTTCTCACTCTTTCTCCCTTTATTCCCTTATTGCTCCATTGCACCTCCACCCATCACTCATTGCTGTGTTTCATTCTCTCATTGCGTTCTGTCTGCATGGAATAAATGAGGTTTTGGTGTTGCAAATGCATCAAACCCTTTCACCCTCCTCTCCTACCCCCCTCTACCCACAGTGCATTGCGGCAGCTGGAGATGTGCATCTAACCATCTCTAATGAGCTCGCTTGCGTTCGTCACTGTTGTTGCTGTTGTTTATGGTGAAGTAATTTGCGGTTGCCATAGAAATTGTCTCCGCTAAATGTGCCCATCATTACTTTGTGCTTAAATCCATCATTGCCAGTAGCCCGGAGGCGGACAGGCGAGTGAAATTTGATTAATATGACTTGCTATCATTTTTTCATTAACTTCTTGAGAAAACTAGGTATTGGATGTCAGTTGTTATTATTAGTAAACAGTATTTTTAAGACTTAAGTCCTCTAATCAGACAAGATATGCACTTCATTTCCACTTGTTTAAATGGTTTTGGTACAGGTGTCACCAAGGACCACAACACATTTTATTTAACTTGGCACATTAAGTGACTCTGACTCTTATGTACCGCAGTGATTAACAAGACTAAAATAGCTGCCCTTTTCCAAAGGTGCGGTTTATTTCCATACCCCTTCCCCTCTGAGTGAGGGAGCAACTCGGTTTTGACAAGCCGTGTCATCATACAGGAATTCCCTTTGAACTCTGTTTCTGGACTGGCTCTTGAATATTTTAGTGGTGGTATGGGGTGAAACCTCATTTTCTATTTTTTCCCCTTCTTCCCTACCGCTTTTGGGTGGAAATGTCATATTGTCAGTGGGAAATGCCCATGGTAGCAGCTCTACCAAGTCTGGCCTAAATGTAAATGTCAGTAGAGATGTTCTAAAAAATGTGCTGTTCTGTCTCTCTCACTTCGTTTTCTGTCTTCTTCCCCGTTCCTCTCTCCTCTTGGGTATCTCGGATCCTTTCCCCTCCTCTCATCCATCTTCTTCCACCCTCTCCACCTCTTTTGTTTCATCCTCCCATTGCTTTCCACCCTCTGTTTCTCTCCACTCCAGATTTTTTATTTTTCTGTCACTTGTAGTCTTATTTTTTTTCCTCCTCTTTCTCCTCTTGCCTTCTGTTTTGTAGCTTCACCCCATCTTCCCTGTCGTGAACTTTTAAATCCTGCCTACCTTAACTTTCCCTCTCTTGTCCCTCCTCTCGCTGCTCTCCATCTGCCTCATGTCTCTTTGGTAAAAGTCTGCTTGAGTGGGCTGCCAGTAACATGTCTATCATCTGTCAGTTTTGTTGCTTTTTCTCCCCCTTAACTTAACCTAATTTCTATTTCTTCTGCTTTATTTGCTTGATTTTGCCCCATGCTGTGGAATGCGTCTCGGAGCACTTGCTTCTGTGACCTTATCAGACTCTGCATTCGTAACCCTCCTCCACTGCTTTGCCTTTCTCATCTTTTCTAGTCTCGTCTTTCCCACGCAGTTCCTTCTTCCCGTTCTCCTTTCATCTGTCTCAGTCTGTTATCTTTTTTGGGCTCCCTTTGTTACCATTCATCACTCTCTTTCTTTGTCTTTTCTCTCCCCTGCTGTCTCTGCCTACCATAGCGCTTTTCTGTCATCTCACCTTCCCCTGTTGCTTTGCACTACCTCCCTCAGGTGGCCTGGCTCAGACCAACTTTGCCCTTTCACCTTAATTGCGAATTGGGGTGTAAAGGCTAACACAACCTTCCTGTCAGGGGAGATTTATTCCCTCACCTTTTGGAGCTCTTGATTCAGGGTCTGTGTGCATCTGTAATCTGCCTCTGAAAGGTGAGGCATTCACCCTGCACCAGCCTGCTTTGGCCCTCCCGGATGGATGGCTGGGGACCGGGTCTGTCAACGCGGCATTAAACATTTAAAACTCGGTCTGCGGATCACTCGAAGCATAGCAATGGAGCCTGCAGACTCGGGTCTGAAAACCACAGGGGGAAGTAGACAATGCAAAGAGAGAACAAGAGAGAAAGCAAGACTGTCAGGGGACACTGATAGAGAAAGAGAGAAGAAAATCTCTTCCTGTCATTTTCTGGGAGACAGTGAGACATAAGACACAGGAGCTATCACTGTAGAGGAGGTGCCTGGTGCTGAGACAATATCCTCTTCTGCTGCTCTGGGCCAAGCCAAGCCATATCAAACAGGTGGGAGCCCGTATTGTAGCAATACCTTTGTCTCCATCTCAATAACCAAGAATAGAACAGAGTGGAGTATCTCAGTGACAAAACAAATTTCAAAGATACATCTTCCAGGTGCCACTTGTTGCCAGGGTGTCCCTCAGCTTCTCGTGGATAAAGACCCAAAGCTGAGCTTTAAACACAGTGGGCCACGTAATAATCTTCCCTTAATCCAATAGACCAGTGGACTCAATCCAGTAGGCAGAAATGTGCCAATGTGCAGCGTGCAGCAAAGTCAATCACAACAACAGATGTCAACACTAATGAGTCACGGGAATGAAATGAGGGATTTAGAGGGAGCAGAATACACCTGCATAACCAAATCACATCAAGAGCAATGGTGGATGACATAATTGGAGTGAGGCACTGCAGTCGTTGTCAGTGTTTAGATTTCTTGCACCCTAAGATGGGCAATTCAGAAATGTGTAATTTTCTTTTTTCCAAGAGTTCTTAGTAGTTGGGTTTCCACAAGTGTCCTCCCACAGCTGTGCGATGCATACAACTGGTGGTGGTTAGGACAAGCAGCTCTGACTTGTTAATTGGCCATCAGTGCTGCCTACGACTGTTGATTTCAGCAAGCTGTTGGCTGCAGTATCACCGCAGCCTGCTCTCAGGTTAAATAGTCCCGGTTAACAGGTGGGACTGCATCTCAAACATTTGCTCACATTTTGTTGGCGGTTTGCAAATCATGCAGAATAAAGGAGCTTTTTAGTCAAACGGCATCCTCTGCTGATGACACAGCTGTAATTGGAGGTCTGTCACTGATAAGTCAATGATAAT
Organism: Datnioides undecimradiatus; assembly: GCA_008933995.1. Taxonomy (NCBI): domain Eukaryota; kingdom Metazoa; phylum Chordata; class Actinopteri; order Lobotiformes; family Datnioididae; genus Datnioides; species Datnioides undecimradiatus. The sequence goes on from WARS01000010.1 coordinate 747,278, forward strand.
TAAGTCCAACCCAGAATTTCCACTGACATTTGCCCATTGAAAGAGCCAATTACGGCACATTGAGGAAGGAGAGCAATCGATGGCGCGCGCATTCCCAGACCACACGTGCACATGCATGCAAATATACATACACAGCTTGAGATGCAGAAAAGTGCGCGGGACTGTTGGCTGCGTGACCAACTTGACAAAGATGCTCTTGATCCTGAAACGAGCTGAGGTCCGGTGGGGATGCGTGAAACACCTGAGCTCAGTGTCAGCACTCTTCTCCACTCTTCCTCATTTCCTTCCCTCCCTGCCCTCCTCCATTTTCGCTATTTCCTTCCTGCCTCTGCTCTGTCGCGCACAGACAGGAATGCCACGCCGTTACACGCCCGAAATATAGGCAGGGTCATAAAGCATTTTTTATTACAACCAGATCATTGCACAGACAGAGAGAGTGCTGTAGGGATAATTAGAGGGACACAGCCGCAAAGACTAAACAAAGGCCCTTGTGAGAATAGAAGTGAAAGATAACAAAGAATAGACTTGAGAGTGGAATAGTGTCGAATGGGGAATGAGGCTGTGAGAAAGTTGAGAGAAGGAACGAGTCGAACACGCAGTGATAACTCTGATGTAAGGAGAGATGGCAAGGCGAGGCGGATGCCCGAAGAAGGGGAGAAGGAGGAACTAAGGAGGGGAGAACAGGCGAAGAATGACAGTGTGTGACTCAGAAACAAAGACAGAGAGATGAGGTAGAGGTGCAGACTGTGAGTGTTTGCCCCATGGGCTCGGCTGGCCAAAGGTAAGCCAGCAGACAGCGCAATGTGTCACTCCACATTTTGTCAACAGCATAGCAAGTTATTTCTGGAGGACGGGGAGCTTCGACCTCAGTGGCTCGGGCTTGGTGCGTGCCCGTGTGTGTTAGTCAAGAGTGCATGGATGCACTCAGCCTACCCACAACGCCCCGCTGAGATACATATACATCTCCCAGAAGGCCTCGTTGACATTTCTTTCTCTCTTTCGAATTTAAGAAGGTTGCATGTGTGCGTTTGTGTCCAGCAGTGATATGATCATGCTGACATTTATGTGTGTGTGAGAAATGAAATATGTCGCGTGTCCGATGCTGCATCTCCCCGTTCTCTGTTACACCCTAATGAAGCCTCTGACTTTTGTGGCTCGAACACCCTCCTGAGAGTCATGGCTAACCTGCACACTTACACTCCCTCACTCAACGGCATTCGCGCACACACATACACACACCCATACTCTCTTTCTCTGTCTACAAGGCTTAGCCCCATTGTTTACATATGGATAATCCCCAACACAAACTCTAGGAGGAAAACCTTTCAGGGACTGTGGCTCATCTATTGCAGGGAAGCGACATCTGGACTCAAGCATATTTTATCATACTATAATTGGCCTCACAAAGCAGTGGTAGCTTAGCATTAAAGCAACAGTGTAATATGGAAACAGTCCAAAGGGAATTTTTACTGTCGCTGAGCGAAGACAAGAGCAAAGAAAATGGGTCTGGCGGAAGATCCAAAGAAGTGTGAAACAGAGGGAGGGAGGTCGGGAAAAGATCAGTGGATGGACGTAAGGAAATAAGGTTGGTCAGAAGGAAAGGTGGCAGGAAGTGCCAGAGGAAGGAGCTCAGGACTTAAGATGGATAGAGAGGCGAAAGAAGTGCGACAGGAATAGAAAGCAGTTCCGGAGAGAAGAAACTATCTGACGACAGGAGATAGAAGAGTGAGTGACGTGCGAAGGAGGCAGGCGGGAATTTTGGAGGGAATGACAGATGAGGGAAGCAAAGACGGGGCGATAGAAGAAGTAACCAAGGTAAAATGATGGAGACAATGCGGGAAATTAAAGATCCGCTCTAGCTAAAGCCAAAACAAAAAATGCAAATGCAACTACAATTAACTGTTTTTGTGATTCATATATATTTGCGATTGAAATACACATTCTGCAGCAGTTCCAGGCGGCACATTGCAAGGCAAAGGGAATTTCTCTGAAGTAGCGACAGTAACCAAGCAGCATTACAAAGGAATGTTAATAACTGATGGATTACGAGACTTTAGTATTTCACTAAGAGTAAATATAAATAAGACATCATGTATCTTGATGAATGAAGCGGTGAGGCTATTCTGTGCAGACGATGGCAGCAGGTAGCAAGAGGATCAGAGGTGAGGGTGAGGGTGTCTGACAGATACACACATGCGTGACCATGCATTTGGATGGTGATGTACATGGATGCTTGCAGGGATGGGAGGGTCGGTCAAAAGGAAAAACAGGTAAGGCAAATTGGGTCTCAAAGGATTGCGGAACAAGACACAAAATGAATACAAAGGAGTGTGAATGAATTTTATCCGGCCAATTGCTCTGTCATATTATGTGCAAAGACATGCACGCACACAGTGTGTGCTCGCACCCGCGTGCATCTCCAAACCTTATTGTCTTCTTCCATTATGGAGCTAATGCTAAAAGCTAAAGTGCTTTCTATCCAGCCCTCAATTAGATAAGAGAGGCCCTAAAAGGCTGCTCTTTGCACCTAACACTACCTAACATGAAATCAGGAGCTCAGTGAGGAAGGAGAGGGGATGGGATTGGGGGTAATCACATCAGCTGACGCCTTAATTACTTTTTGCTCTTCAACAGGCGTCGTTTTATCTATCATCTGCGAACTGTGACTTTGACCCTTGACTCCAACACTATTGGCTGCTTTTAATCTAGAAATGTGACCAAGGAGTCTCATTTTATCACTCTTTATCACCCTTATGGTAATTTAAAATAGCACGGAAGAAAGGGCCTCTCTGAATATTCATATAAATGCAAGTCACGTATTAAATGGCATTTATCCAATCACACTCAGAGCCCTGTTTTCACACAAAGTCAGCAGAGGTTCAGATACCAGCACAGTACCCCTTTTTGTACCGTTTGGTAATTTTGCGGCTCCAAATGAACCTGCTGAGTTGGATGGAGTGGCGCATCAGAGCGATCATTACACAGAGCTGTCAGTGTGCGCAGTACAACAGCTCAAGCAGACTGTTGCTCGCCTCGCATTTGCAGTGCTGCCATTATCGCGTGCATCTAAATGTGCCCAAACAAATCCAGGCGAATGCAACTTTTTAATCACCTTTGTAAACAAATTCACAGGCAGGAGACGGTAATAATGAAAACACATTTCGGTCTCGTCCTAGTTCCTATAGCTGTAGCCCAGTTGCACAGATATTATGGTCTTCTAAAATAACTTGTAGACAATAAGCAGGGGTAATAATGGCTCCCGAAGTGTGTATTCATTTAACGAATCATCATCGCCTGCGCTTTCAAGCGCATTGGAAATGCTCCATGTTAATGTATGGCGTAAACAACAAAATCAATTTCCTCACAAATGCTCTGTCGCTTTTAAATGGGACAAAACAGACTGATGTGGTTTGACAGCTTCACCGGCGGCCGTGTATCTCATGTTTTCCTAAAATAAAGAATGTATTCAACCATACTTTGACCTCTCCGGAGAGTCCACTCCCCCCCCCCAAGATTTACTAACAAAAAATATCACACAAACACAAAAACAACACTAAAAATCGTATGAAAACGGAACAGAAAACAGTACAAATACAAGGTTGTCCATTGCGGGCACGAGTCCTCGGGGAAAAACAATGTGGTTCATTCTCCTTGACAGGTGTTTTCCTTGCTATACAGTTGTTATGAGATATAAAGTTTATGATGTCCAGAGAGAAGTATTTCCAGGCCTCAGCTGTGGAGGACTGAGTTGGTTGAATATAACCATTAGGAGAAGGAAATGGAGATGCTTTTCCCCTGGGCAGCATAAACAATCATGTGATATTCTAAACCAGTAACACTGTGTTAGACCGGGACGCAGGAAATATACAGTTGCCTCGGCACACTGTATACTTTTCTATACATTACGCCGTGTTCCTGTCATCGTGCATTACAAGATTCTTTAAAACCATCACTGTGAATTATGTGCACATCCGGTTTAACCCGGGCCTGACGCACACAATTGGCCCGTAGTACGTGCAAACGCATGCAATTAAGCTGAGTCATCGTACAGGCCTCCTCAGGCTACAGCGTGCACACACACCTCGCTCCCCCCCCCCACCACCACCACACGCACAACTCACAGTGACATTTCAATAAAACTATCAACGACCTCACTCCAACTATCTCCAGCCATTCCATATATCAGCTGCATGGGTTTGCAAAGCAATAACCCAGCACGGAGCACCAGACTCAACCATCCACTCAGAATAAAACAGATTTATTGCATTGCCTTTTGTTTTCTTTCTTTTTTTTATTTATTTATTTATTTATTTAGTCTCGTGGAGCTGCCGTGTGCTTGAAGGTCATTTATTGGCTCATGAATGTTATACTGCATTTATAGAGCGTAAGGAAATTACACTTTAAAAACGTAGACTAAGGAAGGAAGTGGGAAGAAATCACCTGAGAGTCTTGCTTTTTTGGTTTTCAGCGTGCGCATCTGAGTGTCAGTCTTTTTATATATGCCTATAAGACCCATATTCTGCAGTATTCTACCTTGTTTCTGCACTGATATCTCCCCAAGTATACGTCTGTGGGTTTGTCTCCGCCTGCTCATGCAAACATTCCTATATATGCATATTTTTATTCCTTTGCGCTGTGTTAATTGGTGTGTGTGTGTGTGTGTGTGTCTGTGGGAGGGTGGGTGTGTATACGCTGCATGCCTTTAGTCTGCTGTCTATACAGTGGCCTGTGTCTTAATTGTGCAAATATTATTTATATTTTCCGAAAGCCCACTCCTGTCCCTATTCACAGCAGGATTAGCTCGCTTCCGTCAATACCCACTCCTTCACGTTTTAATTTAGAGAGGATTTATGAAATTATATTTCTTTTCCTCACAGGCTGAACTGTTTGAACAAACTAGATTGCAAAGAGACTGCTAAAGAACCAGAGTATATGAAGGGGGTTTGCGGCTCACCTTCCCACAAGAGGCTGGTGGCTGAGGAAGTGTTCAGACTGCAGCTTTCCTGTAGGCGTGTGACAGCTTTGATCAATAATACCATAATCACTAACAGCAAGTCACAAGACATAGAAGAAGTCATAAAACAAAGTGATTAGATGAGTTTGTTCAGACACTGATACTGTTTTTCCCTGCTTGTTTAATCTCCTCCAGGAGACGGATGGAAGATAAAGGTGGAAATGGGTGATAGGTGTTTCATATTTCACACATATTTGTTTATATTTTACATTTTGTTTTTGCACATCTCCCTTTCTGCATGCCTTAAAGTTCTCAAACATTGTCCTGTTCATCCCTGGGAGGCTGTAAACCCCCAGCTGTTTTGTTTTTTGGTTTTTGTTTTTGGTCTCACACTAAAGAATCCTTCTTTTCCACACTGAAGAGGAATATTTAACGTCTGAGCTCAGGAGCAGAGAGCTGAGGCCGGCTCCTGGTTTGCATGCAGATGCTCCGTGTGTCGCCTCAGCTGATAATGCCTTGAACTTGTGGCTGCCAACCAAAGTCTCGTTTCGGTCTGCTTGACCCCTTTCCGTGCTTCTCCAACTGCGGATGCTCACAACATGCATCACGCTGCACTCAGTCAGGCATATAAGAGATAAGACGTTTATGTTTTGGTGCTTTATTGTATTTAATAAATGGAGTGGAGTGGAGGATTTATCCCTTATCTTTTTAAAACAGCCCAACTTGAACTTTTGTTCAACATTGCAAAGATGCTACCTGTGCATTTGTGTGTGCTTGTCAGTGTGTGGGTGGGTGTGCTCTCCCCACATCTCGAGGGGAAGCACTCAGCAGTCCCTCTCCACTAAAACTGCTGAGTGTGAGGGATGGTGTCAGATGACAAATCTAAGGGACAAACTGCATCTAAAGCAGACATTCTTTATAGTCTGTCCTTCACCCCTCCAACTCTCCCCCTCCGGCCTTCTCTCCATCTATTTCTCTCCTCTTCATCGCTCAAATCCTCCCATCTCGCCTGTAATTCGTCGTGCATGGTGAGTAGTGAAATGTAAAACATTTTCCTAGCGCTCTTCTGTTCTGCTCTGCTCTCTTTTGTTCTCTTCTCTCTCTCTCGCTGTTTATCGGTCCCTTTACTTCTTTGCGGAGTAATAGAAAGACAAAAGCAATGTGATGCTGTGCATCAAAGAGATGACAGTGAGTCATCAACCCCCCCATGATTACTGACAGAGCTTTGCACTGTGGGTAACCTCCACCATGAACCACCCTCTCAGTGGGTGACAGCAGTACAAGAAGATGCTACAATACAAACACACGCACTCACATGTTCACACGCATACCATACAGTGAAGTGAACACGCGTGTGTAATCGCGTGCACATACGCAGAGGTTTAGAGCATGTTTGCTTTTGAGACTGGAGTGGGACTGAGAACAAAGCAGCAAAGATTTCACCGTCTTTTGGATAATCGTAAAAGTGGATGGCAGTCAAGCTAAGAACAGGGCTTATTTGGGAGACATTGTGGCTTAGAATATGAAAATATCCGCTCACAGCAAACAATAAAAAGATTTAAATCGGAAATTAATTACATGAATCAATCATTTTTCTTCCTCTCCACTTGTGCTGCGGTTCTTCGCTGCCTCTCTTCCCGGCCCCCCGTCTGCTCTCCATTGCATCTTGCTTTCACGCATCTCATCTGTGTACATAACCCCCCTGCTGCCATCCTCTGCAGCTTTTCCTCCCTGTGCTCTCCTCTTTTTTTTTTTTTATCGTCCCCTCCCTGTCGTCCCTCTTCCCTCCTCCCGTCAGTCCCTCCTAGCCTTCATCTTGCTCAGAGGGGGGCCGGGAGCCATGTTTCTACCTAATGATGCATTGCCGAGGGGAATGAAAATTTGACAGTTAACAACCTCCTCTCGCTCTTTCGCATGCACTCACACACACACACACACACAGAGAGATGTGCCAGATATGGGCAAGGATACACCGGAGACACACTCAGCCTGGTAATGCAGCAGAGTTGTGCCAGCTACTCAGCGGTGGCCCCTGCGTGTCATTTTTCGAACCCACCGATGTCTCTTACATCAAAGGAAACTAACTGGTCTTTGGGGACTTAACACGCTGACATGTTTTCCTTTTCTTCAGTTTAAAAGTGTTTTTAATCTTGCAAACATTATAAGCCAGAGACCAACTACAGTTACAGGTCACTTGAAGCTCTGAAGAACCACCGCTGCTCAAATAGAACTGGTCTCTGGAGATTTACCCAGACTTTTTAAAATGAATTCAGAATTCAACCCAATATTTTATTATAAGTTCAATCTCAGTTTTCTTTGGATTAAAAGTGATACAACGCCAGTCTGGATACCCTGTGCTCCATTAACTTTGCTCTGTGGGATTCCTAATGACATATAAATCTTTGTTATTCATGCACATTGCTGTTTGAAGACAAATCAAGTCAAGTCAGTATTATTAATATAGCAAAACATAACTCCTTACACTGTGGCTTTACAGTCTGCTCAGCATCGAACATCCTCTGTCGTGCCTAAACAGGAAGAGCAACAGACGGCTCGCTCTCCCAGGATGGACAGACATGCAATAGATGTCGTACGCACAGAATAGAGTAACATAATCCAACTACAGCGCTGTATCATTTCATCTGTGAAGCCAAACGCAACCAGACTACATCCTGCTAAAGATATCCCTTGGATTTTGCAAAGGGAGCCGCCTGTCGCAGCATGAATACAATTTAAAATCTTGATTTTTATTACCTTGGATGCCTGACAGGATGGTTTCCACTGCCTAGTTTGCCACCTGTGTTGACTCAAGGCTACAATTCATAAATCCATCTGAGAGATATTAGAGCCCACAAAGAATTTCCCACACATCCTGCCTCCAACTAGCAATATTAAATTTGCTCTGATATGGATCATCGCATCCATCACATCCACCACATCCACGCAGCGAAAACGTGGTGGCTGTCAATCCCTAAATGTTTCTCTTTGTGTCTCCGCAAAACTGGAATTGTAGGTATTTACTTGTTGCTTAAATCAGTTTCTTCCAGATATTCAGAGGTAATAAGGGCGATACTTTGTTACAACACCTTTATTTCTTAGCCTCTGATAATCTTTTCTTTGATCACAAAAGCAAAACATTGAGCCATAGATAAGAACACGCGCCACCGGTAGCTGCCGCATATATTTCATCTTCTGATTGACTCACACACATGCAAATGCTCTCATTGATTTACAGGCTGATTATATATTTATAAGCAAGACTTGTGTGCACATGCGCGCGTGTGTTTACGCGTTTGTGATTGTTTGTGTGCCTTTAATTTGCATATAGATTTTCCCAGCATTGACTGCAGCCGAACCCACCCCCCTACCCCGTCGCTCTTCTTGTTCCACCCTCCTCTCTCGTCAGCGTTTCCTCCTCTCTCTCTCTCTCTCTCTCTCTCCCTCTCTTCCTTTCTTTCTCTTTCTAATGAGATGACATGGCTACAGTGTTCTTCTTCCACTCAGCGACAGTCGCTCTGTTGCCAATTAGCAGCGGAGTCGCCAGCTCTCTGTTTGCCTTCAGAGATTACATCTCTGTTTGTGTACACAGCCCACAAATGAGACGATCCACTCAAAGGCCGGAGATCCAGTCAACAAATGTGTGTGTGTGTGTGTGGTATGCATGTACGTGTATATTTATAGACATACATACATTTTACACATATGTGGCCACTGTGGCAACATATAAAAATGCATACATTGGTAGAGATTTGACGACGGTTCCACCTCCTTTAGTCTGTGCCACATCTTCAGGACAGACTCATGGGTATATAGCATAGACCCATCAGGCAGCATAGCAAAGCAAGATACTCGTATGACCTTTCTATGCAATTCTTACGTGATCCGGCGTGATCTTGCATGATGATCCTGCACATTTGCACGCATGTTGGACACGCAACTACGGCGTAAACATTCTACGTGATACACCCACAAAGGTAAGGCTCTCCTGACCACTTCTCTGCGTTTGTATGTAAACGTGTCTTTTTCTGAATGTGTGTGTGTGTGTTTTAGTAAAGTCTCTCGTCCTCCATGATCATAGTGGGGGTTTTTGTTAATCAAAAGTGGAGAAAGCGGGAGAAAAATAATCAGGAAGTCAGGAAAATCACAACTGTTTTGAGGGGAACTGTGCAGCAGCTGAGGCGAAAGTGCTGCACACCATGATTGCACTTTTTAAAACAGCTGAGCGCTCCTGAGAAGGACATGTCGTATGTCGACACTTCATAGGGTACTTTCAGCACAGGGTGTGTTGAAGATGTGTTAAGACTAACACGTCTCCCAGCTTACAGCCGGGTCTAGCAAGGAGTCGTCTTGGTCTGTCATTTGTTATTGAATCACTGAATCATGGTTCATCGCAAGCTGTGCTGTTAAGTACATGCACCCTCAGCTGCCCACCATGCATCACACAAAGAGAATTAGGGTGAAATATAAGGAGCTCGTGTATGAAGTGAGTCTTGAAGGAGAGTATTTGTGTATACAACTAAAATCTGAACGTTGACTGAAGCTTAAAGTCCTACCTGAGGCCTAAATTCAATATCATTTTTAGTTTTAAGAGTTCTACAGCTCAAAACAGCAACGCACACAAAGAAGTGCTAAATTTACCTTCTTACAAACATTTGTGGATTCCTGGCAGTCCTTGGATCAGCACCATGCAACTGATGTGCAGACTGTTACCACACACAAGCAGTAGAGGAGTTTTAGACTGTAGGCTGAACCTCTGCAGATAATCAGGTGTGGAAATCCTTTACAATCAGTGAAGAAGCTAAAAAAGTGCAGACGGCGTTCGTCAAGACGCAGCCTTCTGCAGCAGCAGCGGCAAAGTACTGAATGCAGTAAAGTTAACTGTCTGAATAAGCATAAGTGACGCACCAAGTGATCTAAGTTATTTCATTTTATGGCATAATACGAATGACTAATTTGATAATAATTCAATACTCTTAACTATAACTCTGCAATCTACCAATAACACTAAAATACCTGACGCATACAGACGCTGACACACCGAGACACACGGCGGTTCACGAGCGCGTGGAGCGGCAGCGAGCTGGAAGTCTGCAGCTTGCTGCTATTTTTGCTGCAATGCAGATGCAAAGCAAGTTGTCGTACATGCACGGTGACTGTTGTGCATGTAAATATCGCTGTTTTTTAATTAATAAGTTAATTGCTATGGCAAAATGTTTTTTGGGGGGGGGGTTGTGATTGATATATGATATGGCTAAACACCTTAATGTGGATACAATCAGTAATTAAGCTTTTTCTTACAGAGATTAGATTATCAAATGTATTAGACCGATGATATACATCCTTTTCTCATACCCACAACCTACTCTGGGTATCCCAAGCCCCCAAACAAACCCAGTCTGTCACTGCCTGCTCGTAAGCTCATCTGAGTTTGTTTAAAAGCAACAATAAATCTCTTGATATATTTAATTTGTTTGATTTAGAGATGTGTGAGGCCAGTGGCAGCCCGCTACAGATTTATGAAAGCCTGCTCACGTGGTGGCGAATGGCAATCTGTTGGGCACGGCGTCCCGGCAGAAACATAACGCCTCTCGTAGCAGTGAATCACCGTAGCTTCCGATTCACTGAAAACAAGCACTTAATCTGATGGCCCGTTCGGTTTTGTGAAACTTCATGGGAGCGCTACGCCAGGCCTGCGCCAGGGAAAAGCTGTGGGGTTCAAAACATGCGCTAGCTGAAATCTCTATATAGAATCATTAAACTCATGTTAAATATGTGGCTTAAATGTAGTTCAAACTAAAAATAACAAGAGTCAGGATCATGTGAAATGCCGCCCTGCCACCGGTGTCTTCATGGAGGCATTGAGATGACCGGTCAAATGGAGCCTCGGGAGCTTTAACGCTTGATATAAGTGACATTTCTGTCGACACAGAAGCGGCCGCTCCTCGCATGGCCCGCTACCTTCAGAATGAAAACAAGCACTTGACATTTTACCATAATGATCACTCGCACTCGCAGCCATCATGTTATGTACAGGTGGACTGGGAAGGGTAGAAGGAAGCAGTGACGGGGGGTTTGACAGCAGAGGTATGAAGAATCGTTTTCCAAAACAGACCGGTTTACTGCGACCGCTTGCTGTATCTCTCTCTCGCACACGCTCACGTCTGTATACGCGCTTTTCCCCCTGCGTCACGCTGTACGTCTCTGTTTGCATGGGGCATTGTGTCTGTGTCGATTCACTTCACGTTAAATGGACCGCACACCCGTGCTTTGTTGGAATTGTGAATGCTTTATTTTAATGTTGTGAATGAACTCCATAGAAAGGAGCTGGCAGAGAAGCTTGTTAAGCCCTTTGCCCATCATAGAAAACTGCGCCGAAGGGCCTGTCTGCGATTTTATCATTGTCATGGTTGTCGCTCCGGTTTAGGCTTAGGGACTTACATACTGTATCTGTCATGCACAAACACGGTCTCACACACTTAAATGCTTAGATTCACCTGTATACACTCACGCACGCACACATGCTGCACACGTGCGCATAGACATGCATGCAAATGTGCATGAGCGCTCTACAGTGCAGAAGAAAAAAGTAGATACTTTCAGTTGCAGACATGGATTTTAGCCAGACTGAGGATCCCGAGCACACACTCATGCTGTTAGACACTTATGGGATTAGACAGACATAAATGCACATGAAGTTGCAGCTGCTGTTAAGTGTTAAATAGTCAGTAACCTGCTTCCCTTCCACAAGTTCTCTGAAGCCAGCAGCGCTACAGTGGTGAAGGATGGACCCACTGTCCGAAAGTGGAGCTGCGATAAATTGGTTCTTGCAACAGAAGTAGCCTTGTTGTTCACATAAGAATTTGCAATTCTCTGCGCCAGGCAGCAAGTGATTCTGTTCCTCTGCTCAAATACAGCCATTAAAAAAAAAAAAAAGAATCTCGTGAATGAATTATGTCAAGCTTTTTGTGTGTTACCAGATAAGCAGTGCACCTTCTCAGCAGCAGCTAAGTTAAAAAGACATCGCTTTGTGTGATGATCTGCGAGATAGGAGCTTCTGTCCTGCCTGTGTATGTGTTTGCTCGTCTCTCAATCTCTTTTGAGGCACAATAAAATGAGAAAAAAGGCCATTTACAATTCAAAGTCACAAACAGCAGTACGGTTTATCTAATGAATGTGGTGGATGGTCAGATTCTGGTATTTCATCATATATGAACAGTGAACAGCGGAGAGTGGAGCTTTCATCAGAATCAGATCATTTATTTCATATATAATACATAATTGATAGCATTTATAATAGATTATCAGTGTGTATTGTTGCCAGATTAGCTCAGGGTGCACAGAGAAATTAGAACAGACGCCGAAACGATCGCTGCAGATCGTGAGCCAGTCGTGGAGCTCCGTGCAGCAGCACACTCTGTTTGAACAGCCCGACGTGGGTCCCCGGGGGGGGGGCAGGCACTGCTTCGAGGCGCTTCCGCCTCCTGCCTGAACCCAGCGCCGCTCTTCATCTCACCATCCTTACGAGGACATCGTAAAGGGACACATGTCCAACGCGTCTCTGTTCTCTTTACCTGCTCATAAAAACTCACTTTGTTTCTCTTTTTACATCTGTTAAATAGAAAAGTGGTCAACCGCTGTCTTTTATATAAGAGGAAAGTGAATGTATAGGCCTTAAAGCTTATTGGCTTTAGCTGCACTGGTGTCTGCAGCATTGCCTGTCAGCAGACATTTACTGTAAACACTATGCTTATGTGAGTGTGTTTTGTGTGTGTGCGCTTGTTGCTGGGGCAAGCACTGTGTCTGCATATGTCTGCCCGGGTCTGTGTGAGCATGCAAGAGTTTGCGTGTGCTTGTACAGGCTAATCTATCAAAACAAGTGTTTGTGATTGCCAGCGGACGAATGACCTTTGGGGCCTCTCTGGAGGTCCCCTGTCACATCATTTGGCGGAGATAGAGGACGGGGGGGGGGGGGACAGCTGACAAAGAAGGCGGGGAAGACACTCGCTGGGTGAATAAATGTGTTTTCTTTCTAATCCGTTGTTCATGGATGGGTTTTGCTGAGCATGCTTGCTCTTTTTCAGCATCCCCTCCCCCCCACTACTACTTCATATTCGTGCACTTGCTCTTGCAGTCTCACCTGGCAGCTGCCCAGTACAACCACAGTCTTTTCCTATACTTTCTATCGCTGGACTGCTCCACTGGAGCCAGCAGAGAGAGTGCCCTGCTCAAGGGCACACTGCCAGTAAGTGTTGAGAGAAGGCAGAGAGTGTTTACACATTCACTTTAGTTGCCCAGAATTTCCCAGCTGGTCTGAGAAATTCAGAACTGCAGCCTTTTGGTCACAAGCCATTTCTCTAATCTTGAGGCCACCGCCACCCCGAGCTGAGTGAATAAATTGCGTCTCTTGAATATCAAATGTGATGTATCCATTTTAGGCACTGAAACACTCTCAGTGTTTCCATCCTCAGATTATTTTTATAATTACATACCAATTTAACCTTATAGCGAGTCATCAAGTTCCGAAGAACATGCGCTACAATGAAAGTCTCATAAAACAGCAGAAAATGAACAATTCTTCCTGGGCGCTTGTTTAAAATGCATGCCAAATCTGCAGTACATGAGCTCAACAAGATGTCAATTAAAGCCAGATGTTGTTGCCTCTCTGCCAGTGTACACAACACTGCAGATTCATCAGCGAATCTCAGCACTTGACCATTAGTGCACCGCTGCGTTGCCAGAGAAGGTGACGCTGCCAACTTAGCAACCCCGAGTTTGTAGATAGATTACTATCTACAGAGTTGTGCTACGAGGGTATGTGTGAGCATGCATCCATCCACCCACACACACACACACAAACACACAGGCACATAGAGCTGCAATGGCATTTAGGCAGTGACATTTTCCAAGTGACATTTTGTCTGTGGCCAAACCCATACTTACTGAGCGTGAACCCAATCACGCTGTCTTCCGCTCTGTCACGGAGCCAAAAGCCGACGCATGTACTGTACACGCGTGTCGCCTTGCGCACACGTGCACGGGACAGCGCAAACAGACAAACACACAGACCCGACTGTGAACTGAGGAAGTCTTTCTTGGCTGAGAAGGGAAACGTCTCCACAAACCTCAAGCAAGTCCGTTTGCTGCCGTGTAGCACCTAGTAACCAGGACCAGGATGACACACACACACACACACACACACACACACACACACACACACGTTCTTGTGGGGCTTGTCAAATGTTTTAGACCTAATTAGGCCAGATTAAAAAATCTAGAGATGATTTCTAAACCAGTGAAGGAATCCAAACTGACAACCCTTCGGGCAATATTCCTGGTTTCCTATCCTCCGAGCTGGCTTTGACCCTTTCCTTTCCATTGCTCACACACACACACACACAGATTTGTTTTCAGTCTTTGCTCCACATACCCTTATAGATTCATTAACATAGCGTGAAATAATTTTCAATGCGTTCGCCGCTAATCGACCAGGATTACTGAAGACAAAGCAGAAGACCTGCTCTAAGAGGCTCGCTAATGGACATTACCGTCTTTTAAACAAAGACCCTGATTTATAGATCTGTGTTTTACAGCCGCAGACCGCGTTTGATCACGGTGACGGAGTGGCTGCTGAGACGGCTGAAAATATCAAATCAACAGACCAAAAACAGTGAAGGAGAACAGAAGACATTGGGCTAATTTGGATCAATAGTTAGTGCTGCATTAAACAGTTTTTAAGCGAGGCCTAATTATCTGTGGGATTTCACAACTGAACTAAGTATCAAATAAGGCCTTGATCAAGTGTTTGTGAAGAACTTATTAAAGTTCGATCAGTGGATCATACCCTGCCTAAGCTTTCTTGAGGTTCTGAAAGGATAAAAGTCGCCCGTGCACTTAAATCAGTTCAGCTATCACATGTTCTGGTCAAGCTCTTATTCTGTAAGACCTCATCGGAGCATACTGTCTCTTTGGTTTGACAGGACGACCAGTTCGGTGCTCATGATGAGACGGCTGGTTCCAGGTCCAGACGTTTGAGTTTCTTTTCTTGTTCTGAACTTGGAAAGAAGAAACCTGAAAATAAAATATATAAATATATAAAATCAACAGTGGAAATGCTTTGTTCTTCTCTCACTGCCGACATTTATTCAGTCTGCCAATAAACGCTGCCTCAGTGAACGTCAATCCTGACACCAGCGGAGATCAGTCCCTGTGGTGGAGTCACACTGTTGATGGCGGCCAAGCAAAGCTATAGAACCCAACTCATCTGTACACTGAGACTACACTACTTAATACTGTACTGCTGCTTTTAGGACCAAATGGCTTTTGCTGCTCGCCTCCATCGCAGTGCAGTTTCGCATCTTTGTGTATTTGTGTATGCCAAGAGCAAATGCATGTACAGTGTTTGGATGGTCTGTGAAACAAAGAGCGAGGGAAAGGGAGGAAAAGGATGACAGTGTTTATAGTGGAGTAGTGAATAGGCTTCCTTATATAATGCGCACTAATTAGACAATTCATCACAAGTTAAATACAGTAGGAGTTTTACACAGTATTCGGGGAGAGTTTGGTTTCCACGTGTCAAAACGAAACAGTCTGTTACTCCGGACAGTTAATCATGAAGGAGTTAATCACTGCAGCGCTTCACCAACGCGTTCACACACGTTCGATCAAACATGCGCCATTGAGCGCGCGCAGGCATTCAGGAGCCGGGCAAAATAGGCCGAACCAAACGGCGGGAACAAAGGCGGCGATTTTTCAGGGGGCTGCCAATTAGAAGCGCGCGTCTGCTCCTACAGGCGTTTGACAGCGGCCCTTTGTACATGTAAGGTTTCAGAACAGCAGACTTTCAGAAAGGGCAGGGTTTGAACAAAAGGCGCAATCGGCCGAGAGGATAAAAACTGCGACAACTTAACTGCATCCAAAGATAATAACAGACAACCTGGGGTCACATGCCAAGCAAATCATACAGAACGCAAACAGACACGCCCGCGTTGTGTCACATGGCTTGATTTGACATGTTATGACAACATGGCTGAATCACGAGTGCGCTGCAAAATAATAAGTTTGGTGTTGAAAGTGCTTCCAAACATTTCTTTTTCAGTATTCCCTTTTATTTTGTTTTTGTATTATGTCTAGACAGACCAAAGCTATGCTAATGTGTGGCCATAATTAGGACAGAGAGAGCTGTGCTGTGTATTATCTGTGTGTGTGTGTTAACCAGGCATAAGTTGCACTTTGTAGCCACTATTTTCAGGCTGCTCAAGGTTTCCTATTTGCAGCACCGGGCCCAGACTCACAAACACATATACTTGCACACACACACACAATATGAGAATGAGACAAACGTAGTGAACCGGGGGGAGCGATTGCGATACGGTGAGTGACTGAGTGTGTGAGTGAGTGAGAGAGCAAAATTGGAGACTAAGAGAGAGATGATTTCATTTTGCCCACTGAGCCCTTAAATAATTTAACGAGGGAGAGATCTGTCAGAGTATTGCTGTGTTTGTGTGTTGAATATTTATAATGCATATAAAACTGTTATGGCCCGGCTGATGGCAGTCATATGTCTCAGGTCTGTGCTGTGTTGTTTTTTTAAAAGGAGCATTAGAATCCAAAATCCAAACAGATCCAGCTGCTTCTCCTGATCGTCACCAGTGGTTTGCCAGTAACATGACCAGGAGTTCGGAGCTTTTATTTTTAAAAGTATGGCAAACATTTCCAGTGTTTTTCATCCGGTGACAAACCATTAGCCCAGACCGAGCCTCATGAATAGCTTATTTCCAACAGTTTAGTGATGTGGCTCTTTGATTTGGCTGTCTTTGAAGCTGTTTTTCCTGAATTCCTCTTTGCCTGGACCAGAGATATTTTAATCCTGGGCTCATATTTATCAAACAGCTCAGAATCACTCCGAGGACTCGCGCTGAAAGTTTGAGTGGAACTAAAAATACTCCAAACTCTGGAGAAGAACGAGTGAGTTATGAAGTTTTCCCGCACCGCTTTGAGCAACGCCTATAAGTTTTCCTTTGAGGACGACAAACATCGCCATTTTACACAAGTTAACACCTTAAATTAAATTTATATTATATTGTTTTTTAGAATATCAGATAAATTAGAAAACCCACCTCCCGCTGCGGGTTTGCTGTTAGCTGCTTAGAGATATGTAGAGGCTGAATCTCATCTTTGCCAGAATGTCCTGTCAGCTGCCTCTTTAGTAAAACACACTGCCAGTATAATGAGTCACAAAATTCAGATGGTAATAATTGGCTCCAAAGCTGTCCACGCCAGACCGAATTTAAATGAGCATCACGTGTGAAACGACTGAGACTCGTCCGTCCGCAGAAGTGACAGAGGACCTTTTTTTATATAGCTCCATGCAAAGTCAGATGTGTTCTTGGGTCAATTAAGCAAAAAGGAACTGAACTGACTTTCCTTTTGTGATTTGAGCAAAGTCGGATTTGGTATAAACTTTTTCCCTCCATGCAGAAACCGGGGGAAACACACACCAGCACGCAGAGTCGCTGTAGTGACAGCAAAACTTCGTCTGAGGCGTCTGAAGAAGATGCGAGAGCGTATTTCAGCTGTGACATTGAAAAGCACTTTATTTCTTTGTAACGCCGCCAGTTTTACACTCCTCTTTGGGTAATGTTGCTTTATCCATGAAGTAATACTCAGACGATTGCCGGTGGAGAAGCTTCGGCGCTTCTGTCCTAATGCCGTTGAGTCTTGCCTCCTCATTCCCCGTCTTTGTGCGCCATTTGCTCTCATTGCCAATGAACTCGGCGGTGCAAATTGCGGGAATACAATGGCAATTTAGTCCTGGAGGATATTTTCTCTTAAACTTTGGGATGTTTGCTGTGTTTTCGAAAGCCCGTGTGTCTGCTTAGGTTAGGATGTTGCTGCAGTTGCTGCGATGCCGCAAGTCTGTCTGCTTCACTCATTCAGTCACTGACTTTATTTGGGAGTATTTGGCCATAAAATGCAGGTTTTACTCACAAAAGCATCCCTGTACCAAACGTTGATTCAGTTCTTGGGAATATCTTAAAATGTTTTCACTAAAATGTCAGATTAAATTAATTTGCCATACAGTTTTTGCTGTTTAACCCAAAGTAAATGAACTGACTGAGTGTGCTTTGGGTATAATGACATTTTTTGGTGCGGCTGTTGTAAAACATACTGTCATAATGGCTCAGTTACTTTAAATATTTATTAAAGATGGATTTTCATTTTCTGCAGTTTATGCACACCACACTTTGTTACAGACTAAACGGCGTAACAGCTGTTTTTCAGTTCCTGCCTCAACCGCCTCCTTTTCTGTTTGCTTTGAACAGAGGTCACAGGAGACGCTACTGGAAATATCGCGCAGATTTCAGCTTTAATCTCTTTTTATTCGTGTTATTTCTCCCCTCCATCTGCGAGTCCTCCAACCGGGATAAATGAAACCCAAATGAGACCCTGAGAAAAGTGTTCCAGTGCGGCTGTTTGGCTTGGCCTCGCCTGCGGTTGTTGATTGATTATTGTTGAGAGGTCAGTGACTTAACTGGATGATTTTTGTTCCACAAGAGCAGTTTTAATGGTTATGTGTTTTCCCCATTAGCCAGCTTCTTAATAATTTATATTTTTGGTAGTAGTAGTAATAGTAAGAGCAGTCGTTTTAGTGGTTCTGCTCTAATTTTATTTTTTATTTGTGTGTATTTGTGTTGGTTCTGAGCCACAGTCCCTTCAAGGGAAGTCCTTACTGTTATTATCAGTGCTGATGTGCTGTCCATTGCATTACTGTCATACCCATAATCACATTAAAGAACACCCCCCCAGGTATCGCTGCTAATGTAAATTAGCTTTCGTCAGGAGCGGGACGATACAGAAAAGGCCAGTCTTCGCTGCGATGGGAAGGACCAGTATCCCTGGTGTACAACGATAATGAATCGTGTGTTATGGAAAAAGATGGGTGTTAATGAGCAAAGTTGATGCAGAATGAAGCCGCGTAATATTTCTTTGTCTAGCATCACCATTTGCCAGATGGCGAGAGCACCTGCGCACACACCGACACGGAGATGCAAACACGCGCGAGCGGTGGTGCGCGGTTGAAGCGGCCACACACCTGTGTGCACACAAACATGCACACAATGCACTAACTGTGTGCTCTTGTTGTAAAGTTGTAAAGAGACTTCCTGCCTGCAGCTCATTCAGACTGTCCTGTTGCCCTACCATGCTGACAGTAACTTTGCATGCAATATTAGATCATTACAGGGACACGGCTCAGTTAAAAAAAAGATTTTTCAGTTCAAACTGATCCTGATTTAAAAGATCTGATATTAAATCATAAAAGTCGAGCTCAGGCTTATAATGTATCCCCTTTCCTGTGAAAGTGTGAAGCAGTCGGGCAATAATTGGCCTTCCATCATTCTGTGAGATGCCACGTTCTGATTTTATGCTGCACACTGCGCGAGCCTGGGCAGGGCACGGCGAAAGAGGAGTTGGTTGCCTGACTGAGAAGTTGGAGGTGTACAGCCTGTCGCCTGCGGCTCTTCATCTTACAGCTCATTGTGGCCGCTCCTTCGCGTTCCATTACTCCCTGCAGTATTTCAACCTGACCCACTGTCACAAAAACGCTGAAAATGACCGTTGTCTTGATTTGTAGATGGGTCTTTGATGAATGAAACTCTAATGATACTATAACTAATCTCCTTCAGATGCATTGCATTTCCTGTGACAACTTCATAATAAAACTCATGTTTTAGCGGTGAAATGCTTTTAATAGGAAGCTGCAGCAGTAGGAAATGTTTGTTTTCTATTAGCAGTGGTTTGACGCCTTTTTCCGGGAATATTGCCACATTTTCCATTTCATAATGCCATATTTTTGTGTCTCTGCTCAGGTTTGTATAACTAACCATTAAAATGGTCTAAAAAGAAAAGAGAAACTCATTATTGTGTGTCAGTCAAGTTAAATATAGTGTATTGACGTAACTGTAGCTAGTTCTTAACGTACATGTTAACAATGAATTAATATTTTTAATAAAACACCAGGTTAGAGG
Organism: Datnioides undecimradiatus; assembly: GCA_008933995.1. Classification (NCBI taxonomy): domain Eukaryota; kingdom Metazoa; phylum Chordata; class Actinopteri; order Lobotiformes; family Datnioididae; genus Datnioides; species Datnioides undecimradiatus. The sequence continues at coordinate 767,258 of WARS01000010.1, forward strand.
GTTCCTTACATCATTAACTCGCTGACAGTCTCTCTCATATCCCAGCAAAACTGGATAATTGTCGCTGAATTGTCCCTGATTGAATGGATATTAAATCAAAATATAAATCATGTTGTACTGTGACCTCGTGAAGCACACTTGAATCATTACCAGTGGCGATAATGACCATTTTGGACACGTTGGGCTGTTTTGGCAGTGTTGCTGCAATAATTCAGTCCAAGTTGCAACAAATGGGAGTGACTTCACACAAAGAAACACCCGTCACTCAACAGTCTCCAAACAGCTGTTTGCTCTCACAAAGATAGAGGTACAAGAACATACGTTCACACGCCCCAAGGCAGGTAACCGTAAACCCTAATGTTCAGACTCAGACATACAATACCCTCATTGTTTGAGGAAAATAAAGTCATTAACATGATCAGGTGATTCTGGTCATCTCTCTTTGTTCCCTTTCTTGCACACACATGCACATGTTGGGGGGAGTAGATCAGGTATCCGTCCCGCAGCCATCATCTCATGTGACTTTCATCAACAGAGACGTCTCAGTCTTTCTCCCTCGGCTCTCCTGGCTCCTTAGTTTTTCCTTTCCTTCCCTTCAGTTCTCGATCCCTCCCATCCTTCCCTGCCGCTCCTCTCCTGACTCTGCGTCGGCTTTTCACTCTCATTGAAGTGACAGACCAGCCTGCCGGACGCGGGGGAGGGGGGAAAGTCCTGAAATGAATCTCAGCTAAATTTGAGCCATACCTCTGCTGCATGAACCACGGCTGTAAGTTTAGAAAGCAGGAACAAGGGGAGACCGCTACTGCGTGGGGAATTTTAATATGCATGGCAGTGAGGGAGGAGAGGAGGGTGACCTTTTCACCAGCTCCCATTCACACTCCCCTTTCCCACTCCTTCGTTCCACTCATATCATCTGAATTTTTTTCCATTCCTCTTCGCTGATCGAGGAAGGGGAGAGAAAGCATGAAAGAGCGAGGGAGTGTTACTTCTCAACCAGAAGGTCATAGCTCTGTTTGATAGCCTTTTGTCTCCCATCCAAAAACAGCACTGTTAATAGCTGCCCATAGGCCACTTTATAATGATTGGGCCTTATCTCTAGACACACACAGACAATCACGCTCCGACAGCACACAGTGTCTTTATGGCGGCAAGTGGGAAAATTTAGCTTTAACGGAGAAAGAACTATAGCGGACCATGGCTGCTATTTAGCCCATTTAAAGCTCTGATGCATGGGACACTGCCACACATTTATTGCCTGTGTTGCCCCGGCTTTGCTGTATTGCCTTTGGAAAAAAAAAAAACCCTGCAAACTTCATCTAATAGGAGGAGATTCTGTTGATCAAGATGTGGCGTGCAGGTGAAAGTGAAGGTGACAGAGAGCACTTCATAAGCCGCACGCTTTAGATTTCCTCAGCAATTTTATTTTCTGTCTTGCAGTAAGAGCCGTGTGCCATGTTATTCCACTCACTCTTAATAGCAATTTCAGCGCCACCAAGTTAACTTGTGACTTTTATTTTGCAGTTTTCATTTCTGTGGATATGTTTTCTGTTTAACTTGATGCAGAGGCTTTTCTAAAATACATTGTGATGCGGTCTTGGTATCTGTTGGGGGATTTCCTGTCCTGTTGCCCTCCTCAACAGGGAGGTCACATATCACCCCTGGTTTGTGCCTCAGGATCTCTCACTCTTTTGTGCTTTGCTTAAAAACAATGTTTAAGGGTTTAATGTGAGCATGCACAAGTATACACAAATGCAAATACACTCATGTCCAGTATAATTTACCCTTTAACATATCTGCATGTGGCTTTGACTCGGCTAATATATCATTTTTTTCTCTAGCTGAAATAGTTTGAAAGCACCTGTGCGCTGGTTTAAATCAGAAAACAAGTGTTAAAACTGCAGAGCTGTTGCATTGTTTTCCTTTCTGCACAGCTGTCTAATTAGCATTAATGTCCTAATGAGACATTCTTGAAAAGAAAGTAGGAAAGTAAATGCCGAGGTGGAATTGAAATGAAGGACAGTCAAGTAAACATTGTTCCCTGGTGGTGTCTTCACACCTGTGCTTTTTTTTAGTTTGGGTAAAGCACTTGGCGCAGTTTGTTAGAGTAGGTATGAACTCATCTGCACCGTGACTCTTCAAGAACAGGCGGTCTCGGGCCGGTCCTAGCTGAACTCTGGTCCGGTTCATTTGTGACGGGAGCATATGAACTCTGACTGGATGTGGGCTAATTCAGGGTAGTATGCAGCGTTTGGCCAGCTGACCTCCCTCAGGGCCTTCTTCCTGAATTTACGTTCTCTGATCTGATGAGTAAAGGTTCTCAGGTTGCTCATTGCTACATCTTAAATTGCCGGCTTTTGTTTCACTGTTTAGAATAGAAACAAACCAAGACAGAGCAATCAGAGTTTTGGCAACCAGTTCAGATTGTTTTCTCTGTCTGATGTTGACCTTGGCACGCAGTGTGCACTGCAAAACAGTATCAGATCAAACAATTGGGGGAAAAAAAAGTCAAAAGCAGTGCCAGGATCTACTTTCCCTGTCGCCCTTTAGTAATAGACGGTTGCATGTTTTAAGCACACAGTTTCTGTAAATGCCACCACTGTTGAATTAGCTGAAGTACAAGAAAACCACAGTGAAATGGATTTTGGTGCATATATTTTAAAATTGAGGCGCTTCAGACTATTGGTAGTGTTGTTCTCTGTTGTGAATCAATGTCAGCATCCACACAGAATCCACTGTATTTAGAAAATAAACATTATGCCACTGTAAAAACACTTGTGGCTAGCTGCCAGCCCCTACCCCGTTGCTATATGTAAGAGACTAAGACTAAAATACATATGGAGACACCTCTGTGAAAGCGGTGCAGGTAGGTGTCAGGGCAGGGACTGTGTGTGGGAGGAGTCAGGACCTAATTTATAATGCCGGGGGGCAGGAGGGTGGATGGGGCTCCACAGTTGCCATAGAGACCTTTGTGGCTGACTGCTGTCAGTGCAGCTTGCTGTCTCCTATTCATCCCTGAGAGGAGGCGGCGACACGCGCACGAAACATGCAAAACGTAGTGGAATTCTACACCCTCGTGCATTTTGATAGATAACACGCAGACGGAGCCCAAGAAGCGCCTGCTGAAACTCCCAACTCATCAGTTTTGGATCTGTCGAGCTGTGGTCCATGCACACATCAAGGTAAAATATACATAAAATATATATAGATTGATGAGATCAGTGGTAATCCTGGCCATGCAATGATCCAGCATCAGCATTGATGCACCGTTCTGAGCAGAGTGACGTTCAGGTGGCATTTCAGAGCATTGGTGGAGAAGATAAATCCAGCAGAGACACTTCAGTTGTCTTTCTTTAATGTGTAGCAGGGGGAAAAGTACTGCCTGCCACATTTACTCCTCTGAGTGTAACTCTAATCATAAAGATGTTGCCCAAGTAACAAGGCTTTCAGCAGCTGCGTGTCACAGACATGTCACACGTTTCTGTTCTTGTGTATTTGGATATTTCCCATAATTCACGCCACTCTTAGTCTTGCCGCTCATCTTTGCATGCCAAGTTTAATCACTTAGCCTATATATTTTTATGCTTTTTTCATTTGAGTTATATTTACATTATGTCAGTACCTCGAAACAAGGGCTCTCTCTCTCTCTCTCTCTCTCTCGCCACTACGTAATTGTTTACTTTCCATCCATCTGTAGATTTTATGTTTGTGTCGGGTTGAATTTACTGTGCCGCACAATTTTCCGACTTTGGCGAGCGAGTGAGCTTTCACCGAGTCAAACGATGTTGAGCTGGCAGAAGTGCGCTGTGCTAGAAGTGTAATTCAGCAAAACAGATTCTGCTGCAAAAGAGCCTCTGATGTTAAGTTGCTAATATTTTTTAAAGATTTCTTAAGTGAAGTAATTATGACAATGTCAGGGTTTTGACAAGTGTCGCTGGCTGTTCTGGCAGCGTGTTGCACCAGCTGTTTCTAACTGAATTCACCGCTCACAACACAGTGGTGTGTTGTGGTACTTAGAATACAATACAAAGAGCTGTCTTCAGAGCACATAAATCAAAGTTTTCTGTGCTCTCTGGGGGATCTTTTACCATCTATAATTATAGATAAAACACAAAACTGCAGCTCGGCGCTCCTAAACAACTGGATGAAGCATCCTGTTCCTACATTAGTTAAAATGGCTACAAACACGCTCCTTAGTGTCGCGTAGCCCCAGCTAATCAAAATGCACAGCTGCATGTAATTGGACAAGTCAGTTAAACTCACTCATCTAGTAGAAACACTTGTACTATCCCATGGCCAATTCATGAATGTGCTTATGAAAGTTTGTCAGTAGCAGTTCATCCTCATAGGCGTCATGTATCGTAACAGCAAACCAGTTCCTTAGGCAAAGGGATTTGAATGAATAAAACGTGGGACAAGGGGTGATGCATAATTTAGCAAATGTTACCCCGATACAGACCCAGCCTAACAGGTTTCCCATCTGTTATGGCATTGAAGCATTGCTATGTACCTTGGAAGGCATTTAAGATACTTTACCGTTGAAGCATTATACATCATCAATTAGCATAATGCTACTTTAGGTGCAGAGATTTGCATTTTTACACCTTGAGGATTTAAAACAGTTGCGGCTGTGGCAAACAAGGTGACAAAGCAGTCTGCTGCGGGGAGCAGGGCAGGGCTTTGAAGCGAGGCACCTCACTGTAAAACAAAGCTGTAATTTAGAATTACGGGTCCAGAGGGTTTAATAGACCCTGCTCAAATTCCCAGCGTCACCTCGCTTTGCAAATCACAGGGGTGGCTGAACCTGCTACTTTGTTGTTCACGTGTGCGAGATTTATCCTGTCGCAAGTAGAGCAAGGAAAATCTGGAGAGGAGCTGCTGACAGGAGGTGAATGGAGGAAAGCGGAAGGAGAGGCTGAGTGAACTGAGAGAAGCTTAAGAGAGGAGTGGGAAGGAAGTGGGATTGTGCTTGAGTAGTGGCGTAATGGCAAGTTTTTCTATGTGAACTTACAGCATGTAAGCAGTGTACTGACGTCTTTTCATACATCATAGAGTACGTGCTAATGCCTCACAGATAAAGGAGTTTCCTACCGCGAGATCAATGAGCTACTACTACTAGTACTACTACATATGTATGTGTCGGGGGCTTGCTCTTGGCACTTAAGTAAATGTTCTTGTGAGTGTGTGTGTGTGTGTGTGTGAGTGAACAGAGAGAGAGAGAGTAACGACATAAATGTGTGTGTGAGAGGAAGACAGGGAAAGAAAGAGTATGCATTTTTATGAGCGCGTGCTTGCTGTAAGCGTGCGTGAGAAAGGGGCGAGGGCGAGAGAGGGAGATGAATTGCATTGTGCTCAGTAGTGTTGGGGAGGAGAGGGGATTGAGGTTGGAGACTTGAGATAGCGACTGGGGATCAAGTCATTCAGAGCTTCAAATGGCTTTGAGAAAACCAATCAAACCAGCATACACTCCCTCCACGCCTCGCTCACACGCTCCTTCCCCCCCGGGTCCCGCGCACGCATGCACTCAGTCGTACATACACAATGTCTTCAGTGGGGCGGAGTTCACTGCACTATTGATCTGCCTCCATGTGGCAACACACACACAGCCATGCACATACTTACACACATCGATTTCTGGTTGGAAATCTCATCTGTCTGGCTCATAGTTAGATGACTGTCAGTAAGCCACTTAAATAGCTAATGCATCAGCACACACACGCACACACACACACACATATGCACGCACAAACACACATGCACGCACGGGCAGGGTTGGGTTCAGAGTGATACATTCGAGGGTTGACAGTGTGAAAGGGACACAGTCATGCCTCATGCAGCCGTAAGTAAGCAGCTCCCAACATGGAATATGGGTGTGGGTGTAACCTGAATGCAGCATCCGTCTCAGCATAAAAGCTTTAGTAGACTAGCAGCAGGACAGAGTTAAGACATGAGTTTCAGGTGATTGTCACATGTTTAAACACTGGACAGCAGGTACAGCTGCATAGGACTGGACTTAAAGTCACCGATTGTGATGTAAACAGTAGAATTACATCATTTGCATTTCAACTTGCGCTGGCTGCATGATGTGTGATTCATTGTGTTGCAGCAGCCTGTAGTCTGCATTTTGTATTACCTTTCCCCGTCGTGTTTAGTTCACTATGCAGTTTGTGCTACAGAAGTGTTATTTTTTTGCATTGAGTGTCAAAAAAGTGGAAAATCCAGCCGATAACGTGTTTACATTTTTGTCCATCCCCCTTTTTATGTGTCACTTCACAGGTGCGAGCATTTGTTTTGCTGGAACCAAACCCGGAAAACAACTCACGCGGGAATAATAACCACGTTTCATGCGGGAATTCCACAAATATCTTCGTTAAACAGATTTTTAGTTTGTAACCCAGTTTCCGGCGAAGTGCTTCAACCGCTCCCGCTGACAGCCCTCCCGCGCCACACAGCGGATAGGATTAAAGGGCTTTTTTGCTCACACATTTAGAACACTTTAAACCAGTCGCTGTGCCTCACGCCTTTTCTCACCTGTCAATCATGTTCACGTTAATGATCGCACTTCATTTTAACTGTCACATAGCTGTCTTCCAGCCCTAAGCTGTTACCGTGACCTGCGGCTGACAATGTTTTACTTCTCCTGCGATGAGCAGGCTGCAGACCAAATGCAAATGCTGCTCGCATCGAAATACTGCTCTGAGACTGTTGCAAGACTTTCAAAGGTTACTAAAAAGGATTAAATACCCCAGTCTTCTCCCACTAATGACCAATCAGATGGGAAAAAAGAGTTTTATTTAAGTTTTTGAATTAAGATCATCACAACCTTTTACATCGAGCACGACCCCGGGAGAACCTCAGCTCCCTCTCTTGCCCAGTCTAACACACACACACACACTGTCTTTTTCTCTGTCTCTTCAGGAGCTTCAGTTTGAGCGCCTGACCAGGGAACTCGAGGCTGAGCGTCAGATTGTCGCCACCCAGCTTGAGAGATGCAAGCTGGGATCAGAGGCAGGCAGCATGAGCAGCATCAGGTAACATGCAAGCCCTGTTTGTCTGTGTGAGTGGGGCGGTGTGTGGTCGGGAGGGGGTATCAGGTAATACGCTGCCGTCCCCATCTTTGGTCTATGTGTGTTTATATTTGTCCTTAAACACTTTCATTTCGCGTGTATGTAGGACTAATTTCCCAACAAACACAGGAGTGTACACGTTAGTGTGCACCCCAGCTCTGCGTGTGCTCCCCTGCAACGCACAAGTGTATGGGTAAACTTAGAGCATGATGGAGTAGTTCTGGGTCCGTCATGACACTAACGCTGACTGCACCATTATATACATTCACCACGCATGCACACACGCAGCACAGCACAGCATACACACCCTGGGTGTTTTCTCCACAGATCTGTGGAGTGATGTTACTGGAAAAGAACAGTGTTCCCCCTGCTGTGGGGTGCATCTATCAGCTGGATGGATTGGGACAACGCTGGGGTTGCAGGCGAAATCGCGCCCACAGACGAACACACTCGCGCACTCGCACACATCGATGGTGTCACAAGGGATAAAACAACGCTCAGTTTGTGGCGAACTTTACACATACTATACAGGCAGGCAGATGACATAATGATGTGAGAGTATGCTAACACGTTTCACAACCATGCACACTCTCACATATTGCACTGACACACACACACGTACACCACGGTGAGGGTTTGATACATCACGCACACCTTCACCCACACATACAACAATAACTCAGTCAAGCATCAGTTTTACACTTCTTGGAACCCCTTTTGCCACAATACAGCATTAATTAGCATATTATCAAGAGCCCTGAAACCCTGCAAAATACTTGAAAAAATATTTTTATGTTCCCTATTTATAAGTCTGACCTTTCTGCTGCCAAAATTATTTTCAGACGAGGGAAAGAGAGCTCTTAACGGGGAAGATGAAGGAGGGACGGGTGCAGCAGAGGAGATGTGTGTGTGTGTGTGTGTGACTGGCATGCTAATTTTGAATTTTATGCTAACAGCTCAAACCTTGAGCTCAATGTCTGCCCCCGTCCTCTCACTAAATCACTGTCCCGTCACATTCTCCCTCGTATAGGCTTTGACGCACTGCTCACACAAATCCGGAGCAAAAGTAAAGTTGGAAAGTTGGGCTAAATTTGACACCTGTGTGTGTGTGTGTGTGTGTGTGTGTGTGTGTTTTTGTGTTTTTTTTTTGCTGTGATGTCAAAGAGTCGGGTTCATATAAATTCAGCATCCCTCTGACTCCCTCAGGCAGCTTATTGCATAAGTACACAACCCTGAGGGGGGCGGGCAGGGAAACAGAGCACGAGAGAAAGAAAGACACTTTTGAACTTTTCCAATTCATCCTGTTTGCTCCAACTCAGGCTCAGGTGAGACTTTTTAGTAGAAGTTTAGAGTTTTCCTCGTTTATAGTCCTATTATATGTTAATGTACCTGTATGGCAATGTAAAACTAACTTGAACATCAACATGGAAACTGTAACCAAACTGGGTAAACCATATTAACCTAGATTCTCAATCAACAGGCGCTTTAATCACGAATCCGTTAGTGAGCCGCATGTATTTATTGGTGTTTTTTGCTGTTTTGATTTCGAATACGCGATGGTGCACGCTGTCAATATGACGCTCGCAGTGTTTTAAGCTAATAACTAAGATGAATTTAGTATTAGTTGAATTAGTCGACTCAAACAAACCAGGTAACACTCAAAGCCTTACGTAAACATCGTGGCAGAGTTACGCACACTTCCATATATTCATATATTTGCATTGATTTTTCCGACGGTACAGCTCATCTCTCAAGCTGTTCTGCTCTTTTTACTCCCGTCTCTGTGATTTGTTGCGCTCATTAGCCCGAGCCGTCATAATTCACATATATTATTCCTATGATTTCAGACAGGTTAGTCAATATTTTGGAGCGTGGATGCTATCAAGGCAAATAACTTTTTCTTGATAGAGTGATCTAGGTGGCTCGTGGGGACCTCCTTTAACATCTCAGCAAGTTTCGACTCAGCAGTGCTTGATCCTCCCAACACGTGGCCTGTCACATTCTTATATATGTAAATAATACTTTGAAATCTCATAATCTGAGCCCTCAGCTCATGTAAAAAGGTTGCGATTATGCTATGTCTTGCAACGCTACGCCGTGGCTTTATCAGAACTCGTGCATCTGCGTGGGTTGCACCCGCTTTATGTCTTGAATGTGCGCTTGTGCATGTGTCTGTGCCGGCAATAGGCTGTCTGCTGTCAGGTCTGCTGTCTCACAGTTGCATCATCTCGTGATTATCACATCAGATATGGAGGATTGGCTTAGCTAAGCTTTTGTCTGCTGACAGCTCACTGTATGCCACAGAGTCCACATCCATCCCTGCGCGCGCTCAAATTTGTCACCGCGTGTCAGCTGCACCGTGTGATGTGCATTTGTCTTTCATTTTGTGCTTGTGGATACACACATGTGCCGGCACACCTCTGAGCTGCCCCCTGTTGTTATTATTATTATTATTATTTTATGCCATTTTGATGACATTTACCCCCCCTCCCTTTTTATGTTCCTAGCCTAAGTATAGATATTAGTGTCTGCAATATAACTGTGAATGATCAGAGAGAGTCTGATGCTATTCAAAGAGACAGCGCTAACCTTTCCCATGGTCTCCACCATCACCGCTCATTTTCCTCTCCTTCATCAGGGTCTCGGTGACAGGCAGCAAGCTAAATTTAGAGCGTAGTGGCTGGCTCTGTGTGAATAGGTGTTATAATAAAGCGCAGGGTAAAAATAAAGAGAGGAAGATGAGTTTGTTGAACTGGGAGGAAAAGGGAGACAGTTAAACAGAAACACCGGGGGTTCTTTATGTATTCTATATAGCCCTTTTTGACATTTCATGAAAAACCTACTCTCATCTCATTCTTCTAAAAATGTGTTTCTGCTTTCATGACAGTCTTTATTCTCTCAGACAAGCCTTCCTGTGGGCTTTAAGCTGCAGCCACCATAGTCACCCAGCAGTGGGTCCATTACTCTGCCTGTCAGGGTGAAAGCTACCTGGTACCATGTAGTTTTCTGTGTGTGTCATGGTCCCAAATGTGTATGTTTGTATTGGTTTATTTTATTTATTTATTTTTTTTTTAATATCGGCTGTTTGTGGGTTTGTATTGCACATGCATGGGACAAGTGCTGTGTTTGTGTTTGCGTGTCTGCGTGTGCTCTTGGCGACCGCTGCGAGCCTGCGTGTCCTTAGTTGTGTTCCGCTCGATAAAGCAATTCAGGCATCTCCGCGGACTCCTCCTCAAAGCTGAGGACCCAAAATAAATAAATAAATAAATGCCCGACTGCGGTGCAGAAACCCAGGGCATTACTGACTAACATCTGTTCACACTGTGAACTGCTGGCATGCGACATACACTTTACAGGAAGGAAACACACACTGGCGCACATACACACTCACATGCAGACTCCAAACGTCATGCCGAGACTAATTTATCATTTTTCTAACATTAGTGGTAAGTGGCAGCCAGTGGGAAACATTTGCTCCTGCTGTCTTTTCTGCCTGACTGACTGTGCAGCTCAAGCCCTCAGTGCTCTTTTAAAGCAGTATACCACTCAAGATATGGTTGATGTATTTCAATTAGCGTTCATCTGTATTTTGCCAAGACAAACAGTGATACGGCACCAAACGATGTAAGGCTACAGACAGGAAATGACATGCAGCTAGCTTCCCCGCGCATTAAGTCTTTCCTGCATGAAGATCATCCCAACGATAACTAGCTGCGTATGTTCATGCAGGTGATTTGAATTCTGTAATTCACTGTGATGTGTCACGTGGCTATGATATACAGCATTCTATAGCATCAGTGATTTAAGTTGATATATTGGTCAAATTCATGACGCGTCAACTTATGGAGACGCCCAGGTTGTTCAGTTTTTAACATGCATGCAACGTAAAACTTGCAGGAATGCCTTATGGCAGCAATAAAAGTTTTCCATATACTCTTTGTCCAGAATTTCCAAAATATAAACATGTTTCAGGTGAGAAAGAGTCTGACATGTTACCAAACAAAACCTTAAGCGGTGAAGCTTTTACTTCCACCTTTGAAAAGCCACTGTCGAGTGTGTGATGGATCATAAAAGAATACTAAGGCCGCTCTCATCTATTCCATCACAACCTAACGCAGTAAAACATTTGTTCCGGGCTTTATGAAGTGTGCGCCCGCTTCTCAGTGATCATATCTGTTTTTCATGAACAATGAAATAAATTATCCATAAAACTCAAACTGCGCTAATTGTTGCAGAGACCATCAGGTCGCAGAACAAAGTGCCTCACCCGAGTTTCCGTAGGCAGATAAACGTACAATTCCTTGACGGATTCGGATCGCTGAAGGTCCCACGGGTTTCGGTTGCATTGCGGTGACCTTGCAGGGCATTCCGAGGCGCATTATTGTCGCATTAAAGCACTGCCCGTGAACTGTTGAGGAAATAATGTGAAGCTAGCTAGCGAGCTAATCGTAACTCGGGGCAGTAGATTATCAAGGCCATATATGAGATGTCACGTAAGCTTATGGATCCACTGGCCAAATTTAATTATGCTGTTGTCATATTCCACTGGCTACAAGCAAACATAGTACCAGCTTGATGCCTCGTGGCTAATATTATGGAGTATTTATGCATGTATGACGTGATAGATGACAAAATGCAGATACCACAACAATCGGTTATGCTTTAGAACCAATAATGCACAGTGAAACGGAGACTGAGCGCGTGCCATGTCATCAAGGAAAAAGGGAGTAGCGCACAACAGTCCGTTATCATTGGGCAGTTTTTTAAAAGCAGAAAGGTCATGTCAGATTACGGGAGTCCAAGCCGAGCGAGGCAGCCCCTCAGTTGGTATGCAGATGACATGCGAAGTTGAGCGAAACAAATGTGACCTCTAAATGAGTGTTTTGTTGTGCTTAATGGAATTGTTAGCGTTTAGCGGAGAGAGATGGGCGCATCAATGCTGGGGGCGGGGGAAAGCAATGCAGAGAGAGAGAGGGAGAGGAAGGACAGAGGGAAAGGAGGAAGACAGAGAAGGAGATAGATGGCTAATAACTAGCTTTCATTACCCTGTGGCAGCCACAGAATATAGTAGGCTCACAGATTTATTATTTTTCATTTTTTCCTGTTCTCTCTCTGTCTTTTGCTTGTTCTCATCTCATTCTCTCCCACGTTTGTCTTTCTCACGCTCTACACACCCGCATCTATCTGTCTATCCTCCCTGCTTTTCATTCTGTTTTGCCAGCGTTATCTTACGCCACTGTATTACCACGGCGCTAATTAACCGAACTCTTTCCCTCGCAATACAGCGTATCTGCTACATCAAGTATGAGCAGCTTGTGTGTGTGTGTGTGTGTGTGTATAGGTGTGGCATAATCACTTTTGATGAGCTCTGCTGACCAGAAATCCCCCTCGGCCGTATCATTTATGTGTCCTGCTGTCATGTATTTATGATGCTCATGGGTTGAAGCATGTGGATTACGTCTATTTTGTAAACAGACAGATCCTCGCTTCAGGCGTCACTGATTTTTTTTTTTTTTTTTTTCTCTACTGCTGACAGACGCTCTCAGCAAATACAATACAGTGGTGGTGTGCACATGTTCGTGTTAAGGTTCATATTTGTTACTGGGAGCGTAAGCACAAAGGTCCGCTCGCTAACTTGCAGAGGCTGCAACTGCATGTCATTCATATGACCTTAGTATGATCCTTTGTTCAAGTGATAAGTTATTGTATGCAGCATGTACACACACACACACACACACACACACACTCACACACAATATTTTCATTGCCTTCATTCAGCTGTTTACATGTCCTTTTGCATATTCTGCGCGTGAAATCATAACACCAGTCGACATATTGACGTGATGGACAAAGTTACAGATTGTGTGACAGGAAACTTTGTGTCTGTGTGTGAAAGGGAGAGCGAGAGAGAGCAAGTGAGAGGGAGAGTGAGGTGTAAAGTTCATGTCCTGAGGCAGTAACAGCTTTCTGATTGTGTTGTTCAGACTTACACATCTGCCCAAAGACCCCTCGGGTAGGTCAGAGAAAGGTAAAGCCTGAGTGTCCAAGAGTGTGTGTGTGTGTGTGTGTGTGTGTGTGTGTGTGTGTGTGTAGAGGGAGAGAGCGGAAAAGAGCGAGAACAAAAGCAATGAGTCACCACACACGCGCGCACACACACAGACACACCCACGCTTGCCCTGCTGTGCGTTGGTGCCCAGTCGCATAGCCCGCACAGCACTATTTATTCTAATCAAGCTGTGACATTTAGCTCCACACCAGCAGGGACCAGCGCCACTCGTGCAGCGTGTACGAACACACCAACGCACATATCCGCACATTTCCTCACCCCGTGCCCAAGACTTTTCTCAGGGGCAAACACATTTACTCGACTATAAAGTTGTCCTACCCAGAGGAGACATTCACACCACTGGTACGGACTTAGTTTTCACACACTTTAGAGTTGATCACAGCAACTAAGACACCCCAGACACATGGTGAGTGCTAGAAACATTTTGAAAAAGTCCCCCGTTCGTCTGACATTGAATTATATTTTGCCAGACTTGCTTTGACTAATCTCTTCTCGTCTTGTCTCGTCTCGTCTCGTTGCAGTTTGCATGCTAACATTGCTGATTATCAGTTTATCAGATTTCAGTCTGGAGCAAAGAGACAAAGCAAGCAAGCAACCACCTAACAATGCCATCCATAACACCTCCCGGCTCACATGACCAGTAAAACTGAAAATAAACGCTTACTTTGCATTTTTTGCAAGTTTGTTCTGCGCTTAAAGTCCTTTTTAATGACTCAATAAAAGTGTGATTTGCATTAAAGTGGCCTTAAAATTTATTATGTCGCACTCTATGAACTCAGTATGATCTAATCATAATTTTCATACTGTATTATTGCATCACATTATGAAATGAGTTCGGAGACACAGGATGCACACATAGGTGACATCTGTTTTATGTTGGCTTTAATTTATTGGACAGGTGCAACACACTCAGACAGCTTTTAGACTTCATCATGCAGTTATCATTTTACAAGCTTTCTTCGCGCTCCCTTTCTGTCCCTGACCACCCTCCTGTTTTTGCCACGGCTAAAATACTATCCAATTACATTCCTTTATCTCACTATACCCCACTCTCGTCTCCTGCGTTGGGTGATAATAGAGGGATCCATCACACCATTAGCTGCAGGCGGTTTTATAAGCTCAGCAAAATGCTGCATAGAGAGAACTCAAATTATAGGCCGCTGCATTATACCTTAAAATACGCCTTGTGTTTGCGCCGGCGTGTGCGTGCATGTGTGTGTTTGTGTGAGTGATGATGATACCGCGAGTCATGCCCCCCCCCCCCCCCCACACACACACACACTCTAATGACTGATGATGCATTTCCAAGAGGAGAGGAGAAAAATGGTGGCAGGTGGCGACATCTCTCACGCCGCTGTCGTCCCCACTGTCTGTCTCTCTGTCTGCCTCTCTCTGTGTTGTTTCATCTTTCCTCCTATCTGTCTTTTCTCTTAAATTACGTCTTGGTTTTTCACATTTCAGCGAGGACGCTATGTTATTCACATGACGCCTTTCACTGTAACCCTACCTTTTGGCTTTGCGTTTCCTCAAATGACTTGTTAGCATCGCTAGCAGCCGGTCTAGCTCTTATTGAAGTGAAAATTGTCCAGTTAAAGGGGGATTCAGACTTAATGCGATTAGAAATCTGAGATTTTATTGATGCTGCTAATTAAAAAAATGCGCCTTTGTCTCAGCATCCTCAAGTAGAAAGTCAGGGGTCAGCGTCAGCCGAAGAACAACTCTCAAGTGTGTGGGCTTGGATTTGGGGATTGATTGTTGCTCAGGGACAGTTAAGTACAGCCGATGTATACCGATGTATACTAAGAGCTTAAATCTTGCTTGTCCAGTCGATGGCTGATCTCGTGAACAGTAGCCAGAACAGTGGATGTTCTGCCACTCCTCGGGGTCTAGCTTTGGGAAAAACAGCTGCTCAAACGTGAAAACAAATGGGGTGTGACTTGTCCTCGTACATTTCACTCTTTCATTTTAATGGGTGGCTGCATACAGTCCATTTTTCAGGTTCCCCTCCCTGAACAGAGCGCCTGCTGTCCGTCCTTACACCTCAGCTTCATTCATTGCGAAGGAAGGGTCCCTTTCCCTTCTTTTTTGCCCATGTTTCAGAAGAAATTTTGATTCGTCAGCGACTGTTTTCTTGTTTTGGATGGATCACACCTCGCAGGCCGCTGTCAAATTTAACTCAGGGCAACGACAAGAGTGTGACACAAAAGGCTCAACTAAGTGAATAGATGGGCTTCTTTTTTTGTCAAACAAACAAAAGAATTTTGAATTTTTCTTTCCAGTCTCCTCATTTTTCACTTGCAACAAGCTTTCAGTACCCTTATTACAAACAATAGAGACCCTGACAAACAATGTGGTTCAAACATTATTATCATTTCTTTTTTTAACTTTTCATTACTCTTTGGTGACTCTGCTCACTGGAATGAGTTTCCTGGCGCACCCTTTGCTGGATCTTAATGCAAAGCTACTCAAAATTTTGCGCTTTAGTTTAATTTATTTTATTCAACAGATTATTACCGTTTGAATAATTACTTTTACAGCTACAGCTGAAATGTTCAAATGTGAATAGGAAGTGACAGCCATAGCTTTCACTCTCGTATGTGATTTCATTGTTTTATTGTCTGCAGAGAAATTGTGACCTTGTCCATTAAACTGAAGTGAGAGTGTCCTCAGTGAAGCTTCTGCATTTGCCTGTGGCACTCAGTTTATATCCTGAGTTTGTTAGCTTCCTGACAATTATGGCCCTCAGGCATTTGACTACTCTTTACACTTGAGTAGTCTAAAATGTTAGAGTAGATATCATCCTTTGCTTTGAAGTGCTTTGGCCGAATAATGTCCCTCTGCCTGTCATTCAAGCTGTAGATGTGAAGGCAGGACGGATAGGCCATGTTTACTCCTGTAGGAGTCAGCAGCTGGTGACTCCATGTCAGAGGCAAGGAGACGGAGGCCTGCAGGGCCAACAGCAGCAGTGTGTGTGCGCGCGTGCACGCACGTGAGTTTCTATAAATGTGCACTCGTGTGTATGTGTGTGTCCTCATGCTGAGGGGAATCGGGGGTGTTTGGTTCATTAAACATGCAAATGCATGCTTATCTTCCCCCAACACCAGATAGTGGTGAGAATAGATAAGAACCAACCAAACCATGCCAGAGAGGCAGAAAGAGAGAGGAGAACAGAGAGAGCGACTGTGAGAGAAAGAAACTGAGAGAAACGCCGAGACAAAACACAGACAGAGAGAGATGATAAAAAAGACACAGCAAGAAAGAAACTGATTCCAAAAAGCAAGTTGTGGAGAGAGAACAGGGGAAAGAAGGTGAGCACCTCAGAGACAAACGAGAAATGGGCTTATTAACAAATGCTGTGGAAGGTAATGTCTCCCCAGAGCTTATATAATAGGACACCTGATGGCTATTAGAACATGTGCGTTATCTGTTTTCTTTGTTTTTTGACATCATGAGCCATAGCAGTCCCCCATGATAATATTTTGCGAGCCAGTTGCGGGTCTGTTTATCCATGTCACTCATCCATCACTTATTCATCAGACGACTCTGATTACATTTGAACAAAATATGGAAATATGATGCATCTCGCTGCTCCTTTTGGCATTTTTCTAAATTACAATGATTGGCCCAGAGGGAGCGCTGTAATTACAGGTCAAAACAAGGTGATAAATAAGTGACTGATTGGCTGTGAGGGACACTGTGTCACTGTTATTTGTTGATGTGTTCATTCTTGTTTGTCATAGAAACAGTGTGTTCTCTTGTTAGCACACATGTTTAGTGCTGATGTGTTTGTGCGTGATCAGTGCTGAAGGGGCTCAAGAGTGCGCTGAAGTTGGCCTGAGCTCGTTACCTAAAGCTTTCAGTGCGTGTGGCGTTTGGTGTGGCGCTCCTTTTGACAGACCATGCTACTACAGCGCTTTTTAATATGCAGCATCTGTGTGTGTGTGTGTGCGCGCGTGTCCATGCATGTCCGTGCGTTTGTCCGCCGGATCACACACGTGTGACACCCTGCCTGCTCGCCCGCCCGTCTGCCGCCCTTGTAGGCATGTATTATTCTGTGTCTGAGTGTGTGTGTGGTGTGACAGTGTGATCAGTGTTAGGGAGAAAAGGTTTCCATCTAACAGGATTAAAATAAGCTGGTTCAAAAAATGCCAACTGTAATTCACAACAGCTGCGGTAAGAAGAAAACACGGTGATCGCGGCGGAGATGGATTACAGAATGAATACGTGGTTACATTTAATGTTACACGTGACAAAACTATGCTTATCAATAGATATTATGTTATCTATCAGGATCACTAAATATTATCTGTAGTAATATGTTATATATTATGCTATTATATTATATTAAAGCTGGAAACTCTTGGGATGGGATAGACAAATCTTGAATTTCTTGGAATTCCCAGAATCATGAATATAATACATAAAGCAGAGATTGTCGCAGGAATATCATGCACAGCAATTATATATATATATATAAAACCAACATAGAAACAGGAAATTAAAAGGCACATAATGGATAGGAGACACTGTGAACACCACTGTGTCGATTAAAGCCTAAAGTTGGGAATAAGACGTGGGAGATTTCATTCTCCACTGACACGGACGCCGACAGCTTCTTGGATCAACCAACCAATGACAATGCCCAGAGACTTTGAGAAACTGGGATTATAAGTGTGTAAGGCTACAGAGGACAAGCTGCGAGCAGAGGCAGTAATGAATATTTGTCCCTGTTAATCTGCGCATGTCCATGAACAAGCAGGACTCAAGAAACATGACTGCTTTAAAGTGCCTGTCCTGTCACTGATGTCCTCAGAAGAGTTAGTGCTGGAGGGTCTCAGAAAGCTCTGCTTAGTGTGTGTGTGTGTGTGTGTGTGTGTGTGTGTGTGAGGAAGAGAAAGACTGAGAGGGCAAGCACGCGAGAGAGAGAGAGAGAGAGTGTACGAGTGAGTTTGTCCTCTTGAGGCATCATACCCCGCGGCCAAAGGAATCAATGCCTGGAGCAGTTTGAGAAGAAGATTTTAGAGTGGAGGCATTGCGGGTGATAGGTGGTGTGTGTGTGTGCGTGTGTGTGTCTGTGTGTGTATTTCATGCCGTGGACCGGTTGTTTTGGTTTCTGTCTGCGTGTGCACATCTGTGCCTAACCTCTCCTTTCACAAAGCCTCTCACAAACTCTTTAACTTTGTGAACCTCAGCAGCACTTTGTCATTAATATGTACCGGCGGTGTGAAGAGGACAGAAATCGACAGAAAAGACAAACTGTCTGTTTAGACTCCAAGCCTTTTACGCCGCGTCGTTACCTCTGGCGCCCACATGAATACTGAAGCCTTCAGCGGTTTGAAAGAGAAAACAAAAAGACGGGACAAATGATTGATTGGATTCATTCATCGAAACATAAAGCAGTGCATGCGCTATACTGTGTTGCGCTGCACAAAGCGTCATATTCCCACAAAGGCTTCATAGAGGATTTAGATTAACACAATAAAGCCAACAGGTTTATTTCCTGTGGGCCAGGGATTGGATGTGGGAGCAGAGTCCTCCCAAGAGCCATAACTGGATGCTGTGATTACACTTTTCATCGTGACTTTTATCACCTGCTCGGGATGCTCACAAATCGATTTTTGTTTGCATTGTAACCCAATGAGTCAGACGGTATCCGGGGTAGTGAGCGTCGCTGGATGATTTAACGCTGAAATAATCTAGATGAATTCCCGCGGAGAGTCACAGTCCTCAGGTTTCAGCTTGCATATGAGCAGTGGAAAGAGTTAAACGGGCTAAATGTGGAATCCCACGTGAATGTACACTGCTTTCGCGCTAACTCTAGCACACGTGTAATGTCGTCTAAGCTGCTTTTTCACTTTAGCTACAGATGTTTTACAACAGATTTCCTTTGTCTGAGTGTAGACATGGTGTAATAACAGATTCCTGCAGGTCCTGCTAAGTTTGCTTTGTGCCGATTTAATTTTGTTATGTCTACTTTTCGAACCCCCGCCCCGAACCTGTCTCCTTTTTGTTTTCTTTTATCTCAAATCAACTATAAACTCAAACTTGCACCAAGCATCAAACTTGCACCAATCATGTTAGACGCCGCGGATGTACAGATAACATGTCCTTTCTTAAATCTGGAAATAATGTTTGCTTACGTGCCGCTCTATATCTCTCCATGAGGCCGGCTGTCCCATGGGTCGCTTCAGTGTGCCACGGCTGGCATCTGTTCTGAGGTTCTAGCCCTCAGGTGCCTCTCCTGGCTATTTTCCTCACAAAAGCACCTGTTTCTGTGCCGTCCTCTCTAGATGAGATGAATCGAGATAAAAGGGGAGCAAAGAAACCGACTGTAGTGGGGAATGATGAAGTCAGTTTTATAGAAGGAGATGAAGTCAAAACATCAAACTCTCGTGCAGCGGTGTATATATATATATATATATTTTTATAAAATAGATAGCCAGCATTGATGCGATCATAATGAATGTAGGGGAAAGCGAAGGGATCTTGATCACTTAACGGGTAGATGGTAGATGTAGGCATCTTCTTTAACAGTACTCCGAGGCCTTGTTAATGAGTTTCTTGCAGTGCAGGTGTGCAGGGACAGCTCATCAAATCAGCCAAATCAGGAAAGAGTAACGTGGAGATGTTTGGGTGTGGGACCTTCTCCCTGCATACTCATTACAAGTGTTATTTTACTGTTTTTAACACAGTTCTGAGGAGGGACCACATTTTGTTGGCCGATGGTTTTAACATTGACCGTCCTGGCGATTGTTTTTCATCTGATTGTGTGAATCTTTTAATCTAAAAGCACATGCATTATCTATAACTCTTTAGCAGGGGCCACTCTTTTAATTTAGCTTTCATAACACGTGCAGAAATGAACTCCCTCCTCTTTAAGAATTTTTTATTTTAGAGCTTAAAGTGGTTTTATTTGATGTAAAATGCGTTTCTTCTCTTCCCTGTTCTAAGCAAACAGTGTACACAGGGGTTTTAAATGCCGACTTTGCTGCTAACTTCAGGGTTCACGGTTATATAAATTTAAATGATACGGTTAATCAATTTGATATCACATGCTTGAGAGCTCTGGACCAAATAGCCCCTTTGAATGTTGGAGCATGTCATCCCTCTAACCCAAGGTCCTGAATTAATGAAAATATCTGAGAAGTAAAAAGACATTGTAGAAGAGCTAAACGAAAATGGAAACTTTGCGTTAGCCGACTCCATAATCCCTGTCACTGCCACGTTCTTTCTTCAAATGTTTTTGCGATTTGCAGAATGAATGCTCAGAGGACATTCAGGCTGACAGTGTGCGGTAAGGCTGCTCAGTATTATTTTGGTCAATATTGAGATCCTGATTATTTAAGAGTCACTACTCACTGACTTTATTAACACCGTGCCTTTAATACGATTTATCTAACAGTGGATTTCCTTAAATCCTAAATGTAATCCAACTGAAAAACAAATAAAAACATGAACGTGTAATATGTGGTGACATTGTGGTTTTCACTGTGTTCTCTTATCCAGTTCCCTCTGCGTGATACGTCTGAGTTCTCCAGCTCATTCAGTGTTGAACGTGCTTGGCAACCGTCGACACGCTGTCAGCTGTGAACACACACACACACACACACACAGACACACACACAGTCGGCGCTGTGCAGAGCTGATACACACGCTGCAAGCTCTTTTCTAACTTATTTGTACGAGGTTTTTGGACCGCCTCAGTGCGTAACGGCCGTCCCTGCCTGGTCTCCTTACATAAGTTCACCGTGTATGAGTGTGTTTCTATGCGTGCTCGTCGTTCGCACCTGGTTCTGCCTTTCTTGTTGAACTAAACATGCTAAAGCCTGACTGAGAGACGGTCTGGGGCCAAAAGTGCATCAAGTGGTCTGCTGGATTTATAACAAGTGCGGCACAACACTAATCTAATCCCAGCTATCTTGCTTTTATATTTGCTGGAAGCCAAGAAAGTAATTGAAAATAAAACTTGATCAGTCGCCCAGCCATAGTGTGTAGGTGTAATTTCTCTTGTTCGAAAATGTATTAGGGGCGCACTTATTCATTCAGTGATATCACCATGAAAATGAGACGTGGACTGAATATAAATCTCAAACCCTTAATGAAACATCACAATCAAAGCAGCAGAACAACCAAACACTGATTTTGCTGCAATCAATATACTGTAGAGCAAGCTGTAAGCCTGTTATTTACCTGCTGTGTGTGTGTGTGTGTGTGTGTGTGTGCGTGCGCGTGCGCGCGCGCTTCCATTCCTTCATGCATGCTGCAAATCTTTTTCTCTGTTCTTACATTTAGTGGACATTTTTTTTAAAAATGTGTTTCTATTTCTGGTGAAGGACTTAATGCAAAATCAATGGAAGGTCATGCTGTCTGTATTGTGTGTGTGTGTGTGTGCGTGTGTGTGTGTCTGTGCAGATAAAACCAGAGAGATGAAAAATGAACAAACAGGAAATTACCAAGAAATAACCTGCGCACTGTCATATTTTCCCCCCACACAAGCCTCATGTGCCATCACCCAGTCACTAAATTAAATCTTAACATCTTTTCTGTCTGTTTGTTCAAGATGCTAGCGATCTTACACATTTGCCGTTTATTGACAACAGCCTGCAACATGATGAATGAATTAACAACTTAGCAATGCTAGCAGAGACAGAGAGGCATTAAGATCACTCGCAAGTTAGCTGCACCCTGCTAGCCAGATGGCCTTTTGTGTGTGTGTGTATGTGTGTTGCGCATGTGCGTGCGCTCTGGGTCCTAGATGGCTGCTGTTGAGTCATTGCCGACCAGACATGGTGATATATCGAGATAGCCGGACCAGCCAGCTCCTCTCCGACCAGTTAATTAAAACCTCCACCCCAGGGTGACTGCACGTCACATCACATCATTCTCATCCATCAATCACACGTATATACATGCACGCATTGCTGCATACGGATTCATGTAGGCTAACAGCATCATCCTCTTTCACACCTACACACACACACCTGCACTATGTTGTTTGTTTAACAGAGCATGGACATCATTCATTTTAACTCTGAAGGGGCCACGTTGCCCTCCTGTGGAACATTAGCTGTCTATAGCATTAATTACAGCAGGGGAATGTGAAACAGATGAGTAATAGGTCCAGCAAGGCGTTGGTATACAGTCCATGAGCACTTTATTACTGTCAGACATAATTTGACTGACTACGTGTGAATGGGCTGATTGAGAATTACAGCCAAATGATGTTGAAACGGATCCCAGGGGCTCGCTGTTGTGAGGCGCACAATGTGCACGTTGGGGGAATGAACCAGTTAAAAGTTTTTAAAATGAAAAACCAAGGATGGCCCGCAGATTTGTGCCAAGTGACCAGAAGTAACTCAAAGATCAGGCTTAGTACCGAACAAGGATGCAAAGCTCCCTGTAGTCTGTAACAAGATTAGTGTCACTTCCAATGTAAATAACTAGGCAAGAGGCAAAAATGAAGAGGCTTCTTCTAGATTTGTTTGTTCATTGTGCTGACCTATTACGAGTTTACGCAGCATTAGTGTCGTCAAACACGTTCTTGGCTAACATTTGCTCCTGTTTCCTCCGATTTGACATGTTGACTGTTGAACTTAATTTGAGTTAAGTCTTATCATTTTCTCCGTGTGTGCTTGTATTTTATACGTATAATGACTCTTCAAGCGCTCTCCCCTAAATCATGAATATTGACAGTGCGAGGCTCACGTTGAGCTATTATGCTGATCACACAGTCAAGCAGCGACAGTTCCTATGTGGTGTAAGATTACAAGTGCGAGCGTGTGTGTCTGTGAGTCTGCGTGTGAAGCCACAGAGTATTGGTAATTGGTCTCATGGGCGCCTCAAAGAGAGAGACAGTGTAAGGCGAATAACCTCTTCCCCCTTGCATGCTTACACACATATTGTACACACACACACACACACACACACACACACACACTAATATATCCCTCCATTGGAGTGGAAGCTGCTGAGAGTGACTCGGTGACTCCCACTAAATCATTGGTTAGATTATCCTCTGGGGGATGAGTGATTTAGACTGTCGACTGCATCAGCCCCCAAAAGCTCCGAGATGTCCTATCCACCCATGACATCACTGCCCTTGAGTGTAAGACTGTGTGTGTCTGTGTCGTATCGACATATGCGCGTAGGCTCCGCGGTGCCTGACGGGCTGCAGGAGATTACGAGTTATTTAGCAGATGAGCTACAGACGGAGAGAGGTGATTTTTGCTTGTTGTCTAAAAGAAATATGACTCGGGCCATCGCATGGTCGCATCCCGAGTGGGTTACGCAGGAGGTGCCTCCCTCCGGTCCTCTGCAGGAACAGATTTGTGTGGATGTGAATGAGAGGAGAAAGGCGCCAAATTGCCAAAATATAAAAAAAAAGATGTTTTACTAGAAAGCTTGAAAGAGTTATAAAAGTGTTTTATCACCCCAAAGGAGGAAGTCAGACCTAACTAAACCTGTTCTTTTGATAACACGTATTAATAGGAAACATTAAAAATATGCAGTGGGAGTCAGTCCATGTTTGGTCACCGGTGACCCCCACTGGGCAGCGACGCAGTGTACAAATTACAGTTCCTGTTCTGGCCAAGTGTTTTCACCTTTGGTCTCTGTAATCTGTGTTAATCCCAGGCTGTTTGTCGAATAATTGTCCCTATCAGTAGTACAGGGGTTTGAGAGCGTGCTCACTGGCTTTGACATCATAGATTTTCAGTATTATGCCTCTCATCTTCTCATCTCCAGCTGGAATAGCATTTTTTTTTGTAGAAATACTATAATTTTAAAATACCTCTGAAAAATATAAATTGCGCTAAAACCTGTGATTTGCAAAACAACTACTGTGCTATAGAAGCACTGTTGATTTGTTGTCTGCGATGTCTGTCCTCCGTTTTGTGAATTTATTGGGCCATATAAATCATCTGTCCTTTTGACTTTAATTTGCTGGTGTACTTAGCAGCCTGTGGTATTATTATTCATATGTAAATTCTTATTGTTATGCTAATATCAGGGCTACTTTGTCACATGCGATTATGGTTCAGTCAAGGAGGCCTTAATGGAGCTAACAGTGCATGGCTTTCAATTAATATTGCAGATGGTTTTTTTGGTGATGTTTTACATCAAAGTATGGAAAAGCTGCATAACACGCAAGCTTTCCCGTAGTGCAGAGTAAAGTACATGAGAAAACGTGGCATGTACGGATATGACAGCATGTCTGTGTGTGTACATGCATCACCCGTGCATGTCCCCTCTGACCTTGAGAATGAACTAGAAAGTGCCAAACACAGTGTTGGGGGCTGCTGACTCACCATTATGCTTCTTTGATCCTTTGATATAGCCATTATATTTAGAAAATCAACAATCTATTTCCAATGTATAGATGACCAGTGCAGTGTAAATGGTGGCCTCACTTCTATACGGCATGGTCTTTATGAACTCACTATTAGACATGCAAGTTTTACTGATTTCCTTGTAGGACAACTGACTTTCTGCATAATCCATGATGCTTATTTTGAAGTCTCTGAACACTGCATATAAAAAATCAGATTCTCCACGAACCAAGAGACGCCACAAACCGATCGCACATACAGCGTCTCAAAGTAATAAAGGTATCAGATTGAGAAAAGGATCGAGGATGATCAGTTATAGTTGGTTAATATCCCAGGGTTAACTTTTTCATATGAAGCCCAATCACGAGTCAACATTAAAACTTTTATTCTATTGTTCAATAAAATCAAAAATGAAACTTTTATTCGAACATTTCATAATGTGTGCTGTAGAGCTTTTAATCTCTAGTTCAATAACATGTCATGCAGTCTTGCTGCAGTAAGCCTTGTTAGATGAGTATAAATATTAGACAGCCCCTATCTGTGTGGAGTACAATAATACAGGGCACACCCGGTGTCAGGCCACCCGTCCCTGGTGAATTATGCATGGAAGTATTCTGTGATTATCTGTGCCAGTGCAAAATGGCGATAGCCCACCTATCATAATAACTATAATGGCACGGCGATTTAGACTCACACAGCAGATGTTCCTGAGCTGAAATAGTGCAACCAGCAGGTGCTGCTCAGAGTGGAAACCCACATCTTGCGCGCGTGTACGCACACACACGCTCACACACAGGTAACGGTATCAATGTGCGTTCATGCGTCCGTGCAGACACGCACATACGCGCTTGAGACATATGCACACCCCACGCCCAGTCTGTGCAATTAAAATATATGGTAGAGTAATTGCCCTCATGTGTTTGCTCCATCTAACAAGACTTTCCAGACTATTTCAGTCGCTGGAAATCGTTTCGATGTATCGCATTTCGCATTTATGAACATTTCTTGACAAGAAACCAAGAAGTGCTCTGTGGGGGATGCTCAGCGAATGAGCAGGATGTACAGTAGGTGTCCAATCTTTGCTTGGTAGCTATGAGTCAGGATTTCCATTATCTGAAAATCTATCTAAAAATGAAACTCTGGTGTGCTCTATAAACACAGAACTTCATATATTTTTTTCCTATTCTATAAAAATGCTCAGATACACTATAGCGTACTCGTAAATAGTACAGACGTGCGGGTGTGTGTGTTGGGTACATAAGCCTGCAGATGCAGTGATGACTTGTAGCATAGGGCGGGGTGGTGTGATTGCATCTTTATTGTTTATGCTGCCCCCTTTGTTTTTACCTTACAAATACAAGTTAAGTAAGTGTGTGCGTGTGTAAAATGACACAAACGCATACTTAAAGTACACGCAGACATGCAGACTTGTGCTTCTATGCTAAATATCTGCATGTGAGTGTCTAGGACTTAAAAGGAGCTGAGCAGGAAAGCT
The DNA here is from genome assembly GCA_008933995.1 of Datnioides undecimradiatus. Classification (NCBI taxonomy): domain Eukaryota; kingdom Metazoa; phylum Chordata; class Actinopteri; order Lobotiformes; family Datnioididae; genus Datnioides; species Datnioides undecimradiatus. The sequence continues at coordinate 793,211 of WARS01000010.1, forward strand.
GAAATATCTCTGTTGGACTTTTCAAGACCATGTTGCATTGTTTTCTTTCTTCTTTTTTTTTAGGAATAGGGTTTTTTTGTTGCAGCTGTCAGTAGTCAGGCATTAGAAGTCATTTCAGTGAACACTTTGACTAGACAATTCTCTTCCAACCCGAATGCTGAACTGTCATTCAGCTGTCATATCCACAAAAGTTTGTCCTCAGCCTTGTTGGGAGCACAATAGGCCGCTTTCTGAATAGAGTATCAGAGAGCTTACGCACCGATATGTACACGCGCTCACACACACACACACACACACACACACACACACACACACACACACATAAGGATGTGAAAATAGACATAGCATACATGCATCCACATAAACATAAACACATTTTACTTTCCAGCCTCAATGTTTTGACATGTTTTTGTGTTAGTCTGAGTCGTGCGTGCGTGTGTGTGTGTGTGTGATGTAGTTTTCTGTTGATTTCATTCTTTTCATTCACATTGTCACTTCGCCCACTCCCAACACAAAGGCAATTTCAAATCTCTCCACCTCTCTCTCTCTCTCTCTCTCTCTCTCTCTCTCTCACACACACGCGCACACACGCAGGCGCACGCCACCCCCACATCCTGCGCACAGCATAAAAGCCCGCTCCTCTGCCGTGATTGACAGATTACCATTATGGTGTCACGCTGACGATGATGAAGTACAAAACTGTTGTTATGACAACCAGGAGTGGGTAGATGTGTATCCATACAACTGAAAAGATTGAGGGGTTCCTAAACAAGCTCCATGACTAAAAGTGACTTGGCTCAATTTTGCCTCACATCACCATTTTTCTCCTTTTGAGAGAATCGGCTATTTCGCGTGGAAGCCCACCGTTTCACAGAACGTCGGTGCACGTGGGGCTGTGGTTCTTCTTAACTGCTGAGTAAGTCAGTTATTTGTCTTCACGCTGGCCTTCGGTCCTGACACGAGGACATTCTCAGGTCCCGGGATATCCACGTATTTCCTGCAGAGCTGAGTGACGAGGGAAACCTGGCTGAAGTGTGAGCGCTCAACAAGATTATGGTTGCTTGTGAACAGTCGGCCTGTGAACCCTTCTGGAAAGATTTCAGTGATAAGGGATCTGCTAAGGAAGTGCAAATTAGATGAGAGGTTGGTTGCGGCCAGTCGATGCCACTCAGTGTCCTTAATTCAATAAAAAAAGAATAAAGATATTTAAAATGTAACTGAGAGAAGTATCGGTTGTCTGATTTTCCTTAATAATACCTAATTAGTCACTGGCATCTGTAAGTTACATAAATATAAAAACTTTGCTATGGAAGATGGTATAAAAGTGTCTGTGCAGCCACTTGCACTGACCGTTGGTTGGTGGTGAATAGTTAATCAACCCAGGTCCAGTTCACCTTGTTAGTACTGGGCTGTACCTCCTTTTGCTGTCAGAACTGGTGCAGAATCAGATATAGATTCATAAATATATAGATCTGATGGCATCACACAGTTGCTGCAGATTTATAATGCAAATCTCCTGTTCACCACATCACAAACCGTGCTCCATTGGATTGAGATCTGGTGACTCTGGAGGCAATTTGAGTGCCAGGTCATAAAAGGATGACCATGCATCAGCAACAGTGGTCAGGTAGGCCCAAAATGCGCCAAGATAACGTCTCCACCACCATTACACCACCTACAGCCTGAACCGTAGACACAAGGAAGGATGGATCTATGCTTTCATGTTATTTATGCCAGATTCTGACCATTCCATTTGAATGTCACAGCAGAAAGTGAGAGTAGCGGCACACCAAGCAACCTTTGTTTCAGCGTGTTCAGAGATGCTCTTCTGCATACCTCTGTTGTAACAAGTGGTTATTTCAAGCCTCTTGAATCTTTGGTTTGAATTTCAGTAGATCACCTTGACCATGTCAAAAGGCCTAAACGCATTGAGTTGCTGCCACGCAATTGGCTGACTAGATATTTGAGTTGACAAGCAGCTGAACAGGTGTACCTAATAAAGTGGCTGGTGAGTGTATAAATAAAGGGGGAGATTCAATCATTGAACCTCGTTCCAGGCTAATTAGTAGGTGTATAGTTTAATGAAAGGCCTCGTAAATAGACTGGACTGCTCTGTAATGACCAGTTTCCCTTTGTTTGGCTTGAATGGTTCTCCGTCGTTCAGGTTTATTTCAGCCCTTATGAACAGCAGTCAACCTGACAACTGATATTTTACAAAGGTTTGAAAACAGGGTGGTGCAGTTAGGAAGGGGCTCACCCCTCAGCTGGAGGACTGAGCTTCAAGCTGCCGTGTCCACATTCATCCATCTTGCTTGTTAAGCTCTCCTTGAGCAAGACCCTGAATCCCTCTCAGCTCCCAGCTGTAGCACACCCTTGCAGGCAAAGATGAATGAATATCCTCATGGAGATCAAGTTGCACATTTACAGTTCCTACCCCTCTGACTCCTCACTGTTTATTGATGCTCATATTGACAGCCTCTCCAACCTTAAAGCCACAATGTGTTGGATCATCATCATTCATCTTGCATGATTGGTTTTTGTTAAAATAAAAAATTAGACTATCACAGGGAAAATTGGGGCAGCCTCTGATGCTTTTTCCATTTCATTCATCTCCGCGTCCCTGGGTCAGATCCAGAGTTGAGCTGACTGAAAGATGTCTGTCTCATTCCAGTGAATTTAGCTTTTTCTTTTCCTCTCCAAAGGGTGTTACTACAGTCTGTGCTGTACTAGGTTAGAAATGTTGTTGCAGACCCATTGACACTTTCTGTCAAAAGGATCAGAGCTCTTTCCCACCTATGTCATACTTGCTGGGTAATTGCTGGAAACTGAAATGAAGTGTATCCATGTTGCACACAGAGATAATATGGATTTATTCCTGTGCATATGTAGCTATTTTTCAGTAAGCCAGGGTGAGTGTTTAGGGAAACTTCTTGCTGAGGCATTAGTAAACGTCAGGCTGGACATCATGGTCTATTAGGCTCCTGTTTTAACACCAGCAATAATGAAATAGCCCTGGATTGCACACCAGGCCTGCCATTTATTCCTCTTTCCAACTCAACAGGATAGCAATTATCAAAGACATAAAGCGCTTTCACTTCTGCGTTTGTGTGCATTAGACACTTTGTGTATGTGTGGATGTTCTTTTTTTCTCCGTGCGTATCCATGTTTCTGCTCATGCTGCACGTCAGTATGCGTATGTGCGTGCATGTGCAATAAACCAAAGGGGCATTAACGTTTGCACAATTTGCAGCTGAATGCTTTACCTACGGAATATGTGTGGTCTTGTGTTATGCGAGAGCAAACTGTGGATGTTTCCTCGCAGGCTGTCCAGACATGCATATCCAGACACATACAGGCATTCGCACTGACAGCCCTTATCAGAATTGGGCAAGCGCTCTTAAGTGCTACTATCTGTGAAGGGAGGCAGCTGGAGGATTTGAGCAGAACCTTGTGTGGCAGTGTGTAACTCTTTGAAAGTAATGCTCTCCAAGCTGAGGACTAATGACTCATGAAGGATGCGGCTGCTGGGATTCCTCTCTGGATGGCTACATGCTACCTTAAACACATGTTTTTGCTGTTATTTTATTGGTGTACAAACCTGATTTCATCCGCATCATGCACCTTTTTTTATGGGATTAAACTGAGGGGAGCAGTACGTGTGCACATGTGCACTCAGTGGATTTACAAAGCCTCTCTCCGTCGCCGCAACACCAGAAAGTTTGCTTTGTATTTGTCTGACTTTTGAATACATTAGTTATACTTAAAGTGCTTGAGTCTCCACATTCCCCTGAGACAAAAACACACACTCGTGCACAACTCTTACCATATATAAAATCAAATGTTCTGGGCTATATGTTCGCGAATGTTATGCAGAGTGTCGTGAGCGTGCGTGCTTGTGGATTTCACAGGGAACGGTAGAGGACGCTGTCCGTTGATCTGAGCTGCGTGGCGGCAGAGAGTGGAGTAGTGAATTTAAAATGTCTCTTTAATACAGGCTCACTGTTAAAAGAGAGGCACTGCCTTGCCGGTATTGTGGCATTGCAGGCGAAGAGTGTGCAATGTGGTGGAATAATGCCGTGCTTATTAAATCTCGCTGTCTCTCAGCTCTCTGGGTGTCTCCATGCGAACTTTTTCTTTTCCACTCTCGCCTCTCTCTCTCTCTCTCTCTCTCTCCCTCTCTCTCTCTCTCTCTCTCTCTAATCAAATAGACTTTAACACACTGGCACAATGTTTACTACTCTTAGCCTGTTGTATATCCTGCAGGCAGATGAAAGCACAGTTTCTAGCCCACCACCTGGTTATCATTCTCCTTTAAAGATTTCTTTGCTGGTGTGTTTATGTGCAAATGTGTGTGTGTGTGTGTGTGTAATGTAAGTGTTACCTAAGCTCTGTAGCACTCTCTCTTTGCATCAGCCAGATTTAGATTTTGCCTGCAATGCAAACAGTCCACCTTTAACTACAATTTGTCTGAAGAAGAACTTCCACTTGAACTATGAAACACGATGAAGTGCATGCTCTTTAGTGTTTTCTGCAGCACGGTAGAAAAATGCAACATCCTTTAATTTTCCAGGAACACTGCTCCAGAATTAGCTGCGGCAGCATGCAGTTAGCTTGGAAAACAGCTGTGAAGTTTTAAATTACACTTATGAGAACCTAAATCACCAGAGCATGAAGGTGGCTTTTGGACATTTTGGTTTCCTTTTCTGACTTTTACAACAAAAATCAGAGTCAGTAGCATTTACTAAAAGCTAAAAACCTCAACAGTAACAACCACTGTCTATAATAGTGGAACCATGATTGACCCATGGCAGGGAACGTGCTTTGCCACAGCAGAAAAGCATTGTTGAGCCTTATTTGATTATTTATTTAGACATTTCTTCTCTTGTGCAAAGATTTGCTCAGCATAATCCTAATTCATATTCAGACAGTCAAACAAATTCAGAAAAGGAACCCACACAGCACAGGCATAGTTTTATGATATTCACCGCTGAGGGCCAACTGGGGAATAATTACCTTTTTAAATTTTTGTCTCTGCTGGTCCAAGAATTTCAACCGATGAACCTTTTTGCCGCGACCTTGCATTTCTCTCCGTCAGGCTGCTGCTGCCCCAACAATGGCAGCGTTTTCATTCACCCAGTAAGCTGCAAAAACCCATAAAGTCTTTGAATTTTTAATTTCAATTGACCTTTAATAGCATCAGTCAGTGTTGGTACAGCTCATAGCTAATGGGGGGTCAGCTGAAAACATTAAGTGATGAAAAATTAGTAATATTAAAACAACAGTGACAGTATTTCTTTTTTTAATAGTCAGTAGCTGAATTGAAATGGATTTGTCCATTTATCGTTTTCTCCCACATTGCAGTGGTTTGATGATTAGGTGATTTAATTACTGCTTTTGGTAATTTATAACTGATTTGACTTTTGCCTTAATTCACGCCCGCCCCCTCTTTAGTGCTGCAGTAGTTCATCACGGCAACTGGAATTTACATAATAATGACTTTCAAATAAAAAGAAATGTAGGACAAGCTGCATTGTGAGGGCAGCGGAGGGAGAACAACAACGTGCAGAACGCTGCATTCATTCTTCATTTAGTGAACATATAAAACATAAAACCATATATAAAATTAACACTGAGCATACAATAACAATGGGCCCTGTGAGGCTTCAGGTTCTCTCATGTTATCAACAGGTTTTGCCAAGTAAATGGAGTTAAGGTCACAGATGATTAGGGTTTGTTTTGAGCCACGACTGCCATGTACTGGTGTCTAGCTCCAAAATGTACACCAGAAGTGAGATGTCAGCGACTCGTGAGCGCCACTGAAGCGTCCATCCGTTCAGTCCTCACCAGCTCTGACCTTCGGCCGTCACGCTTTGGAACCAGCTGTCCGGTCAGCATCACACGTTTCGCGGTTCTGCGAGGCCAGCAGGTGGCCAAACTGTCTGACAGACTTGTTTTCAAGTCAAACAAAAGTTTTTCATTTCTCTTCTTTATTCGTGATGACTAAATAGCTGCATAGACAGCTGCTGTCATGTCCTACCTCTCCCCTTGCTTGGCGCCCTGGTAGAGCATTAACAGCTGCGTGTATTAACAGACACTGATGATCCAGAAATAGGCCACTGTGTTTAAAACTAAACTCCAATCTATGAAAGACCATTACCATCGCAGCCAATCAGACAAATAGACAGTTAAACGTGGATTTTATCACTCACTCTCATGTAACTTCACAAAAATGTACACACATGAATGCACACACACACACACACACACACACACACTTTGGGCACAAAGTGGTCAATGACACCCGAGGTGCACATGCACACAGCCTTAAAGCCAATTAGAAAGTCAGGCATGTGGAATACCAAACAGTCTTAATGTGACAAAAGCAGACCCAAGCCAAGTAGCCCAGACAGTCTAATGGTGTAGATGAAGTCAGATGAAAGAGTCTATATGTATCAGTTAGTCTGTCCGTGTCTGCATTGATCACACTGGAGGCGGCTCGATACTCGTCTCCAGCTTTCTCTTTCTTGCCTGTCTGTTCCCTTCTACCTCGCTTTGGCTTTTTCTCGCCGCTCAACCCCCCATCAATCAGCGATCAATTGACAGCCATCAAGAGAATGGAAAAGGAGTCTTGTTTGCGCGTGTCCCCGTGCGCGTCCGTGTGTAGCTGTGTACGTCTCCACGACACTATCCGTTTAAGGATAAAAGGAGTGCACCCTTCTCCTTCTGTGACGTGTTTGTAAATGGCTGGCCCGGGCTGGCTAATAACTGACCTGACATTTAGGAGTTTTTCCCTTCATTTCTTATTATTTTCTCGTTTGTATTTTAATAATTCAGAGGAGTAGAACATCAGTTAAATTCAAGCCGTCAGCCGTTTGTTTCAACATAGTATAGTTGGTAGTTTCCTTCAGTGCAGTCTGTATTTTACATATTTTATAAGATATTGTGAATCTCTCAGTTTGGAAAAACTATTTCCAGGTAATGACTGAACATGTCCTGTGCATATAAATAAGAATCTGATGGGGACTGACCTATAACTCAATTTTAATAATTTTTTTTTTTTTTTTTGTAAAGCACTTCGGCAGCTTTATTTTAATCTGCCTTCTGCAGCTTGCTTTAAGGTTTTGTTGTTGTTTTACTAACTGAATCCTTCTTTTGCAGTTCAACAGATGAGCAATTCCGCTGGAACGCTCAAGGTAAGTTTGTACATACACAAACACACATGCATATACTGCTCAGTGATGCATGTAGAGACACTGCTGCACGAACCATCTCCTCAAACCCTTTCATTACTCTTTTTAAAAGTTTATTTTTTTAAACTGTAAACCTTACTAACACTAACAGAATCGTCAGGATTTTGTATTTGCAACACATCTCGAGCTGAAGGGCTAGATTTATCGCCCAGACACCAACAAGGCCTGCTCCGCCTCGTGTCTGAGTGACATACCGGGAAAATTGTGTGTCAAGGAACATTTGAAATTTATACCAGCAGCCCAGTAATGTATGGGCAGAGACATCCACCCACATACCTCATGGATTAAAAGATGATTGCAAACGCACACACACTCACACACACACACACACACACACACACACACACACTGAGAGACATAATCACACACTCAAACACGTATCAGCATGTCTATATGGTGCCAGGCCAAGGCCCTTAGTTTTTGACAGACTGTGTTAATCTGCATGTGTAAAGACCACAAACGTACCCTCTGCACCTGCTTTACTCACTCATCTGCTGCTTACACACACACACACACACAGAGGCTCCCAGATGTACCTAAACACACCTAACACTGACTACACTTTTTAAACAACTTTTTGCAACAGTCAGTGCATTCAGGCAGCTCCCAGGGCAGACTTATCAGGGTCCTTTCCAGCATATAATCCAATCGCCTGCAGCTCATAACCAAGTCGTAATGTGTGGGGTTTTACGGACTGTGAGAGCAGACGATTGAGGTTACAGCCAGGAGGAATCTCATTCATCTCTCTGCCTCTCTCCCTCTCTCTCCTTGTCTTTCTGTGTCTCTCGTCCTCTTTTCTCCTTCACAGCGGACGGACAAAAGGATATAGAGGATGAGTTGACCACAGGTTTGGAGCTGGTGGATTCCTGCATTCGCTCCCTCCAGGAATCAGGAATTCTTGACAGCGGAGAACGTAAGTTCGCTCGTCAGTGCCATTGCATTTCTACGTGTGAAACCAAAGCAGCGCTGCCACTCAGACAAAATACAGTTTCAGTTAAAGAGTCTAAAGGTACAAAGTCAATTTAATTTGAGTTTTTTGATTTTTGTGTTTATTCACGGTTGTAGATGGGAAATTAGTTGTTTTCATAACTTTGTGAACACGATAGATCAAAATCAAGGTCTGCTTAACTTAAGCAGGCAATACGGCAAGTGTAAACAAACCTGTTACTGCTTTAAAAGGGATACGAATCTCATTTTTAATTGTCATGCACAGTCACTCCTTAAACAGAGTTACCGTGGGGGAAAGCATATCCCGGCAATTGCAATAAAAGCTACACTTGCGGTTGGTTTAGATGCTGAGGAATTATGGTGTGCATTGTTTGGTATAATTATCTTTGTTTTCCTGAAAGGAAAGGAGAAAATGTACTATTATTAGTCCCCTAGGCCATTAGATATCTGGCCTAAGCACAGCAATTCCCTCTACTAATATTGAGTTCTCACTTAGATTTCATTTCTACTTACAGTGAGCAAGTTGAGTCAAGGGAGGATTTTGTTCCAGATTAAGCATATAGTTATTTTAAAGTGAGGTTCTCGGGTCGTTAAAGCTTAATTCCCACCTAGAGGTGTTTTTCTGTGATCGGGTACAAATGCCATTGTTCTTTTGATGTAAAGAGAGACAGCTAGCAGCCACACATAAACACGCAAACGCACCACGCTGCATCTGGATTTGTAGCCACAACCGTCCCGCTTCAAGCAGCTTCTCCGTCCCATAGGGCCCTGTATTCCGATAGATTCAAACAATGAGGCCGAATGAGAGGCGGCCTGCGTCCGAGGTCTCGCTAAACGTGCTCGGCATTTTCTTTGCAGGTCATTGGCTTTGGATCACTGCATTCCCATTTTACTTATTGTCCGCTGACCTTTTTGATAGCTGATATTGCTGTAATGGATGGCATTTTGAGAATTTGCACTGTACATGTTGCTCAGCACATTTCTACAGAAGAGCTGACGCACATGTGGATGCCACAAGTTTCACAATCTGTCTCTCTAGTGCTATTGGAATAGGGTGGTCAACGAGGAGTATCTGTGAAGTGTGCCTGCGTACGCGCACGAGCACACAGTCTTACTCCGTGCAGCGCGTGGATCTGATTACACAGATCATGAGTTGTGTGTGTGGTGTAGCACAGAAGCAGCCCAGGATGGCAGCAGAATTGTTTCCCCTCAGAATTGCTGTTGCTGGTCTCCTTTGATAAGAAACACGTTGCATGTTTAAGCACATGCAGAACAGTGGGGAGACACGTCAGATAATTTGATTCTTATCTCGCTCGCAGGAAGTGCCTGAGTCCCCGTCGCTCCTGCTTTATCTGGGCCCAAATAGATGGCACTCGTATTGTGAGCGCTCGTGTTGTGGGTGCTCCATACACAGCTGTCCCCCCCCCCCCCCATTTTGCAAATGGGCTTCTACCAAAAGCACCACAATGTGTGGGTGCAGATAAAATGAGCATGGACTCGTGTGTTTGTGTGTGCGCGCGCGCACGTGTGTGTTTTCCTGCAAATAGCTTTGCTGTAAATACATAGAATAGTGACATGTCGCTGACTTCGGTGCAAGGTGGCACAAAACAGGGAGGCTTTTTGCTTTCAGCTGATACTGTAGACGATGTCACAACAGAGCCAGAGAGACGGTTGTACACATAAATAAGTGTTCAGAGAGACACAAACTCTAAAAATGTTAATGTCATTCAAACGAAATTTACTTCTCAAAGCTCTTACTGTGGGACTTCAGAGTACTGTGCAGCTTAAAGCTAGCCTTTTTGAAAAGGTATAACTCTTCCTGGTTTGTTTACATGAGGTGTGCGTCAACGGTTCAAAGGCTGAGTAAGAATGTGATGCTCATGATTTGCCTGAGCTGCTGAAATATTCAAATTTTCCGCGTCAGAACAAAGAGAATGAGACTGAGCTGAGACATGAAAGGACCTAAAGCCCTCCCAGCGACACTCATACACGCATAATCACACACACAAACAGTGCGCGCAAGTAGAGCACACACTCGTACACCTCCTAAGTACACTAGTTCTCCATGGACCAGCATAATGACGCTTCTGCCGTCTGACCATTTACTTGTCACGTGTGAGCGCAGAACCCGACGTGCGCTGTTTTTGTCACGCAGCGCGCAATGTAACAAACACCAGAGCCGAGCGCTGATCAGTTTGGGAGCTCCCACTCAGTCGGCGTAACGCTGAGTGCTGTTTAATAATTCATAAAAAGTGAGGGATGAGTCGAGATGAGAAAAGACAAGTCTTTTGTGAAGGCAAGAAGCAGAGGAGTTGATCTCGGTTCACAACGCACAGGCTCACAGGGAGAGAGGGATTCTGGGAGAAGAGAGGGAGAGAGACAAAGAGAGAGAGAGCAACCAAATAGACATGGGAGAAGAATAATAAGGGGCTTTTGTTATTTTGGGTGAAAAAGAAACATTCCAGTTTGCTCTGGGGAAGACATCTATTGTAGACTTTATAAGGACATATTCATGATATTTTGAAATTTGAAATCGGGAAAGTAAGAGAAAAAGGCGTTTCGGTTCCTTACAATGCATATCTTTAACTCCACATGTTATATACTTGGATTCTGTATTCACGGGGAGAGAGTAAAATATAGCAACTGAGTGAAATATTTATACGTTGCTGAGTGAACAGGTCACCGACCTAACTGCTCTTCGATAAAACCAAACCGCACATACAAACTCGCATCCCAGACAACCTGCGTAACCGCTGACCTCATCGCTGCCCACACAGTTTAGAAGATAGTCCGTCTTAAAAACCACTTTATGATGTTCTCATTCCCAATCAATACAAGCCTCATGTGCACGGCATTGGAATCAGAGGGAGGGGATTATTATTTGATGCCACAGCAGAGATTGCTTCAGGTGGTGGGAACGTTGCTACAGCCAAACTCATCGTTGACTAGAACCAGTCTGATACATATACTCCTCTATGCTAATGCTTTAATGGTGCATAGGCTAACAGAAACAAAACAGTGTTTGGTGATTGGGTCCAGACTCAAACTTCTTCGTATCTTACGCAAGGGGTCAAGAGAAGTTTTGCTCCAGTCGACAGAACGAGGGGAAAACTTAGATGTTTGGGGTGGTTACAAATCAAGTTATGAGGTGTTCCGTCTATTACGTCTTTCTTCTTTTCAGCCCTCCTCCTCCCATCCTCTCCATCTCCCTGCTCCTCCTCCTCCTCCCATTCTCTCTGTTCCTCTGTTTCTCTTTCCCTCTGCTAATAAATTATGTATGCCATCTCCAACTCACGGAGTGCTGCACTGCTGCACTATCTGCTCTAAATTGCTGCTCCCTCTCTCTCTCTCTCTCTCTCTCTCTCCCTCCCTCCCTCTCTTCCCCATTTCACTCTTCGCCTCTCAATCTTTCCCCTTCACGCCCCCTCTCTTTCTCACTCTTAATCTCTCTCTCTCCCCTCACTCTCTCTCTCTATACACACACACACACACAAACTCAACTCAACCCCCGTCTCCCACCCAACTATACACCGCTCCTGTCTCTATCGGTAGGACCGGCTCTTCTTTCCCAGAGTTCCTTGCAGCTCAACTCCACCCCGGAGGCTTCGCTCCAGTACTCTGCCAGCTACCATAGCAACCAGACCCTCGCCCTTAGCGACAGCATCTCCGCAGCAACTCCTCAGCGCAGCGGGCAGGTTGGAGGAGCCGTGCACAGCTACAACCAGGTAGGGTACACTGCTGCACACGGATGATAACGTAGATGCAGGCGTGGATGTTGATGGAAAGGACACCAATTCGAACTCTGACTGTTTGTGTAAACTTACGTGTTCTTTAAAACTTGTACGGCACGCTGATGGCCAGAGGATTTTAACAATTAACTGCGAGGGCAACTCACGCGAAGTGAGTTTTCTGCAGTTTATGAGTAGAACTGCACGCAGACCTTTGAGAACCAGTGTGATATGCTGTATGTGCTGATTTTCAGATTCCTTGCTCCTCTGTATTTCAGTCAGAAACGGAGCGAACAGCGCCCTTCGCCCCCCCCCATTTTTTTTTCATGCACTATCTTAGACAGCGATTCTCCGGCTGCATGTAACTCTGACTCCCGGTGTGGATTTGTTTGACGTCACAGTTGGGGTCTAGTTGATCAGTGTATATGCACATGCTCCTGTGGAATCCCATTTTATTAGCTCATTGAAGTGGTTTAGTCCAGTGGCTGCAGCTGCCTTTTGAAGCAGTGCATAGCATTTTTCTGTATTTTGGAGGACTTGAGACAAATTCGTTAAAGCTGTTTCGAAGGAGACAGGTAATGAGATGCTCATAGACCAAAATGAGGAGATGATTAAATGCACACAGAGACGTCTCAGCGAGTGTCTTGTTTATAAGGACTTGAGAAATAAAGCTAGAGACAAAGTCGCATATTAATCACAGCAGTGTGCTGATGAAGAGAGAAAACCCACCAAATTACCTTCCAGCCTACAGGAGCCAATTATTTCCAATTTTCATGTCCTTAACATATCAATGGTAAAACAGGTACTGTACACACATGCTTCCAGATGCACCCACACACACAAACGCGCACAGACACACACACATGCACTTTGAAACCACCCACGCATCTGCTAAATCAGTGAGCAGCTGCAGTGCTTCATTAAAATATATTGCCAGTGTCTGGGGCAAATGTTCCATTTGTGATGGATGGATTGAAAGTAAGAAAATATTTTAGGTCAATAATTATACACCAGATAATCATTTAACAAGGATCACAGCTCTTTGGGAATGTCTTTTATGTGCCTTTGCAAGTACCGGCGCATGTTTCCAGCAAGGTTTCCGTCTGCGAATCGAATGGGTGTTTATTTTGTGCCGTGTTTTTGCCAGGCGTGCGTGCAAGCCTGTGTGCGTCTATATGTGTGTTTGCTTGCTCGTGTTTGGGTGTCTTTTCAAAGACAAAGGTGAAGGAGGTGATGTCTGTCTCTGTAAACACATCCATTCATTCCCCCTCCCCTGCCGTAGTCACACCAAAGCTCATTTCTGAGCTGGTTTTGGAGAAAGCTCCCATTCCTTCCCTTAATAAATAAGTAATACAGGGGGCAAGGACGGAAAGATAGAAAAACAGATAGACTGGCACATAGATGGATGGACAGATAAGAAAAAGGGAGTTTTTATTCTGTGTGTATTCTGAATTTTATAATATTTCTCTGTTTTCCTTGTATTGCAGTGTTCCTGTCCTCTTTTCCTTCCACCCGGTTTCCTCCCCTGTCCTCTCTGCTCACCATCTCTGTCTATGTGAGCATGAGTGTGTGTAAATGTGTGTGTGTGTGTGTGTGTGTGTGTGTGGGTATCCTCCTCTCTGATGTTTTTGGCTTGTCAGTGTAATGGGGCCAGTGTTGTCAGCAGGGCTTGTTGCTCATGAATAGCTTTACGCAAGCCAGTGCTGCCAGATAGGCAGGTGCATCCTGCATGCATGTGCAGAACATGCAGGATTTGCCGGTGTGCTTGCAGGCACGTGCACGTGCACACGCGCTCCTACAGCCGTGTGTCTACATGGGTGCATTTGTTTAAAGTTTGCACAAGTGGCTGTTTCAGGGAGAGTGAGAGAGAAAGCGAGAGGTCTAGCATGTTGCTGCTCTTCTGTGGGGGTATTTATAACCCTGAGAGGCCCCGCGTTAATAATGCATGGATACATGGCACCTCAAACATCGCTGTGTTTTACTGGAGGAGAAAAGAGGCAAGATGACATAGAATGGGACCGAGAAAGTGCTCTCCCTCACACACCGCTTCATGCTTTCTATCTATTAGTTAGCTCAGCCAGCAATTCATCTATACTTATCATTTATTTACCCAGTGAATCACCCATCCGGCTGTTTATCTATTCATTCACCCACTCGTCAGTCTTCATCAGTCTAACCTCCGCTTCTGTCTCACTTTGTATCTTGATGACTGTAGCACATCTGCAGTGTTGAACACAATCAAGTGACATAAACCATTAACAGGGTTCTTAAACTCAGTTTTGTGGCTTGCATCTCATCAGACTTGGCTTCATAACCTACTAAAGTAACACAGGGGACTTATATAGCAGATTTTTATGGCGCACACTGTTCTGGGTAGTGGCTCACATCCCGATTAAGATGTCTCCCTGGCTGTTTATAGACACTTTTAATAATCCACTCTTTAATAACCCTTTATCCATTTGCCCTCAAACAAACAGTGACGCTCAAACACTTTTACATGTGGGTTTAACATAGGTCCCATATCCACCCTGAATACTAAAGCATTGCAATTAATTGCATTAATTCATAATCAGCTGTAGTTTAAGCTTTAAGAGAAGGTGGGATATGTAACCATGGATAATATTATGGATGCATTTAAATACGTGAACCTATGTATACAGCTTATTTTTACAGCAGCATGACTGAAAGTACTGATACACAGTGTATGCCATCAGTCTGTGTTACACCAGGTTTTCCATTGTAATGGTAACTGATTAACGACTCATGGGACAGACAGTTCATTTGACACTGTTTAAGCAGAGAGGCATCACTCAAACTGTAGCTTATTTCTCAAAGAGCACGGTTCTCATTGACTAGATTTGGACTCTGCTAAAGGTGCTGCTGTAAAAACTGTGCTTGTGGGGAGACTTAGCCAAAATATTTCCTTTTCTGGTTTGCTCCTGCAATTTCTGCTCTGAGTTAACGCTGGAGTCAGTCCGGTAGTTGCATGGCACCCCTGTCACTTGGTACATCGAAGGAACAATTATGCACGAAGACCGAAAACAGTAACATTTCATCCGTTCATTTGAAAGGCAGAACCTTAAATATATTCAAAGTATGAAAGACACGCACCATAAAAGTTATTCTGGCAATTCCCTCAATGAGCCGAAGCGTTAAGAAATCAAAATGAAGCTGAAGTGAAAAGATTTGTTGAAGTAGTTAGCCAAAAATCATAAAGGACATAAATATCCTTGGGTTTTTGTTGAAAGCTGACATCAAAAAGATTCGATTTATTCATGGGATTTATGGATTTTAGAGGAACAACTGGAACTTCTGTTCACAGCTCTGCAGAAGTCACAATATGTAGACTCGAGCCCGTGGAAGTTGGTTCACATTTACCATCTTTAAATGTAATTCAAATGTGATTCCTGATAAAGGGTTATTTACGATGTGTTAACCGGTTTCTGTCAGTTGAGCCATTTTTTCATGTTATGGCCACAGATTATGAATATAGCAATGATTCCAGCATCCATGGTTGTTGATCCTTTTGCGGCTGAGCCAGGTTAAGTCGCAGCTTCCGCCAGGATTTTCTTCCTGTGTGTTGAGATCAGGCTGGATCTACTGTAGCAACTCAAGGTTGAACGCTATACTCTACCCTTTCAGCGCTACTGCACACGCAAGAGCATGTAGGCACAAACACATAATGTCAGGTTTGTGAGTCAGAAACACTGAGCTGCACCTTACTTGCTTACTGTACATTTTACCAGCTCCTAAATTATCACATTTTTCCATTCTTTCAGTCCTTATCAGTGTCTCCCTGTCCCTGCTACTCCCCCCCCCGGTTAGCCTCCCATAAACTGTATGTCAAATTTTAAAGAAAGAGACCGCTAATCCACTCCGCCAGAGATACGTCAGTTTCCGTGACCCCTCTGCAAACAAAACAGCGCTGGAACCAATGGCCTGTTGTCTTCAGCAGACACGCTCATCGTAAAGCAGGAAAATATAACCAGAGACTGTCACTGAGAACGTAATGGGAGATTGTGCGCCTGTGTGTGCTGCTATATTTATCCAGGGAAGCTTTGCTGAGCACGCTTTTATTTTTTATTTTTTTAAAAGCAGTCTTTCTGCACAATGGTACAGCTGCAAATATTCACACCTGGAGACTGTTATATACAAATGTAGCCTTCTAACATGACTCCAGATTGTTGATATATGTGTGTGTGGGTGTGTGTTTGCATGTCGCGGGACGCTGGTTATATCAGTTGTTAATGAAGCAAATCTAAAAATGCGTTAGCCTATACAGTTTTGACTATTAATAACTTTATCGGTGATAAACAGATAATTTGAGTGTTTAATGTTCTCTTGCTGCCTGAAGGTAACTACTGTATGCAGTGATGACAGTGCTCCAAGGTGACTCAGTGACTGTGCGCTTGCATAATGTGGCCTTACAACAGCAACTGCATGTCAGGCTAGTAATAATGTATTTGGTTCACCTTTACAGCTTTAAGCATCAGCATAAGGCTATATGAGGCTCAGTGGAGCACTGGCATATGCTCCCCCCTCCCCTACTGTCTCTGTAGAAAAGGGGGAATATATCAGGATCGACCAGCATGCGACGTGCGGTAGAAAGCCATCTCATGCCACGCGCATTGGCACAGACTTTGGAATTAATTGCACATTGCAGTCGAGGCTGTAAGTAGCAGGACGGCGGGTGAGCGAAAATGTTCTTCTATTATTTGCTGGCCTCCTTTTAGATTTAGCACAAAGTAAAAGCAAGGCTGCCGAGTTGCGTTGTGTGAAATTCGCAGATGATTTTACCAGACAAAATCAATAAGAGTGATTTAACATCAAAAGGCGTTGTCTTACTCTTTCATCTCATTCTAATAACAGATTCAATTATTTTGAGTGTTTGTGAATATTGGGGTTTATGTCCCGACAGATGATAGATATTAAGACATGATGAATATAGTATGGTCTGTGTAATCCCTCTCTGTACTTTGAGTAGGTGGTGCAACAAGGCTTTATGACAAATGATTTCAGTCAGCTGAGCTCCCAGGACTTCACGGTCTGCTTCTGTGAGTCTGTTTGAATCACCCCTCTGTTTTCTTTGGGGATTTCATTACTAGCTGCTCTAGGTTCATTCGGGACTCCTCAAAGGCTTGACTGAACTCATTGTGCATAAAAGTTTTTGATGGCAAGCGCTACTACTTTATTCTTTTTTATCCCATTTTTCTTAACTCTGTCTCCCCTTTTTCCCTCCTCCCAACTTCTCCTACCCCCCACTAATCCCTCCCTCTATTCATCCCTTCTTCCCTGTCATGGCTCCCCTCCCCTCACTCGCTCTGTGTTTCCCGACGTCCCCTCAGGTGACATCTAGTCGTGCAGCCCAGCAGCAACAATCACAAACTGGGGCAGGGTCAGGTAAGAACTCACCTCTCCTTCTCTTCCCTACTCATCTCTGTCTCTCTTCATGGAGATGCAGTTTCTTTTATAATAAATAAATGTGGCATAGTACGAAGCACGGTGGATACACAGAGATGACATTCGGGGACACTGACAGACGTGCATGAGAATTGGAATAAAAACCTTGCTTACTAGGAGAATGTTTTCGGAGCCTGCAGTATGTATAATTTTCTCACATGTTGTATGGCTCCCCCATAATTTACTGTATAAACAAGCTGTATTGCCTCCTGCCTCTGGGACCTCTATGGTTTGGGTAAAGGATTTGGACTGCACAAGCATATGCGTATACTGTGTTGTCTTTCGCTTCATCCAGCCCGGTCTCAGTTTTTTAGAAATCACACACTGATGAACACACTGAAGACATCCCTCCACAGATTGTATTTGCGCTTTAGGATGAATACTATATATTCATCTATTCACTTTCTGATGCCTATCCAAGGCTGGGTTTTGGTGGCAGCAGGCTAAGCATGGTAGCCCAGATGTACCCTTATAGACATACACTTCCACAGGCACATATATAATCTCTCCAGTGTGTTCTCGGTTGTACGATGGGGTTGCCGACAATTGCCTGGACAACCTCCAAAGGAAAGTCCCCAAGAGCCTCCTGATTAGATACCCGGACCATGTCAGCTGGCTCCTTTCTTTGCAAAGGAGCAACAGCTCTCCTCTCAACTCCTTCCAGATGTCTGATCTCCTTAGGGTGAGACCAGCCACCCAACGGAGAAAACTCATTTTGGCTGCCTGTATCCGTGATCTCATTCTTTTGGGTGTGTGTTTGACCTCACGCTGAGAATATGAACACAGTTCTCACTCTGATCGTATAAGGGCTAGGTGGCTTATGGCCCCAGCACTACTGCACCATGCTACTTCCCAGACGCCCAGGAGGATGTGGTTGCAAGCTTTGTGTCCAAGTCCACAAAAAAAGGTGAATGGACAAACTCCTGTGTTCCCTCAAGTAACCCTGCAAGGATAAAAAGCTGGTTTAATGATCAGGACGGGATTTGTATTGCTCCTCCAGGATTTAAAGTTCGAAAACATGTTGACAACTTTATAGCACCTGCTGTCTCCAACCTTCAGGATGCATGAGAAATTCCTCTGGACATGAGAATGAAAAGACATCAGAGACTGTGGTTTGGGTTTTCCGCTCCTGTCTGGCTGAGGATTTGATGATACAATCACAGTGTCAATCATCGAACTTTGGCCTCAGGTGCTGAGGATCCCATCCAGAGACTCTGAGAGGACTGAGTTGACTGCATTGACTTCAGTGTGCCAATGTAATGTCTTTAATATCCGTAATATCTCCACAAACATATAACTTTTTACACATTTTTTGCATCTGTACACCAAATCATCAATGTCAGTCTCACCACGCTCCAAGTCGTTCTCCTGCTTTCTGTCTTGATTGTGTTTTCCTTGTTCCCCAGGTATCTACTACTCCAGCTCCACCTTACCCGCCCAGCGTGTGAGTTCCCCTCTATCTGCAGGAGGAGGCGGCTCAGGATCCGGTTCCCCCAGTAAACTCCAACGCCTGGGGTCAGCCTCTGACACGCCGGGGTACTCCACCACTCAACGCCTGCCTTCCTCCTCCTCCTCTCCCAGCAAACAGTCTCCTGCTAATCGACTGGCCAAGTCATACAGGTAGAGAGCCACGCTGACTGTGACACAAGTATTGATTTTGATATAATGTTGCTGTTGCTGATGTATAATAGAGTTTGATGGTGTTTGAAGGTGGGGATAGCATTTGGAAGAATCACTGTATTAAGCACATCTGTCTCAGTCATAGGTTGTACAGTATGAGGTGGGAGATAAACAAACATTAGTGGGAAGGGAAAATTGCCTTTGGAGTTCATTTTCCTCCAATATACGCCGACATGCAGTGAATATGAAACACACTTCACACATGATAGAGGCGCACGACAGTTTGTATGTGAGAAATGGAATGAACCGTTTAAAGTCATTATTTTATCAGATAGATTATGTTATTTTGCCCATTTGTCTTCCAGCACCACAGTTGCCGTGACAACTGCGGGAGGGGGTGGGTCTCCCCTGAGGGTCGCATCCCCACCCAACTCTACAGCGGGGGGAGGGGCCAGCTCATCATCGTCCCCTCTTCACCAGGTACCGAGTGTTGCAGGAGGGAAATGCATTGAGTGTTTGGAGCTGCATTACAACTGCTCTCGGTTATATAACAATGAATGAGACCAAGGTCATTGTGTGATTATAAACTCTGTTCCTAAAATCAATATAAAAACTGCTGAGTGACTGAATGCGTTTTATTAACGTACTGTTGTAAGAACTTCAAGGTTCATCTTGTGCGCGCAGACTCCTCCATCGCAGTCAACTCTGAGGTTTAAAGGATTAAATCAAAGGATTCAGATTTTTCCCACAACCAGTATTTGTTAAATATTAGTCCAATCTGGTTTGATAATTGTTTTAGCATTAGATTAGAATTCAATTTATTTTACCCAGTGGGCAGTTATATGGTTTTCCACTCATTTACATTGTGTTTTTACAGAGCAAATTATTCCACAGACAGTGATTTGACAGTGGCTATTATGTGCAGCATAATAGTACAAAGATTATATCTAAGTACAGTATTTACAGTGCTAATGCCCAGTCTTAGTCATTTCTGAACAGAGCTGTAATTGACAGTTGTACAGTTCTATTTAAGTATAATATTATATTGTCAGTGTATTGATTTATGTCGAGCGCCTCGGCGTTAGAGAGATTATATTCTTGTCCATTTTGTCAGATCTTTAATCGTGACAAAGAGCGGCGCAGTGCAGCTCCAGAGCAATTACAGATTGAGACATATCTTCAAACAAAAATCTATAAAAGTCAGGTTCGGTTGTGTAATCTTTTCAAACAGCATGCTATCTAAAGCTCGGTTTCTTAGGTAAATTTGTTGGATGCTTATATCCAATATCTCACAGCGTGCCATGATGAGGAGTATTTTGGGGTACTCAGCTTAAAATACATTCTCAGGTCTAAGTGGTTTGGACATGGTTTACACATAGTGCCAATTTCAATTCATAAGCCCATTTCACAAAAGTTTCTCAGTTGGCTATAGACACAAAAGTAAATTGGCAAAGTAAATTGAAAATGCAGGTGCAAACCGTTCTTGACTGAACCGCGCGAATCGAAACATATCAGTCATGTCAGCTGTTACATATTTGGCCGCCAGCGCGCTTTAATCTAACAGGAAGAAATTACACAAGTGGATAGACTTCATCCCGTACATACCGCGAGCTCATTTACAATAAAAATACTCTTGTCTTTGCAGATGAGTTCGGGCATAGGGAGCTATGCCACTCTGTCTCCCAAACGCCTGGCAGCTCACCACGCTTCTGACCAGTACAAGATCTCCCACGAACTCTACGCGACTGCTACACTGCAGAGGCCCGGCAGTCTGGCAGGTGGGAGTTCACACGCCCGCGCAGTCTCACGCGCGCGTACGCATTAAAACTAAACATGTCGGCAACTCCAACACAGTAGTTTAGTAACTTTAACTGCGTGTTATTGATTTTACTGCGGTTTGAAAGGACATATGTATCTCTCACAATGCCATTAAGTCTTTGAATGTTTGTCTGTCATTCATCCAATAACACGTGTTAACGGCGCATTTGTGCTATAAATGGGTCCATGTTACAACATCTCACTTGCAGTTAAAGAAAGGTCAAGTGTTGCAATTAAGTCTATTGAATTAGCCAATCTTTGAACAAGCACTGCACCGTGCTGTGGTCGGTGTCTTTGGGCTATACACTCCGTTCACTTGCAGCGCTTGCGCGTTCTTCACGAGAGACAGCCAAGCAGCTTTGCGGCTGCCCTTTACGAAAACAAAGTTCAAAATGAATGCGCTGGCTCCATTTGTGTACTATTAGCTTTAGTTTATGAGCAGGTCTGTTGTCACTAACAGATGGAAACGTGCTTTAAGAAGATTAAAACAAGATCTAGTTGCCGTGTCTGGGAGCTGAGTGTACTTTAATGACACTGGTCTTAGTGCAGCCCGCATTCAGTGCTCCTGCAGTTGGATTGACAAGTGAGTGGCTTTCTCTCTTGGCTCTGCAAATTTGAGTTGGCTCAAAGTCAGAGTGAAAAGGAAAATGCGCTGTGAAAACCATGTTTATGGTCCATACAGTCGTAGTTTAGCGTAAAATTTTATTTGAGAATGGCTGTTTGTGCCTGTTTAAATTAAACACTGTGCGTAGCCCGCCGTTTGAAGGCCCTTCAGTGAAGTGCCGTTCAGATTAAAAGTAGTTTGAAATAACCTTGAAATAAACTTTACGGTGATTTCGAGCACGGGAAATAGCCAAACTGCGCTTCATGTAACTGCTTTCAAATTCTCTTCTGTCTTTTGAAGTTATTTTTTCAAAGCTTTTAAGGATTTTGGAAGATCTTAATTTGTTCTTCTTTGTCTAGTTCGGCTTCCTGAACGAATACTTGGGCATTGTGTGAGCAAACTGTAACTGTGGCTTACGTAAAAGAGCTCTCCACCCTTTTTGGATGCCAGTGAATGGCCAGACTCAGACTGAGCCCTGCTACAGAACCTTACAGAAGGTTCCTCGGTTACGGCTTTTCAAACATAACTGAAATATTTGACAAGATTAATATTGATGAATCCAGGTGGCAGTGTTCTGAAGCTGCGCAGTAAGTTTAATTGATTAGCCCTTTAAACTTGAAGCGGTATTGATGAAGAACATGACCTTCATGCTTTACCCTGAGGGCACAGCTGTGATCTTGAGGCAGCGCCTGGGGTTTCATCTCTCCTGAAGACTTTAAATGAAGAAGAAAAGAAACGACTGTGCACGAACGGGTCCCCTGTGGGAAAGAGATCTCAGTCTGTGTCGCTATAATTAGCAGACCCGGGCCATTTGACTATCAGAATCCGCTTTCATGAGCTTGGACTGTCACACTATAGTTGATCATATCAGAACAATTTAAATTTTCCTTTGGACACTCACTGCTTACTTACATCGAAATCGTCTCTAATTTCTGCTACTTACTGTTTTCCCCTGCCTTGAATTGTTTGTAGATACCATTAGTCAGAGGTTTGCTTATCCCCAGTGGGTGATATCCTCCTGTAAAAAGCACAGCAGAGTTCATCTGAGTAGCCTCTTTGGAGAGGTACGTAACAGCTTCTACAGCACCTACTCTACAGTGGAGTTAAGCTGCGTAAAACTGAAATCGGCCAAAAAGGGAAATTACCAGCCCGGTCTTTCTGCATGAAATGGCCTGAATGATACAGTCCACCGTGTATAAATATTGCAATAGTGGCACAATGGCACAAGACCAAGCTGAAAAACCCCCCACAAATGACTAAGATTTTAGGTATTTAAATCTGTTAAGGAAACTGAGCTGCCTTGACATTGCTAAGGGGTTGAGAGTGGGAGCCCCAGTCACAGCAGTGATTCCTTGGATATTTAGATACATGGTTTAGATGTTTATTAAACCTGCTCTTTAGTCTTAACCTGACAGACCTCTGCTGGTAGAATTACAATAAATACTATGGTTACATAAGAAAGAGTGTAGCATCTTGTTTTTTTACTGTAGGTCTAGGTGATGTTTAGTCTGCTGTTTTTTAAGTGCACAAACAAGGCCGAGACATTAAGGGACTGGAGTTGGTTTTTACATTTTATCCTTTTTAAATATTTTACAGGATGAAACATCATGGGAGGGCAACTCGCGTCTTCCCCCCCCCCCCCCCCGCATCATCCTATCTTCTCTTCTTAAAGTTCCCTCTCCCTTTGAAAGAAAGAAGTCAGTGCTTCCACGAGTGGGCCCTTGTGAGTCAAAAAAGAAAAAAAATAAATGAATAAAGAAATAAAACCGACTCACCCAGACTTCAAAGGCGAAAGGCATGAGGGAAGAGAGGGAGCTGGGATGAGTCATGCCGTTAATGGGTGTGTCCATGACTCTAATTAGCACTCCGTCATGCATATTCTGACCAACTCTCTCTCTCTCTCTCTCTCTCTCTCTCTCTCTCTTTCTTTCTTGCTTCTTTTTCCTCATCTGTCCATCTCTAAATTCACCCAATTTCAGCTGAGCTCAATGGCTGTTGTGTAGAATTTAAGCTCTCTCCGTCTCCCTCGTCTCATTTTCTCACATCTGACTCTCTCTTCTTCGTCTTTCTGTTTGTCTTGTCTGTCCGGCTACTGCTGGCTTGCAGAGCGCGACAGGAGGCAGCCCGCATTTTCATTAGCGAGGCAGGTAAACAGGCCGCTCAGTTAACCACACTGCTAAAAGGAGGACGCAGTAAAACTCAGGAGCTTCTCTGCCACAATCACGTTCAACACAGTGAGACAAACAGCTGCTTTATTATTTGCCAGAGCAGAGGACTGGAAGTACAAGCAGGCTCTTGTTAATCCACGAGGGCGTTTGCACCACCCTACCTTGTAGCCTGTTCAATAAAAGCGGTTTAGGATATGAACAGACTCCTGCAATTCATCTTTGAAATACTCTCTGTGACTTGCCTTGCTTCATGGAGCAGTTGAGGCAAGAAGTCGAAACTGATCCAAAGCTGCAACTGAAACTACGGCCCGGCCCTGCATGCTACGGCGTGCTCTTGATCCTGCTGAGACGGCCGAGTGCCTTCACGTGCATCGATTTCTGATATGATCTGAAAGGTTGCGGGGTTCTGACTGTGTGAAGTTGATGGTGGATGCGCGCGGAGGTTTGATTCGGGAGTCTCGAAGCGCCGCACTCATCCCGCTTCATCCGCCGCAAAATCCTTGGCACGCCACTTGCCATCGACTGAGAGCTAATGCGATATGATACAGCGTCAGCTCCACTGGACCGTCTCTCTTTCTCCCAGTCACTCGTGGCTCTCTAAGTCTGTGTGTATACATGAGTATGCACGTGTCTTTT
This sequence comes from Datnioides undecimradiatus, assembly GCA_008933995.1. Lineage (NCBI taxonomy): Eukaryota > Metazoa > Chordata > Actinopteri > Lobotiformes > Datnioididae > Datnioides > Datnioides undecimradiatus. The sequence goes on from WARS01000010.1 coordinate 817,443, forward strand.
CACTACATCCTCTGCCATGTCACCCAAGCCCTGCTGCCTTGTCTTCATATTCCCCACAGCCTTCCTCTTTTCTCCTCTCTCCTGGTTTTAATTTTGCTCTCTGTGTTTTCAGAGGGAGGCCCTTACATTTGTTCTGCTGTGTAATGAACAAGTGCTTGCTGTCAAATGTCTTCCCCGTGCCCTGTGTCTGTGGGATCCCTGCCAAACACAGAGCGGGGGGGGGGGGGGGCACTTCATCTCATCATTTTATAGCTGACGACCAGCAATGTGTTCCGTGGAGATTAAAAAAATGAAATACAGAGGCATCCCTCTCTCTCTGTTTCTCGCTCTCTCTCGTCTTTGTCTCTTGATCTTTGCCTGTTCCTTCCTATCGGCCGCGTTGCTGCGCATGTTTCTCTGTCGCTGTGTTTTGACACACCTGAAACGCGCACCATCACCCTCATCTGTTCGCTGTGTAAACGGTGTGCTGTCTGTCATGTGGCATTCTGTAGATGTGCACAGGGAGCACGGACACGTCTGAAAACAGTGGTTCATCCACCTGGTTCCTTTTCCTTCCGCTTCTTTTCCATTTTCTGCATGAAATTGCAACCTATCTTCATTTTTCCTAACCTCCTTACATCTTTTTTTTTTTTTTTTCTCCCCCTCTCTCCTTTCTGCAGGCTCTCGCGGCTCTTACAGTAGTCAGCACAGTCAGGAGCCCCTTCGGCCCTTGGGGTCCCCGGAGCACCACATAGATCCCATCTATGAAGAGCGTGTCTACCACAACAAGGGCCCCATGAGGAGCCTTAGCCAGAGCCAGGGCCCGGACACAGGCCCCTATCGCAACAACACTGGTAAGACTCTCTCTGCCCTTGTTATTATTATTCATTAACTTGTACATATCTTACATATCACATCAACTTCTCAGAAGACTTTGTCGTAGGCGTGCGTCTTGATTAGACCCCCTCCTCTGCAGATGCTGCAGACAGACAGTACATGAACTGTATAATGGAGCTGTGAGAAACTTATATGAGGAGGGGAAAGACGTCTTCATTAGGCGTTTGATTTACGTCTCTTTACATTATATTTTTTCAGTCACTCACACAGCATGCGTCCACCCTCAGGTTAATAGACGCTTGCTTACCCAGTGTCAGGTTATTTGACACACACGCAGCGACATTAACGTCAGAGCTCTTTGCCCGTTTTAGTAAATGCTTCTTCTTGACGCTTTGTCGCCAGTTCCACGTTCACACTTCCAGCAGCTGCAGCCAACCCGCGGACGACTGGAGAAAATGCATGAGAGAAAGTAAAGAGCTAGGAGTGTTGAAAAACCCATCAGCGACCCTTTTGTTATTTATAAAGTACACACTCTCTGTGGGTTATTTTTTTCAGTTGGAAATGAAGCACAGCTGGGGACATTTTCTATCAAACTCAGACACACTCATTCTCACCCGCTCCCTCCGTAACTCCATTGTTGCCAGCAATGTATTTTTAATAGGGCCTCATTGAGCTTATCTCAATGTGGGTTTAGGTACGCCATGTTAATCCCATTACCGTATCATACCCACATGAAAACACCCAAGTCGGTCACGCTACGTTCACAGCTCCCTCGATGTCATTAACCAGCCTAGCCTTAATAGCTATCATTAGCATTTGGGTCAGAATCATAGCAGTAAATATGCCACTCCAGACCAGCGTTTGAATTGATCAGTTTGACTCACTTGAAAGGAGTGAGAATTGCCTTAAAGCGCAGAGCATAGCTTTTTGAAGCACATTTCAGAGTTGGGGGGGGGGGGTCATACGGTTTGCTCCTTTTCTTTTCTGGGAAATCGCTTTGATTACTGTCAGTGAAACAGTGCACACAGCGATAGGATTGTCTTTGCAAGCAGGAATTAATTAAATAAGTGCGCTTCAGAAGTGTACAGAGAGGATCCAGTCTTATCTATAATTTACTGTGCCTTGTATTTGTAGTTTCAATAGATGGGTATAAGAAAACTCACAAAGGAAATTTGCACTGCAGCTACAAAAATCAATAGACTTTGGATTAGACCATGTACATTTAATTGCAACGCTTGAGGTTTACAATACTCCTCTCCTATGATACAGTATTTTAATAGATTGTCTCGTGTCGTTTGAGCTCAGTTCTCCATCAGAGAGCAGCAGCGTGAGCTTTTTCCACTCCGTACACAGTTTTAACCTTAGCGTGCCCGGCTCGCGCAGCTGCACTGGCAAATCGACACACCGAACATGAGCCGCACCTTGAAGCCACCGGGCCGTTGAATTAAAGCTCGGCCCTATGTTTCAAAAGTCACATGAATAGCAAGCGCAGCGACTAGGAGGCTGTCTAATAAGAATTCATAATGCACAGAGTGATAGCACATAGTGAACTGATAAGGGCCGCGCTGACATGGTGAGCGGTAAGTCATTAATTATGTCATTGTGCCTTTTCTTGGCAATGGCAGCCTCACATTATTGGTTCATTAAGCTGGCATGGATCAACGTAATTAATGCTATAAGTCATTCCTTCGGTGGAAAGAGAAGGGAGACGCGTGTGAGTGTATTTCACGCCAAAATTTGCCAAGCTGTAGTCAGCGGGCCTCCTACAGCATATACAGTGCACAGTTTCAGGCTAATTCGACGGCAGTTTAAACAAAGCACTCGCAGCCAAATGAAGCTCGCAGTATTCGTTGAGAGCGTGGGCCACCACATTACTTAACTAGACACTTAACAATGAAGAGGAGCGGCATGATACAACAAAAGCAATTTAAGGGACTATAATTGTACACGCGGCGTTTTATTACACTGGCTGTTTCCTGACCCAGTTTAGGACAGAGAGACAAGAGCAGAGACACAGGAAGCGAACAGGACGCGAAGAAAAAGCACAGTGAAGCAGAGACACAGTGGGTCAAGGCTAATTTAGTCAAATTTGGTAAGTTTGTCGAAGGTAAATGTCTGGTTAGCGGCCAAATTAAGCAGCTGCTTAAGTGCTGCGTTGTCTTTGGCTCAATCAACTCAATACACAGACACCCACAGTAGTTTTTTTTTTTTTTTGTGGATTTGCTTTTTGCGTCTGCCCTCAGCCTCCTCCATCGGGTAAAAACACCGACAAACAAACAGACCTGTAATCTAAGGAAGTCTGCTGGCATTTTCCCGAAGCGGACAGCGGTTTGACAACACGCCTGACAGTTCAGTCGGCTCCAGTTTAGAACGGCGTCGACTGGTCAACCTGTCCGTCACAGCTCGGTGCGCTTCTGCGTTCATCGTTGCCCTGAGTGTAACTGTGGATTTACATCATTGTCACCACCTTTAAAGAAAGCGTAGGAAATCCAAAAACACGTTGCGGCTAAATGTCTGCCCCACTGTTGTGACTGTGTGTGTACCGTACGTCTGTATCTTGACAGAGCCTCACATGCAAACACCCTTCCTTCAGTTCGTCTTGCTGACTGCTGTTTGCACCCTCCACCCTATCCAGTGCACACACACACACACACACACACACATCTAAGCACAGAACAATGTTATTTTACAAGTGCGAGTGTGTATTTGTGTGTTGTTTTGCAGTGTGCATGTGTGGAGGCGGTGGCGCGCAGTGTTTCATTCTTGGATTAAACCAGGCCAGCGCCCCAGAGGACTGCAGGTTAATGTGGCCTATTTCAAGCGTTTATTCCTGCATGGTCACAGTGTCTCCGATGCGCAAACGTGCATACACACGCACCCCCGGGTACAAAGACGAATCGCAGCGAGAAAAAGCCTCAGGATTCGGTTTGCACGTTGGTTTACTCTTCCAAAAAGACACCGTCAGCCGAGAGTCTGTGGCTTCGCTTTCCCGTCTTTTTTATTTTTATAGTCCTTCTACTTCTGACATCGGCCTCCCTCCCCAGTCTCTCACCATCTGTGTCATTATCTGCTTTCTATTTTTAAATGTATGGCTACGTTTCTTTTTCTTTTATTTCCTTCTCCTTTATCTAATCTATTATAGTTTCTATTAATTCAGAGGACATTGCACGTCAGTGAAATGCTCTGCTTTAACTCCTTCACCTTCTTCCATGCCCTCCTTCTCTCCTCTTCCTTCCAACTTTCCTCTGACCTGCCCTCGTTGTTTTCTCCCACTTTCGCCCTCCCTTCCTCCCTCTGCTCTTACCTCCTTCTGCCTTCTTCATGAAAGCTATCTTGGCCTGTATTAATGACTCTGACCACTGGGAATAACAGCGGCTCTGAATGGATGTGGCACTTTTTCTCTTTAATAGCCTATCATCAGACCCGCACGTAGCTCAGGTGGCGACAGCGAGAATGGGTAGATTCACTGCCACGGCTATTTTTCAGGTGCATCTCGTAGCCAGGTTGAACTATTGCGGTTGATAAGGGGTGTTGGGTAGTTTAGCATTGCTCCCTCCAGTATCTTAGGAGGGGGCAGACACAAATTCCCACAATTCATTAATCATTAAGCAGCGCCAAGTCATAAAGGGTATATTTTCTCATTAAACAGAATCAGATAACAAATGATGCAGAGCTGTTCGGGGGAAAATGAGGAATTTGCATGTTGTGTTTTATATCAGTCACATTTTCCATCACTAGATAAACACTATACTGGTTAGTCTGGTTCGTTGAGTTCATGTCTTGTCACCTGCCAACGGATGCTTTATCCTGCATCCATTTAAAAACATATTCCTGGATATTAGAGGGGGAGCAGCTCTCAGGTCTCTATGAAAGTTATTTTATCAGGAGGTTTTACAGAGATTTTCAGTATATCTGTGTAAATTCTTGGCATAATCTGTAAGGTTTGGGGCATATCTTTTTATCTTTTTGGTCTGATGCAGCATCGTCTCTGCCTCAGTCTCCCAGTATTTCATGTTCCTGTGGCTCTTTTTCTAAATGAGGATGGATTTTAGCAGATAATGATTGTTTTGTTAACCTAGAGTTTTTTATTTTGCTCTCCATTTTTGGATAAATGCAGTAAAGGTTGTTGTGCTACGGATCGCAGTGAGCGTGAACACACAATTAAATTTATGCAGCTCCCAGGACAAAGGACTGTTACATAAGCACCAGGGTGTGTTTAAGTGTGTGTTATGATGTTTGTCAAAACCAAAGTGGGCTTTTTCTTGCTTGAAGTTGCAGCTCTATGACACTATGCACACGTACAGTGCACACGTGCAGTAAGAAGGAGAGAAAGAAACATGGATGAGACTTTGCATCAAACCATTAAACCAATCTGCTTTCCCCTTTAAATCTGCTGTGTTCCTTCTGTAATGAGATCTGACACCCTAATGAGGGGGACAGAACAGAGAGAGAGTGATGGAGGAGAGACATGAGAGCGAGAAAACAAGCCCAAGAGAGTATGGAGGGACGGATAAAGACGAAAAGGACTTGAGAGAGGCTGCAGTTACTGTGCGTCCTTTTACCAGGAGGCAGGAAAAGTTCAGGGCACCTTTTAAAGAGAAAAAGTGACGGATCCTTGAAAAAGGAAGAAGAAGTAGGCTCACTTTCATCTGGCACGTGTCCTCTGGTGTCCAAATGTGGTTTATAATGCTAATTTTAGTCACTTGAGCTGTGAGAGTGATGGAATAATGTTTAAACATCATTTGCAGCTTGTTTTAAGACATGACACGCTCACAACATATTGTATACCTAGAAAATATGTGATTAAATGTATGTAGCAAAATGTCAAGTGCAGTGAAGCTGTTTTGCACCAATTATTGCCAGTGCATTGGAGATTTATCAGTCTCAATAGAACTGAATCCCCTTTTTTTTAAAAAAAAAAATCAATTAGTGTCCGATAAAACCTCAGCGCAGGAAACAAAAGCACTGCGGCACTGTTAGACCGCTTGGCTGAAGCATCTCCCCAGTTACTCTAGTGTGTCAGTCACCAGGCTCTGCCCGTCACCAGATTAGATTAGGTTTGTTTGGCCAGGATCAATTTCAGCTTGGCCCCTGATCCTGCTGGTCTTTTAATGAACCCACTGTCTTTTGAACACCAGTAAAGAAAGTGTTGTGGATTTACACTTACTTATAAAGTCATGTTTGCACCGCTGTGAAAACGTATCTATCTGTCGTAGCTATCTATAAATAGAAGTCCATGTCTAATATTAATTTAGTTGAAGGTCAATTTGATATTAAAATTTATAAACTAAGAGGAGAAGGGGCTAAGGAAGGAAGGAAGGAAGGAAGCCAGGAAGTGAAAATTGATTTATTTCTTCGCATTTACAGCTATTTTTTTATGCTGCAGTCAGATTTTTTAACGCCCAACAGTGACTGGCAATAATTTGTGACCTGCAGTTCTATTCAGCTAAGTGGACAACAACTCAATTTATAAGTTGAATGCAGGTGATTTATACTGTGGCTTTAACTTGCACAGTATTCACAGAGAGTTTTTGCTGAAGCCTCAGAAAGCTTTAATTACCAGCTCAAAGCATCTGACTTACTTTACAGATCAGCACAAATTCTTCCCCTTGCGAAAACATATGGCACTTCCTAAATGTAGGTTTGAGTCAAGTTGGTGCTAGTTGCCCTGCAGCACCTTCACACATGCTCACACACACGCGCCACCAAGACTGTTCATACGGGGTAAACGCATGCACAGAGCATGCACGCGAACACACGGACATAAACACATCCCGCTTGTGTCTCATGCTGTCTCAGTTTACACGATTAGCATATTCTCTGTTCTGTCGGCGGTAATGAATTCATAGCCGTAGAAAGAAACATTCATTTGTTTTCGTCCTCGGAGATCACGCGGATAAATTTGAAGTCAGCACAAAAGCGGCGTCGACTGTCTCCATCAGACGAAAAGAAAGGTTCATATCTGCTGTTTAAAGCGCGTTGAAGTCATTAATTGATTCACACCTTATCGCTGTATACATTATCACTTCTGCGCTTGCTCTTTTTCTCCCTATTGTTCCTTATCAAACGGCAAATATGTGTAAATAACCTGGCCTCACAGTGGTGTAATACGTGGCATCAGCAATCCCTTCGAGAGCGCCGTGAGAAGCACCTTTTAGCCCCCCTATCTCATAAACTTGTTTCGGCGTCACTCCATTATTCAGGCTGAATCAAGCTCAAATGTGCTGTGTTAGTAAGTCATGTTCAAGTTAAGCGTGGCATCCATCCATTTGCTGTCCCACTTATCTTATTCAGGGTCGTGGGGGGTGGGGGCCTGCAGCTTATTTCAGCGCACAGTGGGCGAGAGGCAGCGTGCATACAGGAGGGGAAATCCACATTGCACCTAGGTAATAAAGAGTAGACTCCACCGAACCTGCGTGTCTTTGGAGAGCAGGAGGAAAAGAGGAGCGTCTGGAAGGAAACCCACCGAAACACATACAGAATGCCGCAGATTCAGATCCACGAGGCAGAACTGAGCCACCATGTTTAGTATAGTTACTGTTAACCACAAATATATGATTGGTTGCATCTCGTCTGTCGTCAGATGCTCAATTTTCAATATGAAGATCAATAAAAAGAAAAAAAAAAGATTTCCTGCTGCAGTTTGTACCACGAAGTTTGAAAAATAAGATTCAACCTGCTCACAGTGGAAACGCCACGCAGCGGCAAGCGGACGATGCAAATTTAACATTATGCTAATGTGTGAAAAGGCGAGCCAAGGCAGGTTTACTTGTACAACACTTATTAACAGCGACGCAATTTCGAGCGCAACACGAGACATAACAAGACACCGAGACAAGATATGAAACACAAGGCAATATTAAGAAGGGAATACCGAAAAAATGACGGTGGTAATTAGCTGAAATCAGTTTGTTTCAGGCATTTTTCAGCTGAGACCAGCCTGCCAAATGTCTTTAAACCACAATTTTTATTTTCTGCCATACGTTTGCACGTCATGTTTCAGTCGTAATGGAGAGCCCTTCGCTTGGCAAGAAAGGAAGCTCATTTTTATATGACTTTCACTATTGTCCTTCCACAGTATGAACATTTAGCAGCAGCCACTGGCCCAGAGCCCCTGCTGTGTCTAAGTGGCACGCTTGGAGAAAGACATGGCACCTTGACTCATAGAGACAAGTTTCCAACAGCTCCCACACTGTAAAACGCAGTATACTTGATATTGAAAGTGCAATGGAGGGCATTTGTTTGTGTGTGTGTGTGTGTGTGTGTGTGTGCGTGTGTGCGTGCATGGCCTCCAGTGCTTCCAGCTCAGGAACATCAAGAGCTCTGTGTTGGCCAGGAGGCTCTCCCAGGGATAAACAGAGGGAGAAACTAATCCTTACTCTCCTCCACATCCAAGCAGCGCGGGTGTTTGCGAGTGTGCGTTTGTGCGCGCGTGCGTCGTCCGTGCTCTGCTGTAGGCAAGGTTGTACGTGCGTGCCGTTGCATGACCTTAAAGCATTAGAAAAAAGATGTCTTACATGCACACATGTTTAGTCCATGTCAATCACTCGCATATTTAGAAATTTCAGCGCGCTTGTCTGTGCGTGTCTGCGCGGGAGTGTGCATGTGAGGGAGATAGAGACTGTACTGAGGGGTTTTGTGTAATCGTGCTGAGCACTGAAGCGTGTCGAGAGAAAGGACATGTCCTCGGCTCTGATCACATAGTCTACTACAACCACAATAGAGGGAGAGAGATAGTGAGACAGAGGGGTGTTAGGGAAGAAAGGGAGAGAAAAACATGAAATGAATGGATGATGGAGAGAGGATGACACATGGAAAAATGGAGAAAAACAAGGGAGGGAGGACGGGGATTGAAAGGGGAGAGCTCGGAAGAGAGAAAAGATGGATGGAGGTATAGACAGAGGGGGACAGATGGAGAGGGGGGAAGAAAGAAGTAAGGAGAGGAGAAAAGGGCAAGGGAGTGATGAAGAAAGAGAGAGTGACAGAGACAGAGTGGGACTGAAAGAAATGGAGGCAGATGAAAGAACGTGGAGGGAGGATGGACATGGAAAGCTCGGAGGATTGGTTTGATCTCCCTCTAGTTTTTTTTTTTTTCCTCCCTCTCCCTATCTCTCCCTCCCTCCCCGCCTCCTCCCTCCTCCTGTTTTCCTCCATCTCTTGTACATACAGCGAGGGCTCCCTCGTCTCGGCAGCCCAAAGAAAAAGTCAGCCCCGCTCTAGGCTAGCTGGCCCCTCAGCCGGCTGGCTAATTGCAGAGGTATCACTGTGTCAAATGACTAATAGAGTTTCCCTTCCCGTCGCTAATCTGCCAGCAGGAGCACAGCCGCGATTTGTTTACTCTATGCCGAAGCAAGGGAATACAAAGACACACCCGCCCTTTTATTTCCTCCCAAACACAATTTCACGCCGCCAGAGCGTTAGGTGTGAGAGGTGTTAGTGGAGCGCGCGCGCGCGTGTGTGCGTGTGTGTGTGTGTGTGTGTCGGTTTCTACACACGAGGCGCATTTCACAGTTTAATATTTCATGAAACAGCACAGTGAGTTCGCCTCCGTGCTGGTCTTTAACAAATTCATAAAAGACCCAACCTCTCACACTCATGCACGTTCCGGTTTGTCTCTCCACATTTGTGAGGACCACTCGTTTTCATGTCGTACTTCATAATCCCAAACCTAAACCTGCAATGTAAATAGGATGCTTGATTCCAATCTTAAACCTTAACAGGTAAGAACTAAACTAGTGTGTTAAAGCCAAAAATGTCTAGTCCGGTTCTCACAAAGACACGAATGCAAGCACACGTACACAGAGGCATAAACAGGCGCCCACATACTGACTTTTACCAGGGAATATTGGCCCCAAAGGTCAAGTCATCAGTCAGAGCACGCCATTACCAGAGCAAATGATAAATTCAGCAGCACTCCATTTACTTAGGGTAGGAGAGGAGGAGCGGGCCGAAAGACGGAGTGAAGGAAATGGTATGCGTGAAACAAAAGCGCGGGAACTTATTTTGGGGGACGTCTCTGTCTTTTATATTCCTACCATCTCTATCATTCGTGCTTTCTATCCTTTTTTTTTTGACTCGCGCCCAAGGACATTCCTATTCAGTGGTCACAGCGCAGGCTATGAAAATAATTTGGCGCTCTTCTTTTTGTGTGTGTGTGTGTGTTTTCCGTCTCTCTCCTTTTCACTGCCCTCCCACCCTCTCTTTGGCTCCCGGGTCCGTCCTGTGTGGGTGTCAAGTCTCTCGATGAGGGCGCGCTGACACTGGTGGTGTTAGCCTAAAGCCCCCCGCTACTAATGAGACGTTCAGAAAGACAGACACAGCGCAGGCACCGTTCGGAGAGTACAGAAAAAGACTGGGATTTGTTTCTGATGGGAGTCACTGTGCTTCATTACCCCCCCCCCCCGTACCCTCAGTTCTAGGCGGCTGTACTGTCGCTAACTCCACCGCCTCTTGTTGTCCTCCCTCCGGCGCCTGGTTTGGCTCTTTTCTAAACTGCAGCTCCGTCCCTCGTCTCTCAGCTGTTCCTCTCATTTTCCCAGGCTCTCTCTGCTGTTATTCTTTCCCCCCGCCTAATTCTTTGGATCTTTGTCAAATTTGGGGCATCGGTAGAAGAGCTCACACAACCTTTTGCCTCATGGGCATTGCATGGCAAAGTCTGAAAGTTGGATTTTTCACCGTCTGGCTGGCAAAGGATTTTTTGTTAACCTGATTTTAGAGTTAGGAAATAAAAATATGCTAATGCAGTTACATCATCCGAAAGGTTTCTTGTGCCTCTGGTGGGCCGACTAATGGAGTTTAACCAGATTTGGTGAGAGGAATTTCAATAAGAGCTTTGGAAAATGATTGTTAAGGATTGGCTTAATCTGTTTCATGTACCAAATACGTGAGGCGGATCAGACGTGTGTGTGTGTGTGTGTGTGTGTCAGAGGGAGAGCGAGAGAGGTGAAGAAGAGCGAGATAAGAGGGTTTCGAAGGTCAAGTAAATGCCACCACTCAAGACAGCACTAAAGAGCAAGTTTGTTGGTCACATAACGATGAGACGCTCGAACTCAGCGCAGGAGCTCGCATTTACACAGCCTCAGTTCCTGTGTTTATTCAGTCGTTACGTGTGCAGGGGTTTATGTTACGTGTAAAATGCGTGTGTTTACACGCGTCCTCGCTCCTGTGCGCTTTATGAGATGCATGGGAATGCTTGTGTCCGGGGGCCACGTGTGTGTTTGTTAAGCGCGTGCGCGTTCTAGTTTTTGCTCACCTTCCCATCCGGCCTTGTTTTTAAAGGCTAATTCTCTTGGTAAGAGAAGGTGCATTGGCTCGTGTTAAAGCCCCGGTCGAGCACACGGCCGCTTATTGATTTCAAGACTCCGTGATTTATCTGGTACTCCCTGAAGAACGCATTTATGGTGTTTTTGCATGTGTGTACCTGTGGGGTCTCTGTGTACACATACCTTGGTCCTAATGACAGATGAGATGGATTCACCCCCCCCCCCACACACACACACACCGTCTGTCTCAGTGTTTTTACAGCCAGAGAAACGAGCCCCCCAGACTCACATTAACACCTTGATATATCACCGATCCGCTGCTCCAACACGATGGGGAGGAAAGGTGACAGCTACTGTGCCCCTGCAGGCTGCTTACATCGCAGAGCAAATCCCCATTCAATTTCCATTTCACTCATAAGAGAGATACCACGGCGTTTCATTTTTTTTTTAACTTTTTTTCTTTTATGTATTTCTTTAGCCCTTATTGCTCACCAGGCAGATGTCTCACAGTGCTGGGGGGGGGCAAAGTTTCTGCGATCGTCCTCTAGCTACCAGCAAAAGAGGCTTACGAGCAAAGTTTTCGTTTTTCATTGCATGGGCTAATGAGTCGTTTGAGTGACAAAGCTAACACTGTTAGCAAACCCTCGGTGTCACGGAAACAGTTGCTGAAGAAGGGTTTTACTCGGCTACTGTACATCGCACAGAGTTAGAGCAATGTGCTAAGTTGGTGTGACGTCCTTCTGCTTGCTGAAGTCTACTCTATGAAATTAGATTGAACTATTTTATCGTGACTTGTTTGTATTTTTTATTTTAAAAAATGACAAAATATGGTTTTAGCACCATAATGTCAGTGCTCTTAGCTAGTTTATCCTAATTCTATGTATTACGTGTTTTTATTTATTTCAGTAGTTTGTACAGTAGTTTCAAACTTTGCCGAACTTTTGTCATTTTGTCTCTTTTCTCTCTTCAATCCTTCCCTCTGTTGAACATCGGTCCTCGTTGGTAATCCCGGGCATGTGGCCAATATTTATCCATCCATATGGAGACGTGGTTGTTTTCCCAACAACCTTTTCAACTCTGTGCCTGCCTTCTCTCCTCTCCTCTCTCTCCTCCTGTCCTTCACCCCTCACCTTTCCTTTTGTCCTCTCCTCTCCTCTTCTCCTTCGGTTTCCTCCTTTGCCCTGTAGACCTGACCCAGCGTGTCCATGACCAGGTCCTAAGTTATGTCCTCTGTCCCTACTTTCCCGCCATAGCTCCCTCCTCCCCTGGTGTCGACTCCGCCCCTTTGCAGCGCACAGGAAGTCACGGCACGGGGACAGGAAACTACAGCCGCGGCGGGACCAACAACTATGCCACGGTGGGACCAGGCTACACCTCGAGCGGGGGTGGAGGAGACTTGTACGGCTCAGACCCCTATGTGGCGGACCCATACCGCACCCTGCAGTACTGCCCCTCGGTGGTGGAATCACCCTACAGCAAGTCTGGACCCGCCCTGCCACCTGAAGGCAGCCTGCAGCGTTCACCTTCCATCGACTCTATTCAGAAAGACCCCAGGTAGGATGAGAGGGCTGCGTGGGGACGTGTTGGTGTGCGTACAGTCTGCGTGTTTTGGAGTGTATTCAAACACAATGTGCGTTTTGAATGCATATATATTACTGCATTTGTGAGGACACTGACTGTGTCCATGTCCTTTCCCTGGAGGCTTAAACAGGCTTTCATCTAACGGGCGGCCCCTGCTTTATGAAGAGCTCACACAGATCCACACAGCACGTGACAGCACACACACTGACATACATACATACACACACAGATCAATATTTCTGCCACAGCACCAGTGAGCCCGTCCAGGTGACATCCTTTGACCTGTGTGTGCTTATTGATCAGAGCGTCCCACTCATTGAAACATCACTTCATTTCTGACCTCCCATTGGTTCATATTGATGTCAAACATGTCTGAGGCTAAATACATATAATTTACAGAGAATGTGTCCCAAATCACTTTTTATAATGGTCGGTAGATTTTGCTAAAATGGTCATTTGTGTACCTGCCCCAGTGGGTAATTATCTACTAATCTAATTTCTCTCTAGTATTAATATCAGTGTATCGATATTCAATGAATAATATTAATTTAGGACATAGTTAATACAGCTACATATACATTTATATTTCACATACATGCAAGGATCTGCATTGATCTGGGCGTGTTGCTTTGGTTTATTGGTGCGAGGATGAGATATAATCCGGGAAGGCTGGTTTGACTCACAGATTCATAAGTTTGCAGGCTCATCAGATGCCAAAATACTGCACGGCGCCGTATATTGCCACAAGGAAGGATTTTTACAACTCCCAAAAGTTCACCTGAACAACAATCACTTCATCTTCCGTCTAGACAGTCTTGTGGAAAACAGCAACATTACCGTGTTTACCTTCCAAAGTCGTGCACCGGGTACGCAAAGTAACAGCGTTTGCTTAGGTTCGATCCAGCCCGCTCAGTACGTCGGCAGGTGGTGTCACGTTGCGAGTCATGTGGAACTTTTTCTGCCAGGTGACTCTGCTCGTCGCTGCCTTTGCGCTCTGGATTTGACCCCAGTGAAAACACAAAACCGTTAAGAAAGAACAAGTAATGAAACACAGCGTTTCTCCCGTGACTTACCGGCTGCTTTAGAAGCTCCATTTCGCCCGCCTTCCTGTCATGCTGCGTGTAAAAGAGTCCTACTGGGCTGTGATCACTTCCATCCTCTTGTCTCCGCAATTAAGCAAAGCTCACTCTCCCCCCACTTTATTTATATATATTTCACAGGACCCTTGATGTATAATTCCTTTAATTAAAGAGCGAGAGGGACTGAGACGTGCGCGGATCAAGCCTCGGCAGCAGCTGTCAATCACGGGAGAGGGAGACAGGGAGAGAATGGGCGAGAGAGACAGCGAAAGAGATGGCAGAGAGTGAGAGTGAGACGATAGGACTGAATGATATAAAACAAAAGAGGAAGAATGGCCGAATGAGATGCGCGCAGCCAGATAAAGGTCGGTCCTTCTCAGGATTACTCAATGCTGTGCAGGATCTGATGAACAGGCCACGGTGCTTTATTATAAAGGTGACTGACTGGCTCAAGGCTGCGTTCTTGTTTCACACAAACACGAATTATCTCCGATGTTCCCGCTCAATAAAAAAATTATTTATAAGTTGGATTTGATTTTGCAAAATAAAACAGACTTTTAAAAATGATATTTACTTTGTTGTTTTATTGACAGTTCAAATAAACGCTCTCCATTTTTATATTCGCACCAAGTTTGCGAAACCTTTGTTGTCTGCGCTCGGCGGCAGCTTGTTGTCTCCGCTGTGTTCTTCATACACAAAGCGGATTCGTCCTGGATTCAGCGAGAGGCAAAGCAGTAATATGTGGTCTGTTTCCTGTAAAGTACAACTATACCAGCCAGCTTCGTGACCAAGGCACATTTTTCACACGGTAACAATATAAACAGTCGCAACAGGAAGTAGAAATAAGTTTTTCAAAGGGATCCTTTGGAGAGGAGAAGCAGGAGGTGAACACAGGTCACACAGATAAGGAGCAACCTTACGGATTGCAGTATCACACATTCATACTCAAAGTGCATTCACCGAGAGAAGATGACTGTGGCAGTATATAATGAAAGAGGAGGGGGAAACATAATGTCATGCGCATCAGAGAGCCTGAAATTTGAATGCTCATTAAGGGATAATCCTGCAGAATTATTAATGTATTTATAAAGCTGCGGAGATCAGATTTTGTTTTCATACAGCAGGTCGTCTGCTGCCATTTACTGCTGCGCAATATGGGAGACAGCTTTTAAATCTTTGCTGCTTTTACTGTCTAATCTTTGAACAAAGGCAGCGAAAAACATTTAAAAGTTAATTGCACTGCTTTTACACAAATTGACAGACTGCAAATATCTTTGTCTTATACTGCTGAATGTGTACCTGTGGGGCATGCGTTTTGTTATCGCTACCATTCACATCGTTCCTTCCCGAATCCTTTTCAAACTATTCTTTATATATAAGCTCTGAAAACCAAACCGACTAACACGGCATTTTTAATTTATTTTAATCTGACAAGTGTTTGGTAAGTGAAGCCAACTGACGGCTTAATGTTTGTCGTAACTTTGTTACGTTTTAAAACTGAGGCACCGCGGGTAGCGTGGTAGCTGGTTTAGGACCTCAAATCAATTTGCATCAACATGCAAGAAAGTGTTTATTACAGGCCCGCTGGAGTCGTTAACGAGGACACATAAGAAATCACTTTGTTCCTCTTCCTGCTTCGAGCTTCATACGCTGCATGCACCAGGCGGAGATGCCGTTTCTCCTCCTGGTGCACTTTATTTTAGGCGATAAACCACACTTTACCTCTATTAAAGAAATGCAGCCATTTTGTACTTGGTTCCACTGTTTTGAGAGCTTTTCTGTGTGTTGAACACCCCCCCCCCCCCCCTTCACAGAGCTCAATAAAACCTTATTTAATTAAAAGTTAAGTTTTTTTAAATGCAGACTTTACAGGCTGGGGTCTGGTGGTATGAATATGCTTTTGACTCAGTGTGTTGTTTGCTTTCGTTAATTCTGGCAAACCGTGACCTCGAACCCCAGGTAGCCAAAGTGCATAAAACCTGAAAAGAGAAGCTAATGAGTGGATTTTCAGAACAACACAATGCACCGGTCGTAAACATGACCACACTCTTCTGACTGCACCTACAACAAGACAATGAACGCTTTCGCCTAAAGTGCGCTCCGTGTTTTGAAGGGTTAGCGTGGATTAACCAGACTAACTCACTGGGGCAGCGGTAGACCAGCAACTCCCGTTATTGCTAATGTGTATGTGCTAACGTTTAGAGAATGTGCAACAGGTTGTGTATATGCACACGCAGATATACTCGCATATGCGACATATTTGTTGCTAAATCTGACTTATGGTTTTTGGATTTTAAAGAAATGGCACGATGAACGACACCTATTAACAAATATTAGCTGAATTGCTTATTTTACGCTTTGGAGGGGTTAACAGGATTAGCTTTTCTAAATGCAGCGTAATGTTGAAACTGCAAATGGCATGGCTTATGTTCTAAGCGAGATGCAACGGCACGTTTCTATCGCTCTCGCATTAGTGCAATATGAAAAGCTGCTCTTTATCAGCTGGAACAAAAAGCCCATTCATTTGACTTTTATCTGTCCTTAAATTCCTGTTGTCCTCTGCTGTTCTGTGTGTTTTTAATTGGCCTTAACTTCAGCTCAGAGGTATACAACATATCTTTGAATCCTCACACTCTATGCGATCCATTACTTTGCTTTATATCATATCACACATTTCTCTTCGCCGTGAGGTTAAATGGCCTCCTACTCAAACTTCACTCTCTCCCTTGCCGTAATTGGATCTAGCTGAGCTAACATGAAGTGCTAAATGAGTTAGCAGCAATTAGAGACAAGGAACACTCTTGAGTGAGGGCAGAGGTTATGTCTGTGTGTGTGCTAATGTCTGTGTAAGAGTACAGTGTATGCTTAGTATACGACTATCTATTCTTTATATAATTCATCAGCATATTCTGTGCCATAAGTTGTGTCTGGCGCTGTATTATACTGTGTGTGTGCGTGCTTGTGCGTGCACTGCAGCCAGTAACACAGTTAGGGGCCATTACTGTTGCAGAAGAGTGAGCGCAATAGAGCAGAGGTGAGGACAGCGACACAAAGAGAAAACTCAATAACCGCTAATGGATGGGAGTGAGAGGAGGAGGAAGAAAAGGGAGATAAGGGGAGGGAGGAGGGATGGAAGGAGGGAGTGGTGAAGATGAAGCTGAAGTGAGGGAGGCAGATGAGCACAGCGGAAGAGCAGGAAGGGAAGAAAGGAGTCGCACGCAGAGAGGAGACCGGGAAATAAAGGGAGGAGGGGAATTTGGTAGAGAGGGGAATAATTGAGGGTGGTGGATGGAAGGAGGTAAAGATGGAGGGAGGTGAATAAATAGAAGAATAATGGAGCAGAAGTGAGGAGAGGGTCAGGGCGTAATGCAGACAAGTGTCACCCTTTACTGTTCTGTTTGTGTGTTTTCCTTTTAACTGTCAAATCTCACCCCGGCCGAGTTTGACTCTTCAATTGAATATTAAACAAAATGTCGGGGAGCAAGATGAGGAGGAGACTGTTCAACACAGGCCTGCAGAACCAATAAAAGGGTGGGTGGGGGGGGGATCCAATAATGAAGGATGTAAAACAGGAATAAATAACAGTGATTGGGAGAATCTTAAGCGAGGGAAGAAGCACAGAGAGACATTTGTTTAGGGAATAAGGGAGACGTACCTTTAGGGATCGAAGAAAGTAGGGGAGCAGATTAGTGTTCTGTGATCAAGGAAGGGGGGTGGTGTTGCAGACCCAAGGGTTTGTGTTACAAAGCTTTGGAGGCGAGGAAGCAAGGAGGAAAATGAAAAAACATCACGTAGAAGGTGTGGAGAAGGAGTAAAACTCCCGGTGTTGTCGAAATGGAGAGAGGCGGGAGGAAAAGAAGAAAAAATAAGTTGCCATATTGTGATCAAACGCGAGACTGCGGTATTGTTTCAACTGAGGGGGTGTGCTTGACTTATCTCATCAAACACCCAAACAGCCTGAAACGTAGACACAGCACTTCAAGATAAGACAACTCAGGCTCCCCTCATTTACATTTTCTCCACAAATCCAAAATGTATTCACTCGGCAGTTGTGGCTGTAGCGTTAGTGATGTTTGATGTTAAAACTCTTCTCCTGTGAGTGAGCGAAGATGGCTTCCGTCAGAGGCAAACCACGGTCGGGCCAGAAATCCAAGGGTTAAAGCCACATCGCCGCAACAATGGATGTTAAACATTCATTGTATGAGTAAAGGTAAAAGGAATACCCACTGTACCCCATTATTTGCTTGATACAATGGAGCTGCTGACATGGAATTGCTATTTACAGCACCCTGATATGATGTGATCGGGTGTGACATGTCATTGTCACCGCTCGCTGTTTACTGACAGTGTTTGTTGGCTCGCAAGACCCGCCGCTCTATTTATGGCGATTCTGCAATGGTCAGCGGTGACCCTGTGCACGTGTGTTGGGTGTGTGTGTGTGTGTGTGCGAATTTGTGCGTCCAAGGCTGTGTCAAAGACAGGGAGGTGGACTCAGGTGTGTGTGTCCTCATGTTTGCACGCGTGTGTACGTGTCAACACGGGGGCTGATGCAATGTATTCCCATGTTTCACACTGTGTAAAGGACACTGACGCGCCGCCGATTGTGCGCGCGTGTGTGTGTCTGTGTTTATTGAAGAAACCGAGAGTGAGAATTATTATGCAGTGATTACTCTTTTTGTGAGCTGGGCACTTGTGTCAATGTTTATTTATGTACCAGTGTGTGAGAAAAAGAGCCGGAGCGCCTGTATTCCCTTCTTGCAACCCTTGTCTGTTTGTGTAAGTGCATTGCTCTGAGTGTTGGATACATACGTATGGTTTATGTATGCTTCTGCAGACTGGATACCTGCTTTAGATGGAAATTGAGGCGCTTGCAGCCTCTGTGTGTGCAAGTGTAGTAGGTCTCGACCATATGATTCATTCAGAGATGTGATCCCATACTTACTTAAGTATAAATAAGACCCACTCACATCAACAACGCCCAGTTTTTCATATGGTGCACCTGGGAATTCTTACATTGTAAACTGGAATCAGATGGGCGTTTACAAGTCCAGCATGCTGAATTTAATGCTTGACAAAACACACTAGCTTCTTTCTTCATTTTTGGTGGATTGCTCCTTCAGCGATCGCGCCACCACCTGCACATATGACACGACAAAACAAAGCGTAAAATGCAATATTGCCTGAAGGCGGCGATTGGTATGCATATCATTTGTGCTCGCGAGAGCGAGGGAGAGAAAGGGAGGGCTCGAACACTTCAGCACCGCGGACAGAGAGACACAAAGATGCAGTGGGTTTGAAGGTTTCAGCACCACGGAGGGAGATAAAGTGCGAGACCTGTGCTGCTGCTGCTGCTGCTGCAACACGACTGCTGCCGCTGACTGTACCACTTGTTAATCTGTATATTCAGGCCACCCTGGCAATTATGAAACATAACTTTGCGACCACTCAGAATCATGCTAGCAACCATCAGCAGAAATAAACTGACCATTATAAAAAATAAAACATTACACAATACCTATTTCCTATTCTTACACAGGACTAGTGCTAAAGATGCAGCAGATTAACGTGTCTGTATTGTGACGGAGACGCTTGTTTGTCATTTTGCAGTTGCCTTTGATACGATTTAAGGATTGCGCACTGCTGTGATAACTGATTATCGCTACATCTGGATGGAAAACAAGCATTCTTCATGAGCCTGGCTTTAAAAAAAAAAAACCTTCTGCTGCTAAAAAGTGCACATTTTTGTCTTTTCATGACACCTCGTCAGCTTCTTTACTGTGGCGACTCTAAGAATGCAACAATGTTATGCTTTTTAAATGGTGAATAGGGGCATTTAGTTCTGTATGGTGCATGGATCTTAAGTTAAGGAGCGTTTTATATAGAATATTATTTCTGGTCTCTGCCTTTCGGAGGATACGTGTGGTTCTCATAAGGGGAATTCAGATGTTTGGCTTCTCTAGTAACAACTGCTTGACTGAAAGACAGCGAGAGAGAAGAGCAGAAGCGGACAGAGCCAGTCAGTCCTTTTTTTGTCTTTTGTTCTTAATCTGTGTTCTACATCGGACAAAGAAAAATGGACAAAGCAGAGAAAAAAATGAAGTGGCAATGAGGGAAAGATAAAAGAACAGGTTAGTAACTGGGTGACTCAGGCAGACAGACAGAGGGAGGAGGACAGTAAGGGTGTGAGAGGCACAGTCACAGGGTGAGCAAGGGATTTAAAGAAAGAGAAAGGAAGAGAGAGACAGATAGGAGGACACACTCTATTGGCTCTCAGCACGGCCCAGGGGTAATTTCCTCTCCACATGAGAAATGCATGCTGGGATATGGAATTACCTCCAAGGGAGGGTAATGATGCATTGCCAGAACCTTGGCCCTGAGGCACAGCTGTGTGTGTGTGTGTGTGTGTGTGTATGTTTGTGTGTGTGTTTGTATGTTTGTGTGTGCGTGCATCTGTGCCCTGGCCATCATCCCTGCCTGTTCTGGGTAAATTGCCCATTGTAGTTATTTTCCTTTTCCGAGGTGGCCTATCTGTTTGCGTGTGTGTGTGAATGTGAGTGTGACCTTGGGATGATAACATCCACGCGTGTCCGCTGTCTTCTCTGCCGCGATGAGCTTCACCCTAAATCTGAGGCCTGGTAGATAGAAGGATAGACCAAAGGCAGACAGACAGAGGGACGGACTAATACACACATGAACTGGTTTGCTTTTAGATAAATGGACAAACTTGCACACAGATCATATTCACACATACAGCACAAGGCTAAAGCTAACAACCACAATTGGCTCTGAAGTAGCAGAATAGAAAGTGTGGACTGGTCGCTGCTGCAGTGATTGAAGGACATGTTCTCATTGTGTGTGTGTGTGTGTGTGTGTGTGCGTGCATGTGTGTGAAGTCGGTAATGAATCTGTCATGTTCTTTTGAGCCAATCATTGCATTATTGTTTTTTATGGTGATTGCTGCCACTAACATTTCGTTGATTAACATCCATCAAACTCTCACACACATCCTCAGGAACAGTGTGCAAAGGTGCCTGTTCAGCACCACAACCTAATCTATAAGGTAGGAGAAAAAGGTTAATATATGATTTTTCAGCTGTTTCATACTCAACAAAAGTATAGCAATAGATTCTTCCCATCTCTCCTCCTCCCACCACCTTCCTGCCACTCTGTCTTCCGACACTGGCGGCATTTTGGGGGGGGATTATGGGAAAATGTCACACCAGCAGAATTACTGTATATCTTCCCTCCTCCCCACGCCTCACTTCACCTCTCCTCTCCTCCTGCTCCTACAACACTAACCGAAACATATTCTCTGCTAAACGGGCACAAACAGAGCACAAATAAGACAATAAATGTCAAATGTAATGATTATTAGACTGCTAATCTTTATTTTAACATGTATTCAAATGAATCTAAAAACATTTAATTTCATTTTTACCTACTTGATAAAAGCCTAATGAGATTTGAAACAAATAGTCCCTATTGCAATGTTTTTTTGTGCAGTAAGTGATAATATTATTTGCATGGTGGAGTACTTCATTATTTCCGTTGTGGCTGAAGTAAAATTAAAATTTGGAGCTTCAAACCAAATATGCTTCTCGAACCTCTGTGTGTATGTTATGATGAGTCCGTGTTCCAGCTGTTTCTATATATAGATCTCAAGGTGCCGCTCCGTGTGCATGTAGACTACTTTTAACCAGAATTCAGCGGAACGACCCTCGCGAGACAGCGCTACTCAGATTTTATTTTCCCTTGGACTTCAGTTCAGTCCTGCATGAAGTCAGCACCATCGACTTTACACTCTGAGAAATGTATCTTGTCCTTAATTACCTCTTTTATTAACATCCACGGCCGACATTAATGTCAAGCAGTTGTACATCTTGCATGCCGCCGCTATCTTTGTGCATAGCTCAGTCCTCCATGGGGCTGCAGATGTTAAGGTCAGTCAGTTGTATATCTCCTGTGCAAGAGAGGGAGCTTGAGGAAATCAAGCGTTTAGTGCTTGTTATTGGGCCCACTGGGACCCAGTAATGACCGCAGAACTGAAACGAAGCTGAATTTGGGTGCATAAAAGTACATGATGTAAGATTAAGAAAGAAGTTAGATACATGAAATTTGGGAAAATTTCTGTAAAAGTAAACTCATTAAAGAGGATGTAAGGAAAGGTGCAAGTTTGTTTCTTGTCATAGGTGATCACAGCGCCAGTATCCACCAGCTGCAGAGATACAAAAGCACCTGCATATAGTCCAATCATCTCATAATACATCCGTGTGGAAGTGCACTTACTAAAATAAAACACTCACACGCCCACTCAGCAACACATACACCAGGAGACACTCAAACCAATATTGTTCTTAAACAGCATTTCTATGTTGTGTGCTAATTAAAGGAGACAGGTGTGTTGCAGAAAACTATATGAGAATAAAGCAGCTGTTAACTGAATGCTACAGTTTTGACCTTTTCATCTAGTTGTAAAACTAGACCTCTCAAAATAACATTTTAACACATGTGACACTTCAGTTCTCCAGTGAAACCCTTTTATAAAAAGCAGTGGCTGTCTATGTCGTCGTAGACCAGAGAGGGACAAAATACATAATGTGGGAAAAGCTCCATAAGCTGTATTCAAAGTCACAAGCTCGCAGGGGCATTAAACTAAATACAGTTCAGACGACTGGACTGTGGCTGGAAGGTCATTGCTTAGGCTTTGTGGATATATCTGGATATGGAAGTGCAAGAGCAGCACTTGAACCTTCCTCCTTACAACCCACCACTGCAGTGCTTTTGAGCAAGCCCCCCCCCGCCCCCGCAGCTGTTTCAGTGGCGCTCTGCAGTTTAAAGTAGATCAGATGTTAAGCGTGTAGATGAGGGTGTTCCTGGAAAAGCATTCTGAATCTTCCCCGGTTTAGCTTAACAAAATAAATTCATTCACGACATTGATGACAGCGCTGACGGTAGCTGTTGTCAAGAAGCCCCGCAGCAGTTATTTACTATGTGGAGAAATACTGCTATCTGCCATGTAAAAATAGTTGTTTGGCTGTCTCATTATTCATTTCATTATTTATTTTCATCCCAGGAAACTCTCTGGTTTTGATCATAGACACCCCCACCGCTTCAGATCTCCAGAGTCAATACAGATTTTTTTTTTTTTTCTTTCCCCATTGAGTCATGACAAAGTAACTCTGATGCATCCTAGGGGTGCTGACTCAATTCCGAAACGCTCCTCCATCATGCATCCATTGCCCCAGCCCTCTCCCTCTCTTCATCTCTCCATCACACCTCTGCAGGTAGAAGCTTGACAGCGATGATGGGTTGAAAGGTGTAGGCATTCATCCAGCACCCAAAGTGCTTTCTCCCTCGCTCTCAGTCTAAACACATAGCTCTCCTACACTCCCCCTGTTGTCCTTTGTGTCTATTAAAGCAGCCTGGCTATCCTCCTATCCTCCTCCCTTCCACTCTCTCCCTCTTTTTGCCTCATTCTTTATACTTTTGTCCCGCTTTATCAGTCTCTCTCCACCGTTTTTCGCCGCAGGGGGTATAAAGTAATTCCTAAGGTTCTTTTCACTGTGCTGGCAATAGCCCTGTGTGTATGTTTGCATTAGAGCGTGCATTCCTGTCTGCATTTATGTGCGTGTGCATGTGCGTTCACCTCGTAATATCAATAAAAGCTGCCCCGTCAGCCAGACAGATGCTTCATTTTGGATGTGACTCAAGTGATACACTAATTTTAGTTGAATGATGGCAGGAAGAGTGAAAGATAGACACAGTTTGGAAGAGAGAGCGAGAGTGAGAGGGGGGGGATGGTGAATTGAGGAACAGATGCAGGTCTTTGTATGAGTCATCGGACAAGGTTGTTGGTGTTGTCTTACCCCTCTTAGTGAAGGTGTGTGTGTGTGTGTGTGTGAGGTTGTGTGGAGTACTTGCGTGTGCTTCTGTGGGCACTGGCACAAAACTGCAGTAAGTAACATGTGCATTCGTCCGTGGTCGTGTTTGCTTTTCCCCCGTGTATACCGTGTACCTTTTGTGTATTTTCCTGAATCACTCCAGTGATTTTGCAGGCTTGAAATGCCATTTGTCAATGCCACGGCCTGAATCTTGTGAAATGCAGACCTCATATTTATGCCAGGATAGATCAATATTATGGGCAATTATAATTATGCCAGTTCTGTGGCATGTTGCGTTAACTACTGTCAGAGTTAAATGTCGTTCTAAGGAAGGCGGTGCAATGATGGGTTCAGTTAGTATTCACTGTTAAATGCAACATAAGAGTCTAATGTTTGATGTTTTGCAAATTATACTGTAAATCCTAAGACAAAACACAAAACCCAGTCTTCGGTTAAAATGCGTTGAGCAAATTGTTTTCAGCGATTTCAGCTGCGCGTCTTTATTGTTTTAGCTGCCACAGAGCTGTCAAACAGGCATTGCTGTGCGCTAGGTTATAATTTCACCCTCATCCCATCATGGGTTTTACTTTCATGCCAGCAATCATTTTGCAAGGATGGGTGAACATGTGGAAAATAAAAGTTTTCTTACCAAATTACACCACTTTAGAGAATTCAGTCATCTGTGTCATTGGAAAGTTGCTCAGTGAATATCAGGCAGCAAATAAACCCAAACCTCAGATCATCCTGATTAAAAAGGTGGAAAATGAACAATCATAGCTGTCACCTAGATTCCCCTAAGGATGGAGCCGGTGTTTCTATAGCCTTATGCATGTTCCTTTGAAATCTTTTATTTTACACAGCACGTAGTCAGTGCTCATATTCCAATATGTGCATTAGATGAAACATGACACAATTATTAGCACATTAGATGACCTGGAGCTTCAGCATGTGACGTTTCTGTTGCACAGCTTTGTTCCTTGTTCCTCGCTTCCCTCCACCATCATCCTACTTGAAGTGGATGACTGCACCTAATCCGCATCTGAAGGGCGTGTTTGTGTGTCCGCGTGTGTGGAGGTGTTCAGCCCATGTGCAGCTGTATGATGCACGTTAGCAACTTGAGAAATGTCAGAGTCTGTCACTGCAGCTGGCCGTTCTTGAGAGAGTACATTGCCTCAGTATAATCAGCGTCAGTAGGAAGATCACAACAGTGTGTGAGTCTGATCGTCTGTGGAAGGACTCGGATGCAGACTCTGGGACACAGGAGAAGGTAAGTGGAACGTCAGAAAATCAGAAGCAGCAGAAAAATAAAAGAACGAAGAGGCAGAAAAATACTCGGGTTGATGTATAAACACATAAACTAGGTGATGAGCTAGATGATGTCCTGGCAGCTTGTATAAACCACTGATGAGGATCCCCCACAGGTGTCTTCTCAGCAGGAGTCGGACGACAATGCATGCAGTCGTGCTACGCCCACCACCACAGAAAGCAGTCAAGTTACGAGAGAGAGAGAGAGAGAGAATCAAAGGACACCAAGAACACAGTATTCGGTTCTTTGTAGATAAGAATGATCATTTGTCAGTGGTCTGCAGCAGGTCCAGCTTTGCTGCTTGCAGCCTTCTCTCAAACTTCTCAGCCTTCTCTCCTTGTCATAATTAACTACCACACACTGAGCATAAAGAGCACGAGACGTTCAGCGCTCTCCGTTGTGTTCTCGCGGTTACAGGAACAGCACAGCTCAGTGTGCAACGGGTGTGCGCAGCGAGTGTGTGATACAGCCAGTAAGAGCGAGCGAGCGTCAGAAAGGTGATTTGCGAGTGGAACGGAAGAAAAGATGAGCAGTGCGTTGTCGGCCTGGCGGGATATGTGCAGTATCGGTTACAGTTGGTCAGTTGACGGTTCTAGCAAACGTTTATTAGTTTTTATGTCTGTGGATGAGTAATGGTGGGTAGGGTGGGATGGAGTGGTGGGGCATGAGTATCCTTTTGGAAAGCACTTTGTGTTACAAAAGTGCCACGCAAATAAAGTTTGATCGGTAAAGTTTTATTGAAAAGTCTGAGCCGTCGGTTTACAGCTACTTGAGAGGTCAGAGGTTAAAGGAAAAGAGTTCTGTCTGCGGTGGGACCACAAAACAAATGTTAGGTTTGAGTACATGCAGATACAGATTAGGTGCAGCTTTCAAAGTTCCTAGTGTGCACCAGGCGATGGGGGAAACACAGCTCAGAATGAGACTTAGAAAAATAAGGAAGCATCACCTGCTTTCATACGCTCTGATGCCCCGCACACAGTAGATGTAGCCAAAAAAATACCCGTCAAATGCCCGTAACACATCGCAGTCACTGTTTCCATCAATCTGAGAGGCAGCCTAATTAACATTATCAATTACATGATCATATCATGTTCATCATTGTCTTAATTATTCATCTTATTTCATGTTTTGCTGTCCTATTCATATTTTATCACAACCGTCGTCTTACTTTTTATGTCATCATCTCCGTAGTCAGCGTCGTTATCAGCGTGTTCGTCGTATTGTCTTGCACAGCTTTTAGCAAATCCAGTGCTGCAGCCACTTCTCTGAGCTGTATTATTGCCCCAGTGTGAACTAATGAGAATAGCAGGTGCATAAGCTAATCACTGCTTTATTAGTTTTTCTTCCCTCTTGCGTCATCTTGCTGATTACCCCTATCTCTCTCTCACACACACGCACGTGCACAAACACGTTGCACACAAGGCTGTACTGAAATATTAATATGCCCACACCCAAACTCACACAGTGCCCAAGGAGAGTTTAGTCACCTCAAGGTGAAATGTAAGCTAAGTTCAAAATTACCGTGTAATGCCGCGGCAGACGCAAATCAAAATAAATTGCAGAGCCATTTTGGGTTAGATATATTAGATATAAAAGAGCTGCGCCGCTGCCTGTTCTTAAGAGGAAAGTAGGACTTAGTTGAACTAACAATACAAAAAGTTTATGGTGATCAATTCAAGGTATAAATAGCTCTACAAGGGCAAATGCTGCTCTTGGCTACTTGATTCGCAGACGTGGATAGATCCCTGAGTGGGCGGACTGACCTCTTGTTCACAGGGCAGGGGCCCTGGCAGAACCAGGCCTCGGTATGAAGTTACTGTGAAGAGTTTTTCTTGCTAGAGAGCCAAAGGGTTCAGCATGAAGCCCTTAAAAAGAAAAATATCATATTTACTAACGACACAGTAAAGAATAACACCTCTACAGCGAGTGATTGAGTTTATTGACGTATATGCACTTAGGTGACTGGCTAATGCATTAACCTGGTCTCTCAAAGGTCATGCTAATGAGAGACGCAGCTTTCATTAAAGAAGGGTTAGAGAAACTTGGCGAAGAGCGGCAGATTCAGATTGAAGGCGCTTACTTTCATGGCCTCGTCTGTTTCTGAATAAGTCAAATGACAAAGTTTTTGGTGTCTGTGGGCGGCGTTTGAGTCCAGCTCCCACGACGCATCAGGATTCACCCGCAGCAGACAAATGCACTAGTCGAACACTTAGTGACGTGCTCGAACTCGTAAAAATAGACGGACGCGGCGTGAACAGACAGTCAGACATAAAGCAGGTTGACAGCAGGAGGCCCGGTCACTGTGACTGAACTCCAAAAGGAGCCCGGCGCTGAGGGTTTTCAGTGGAATAACAACACGCAGAACACAAAGCATGTGAAAACTGGCCTGGTAATGGCAAGATCAGGGCAGTCGCACTGTAGTTCTGTAGACAGCTGACATCCGCTAGTATGTGTGCGTGTGTGTGTGTGTACAGTATATGTCCATTACAGACTCAGCACACTAGACATGTCAATCTCCCTCTCTACCACTTTCAGTCTGCATCTTTTGTCCATCTGGTGCTTTATTTAGAGCTGTGCAGCTCGTCACCTTGGCCTCCACCAATCCTGCTCTCTGGTGTTTTTAGTTCTGGTTTAACTTCCTGTTGACATAGCTTTCTCTTTGACAGCGCGGAGAGTGTGTTCAAAAGAAAAGACGAAAGGAAGGGATCAGGAAAAGAGAACAGAAATAAGACAAACTGAAATGACAGGAAAACACGGCGTGTGACAAGGGCGTTTTTGTATATGGCATGCCTCTGTGCTCACGTGAATTTGTGCGCGTGGTTGTGTGTGTGGGCAGTTCGAACGACTTACAGGTGTTCACAGGTGTGTGTGTGTGTGTGTGTGTGTGTGTGTGTGTGTGTGTGTGTGGAGTGGAGGAAAATATACAGACAAAAGTAGCAAAAAGTGTGTGTTCGTGCTTCCCGGTGCCAGCAAGTCATCTCTTGTTTAATGTCAGGTCAGGCTGACATTATTAATGTCTGCAGTGTGAACCTGACAGTGGATGAATGCGTTGCACATGCACACCACAAACCAAATGTCTTTCTATCCTTGTGAGGATTCCCTAGCTCCTTGCCATACCCTTAACCATCACAACAACTGGTGTATATTATTGGCTGACAGTTGCCTGGTACAGACATATCTGTATCAAATCATAATTGGCCTAAACGTTCTATATTCACTCCAGCTTAAACATGTGCTCTGCACAAACGTCTAATTCCAACCTTAGTCCTAAAACCTGGTTTAAATCTTCAAAAAGATCATTTGAGGCAGTGAGAGCTGGCCAAATTGTCTTCATAATGCAGACGCGCCCTTGTTACACTGGTTTCAAACTGAGATTGGTCATCACAAACACGGCGGTACAAGCGCATGTGCACACACACACACACACAGACACACACACACACACACACACACAGCTGTAGTCCGTGCTAATATCCAGCTTGACCTTATCAGTGTGATATTCACAGGCAGCATAATTCTAGGTAATTTGCGGTTATGACACGCGAACTGACAGCGTGTGGCGTAAAGGTGCATTTGTTGGTCATGCGTGCACACGAGCACACACACCCACACACACACACACACACACACATGCATAGTCTAGCATCCTCATTAGCATCATCGCAGTAAAAATAGCTCACCTTTCTTCATTCAGAGGCCAAAGCAAATGAGTTGACATGATTGCATCTCAGCTCGCAAATCAAGAGACAATGGGGCAGTAATTTTTCAGAAAGCTCTCCTTCATCCACCAGTTTAATCTTCTGCCTGCGCCGTGATTGGCTGAGTGTAGTGGATGGCCATATGATTGGTCAATTTGTTCACTTGTGCTGCGCGACTGCTAAAGTTACAGCCGTTCCTCCCAGTCTTATCGGACGTCGCCGCAGCGCATTCTGCTGATGGCGGTTCACCGATGTCAGTTCTCTCATCAGTCCGCGCGAAGACGAACCCCTGTCTGAAGAGAGCTGGCGTTACTCACAAAAATGGACTTCTCGCGCCTCGTCTGTAATCAGCTTCAGTGTTTCTGTCTGGATGTTTGAGGATGGGTCAAGAGACAAAGCAGTTTTTCTGTTGAGATTGGCAAATTGGCACTTTACGTACACATTCTTCGTTGTGCTGCACATCTGCATGTCTGTTCCAAACACCACTCTGAACTCTTTAGCTTCTGCAGTAATCGACAGCAAATATTCAAATCTTTGGCTGGGGCTGCGTGACTGAGCCAGGACTCAGCCAGATATTTCCCCATCTTCTGTTCTGTTATTCTACAGCACTGTTGTTTGTGTTGATAATAAATTTAAAAAAAAACATTTCTATGGGATTTCTATGGGGTGCGTTATATGCACGTTTTGTGACATATAATAACAGCTTGTCACCATTTTTTCTTATTATGGATAAATTATAGACGTGCATAGCAATAGGCTCTGAATCCGCACAAAGGCTGCAAAATGTTGTGAAACAAGTGTGCAAACACATCATAGTAGGCACAGTGTTGCCAGCAAATACAGATTTATATATATAGATTTAAAAAATGAACAGACGTCCTCGCTGTGTTTTGCATTAATACTCAACTATGGTTTTTTACCTATATTTGACACAGTGGAGTTCACAAGTTATTCCCAGTGAGGGTATCAGCTTTATAAAGTCCATCATTTTGCACTGTATCTCTTGCTGCAACCAAAGTGTTTTTCAATTGGATAGATGTTCAGAGGGAAACAAGTTGCACTGTATTCACAGTTGCACTTTAGTCACAGTATGGAGAATATACTGCTCAGTCCTAATGAGGGTGTCGCGCGATACATCGTAATGGTCTAGGTCACCTCAGCTTCTATTGGCCTGTCTAATGAATGTTTGACTGAGTGTATGTTTCACTTGCCTATTGTTTGGCTGTGTAAACATCCAGTAATTGCACCGTGCGGCGGGGGAATAGTGCCACCGGCATGAAAATTACCGATCAGCAAATGCGGGATAATAGCTGTGTGAATACGTGTGCGTTTTTTTTTGCCACTTTGTAGATAGGAGAGCGTATGTTTGTGCGCCGCCACCGCGTGCGCAGTATGCAAGGTTGTGCGCTCGTGTGGGTACGTATGTTTGTGCGCCTTATTGAATGTTTATATGCATGTGAGTCCACGCGCGTTTGCTTAACTCCAGAGTGTGTATATATTCAATACGGTGTGTATGTGCATGTGTGCGCACCCTTCTCTGGTGTGTATATAAATGAACACCTGTCTGTCAGCTTAATGCCCCATTCGATTAGGCCTCCGATTCTGTGTGTTCAGCTAATTGCAAGGACTAGTGCCGGCATTTGTGTTTTCCTTACCCTGGCAAATCGCTCCATGGTCCTGCACACTAATGTTCCCCTTCACCAGCCCCACCCATGCCAGCCCCGCGCGCACATACACATGCATACATACACTCCATAAATGACATTTTATTCACTTTAATTTTCAAGTGGACACACTTATCCAGTGCAAATCATCAAAAGGGCAATGAGCAGTCAAAGACAATATTCCTAAACTCTTGTAAATTGGTGTATTTGGGCAGCAGAGCAGCGATACAGTAAAAGAACAGAGCAAATCCAGCAGGAACACTCAAAGATAAAACGCACCGTATGCCCTCACTGCTGTATGCGAATTCTCCTTTGGACTTGACGTTTTTTGCATAATCACTTCTCCTACTGACTCTGGACTTGTGCAAGAATTGCAGATGAAGAGCACTTTCCTACTTCAAAATCATACAATTATGAAAAAGACTTCACTGGTTTAAGAAGCACAGGGGAGAGCAGATGGAGATACGTTTCTGACCTCATCAAGGAAATGTTGGGTATTTTTTTTTTTTTGGATTCTCAGCAAAGAACCGTGATCATTTTGCCAATCAGCTTGAATAGCTTGCCATTAATAATTGTAACCTTCCTTAGTCCTCACACTGACGAATGCAAAGAACGAGTATTTTAACTTTTACTACTTTATTTTTTTATATAAAATGAACGAGCGCGTGCCGTATATTACAAGATGTAATAACGACGACGAGCCAGATAGCATATGCAAAATCAAAATATGCTAGAATAGCTCAAGTTGCCTTCGAGCTTGCTGCTGACGTACAGCACATTTCATCACCAGCTCTTTCCCCACTGTCATCTCTTTCTCTATCCCATTCATGTTAGTCACTCTCATTCAGCACCTCTCATTTCTCTCACTCCATCCTTTGTTCGCTTTTATTCAACCTCTCGAGCCCCCTATTCCCAGCTGGAAGATGCCATAAAGAAAGCGTATTGATTTTTTTTTTTTCTTCTTCTCCTCGTCTGTGTGGTTGCTGCATGGGCCCCGGGTGGAAAAACTCCAGATTCACCTGAAGAAAGAGAGAGCGGCGGAGCGAGAGAGAGAGAGAGTGAAAAACAGGGTTGGTGGTATGTGCAGACAAAGGCGGTAAAGAAGAAGAAGAAGCCACATGTGGCCACTCATACTGACGAGATGAGGAGACTCCTTTCTCTGTCCATTCTGGTCATCATTTATCTCCTTTGCGCTCCTTTTGCTCTTGCTCACAGCCTCTTGTTTCCTTCCGCCCTCTGTTTCTTCCTCTCTGTCTCTTTATGATTTACCATCTCCGTGAAATTAATACTTCCAGCTCGCTTTTTCTCTCTCCGCCGAGAGAACGGCGATCTCCGATTTCCAAAGCCATTTCCATTTGGCCATCAGTAACTGGGGAGCAGCGAGGGGGAGGAGAAGGGTGACAGAAGATGAGGTGTTTTCACTGCCGCTGACTCACCACAGATTTTTTTTTTTTTTTTTTTTTTGTCCAGTTTATTTCTGGATGGGTTTCATCCCGAGCTCCATCCACCCATCTCTATCTATCCATCTGTCTGCCCAGCTATTACGAGTATCAGCCTCTGCCTCTCTCTTCCCCCACCTTTCATTGATCCCCTTGACTGTGGCGGGGATTTGTATTTTGCTCTTCCACCTGCAGCAGAGCTACACACACACACACAGGGTTGTTTTTGGCACGAGAGGAGGAGCGTGTGCAAAACACGCAACACTGCAAACGCCCGTGAAAGCTAAGACAACACAGAAAATCCAGCTTGGATAATAGTTACATACATTTCAGATATAATTTATATGTGAGGCACAAAATCAACACGTTTACACCGACAGAAGAAGCTGCCTGCAGTCACCTGCATGTCCGGCTTAGTCCCACTGCCTTTGCTGTTGGAGCCAAAGAGAAACTTAAACTTACTTCAAGTATTTGTCACTGGGGCTCATCTACAGAGTTGGCTATTTTCCTGGATAGCATCTTAATTAAGTTGTGCTTTTAATTAAAGAGGCCAGGGGACTGCACATTGAGTCAATGTTTACACATCTTCACCCGCATCTTATTCTGACTGCTGTTGATTGGTGAAACTGCTCGAGTCTCTTCTTCGTATTGACTTTACCTTCACTAATGCACTCTTCCTGAGGACACGTGCCGGAGCGTTTGCACGCACACGTGCATAAACATGTGTGAACAGAGGCGCAGAGGAACTAATGTGTGAAAACACCTGTTTAAAGAAGTGCAGCATTTACCCACATCCGTACACTGACTCTACACAAACCGTAGTTTTTCCTATTGCCTTAGATTATTGACTCTCATAGGCGGAGATTATAAGGAGACAGCTTGCAGTGAGAATGAACAGATGTAGAGCATGTGTATTAGAGGCGAAGAGGAGATGCAAATAGTAAGAGATAAAGGGAAGGCGAGAACTAGGAGAAAGGTGAGTGTGGACTGCTAGAATGATTTAATAGCCAATATTTGAAATCTGTGCCATTTGCTCCTCTGTCAAAGTCAGACTCTTATTCACCTCCTCTGGAGTAACAGGAGAAATTTGATCACCAAGGCAGTAAATTACCTAAATTGCATTTTCTCTCTTTCTGCTGTTCTTCTTGATTTTTCCTCTCTATTCCCTCGCTCTCTCCGTCTCTCCCTCCCGCACCGCCACCCTCTCTTTCTCCCTCTCTCTGCCTCCCCTTCGTCCCCGCACAGTGATGAAGATTGATGTTCGGGTCCTAATTAGCATCTGCTTTGGTATGCACGCTGCCAGTCTGTCCATCTCTGACCCTCCAATCAGTTAACAGACATGACAGGCCTTGTCCAATCAGATTAAGGCCAGAGGGACAGGCTTCCTGTGTGGAGCTGTCACTCCAGATGCATTGTGGGCCCTGCTGATGGATGTGATTTGGGCCAGGAGACCAAAAATCATGTTCCCTTGAGTTTTTAAAATTATGTGTACAACCATGCACCACATGGGGTTTGTGAAGATGGAGAATAAGATCAGATAAATTCAGCAGCGTGTTATAAATCACTGACTGTGCATACCTGTGTATTCCTGCTACTGAAAACGGTGCAGGGAGATCATGTGATGTAGTGTTTTATGGATTCAATTCAAACATCCCACTTGAACTGACAGGTCCCTGTGCAAAAGTGTATCACAAATGCAAAACAACATCACACTTGTCAGCGCGCTATTGTAATTCGTTATAAAAAAATAGCATTACCTTGATATAAATATGTAGATACACTGGCTTGGGTCTGCCGCATCATGCCACCTGTGTATTTCTTCTGTTTGGATGTGTGGCTACAAATAATAAACTGTACTTTGCAGCAGAATTTGCAGCAAGATTGCAAAAAGATTGTTTATAAAAAGTGCAGATCATAAATAATACAACATTTGGTCTGATGTCATTAAAACATAACTTTTGCCCCCCCCCCAGTGAAAGTGATTACGAAAAACATGTTGATGTCTGTTGACGTGAAACACAATACGCCATTGTCGCAACGTCACTCCAGACACCACATTTCAAAACTCTGTACACTAGAGAGAGAGGTTTAACTGGCTGTAGTAGGCTTGATCAGCATTGTGTGCGCTCAGTTGTGCAGAGGCTGGAATGAAACACTCCTTCATTTATATGTATTTGCAAAAGTCCCGCACTGTGGCTTTAAAGGGCTGCACCTCACAATCATTTTTTATTTCGTGTGGAGGTCAAAGGTCACGGCCGGCTATATAATAACTTTTGTAAAGCTGTTCCTGAAGGGCAGTTCAGGTGGACGGATGTTCTTCAAGAGTGACGAAACCCTTAAACAGAAATCTGTGTAAAGCCTGACAATAAATATGAATATGTATTGTATGCCCTGCAGCAGGTATTAATGTATAATTCATGGTGACTACATCCAAGGCCATTCCACTCAGCTTCCTCTCTGTTCAGTTTGACTCCTCATGAACACGGGACACTAAACTTCATAACCCAGTGGCGCTCATTTTTTAGCTTTGTTGTTATTTATCACACTCTCCATTACATAACTCATCCTGGGGCTCTCTGCCTCTGCCATTTCACCCGTTTGAGTTCAGGGCCACGGGGAGCATGACAATGAGTGATGCAGCAGGGGGAAGATGTATTGCTGTCAATCACGTCTCTCCCTCCACCTTCACCCTTCCTCTGCCAGTCAGAGCAACTGGAATCATTCGCAGCCACAGTCAACCAATCTGTGTGAAAATCAGTGTGTGTGTGTGTGTACCACATTGGTGGTTTTGCATATCAGATGAGCCCCCCACACACACACACACACACACACACACACTTTTGCGCACATGTATACGCGTGTGCACTGTATATCAGCGGTCATGTTGAGATGTCAGCTACCTCATGAGACCGTGACATGAAAAGAGGAAGATATGAAGAGAGTTTCGGTTGAAAAGAACGAAGTTCTTTGATGAACATCGCATTTTCATGTGTCGTGCTCTTCTGTCACATTGTGCCTCCCTCCCGTGCATGTGTGCGCGCGCGCGTTTGCCTGCATCAAAGCCCCACCATCACACAAAGGTCTTTTCTCATGTCCCAGTTATATCACTCTGTCTCTGCCCCCACCCTCCCTCCCCCACCAAACCCCCTTGCCACCTGCCTTTATTCTCACTATGTCAGACTGCGCTCCTGCCATACCTAGTGTTTCGCTGCATCACGCCTCCGCACGCCTCAAGAAATGGCAAAGTAACCCGTCTAACCAGGAACACGGAGCTCTGCGCGGCACCGGTGCCACCCAATTTATTCTCACACCCACCGGTGTGTGTCGCATCAGAAACATGTAGCTAAAAAAAAGGCAAGTCGACAAATTGTTCCGTGCTGCATTTATTACTACACGAGGCATGAAATAATAAAGTAACATAAAGAAAGTGGCACATAAACGGCAGCATATTGTGTTGCAGATTCCTCAAAAGCTGTGTGGGTATTTAGTGTGAACCCCGCAGTTCTGCTGGCGCCGCTTCTTTGATCAGGTCTCCTGTTCGCGGGCTGTATCCCTTTCTGTGTGCATCCCGCTGCTCCACGTCATTGGCTTGTCGCCTGGCGGTGCGTCTACCAGTGCTGTAGCTCTCATTAGCACCTGTGTTGACATGACTGGCATCTCATCTGAAGGTTGCTTTCCCGTCTCTCTCCCTCTCTCTACCCCTTTTTTATGTTTCCATCTCCTACCATGCAGCTTCGTCTTGCCCGTTGTACCCACAGTTTCCTTCGAATGCTTTGGTTTTTATCCTTTAACTCTCCTTCCTCATTCTCATTCTCCCTCTGTGTTTCACTCTGTCTCACTCTGTCTCTCTCCCTACCAGGGCTTTTTAATTAATGGCGAGCCATGATGCTTATCTTATCAGCAGATCACTCTGCTTTCTATTAACTACACTGACAGAGCTGGGAGGCTGCAGGCGATGGATGACACACACACACACACACACACAGAGTCATGCACATTAACACATTGTCAGATACAAGCATATGCACGCTGAAGTACAGACACACATGAATATGAAAATACACTTGCAAAGGCGTGCGTGCACACACACACAGCGGCAAACAGGCGCAGGGGCAAATGTGTACACATAAACACACATCATGATGCTGTCTTAATCTTGCCACACACATGCATGCACACACACACGAGCAAACAAACTGCCCTGATGGTATCTGGCTGTGTGATTTAAGGAGTGTTGTTTGAGGGTCTCTCCTCCTAAATCCCCTAAATGCCTTGGGAATCCCTCCCTCTTCCTCCCTCTCTCTATCTCTCCTCTACCTCCCTCCTTCAGTCCTGCTTTATGGCTGAATGAACACTTATCATTCGGCAGATAAAGAGCCGTCCACGCTGGAGCTTGCTTTATCTTTGAGAGCCATGTTTACTCCCCGTGAACACTCTGCTTTTCACAGATGTTTCATAGACCGCATTCGCTTGATCCGACAGAGATGAGAGCGCGGTGTCGAGGCTTCATTTTCTGCTGCAAAAACTTCAGACACACACACACACACACACACAATCCTCTGCCCCATCAATTTTAACTCTCCAGGCAGGTCAATTGTCCCATATTTACCACATTTTCATGTTTGGGGAGGTTGAGCTTGGAGGCAAAATAAATCAGCGTTTTTCACGATAGCTTGATGGGGATTACAGCGAGCCGCGTTTTGGCACAGAACAGTGAGCATGAAGGGAGAAACAACAAAATCAATCCTCAAACACCACAATCGATGGGAGCCGCAAAATTTCAACATAGGTTTTCTTCAGATCTCATTGAGAGTTGACAGTTTTTTGAAAGCGGCGAGCGAGAGCGCGAGAGAGAGGGAAGTAACAGAGAAACAGTTTACGGGGCGGTTATTGGAGAAAATATTACAGTAGATTGTGCAGACACACGGCCGTGCGCGCACGTGCACGTGCACTGTCGCCCACACTCTCTCGCACACTCATAATTTCCTCATTTGGGGGACCGTAGCAAAACAATTATCAGCAGG
This sequence comes from Datnioides undecimradiatus, assembly GCA_008933995.1. Lineage (NCBI taxonomy): Eukaryota > Metazoa > Chordata > Actinopteri > Lobotiformes > Datnioididae > Datnioides > Datnioides undecimradiatus. The sequence continues at coordinate 854,193 of WARS01000010.1, forward strand.
GGATAATACAATAAAGGAGACCATTTCCTGGGTATTACCAAGGGACAAAACATTTATTTCACTTTGTCCAGTGTGCTCATAGGAGTGTAAACTCCTAATGGTAGAGAGTATAGAACATAAGTCACAGCGCTCACATGGCAGACAGCATGCAGGCACAAGCGAAGCTGCGCCGTACGGCAACAAATCACGGTCGTACTAAGATTCTCTTCATTCGCATTAACTTGCCTGCACTGTATTAGAATAAGTCAGATGGCCTCCAGCTTGTCCTTCAGCATGATAATCTCTTGAAACTCTTTTTTTTCCGCCCCACTGAAAATTCGTCTCTGTGAGGATTTGTTGCTGTTGTTGCATCGCAATTTGGGTTTCACACAAAATCACATGTCACTAGACAATACTCTGATTTGGAGTCACTATAGTAGGTAACACCTTTTTCAGGCATGGTATTGTCGGTGTACAGACATATATTTAATCCTGACTATGTGTATTCCAAGTGAGGCTCCAGGGGTCCCTGGCCTTGATCTGCAGCAAAACCCAGAGCGCCCTTTTGAGTTGTGTTTTGTTTTAAGTTAGTTGTGAACTTAATTGTAATCGAAATACATTTTATTTTAAGTGATTGAAATCTGGGGTGGAGGAAAACACTCGCAGACACAGTTCAACACCTGATACTGTTGCCTTGACGCCAGTTTCCAGTACCTGCGTTAGATTAATTGAATGTGTTTATGAAGAAAGAACCTTTTGACTGAAAGTTGACCAATTTGTTGCAACTGAACTGAAATGATGAAGATCTAAAATGACTGAAATAGAGCTAGAGCTATGGGTAATTCAAGGAATCACTGCGTTGTTCTTCAGAGGAGACCCAAATCTTCTGGAGCTGTTTACAAGTTTGAGACATTTTGCTCCACATTTATTGGTGAAATTGTTCATAAGTGCCTTTTTAACCTGATAGCCTCATCTTCCCATGCTGTCATTTCCTGCGCCTGTGATGGAAGGAAATGACAATGTTTTGGCAAATTGGGCATTCAGTGTGTGATTTGCATTGTTTCTGTCCCACTGTGTTGCTTAACTTGTAAAGCCATTTCCCATAAGAAAACAGAACAAAGTGGATTTTGACATATAAATGTCTGTGTTATGCATACGCTGTCTTTTTATCTGTCTTTCGCTTTGTTTTCTGTGCAACGACCTACATGAATGTGCGAATATGTGTAGCTGTGGGTACGCTGGGAAGAGAGTGTGATTTTTATTGGACTACTTTCAGGTAATCTCCGGTGTTCCAGCCAGATGCTTTGTTCAAGTGCTGCAAGAATCAAAGTGTCTCTGTCTGCCTGTCTCTCCGCAGAGAGTTTGGGTGGAGAGATCCGGAGCTGCCAGAGGTGATCCAGATGTTACAGCACCAGTTCCCATCAGTGCAGTCCAATGCTGCAGCCTACCTACAGCATCTCTGCTTCGGAGACAACAAGATCAAAGCCGAGGTTTGTGTCTGCGTGTGTGTGTGTGTTTTCAGTGCTGTGTGACTATTCGGTTAAGATCGGGGCTGCAGAGAAGGGAGTGATCGGAACGCGGGGAATAAAAGCCATAGAAATGTGTGTATGAGGAACCAAGTGAACATCGGCTCATGAGCTGCAGTCAAAACAGCTCTGTCTGTGTTGCTTTCAAGAACTAGCGATTAACCAACCTGTTTTATACTGATGTTCTGCAGGATGATGCTTGCTTCAATCTCCATGCCTAAGCTGTGCCTTAGCTGTAGCTATAGTGCCAGCAAAGTTTAATCAGCCCCCAAAGTCACAGGTTTGTCTCTCAAGTGCAGTTTTGGTGAGAAAGTCCCTTTGGATGTCATTAATAAGGCTAGGAGCACTCTAAAACAATGTCAGGTTCAACACAAACACACATGCATTCACACCCATCCCACCTTATATTACTCTCAGAATCAATTCGCCAGCACATATTGCCAAAGACATTTACAATTTTCTTCCTTTAAGAAATTAATTTCAGTAGAGTCGGTCAATAGCTGCTACTGCAACCTCATTGAGAAGCGACGCCAAATTGCTAAAATGCTCAATCACACACAATTACAAAGGACATGAGCAAACAGGGGGGGAGAAAATGATATTAACCATCGGCAAATGCAGACAATTAGACAATGTAAACATGGAGACACAGCTAATTTTCATTCACACCGACCCACTTACCCACCCACACAAATAAAGACACACGCATATACAGATACAAAAATGCAATCACACTTTCATACAGAAGCATCACACTTCATTCCTCTCCCACTCCCTCATCCACCAAGTGCTCATGTCTTTTGTAATGGGTGTAATTACTGCCTGAATGGAGGTGTCCAACAATGGAGAAAATAGCAGCAGTGTACTGACAGTGGATGCTTTGGCCTGCCTTCGTCATTCTGTTTGATTGTCTTGCTCAGGGCCCAAGGCGCTGCTAAACACTATTTACACGAATTAAATCTGGAAGAGATATCAACTGGCCAAACGAAAGCACAAAGCCACTTGTGCACGCAGCGACAAAGTGCTGCATGTGCATTATGAAGCGACGAGACACATGCAGAAGTGTGCCCTCAGCCGTGCACCTTAAACAGCTTTTAATGGAAAATAAACTCGACAACCACCGAGCCAGATCCGGGATATTAGTTCAGTTTAAGATTTTTTGTTAGAGTGAAGCGAGATATTGTAAACCTCTGAGTTCCGATGTGCTTTTATACTGCGATGGCTGTGATGAATTTGTTTTGTTATGATAAATAAGTATATAATTTGTTTTAAAGCTGGGTTACCCATGGAACAAAGCAATGGAGCCTGAACTGTTACTAATCGTGTTTGCTTTTTTATTTCACTATTTTTTCTTCACCTCAGCCTTTCACCTTGTTCTTGTCACACTTGAGAGTGAAAACAACTCCTCAGCTTCCTCCACTTTTTTTTTTTTTTTTTTTTTTGCTGAAGCGTTTTAAAGCTCGCCACCACCTTGCACCGTATTACGTTTGATCACCCTAAAAGGGCGCCGCACAGGGGCGTGTTATGTGTTGTAAAGTCGTCACATTAATGAGTGAGCGCATCTTGAAACATCTTGACTCTCAGTGACGTTTGTTCTGAGATCTTCTTTATATCCGGCAGCATTCATTGCATTTTCAGTCAAAAGAAATTCAAAACAATGTTTCATTTCATGGCCTTCATCCGAGTGTCTAATAGGATTTTCTTATAATATTGAAGTTACCTCAACTTGCAGGCTAAAATGTCATTTTTGACGAGTGAACCTCTTACATATCTTGGTGGATCTTCAAGGTTGGAACAGCGTAAATGGCTCTATAACCACCTTTCGTTCTTTTATAACTGCCAAACCATGTGCAGGAACATTAAGGTGGCAAAATAAAATACAGTAATTACATAAAAACTGTTAGACTTTGTCTCATTGTGCTACCAGCAGGAAATAAATGTTTCATTAGTTCGTTCGGAAACGTAGATAAAGACCAGTAGGATTTTTAGAAGATCAGCACCAATCAAGGCCATGTAAAATAGTCTTTCCTTACCTTTTATTTCTGTTTTCAGCAAACGGCCCTTTGGCTGTATTTTTAAGAGAAAAAGTGGGTCTTCACTTGAAGGAGTTCTGTGATAAGTCTTTATTCTGCTCATTGACCCATCGACTTCTTGGTCCTGGCAAGCCCTTTTAGCAAGAATTTAATATAGCCCCTCCATCGATTAAAGCCCAGTTCAGACCAAAGATTCACAATGAAGTCGTTTCAGAGCCTTGCAGAGGGACGAGTTGCCAGCTAATTGCGTCGCCCGCGACTCAGCCTGCCAAGTCACCAGTGGCTGGTCAACAGCCAATCATCTCTTAGCAAAGTCAGCTGCAAATTATCAGCTGAGTCGTGGACGGAGGAAAGAGTGGAACTGCTCCAGGAAGAGAGTGGAGTAATTGACAAAAGATGGAAGCTCTCCTGTCTCAAGTTCATGTCGAGTTCATTCTGTTGAAACCCCTGGAAACGGCTCCTAATTCAACACCAGAATACAATTGTAGCAAATACGAACTATCACTATCCCCATCCATATTAAGATATATTATAAAAAATATCCCGCGTGAAATATGCCAGCAGTTGGAGAGAGAGAGTCATCGTCATGGAAACAATACATCATCTCATGGCAGAGCAGCACATTGTCTGCATCACAAGTTTGAGCTAGAATCCGTGGACTGGACTGGCCTGCCAAGATCACCGAAACTAAGGAAATCAAAGTTTACATCAATTTATCTTTTTAATTCATTTGTAAAATCTACAGATTATATTTTACGTAACTCCCCTGATACGTTTACAGCACACTCTTTTGGCTTTCATGATGGTTTTGTGACGTTAACTTTGCCTCTTTTTAAGACCAAGCCTGGAAAACCAGAGAGCGGTAAACATAGATTTTATGGTTATACATATAATAGTTTTCGTCAAGGAATTGAAATTGATTATTTTGAACTGCAGAGCAGGCGGAGGGATACGTAACACTTTGAATCTACCGTACCTTATAATTCCTCCTGTTGTGATTTTAAAAGAAATGTTAAATACATGACAGATTGGCTTTTTTATGCAACCAATTTCACACAATGACTCCTAGCAATTTTTGATTTCCACACGTGACACGTTATAAAAGTGGTGCTTGGTGACTGGGCTGTGTGTGTGTGTGTGTGTGTGTGTGTGTGTGCCATTACGGTTAAATCTGTGAGCTTGCCCGTTTTTAAAAATAACCTTCGACAGCAGTAGTTGAATATGCATTTCGCTGGCGTATATCACGACAAGGGATTCATGACAAAGCTGGTGTCAAAGAAGATTATGCAATAACGTGACATTTTATTTTGCTAAAAGGACAAAGGAGATCCTCTGCGCCTTGGGGTGTTTTCAGTGGGGTCATATGCTGTAGTTGTGTGCTGTAGCACCCCTGCACCTTCTCGTTTTACTTTTACAGCTGTGGCTTGAATTACCACACAGCTTGTCATGGTTATTCATATATACATTCATATATTCCTTATTTATTCATCAGTGCTTTTCATTCCACAATCAGAGCTGCCATTTAAACATTTGAGATCCACACTTACCAAATAATAGTTTCCACGAAATAAAATCAAATAACGGTAACGGTAAAAAAAAAAAAAAGTGTGGCAGGTCATTTAAGTCATTACCTTTCAACACTAAAAGCACAGTATTTTTAGGATTTTTAATATTTGCTCCCACATTTCTCATTTTTCAAAACTTTCAAGCAATGAGATCTGATTCCCCATGACTTTGGAGCTGCTTAGTGGCGTACTTAAAGCCCACTTAGCTGTTATAAACGTAATAATAGATTACTGTCATAACACAGTGACAGTAGCATCCCAAAAAAACTAATATCAAATACTTAACAACTGATAATCAAATGAAAAAAAGAATAATTAAATATGACTGGTTACTGAATTCACATCCAACAATTGTTATGAATGCACCGATTTGTGATCTAAGGACTCTTCAGCCAGCCAGACAGACACAGATGGCAAGGGACGCACTGAGCAGCTAAATACAACCCCAACATGGCTGCTATTTGTCGCTAAAGAGATACTCTGCAGGGCCAAAGAGAGGGGGAGAGGCACAAGCAGAGACAGATGAGTGAGGGAGCGAGAGATGTGGAGGGAGAAAGAGAAAAACTGAGTGGAGACACTTTATTTGTCTTGACACAGGTGTGTGTGTGTGTGTGAATGTTGGTACGTGAGACTGAACCTGTCCAATCAAGTGTGTGGAGAGATAGTGGGTGTGGATGTAATTATGTATTACCCTGTTTTGTAGCGAGGGAATGATTGTTTTACAGAATGATATTGTCGGGGCTCGCCTTCCTTTTGCCAGACAAAACAACAAAGTCCCCGTAACGTAAAACATGAAATTTAAGGGTCAAGGCTTTGACAAATCTCCAGGAAATTAATGTAAGTCAATGTAATGCTCTCTGAAGGGATGGGGGTGTGTGTGTGTGTGTGTGTGTGTCACAGGGCAGATGGAGGTCTGGCCTCAGCTCAGATTACAGTTGACCACAGCAGAGGCGGCTTGGCAAATTCATCTTCAGCTTCATGTTTTGCTGCTCTACACACACACACACACACACACACACACACACACACACACGCACACGCACTCAGATGCACGCTTGCAAACGGTTACCCATACTTTACACACACATATACGCACAGCACAAGCCCATTGACATGTCAGCTCATGCATCCCCTTTAGGTACACCAACACACAGGCACACACACACACACACACACACACACACACACACACACACTGTGTCAGACTAAAGTTCAGTCACATCAGTAATTCATTTTGGGTAGCAGCCTTGTCGATATCCATTTATCCAACAGACCGGTTGAAGGGAGAGAAACGTGCCCCCTGACTCTGTGTCATTCCTCCCCCTCTCCCCCTCTGTCTTACTCATATCCATTCTGTTTAGTCCGCACCTCATATATTACTGTATGCTTCTCCCACTTTATTTCGTTATCAGTTACTGTTTTGGGTTTTTTTTACGATATCAAATGTTTTCTTTTTTTAAAAAGCCTGCTTGATTACCTAGCATCGTGTGACTACAGTGATCCTTCAGGTATAGGAGACTGGATCAGATTCAGTTGCAGTTAATATTACGGTATTTGCAAAGCGTTCTGCAGTTTGTTTGTTTTTTTAGAGAAAACTAGGTTTTAGACTTTTGGACCGTAAACCGTGAAAACCGCAAGCTCAGCATGAAAGAGGAGAAAGACACAGCAAATGATCCATGCCAAATACTCCGATAATATTGCATGATTCTTTACACAGTGCAAACCCAATGTATAAGTTTCCACCCGGATCACTGTGCGAAATATTAGTGCGTGTTGAGGCAATAGCTTTTCTTTTATCACAGGTTCAATTATGCAAGTGTTGCATATCACCACTGACATCAATATGCTGAGTAGTTTGCCAATAACGGCTTTAATTACAAATTCTTTCATTGCTTTTCTATTTTTTGGACACAAACAGATATATTTCAGGTGGAGAGAAGCCTCCTCCATCAATGTCGGAAGCAAAACTGTCATTAATCCCTCCTCCAGGTAACCTTTAGAGAATGTGCCTGGTTTGTTCTCTTTGTTTTAGTGATCTAGTCTGTGGGTAGTTTGTAAATCAGTAGCCCATCACTTTCCCCTGCAGCCTCTCCTGCTACTCTCCACATTCAGCACCAAAAAGCTAGAAATACCCTTCGAAATGGGTCCGTGTAAACAGTCCAGTATCGATCCAACATCGTCCCATGTCTAGCATCGAGCTACTGGGGGCCACCCACTCAGTAACACATATGCACTCACACATTGGGATTATTAAGCACTTTCCCTACCCCCCTGCCGTGCAGTGTAGCTGTTCCTGTTTTCTCCGTTGCCTTACTCTTCAAACAACAGCACACAGCCTCCCGTGTATTTGTCAAGGTAGATTTTCACAGATGTGAATCTTACTCTTGATACTGCGGCAAAATTAGCTGTGCCCCTGCGTCAGAATAATATGAGATAGACATAGGTTAATGCCATTTCTGTCCCAGTTTTTGAATACTCCAGGGGGGAACGTTAGCCCGGGGCCAAGAACTCAATTAGCCGAAGGTTGAAAGGCTCTAAAATGCAGTTAGCCCCAGGCTAAGTGTCAGGTAAAAAAGCCAAAAAAAAAAACAAAAGCCCTTGCATGTGTGCACGCCTGCCTGAGTGTGTGCATCCATGAAAGGTTGAAAGGCGTGACACATTTTCACTCTCTCTCACTCACGTGCAAGCGTTCAACTGTCTCCAGCGTGTGCCGCTGATTAGTGCCGACGCTCCATATGCGGTGACTCATACACACTCGTTAGGCTTCACATACCACCATCCCAGGTATGTGTCACCCGCGTATCCCACTGCCAGCTTATAGGTCGGCAGCACCTCTGATTCCCACAATCGCAGCTGTCACCACTGCTAACTGTTACCACGGCAATGCTGTCGCTATGGGTTACCAATAGCCGTGGCCGCCACGGAACAGCGGGAGACAAAGACAAATCAATCTGCGCTTCTAATCTTCTTTACATGGAAGAGAGCAATAGGCGCGGAGGTATTGGCAAGCCTTGTAGGTAGCTCAGAGGCAATACAAAGTAATAGCACTATGGCTTTTATGGAATAACAGATTAACTGTGACACAAGCATAAAGAAGAGAAGGGAGAGGAGCAGAAATCAGTACAGGAGACGGGAAGGGGAGCGGCGGGAGGAGAAAGAGGAGCAGAGGTGAGGCCTGGAGGGCACGAGAGGGGCAGCAATTCAGGTAGAGGAAATTGTGTGGCCAGTGGAGCAAGGTTAGTTTGCCATTCACTGCATCCCTTAATCCATTTTAATTGAATAGATAAGCAAAGTCATTTTGCTCGATAAACTCCTGCTGTGTCATCAAACACCTCCATCCTTTCGCTGCCCTCCAACATTTCTTATGCTTTCCCTTCATCCTTTCACGTCTTTCACCCTCAGTCTCTCTCCCCACCCACGTGCACCCTAAGCATGTCTTCACTCGGAAGAAATCAAACTTAATTTGCACTTGTAGACGCTCAGTCTGACACGTTTTTTTGTTTTCTTTAATGCTTTACTCATGCCAGATGCGCGAGGTTTCCACCGGAGACAAAACAAAGTGTGCCAGACATAATCACAAGAAAAGGCTTGGAAGTCTATTTATTGCACTTCACTGTTCCCGTCATCTGCTGCTTCATAATGAAACAGACAGAAAGAATTAGTGGCAGTACTTCATGTCCCAGGTCTTGGGGAGAACATGCAGAAAACGGAGGGTTTCAGGATCCTGATTACGCAGTTAACTGTGAAAAACTTTTTTTTCCGAGTTATCTGGATGAGTAACTCTGCCTGTTGCAGTACTCCAGAGATTAAATAAAAGTGGAAGCGTGAAACACAGACGCTCTTTTCTTTTTTTTCTTTTTTTTTTTGCTCACCCTCACTCTTTCTCCCGCACACACACGCACACTTGTTGCTCCATCCGTGTTGCAGCTATTCTCCTGGTGATCACAGCAGTCTGTTTCTGGTGATTAGTGCTACACCCCTGTCGATTGGACTAAACGCGAGTTGCTTTAAGCTCTTTGGCCCCCTAAGGCCGATGAAGATCCCTGCAGTGGAGATGTGATGTGGGAGGGTTTAAAAAGCACCGGCGTGGGGAGAAGGCAATGTGCTGCGCCATGGGGGGGAAGGCATTATGTGTAACACCATAGGGGGAAGGCATAATGTGTAACACCAGAGTGCCCTCATTGCTATCCTTACTGCCTTGCCTTGCCATAGAACGAGGATATAATCATAAATCTACTCTGATTGGTTTGTTTGCTCCTTGGCTCTGGCCTTTGTTTGTATTTACTCGGCAAACACAGCAAAACATATACAGTACACGCAGAGGAGGTGGTTACTGTACACATACTATGCATACTGAGCAGCCTGGAGATTAGATTAGAGTCTTTACCGCCCCTTAGAGAAAAATAAGGTTACCAGTAATATACATTACATCTAATTCCTCTGTGTCTGCTTCTTGGTGCATGCATACATGAAACATTTTTATATAGTTAAGTTAATTTTCAGTTTTCTGTCATAAGCATTTGGTAAAAACAGTTAAAGTAAACGCAGGATAGTCTTTCTTAGTTTTGACGTGCAGCATTAAGTTTATAGCCTGATAATCACACCGAACTGCCTTTTTGTTTCACTTCACTCACTCATAGTTGAATCACGGACGAAATTTGAGACGTGGGTGGTGACTCAGAAGGCTTCTAAGTTTCCTACCCACTATATACTAAAGGAAACCTTTTACAAAGCCTCTTAAGTCCACAGCGTATCATTATCCTCGATTATATGCTAAAATTACACAGTGAAATGTCATTGTCTGGAATTTAGCAGAGGATAAAAAGGTCTGCAAGAGGTGTGATAGCTGTGTTTTGTAGACATTGATTGCCTTATATTTATATTATACGCCCATATGTCACAATGTTTGCATGTTCAGGTATTCAGGTATGTTCTAGTATTTATAACTCAGCAACTTATAATGATTAAATTAAAGTTATATGTAGAATCAAAGTGTGTGCTATGTGTTCTTTCCAGGGTTATTTATACATGAAGTTGCTATCATTTGGGAACGTAGGACCACGAAATCAAATCCGATTTCTCATAATTTCTCATCATTTTGGTTTAGATTTTAGACCCACCAATAATAATTCATAATGCATTGAAAAAAGTGCAATAATATTATGTAAAGCAATCGAACCAGCAGCCTATTTTAAGAAGCAGTTGTGCCTCCCACCTGTTTTCCTTTTTGGATAGCAGAAGCTTAAAGTGTCAGTAGTAATGGGTTAATCCGTTATAACGTGCGTAGCAGACAGAAACACGTACAGGAGCAGACATTACATATATTAAAAATCCCAGGAGAAACATGTAAATATAGGACATGTTCAGAAGAGGTGTGTTAGCAGACAGAAAGACACGTAACAGATGAATAAAAAAATCAATGTAATTAAGTGTCATCTCGTGAAAGTACACTCATTATGTGTGTCATAGTATGTTTAATTAGTACCCATCAGGTTATTAATCTGAAAGGCAGGTCTGACAGATCCTGCGGGCCACACGCAGCCGTACTGTACGCACATATCAAAGTAACTACCTTCAAACTGTGCACCACCAGCGTACTCTGGAGACAGATTTCAATATCAGCATTGTAGAATTACGAAGACTTTGTTTGTTAGTGCATTTTTACATCATTTCATACGGTTCTTTGATCCCCAGATCCGCAGACAGGGAGGCATCCAGCTGCTGGTCGACCTACTGGACCACAGGATGAGCGAGGTTCACCGCAGCGCCTGCGGAGCCCTGAGGAACCTGGTTTACGGCAAGGCCAACGATGAGAACAAAGTGGCCCTGAAGAACTGTGGGGGGATTCCTGCCTTGGTCCGCTTGCTGAGGAAGACCGGAGATGTGGAAATCAGAGAGCTGGTCACAGGTACGGTATCTGTGACAAACCTGCGCCTCCCTGCAGCTGCAGTTATTTTCCAGCGTGACTCTGTGGCTTCTGTGGCCTCAGGAGAGGTTATAATGGTGTGTGCATGCGTGTGTTTGCGGACAGAATTTAATACGTGTAGTTGCGAGGATCACACCCGCACCAAATCTTGATAATTTGATGTACTTCTGCAAAATGCACTAGTGCACTACGAACATTGCGATAATGTTTTCTGACAGAACAAGAGAAAGAAACATGATATTCCTCTTTTAGCTTCATTAGTGATTATTTCATTTAGTGACTATAGTGATGACTGCAACTATTAAATTCAAAACATTTATATTATTTATATTATTACTCTGGTACCCAGTTATGACTCATATGCACACGCCTATAGGAGGCACGTACACAATGCTCGCCCCGTACAAAACCTTTTTTCATACCCATAGCCGCAATATGTCCCATTTCCATTCGGCCTTGACAGTGCCAGTAGTTTTAGCTGAGTGATTTTTACTTCCTGGAGAATTTATACATTTAACTTTCACTGAAGAAATATGCTTCAGAAAAGGTTACTATTCATTCGTTAGAGACCGGGGCTGTTTATCTTGAGCTGCTTTGGATGCCAATAATATTTAATATTCAATCATAGCTCTCCTCAGCGAGCTGATCAACAAACAAGAATACAGGAAAAAGCAACAAGGCAGCCAGCATTCTCCCTTTAGAAGTGCTAAAGTTATGGTTAAGCTGAGTTCGACTCTGCGTTTTCTGTGTTTCTCTGCGGTTTTTGTGTCCATGTAACATTCATATTCTGTCCAGCGAATGTGGTTTTTTGCAATCACCGGTCAATCTTGTTTTCAGTTTGAGGGCATGAGCAGCACAAGTTAGCCTGTGCTCCGGAGACGCGCGCATACACGCCCACGCGTGCACACACACTCAGATGCACGGTGCATCTTGTGGAGATGGACTCAAATATCTTTGTGGGCAAAAGATGTATGGATTAAATTTAAACACCCACCTAAGCACACAGATGTTACATGAGCTGATATAATTTGATCTCCATTTCTCCTGAAATAGTTTGCAATATGCCTCCCACAAGAATTTAATATTCTTCTAGGGGCCCTTTGGTTCTGCAGCAAACATGAACACACACACACTGTGTCCCTCTCTGCTCAACACAGACTCGCAGATGCCCGCACTCACACACATACCTAAACTACCCCAAGCATGTATGTAATCTAAATATGCAGCCGTAGTTATTTTCCTAGCATGACATTGCTTCTGCAGCCTCGGGACAGGTAATAATGATGAACCGCTGCACGTGCATGCATGTGCTGTATGTGTATGTGTGTGAATTCTGTTTTGGGCACATGTGTCACAGGACCGAGTCCATGAACATTAAAAATCAGTGGTACTAATGAAATACGGCAAGTAGTAATCAGTGTGTCTTTCACGGCAAAGACACGCATGAGTGGCGGATGGGATAAAAGGGCCCAGTGCAATTTGTATGCACCGTGTGAGCCCTGACTTGTGATAGGTGGGGACCTGAATGCTAGCAGACTAGCATGTGTTCAGGTGAGCAGTTCTCCATGCCACGACAGAACACAAAAGAGCCAATCCTTTTCTCTCTTATTCTCATTTCTCCTACCTTTCCTCTTCCCTCCACCCATGATCTCATGTCACCTCCTCTCCCCCGCACACCATTCTTCTCTCTCCTTCATCCATATGCACGCTGGCCTTCAGGCTGGACTGCGCGTATCAGACCTTGTATCACCGCTGTCCTGTCTCTCTCTGCTCAGACAAAAAGCCCTCTTTGTTGCACCAGGTAAGCCACGAGATAAGAGAGACATGTTCACGCTCATACATGAGGGTTGGACATTGCCAAAGATAAAACACGATCACACTCATTCTCTTATACACAAACAGACTAAGACACACACAAAGCCACACATAGCACTCAGAAAACTGAGATAAAGACAGTTGGCCCCCCTCGTGTTCAATTTGACCTCTGACCCCATTGTTCCTCAGCAGGGAATGAAGCTCCTCTTCAAGCACATGCACGTACATGCACGCTCAACATCCATCCCTAGGCGCATCCCCGTAGGTCAGTCAGTCTCCAGGGAGAAGGGGACCCGGTGGGTCGCAACGGTGACAGCCAGCTAGCCGGGAGTTTTGTATTTCCCTTTACAGACACTTCACATTTAGATAACAGCCCTTGGAGGAAGGAAGAGAGGAAGTGTTTTCCCGACCTTTTCACTGTTAATGACACCTCTGTCGCAGGGCGGACAGAGGCAGGAAATACGGCAAGAAAGGGAAAGACAATTAGAGACAGGCAGGTGGAAGAAGAAGGAAGAAACCGGAAAAATCAAGATGTGACTTCTCTTCCTTAGACCAGCTACTGACATTGAAGGTGGTGTAAGAATGAAGAAGAAATACGAGAGAATTGGTTCATAGGGAGGATGTGAAAAGAGGGCTGGATAAAAACGTGGAGGGAAGACGAATGCAGCAGGGGAAAAAACAGTGAGGAAGGAGGGAGGAATGGTGAGATTACTATAATACAACAATCGCTGATATTTCAGCGGATTACTTCCACCGCTCTGTGCGCAGATTCTTGCTGCTGTATTAAAACCAAAAAGCTGCACCAGTCAAAACTCACAGAAATGACATTCAGCGCCGAGGCGGATCCTGACGCGTAAATAACGACAGTCACCAGACTTTGGCTACGGGGGCTTTTCTGACACCTTGAAGAACATCACTCCTGTGCTGCAGAGACTAAGTGATTAAAGACACAGCTTGGAGATGGAGGGTGTGTGTGTGTGTGTGTGTGTGTGTGTGTGTGTGTGTGTGGTCTGTAAGCAGATTAACAAATGAATTAAATGCACCGCAAGTCATGCTGCATCATATTTTGAGCCTTGACTTTTATAAAATCATCTTGCACACACACACACACACACACACACACACACTGTGAAAATCTATCTTCCCTTTCCCTGACTCTTCCTGTCTTTGCCCTTCTCTGTTTGGCTCTCACTGCTGCTGGCTGAGTGAATCAGTGTCATCCATGACTCTACCCTGTTGTCTGTTTACTCTGGTACTTAGCATAGAGCTCCACATTTCAACCGCTTTCATGCCACTCCAACCATATTTTGAAGTCTATCTTAATTTGCCTCGCAGAACACCCTGCTGGAGCTGTAATTCAGCACTCGTTGCGTAATTACTCGGTAATTCAATTAGGCATGTGTTTTAAGTGTTTTTTGTTACAAATAGAAATAATGAGTACAATGTATTAAATTTCTTTTTTATGCTCAATTGGCCATTGACGCAGTTTTAATTAAATGCGGCCATTTTGGCGAGAATTTGTGCACAGTGGTAGAATGTTTGTGTGTCGAGCTTATTTCAATTGTATTAGCATAGAGAACCGGTACCTACACACACTGGATATACAGTATATAATGTTTAAAAAAGCCTAAATACACCCAGCTGATTCGTGCCCTCAGTGGTCTAGTTGTAACGCTGTTTCCAGCTACAGTAATGGGTTGGTGTTTCTGCGGTTTTGGGAATGGCAGCCTTGTAAAAAGACACATTTTCTTCAAGACAGAGTAAGCTTAGGTAGGAACGAGTATTTGAAAGATCACTGGTTGAGATTCTTTCGCTGGCTGAAAAACTGCAGGCAGAAGTCACATTCTCCTGTTGGACAGCACCTCTGCAGAGTTAATTAGCATTATAAAAAACCAAACCCTTGTTAGCTTCCCTCCACGGTGATGCATCAAGAAGGCATTGGATCTATTGCTCTGCCAAATTACATTCCTCTCAAAGCTTGACCTTCATTACTAATTGGTAGCTAAATTATTTGAAAGCAGGCAAATGGCAGTTGGTGACCACCGGAGGTTCATCGGGGGCAGTGGTGCATACTCAAATTACATCAATTGAGACAATCCTCAACTGCTGGATTTAAAAAAAAAAAAAAAAGTGGTTGTGGAAGAGTCATAACAAATCAGCCTCCTCATTACTGCCTCTGTGTTGTCAGCTGTGTCAAAGCACTTCCCTACTCCCTGTGATTAAAGAATCGGTTTAGGTCTGGGGAAATGAGACAAGCCATACGTTTTTTTTTGGGTGACCGGAAAAACCTTCCCTCAACAATTTACCCTATCTCCCCGTCGGTTCTGAAGTTTAAATTTAGACAAGCTTTATTGGCTTTCTGGGTCTCAGCGTGAGGTAGATAGGACAAAGTCGAGGCTTCCGGGCCTGTCAGTAAAAGTCTGGTCGATGCAGAGGCTTTGGGTGTCAATAGGAGATGCTATCCTCACTCGTGGGCTCACCTTGAGGCAGTGGACCATGGCATGACCCTGCAGCTGCTGCTGCCTGCTCTGAAATGGTGGTTGAGCTGAGAAATTACTGCCGAGGAAAGTCATGTGTTCAAAATGTGGGCAATGTGTGCAAGCATCTCCAGTTTATAACTCATAGGTTATATGCAACACGTCATAGGTGATGTTTAAGTCTGCAAACTGAGACTTAAGCATCACAAAGAGAAGTACGCGTGTACCACACTCCTTCTGCTGCCATCCTTTACTGGAGAAGTCCTCACTCTGGTTTCTGTTCCTTCAAGCCATGAATCACTGCTCTGTGCAGATGTCCGAATCTCAGCGTCTCCACTTCTGTTGTATTACTTGCTAAAGCCGCTTTCATTTAAGTCGAAGCTCGTAACCTTCTTTTCGAAAAACGCTTGAGGACGGAGCTGTTTTCAAAGTCATTTCGGTGATTCCTGTGGGGAAGCGGGACACCCTTACAGCATGGGGTTTTTGTTTTTTTCTTCTTCTGCTGCTGCTACAATGTTGTAAAATTGTTGCTGGCCCGCAGAAATGTCTCTGTTGCATTTTCACAGTGGGAGGCGCAGGCTGTGACAATTTACCCACAATGCAGGGCTTAACCTACTGCTGACAACTGTTTTACCACAAACCTTACTTCGGGTTGTGAAGTTGCACGACCTCGGGGTCAAGTTAGCGATTGTTACGCCGCCGCCACCTCGAACATTATTCTGTATCAACATTTCTTTTTTTTGATTTGGCGTGCACAGAGTTTTGTAGACGCATTAGCTATGTAATTTGTCGTCTTTGGCTTTACTCATCACCAGGTTCTGACCCCGCGGCTAACTAATTCACATTGAGTCGCACAGATGAAGGCTGTTTAATAAAACATTGCCACTTGAGGCCTAACAGGCCTCACTCTCCCCTTACAAGTCATACTCTCATTTATTCATGAATTCATGCAATCATCTCCCCATTTCCCCAAACCACCCAGCTCCAAGGAAACTGCCCGTCAAGCGTCTTAGGGGAACTAGTCGGAGGAGGGAGAGAAAGAGATAAAGACAGGGAGGAAGAAAACACACACAGACACACACAAAAGCTCCGGGATGATGTCATTGTCTGCTGGTCACCTGGTGTTATACCCATAAGGACACTGGGCTTAGCGAAGCATTACAGATCTATGTTTCTAGAGCAGGCAGGTGTGTGGCAGTGTGTGTGTGTGTGTGTGTGTGTCAGCCTTGAATTTGGCCAGTGTTAGACAGTGGCAGACACAGTGTCCTTGCCCCAGAAAACACAGAGGAGTCTGTTCCTTTGTGCTTCCTCCTTCTTTCTGCCCAATCTTTGTCTCTGCCTGCCAGAAAAATTAAAATCATAACAGCACCCTCTCTCACATCCTCTGTGCGTGTTTGTGTGTTTTTACTTTAGCGTGCGCGCGCAGGGTTATAGGTTAGCGAGGCAAAAGAAAGGCAGCCCGGTGCGCGTCTTTGGAAGGTAGCATTCAGGCTGTGGTCGGTTTTAACGTGATTGCAATCACCCGCTGAAAACCCTCACCACTTGAGAAATAAAGCAACATGGCACACAAAAAAAGAGAAAGAGAGAGGGGGGAGGGAGAGAGACGGAGAGAGAGAGATGTTTGAAAGCACCAAGGGTTATAAGTGAAGTGTTTTGCCCAATACGCGCATCTTCAGCCTCGCTGAGGGTTGCCACCGAGTGTGCGTGCGTGCGTGTGTGTGTGTGTGTGCGTGCGTGTGTGAGCCTTTACCTTGGTTTGCAAAGAGCCCATGAGGAGGAGAGAGATTGAGAGGAAAGAGAGCGACTCGAGATGTGAAACAAGAGGCTGATTAGTGGAAGTGAAGGCAAATGTTGCTAGGCTCCCACACACGCACACACACACACACACACACACACACGTACTCACACATTCAGCCTGAGTGTGAGCACTTGATTGCTGCCAAACAACATACAAGGTCATCGCCTTATTATCACCCTCCTCCTCTTGTCCTCTCTAGCTCTCACACTCTCACGCACACACACACACACACACAAATGTTGTTGTCCTCTTTCACTCTCTCTCTCGCCTTCTTTCTCTCTTTTCAGATTTTCTCACACTCTTATCTTTACTTGCACTTGTTTTTATAAACGATTAGATTTGTTTTTTTCTCCTGCATTTGGATCTTTTTCTCCCTCGTTCGCCTCCCGTTCACTTTCTGGCCCTTTTGACTCCCTCTCTCACTGTTTTTCCAGATTTACATACAATCTTTCACGAGAATAACACAGTTAATTAGAAATTAACCATTCTGCTCTAATTGCTCTGTGTCTTTCTGTAGTAGCTCAGTAGCTTTCATTTCCCATCCTCCTTTTGTCACATTTGTTGTTGCTGCCTCTATAACATCTGCTATTCTTTAATGTCGTTCTCTCTTTCTCATTGTTTCCTCCTTCCCTTTCTTTGTCTTGGCCCGATTTTCCTCCCGTCCCTTTGTCTGTCATTTGCAGATTGTCATTATGACTGACACTAGCGCAGCATGCTGTAGGGCATCAAGACTGGCGTTGCTGTTGGCGACGCAAAACTGGCTGCATGTCAACACCCAGTGCCTCCACGGCAGTTTGTGTGCAGTGTTTCAGTGAAGAGGCTAAATCCATCTCCATTATTAACCTGCCCTTTTCTCCATCTCCATCTTTTCAGTAGATTACCGTTTTCGTTTGATTCCCATTGTGACACAAGTAGAGCAAATTAATTATTTGTTATTTTATTGTTTTCAGTCTGTTTTTATATTTTTCTGTTCTGATACAATTCCCCATTTTCCTCACGTCGCCGCACAGGCAGGTCAGAGATCAGAGTTTAGCCGCCTCCCTGGGGCTCGTAGGAATTCACTGTCTTTTTTTGCTCAGCTTCAGTTTCGTTTCAGATGACGGACAGTATCTTCAATCACTACTGTGCTCCTCTCCCCGCTGCCCTTATGTTTCATTTAGTTTCACATCTAACAGGACCTGGGCAAAAATTGGATTGTGCATATTGTATTCGTGGAATGAACAGGACATCTTTTAGCCGCCTGACAGCCTCTATGAACACGGTCCATTGCCTACAGAGCCGTGTCTTGAGTTGTGCCCCTATTTTATTTGTGTGGTAACTGTGCAAATGAATGACATCTGTCATCTGGGACCTGTGACATCTGGAGCCTGACATCAGATGCGTGAGGGATGGTGACCTTCAACACCGCCGCTTTTTATAGTTTGTCATATTAAAAACGTGTTGCATGTCTCCTCTGTTGTCCCGATCTGTTCCTGCCTCCCTAAACCATCACTCAGCTCCTCCAGCTCTCTTCCCCTCTCATTAGTTTTCTATTTCTGGGTCTTTCATCTCTGTCACCCTCTGTTTCACACATTTTTATCTTATTGTTTGCTACTATATCTGTTTTTTTAATGTCTTACTCTCTGGGTAAGGATGACCAGTTCAAGCAGCAGGGACTAATTAACATATTTAGAATACAAGAATGCTGATTGGATCTGTGTGTGTGTGTGTGTGTGTGTGTGTGTGTGTGTGTGTGTGTGTGTGCACGTGCACGCGCATGTGCAAGAGAGAGAGAGAGTGCACGTATGCGCATGAGTGTGTCACAGCTGACCAACAAGGCCACTGCTGTCACCGGTCTGTGAGGAGGCATCTGGTATTCCATCTGACAAGAAGAAGGAAGTGTGTGTGTGTGTGTGTGTGTGTGTCTGTCTGTGATTAAGTGTTACAGTAGCATGCGTGCGAGTCTGTGTGTGTGTGTGTGTGTGTGTGTGTGTGTGTGTACATTATGTGGGTCCTCGCAGGTCATTCGAAGTCTCCTTGTGTACATACAAACTTCGTGGATGCGTCCATATCCCACACTCAACTGTATATCTCTGCATATGCCTGAAGTGTATTTGTGAATATATGTGTGTGTGTGTGTTCTCCACCTCACTGTGTGTGATAAATGATGCACTGGTTGGGCAGTTGGCGTTCTGCCTGGACCAACAAACTAATTAATTTCCTCAGCTATCACAAGTATCAGGTAGATTGTAGAGTTGGACTGGAGAATGAACGAGTGGGTGGCATTCTCAAAGGTGGTAAACAGGAGAAGTCATTTTCTTCCTGCTCAGTCTCTCCTGAGGTACCACAGCACTTTATTTGTGATGTTCCAGAAAGGTCCGGCCGATATCGGTGTTATTATGCTGTATATATATTAAAAAAAAAAAGTTTGGGTTGTTTTAAACCAATCAGAGCAACAGGTTACAACTGCACAGATCGCAGGAAATGTGATCAAATGTATTTCGCGTGACGTCTCTGAGAAGCTAATGGAACCGTTTGCTTTAAGATTTCATGAAAGTACGTGTTTATGAATGATATGGGGAAAGTAGTGGGGGAGGTAGTCATGGGGTGAAAATGCAAAGTGGAAAAGAGCGCTGTCCTCACTCAGGCGTGCTCCGAGACCACAGACTTGACAGGAGGTTTAATGGAAAGCGAAAGAAAAAGGGATGAATCACGCTGTGCACCGCAGGAAACCCTAAAAAGAGACTATTATGTGATTTTCTCCACCTTTAACTGACCGTCAGTGACCACAGACCTTATTTTAGATCATCCTAAAATCAAACAGCATTTTGATTTGTGTTGTAATGAGTTTTACTTTATTAACAGTTATGTTATTTCAAGTATAAAGGTTTTTCCAAAAAGACAAAATGATTAGTAAGTTTTATAATAAATGAGCTTTATTGTACTATAAAAGTTTAATTTCCTGTTTTTGGAAAATGGAAAATGAAGAATCTTGATTACATTTATATAATTGAGTGTTTTTCCTTATTGCAATTAGCAGAAACACGCGAGTCTATTTGCCATTAATCACGTAATTATTTTGTGTTTTTCTCTGGAACGCTCTTTATTGTTATTTACAAAATGATGCAAAAATAACAGTGTTTATCTTTGCGCGTGTGTGTGTTTGGATGCAGGCGTGCTATGGAACCTGTCCTCATGCGACGCTCTGAAGATGCCGATCATCCAGGACGCGCTGGCCGTTCTGACCAATAGCGTCATCATACCCCACTCCAACTGGGACTCTTCCCCCAATCACCATGATGACCGCAAGCTCCACCTTCATACCTCCCAGGTGCTTCGTAATGCCACAGGCTGCCTCAGGTAAGACTGGTGCACGCTTGCACTCCACGCACTCCAACAGTGAACAGTCGGGTCAAAGCATCTTCCTCTCTTTCTCCCCAAACCTCACTCTCATTTACAACAATACAGCAACATGCAACAGACGCATACTGCATCTGTTCCCACTTCTTTTCTTGTACCTCGGCGAGACAGTTTACACACTAGATCAAGTTGTCGTGCTATCGATTTCCTACAGACATACAGTAGAAGGATGCATAAGTCACCGTGGCTTCATTAAGCTCCACACTGCATGAGTGCATGGATGCATTCAGGAGCATGTAATATATGAATACCTACTGAGATTTTACCATAATGACACAATTTTATTGCAAGAATGAATCTTGTCTCTTGAATCTGCACTGCTGCATGGTGATTGATGCATATACTGTGTTGACAAACTATAAACAATAGTCTGCGCACAGTTGTTTCGCTCTTTCTCTCCCTCTCACTCATTCACTCTATCCCTCTGACACTAACTTGTGCTGGTAACCATAGCAACAGCTCCTCCAATTGCACAAGTCCTTTGTGTGTCAAGACTTTTTTTTTTTTTTGGTGCATTGTTCTGTTAAAATATGTTCCTTAGCTGTTAAAGCTCAAAATAATGAAGGACAACTTACAGCTTTGTGGAAGCTGAAGTCACGGAGGTTTGTCGCTGATCGAGTCTTGCACACTTTAATTGGATTAAAGTCAAAATATCAAAACTTTAATTTGGAACAGACTGAGGAAGTGCTTAAATACACCGCAGTGTGTTTTGTTATGGAGGGAAGTGACAGGTCTGCTTCTCATAATGTCTCACACACGTCTGTCTCCTAGTGTTGTTGACAAAATGCTATTGTTTACAAATTGTTCAAACTCAAACAATGTAATAAACGCAAATGAGAATAGCTAAAAATATTAAGAATGACCATTACAGTTAATACCACGCACTTCTTTTCATGCAATTTCTCATTAGCTTAGCTTGTTCATTTAGGCTAAAGCCAATGTTTAGTCTGCCAGTCACAATCTTTTATTGACCTTTTAGCCACAGTGGCACTTCGGCAGGACAAAGAACACTTTGGTCAGTTTTTGCTAATTTCAGATATTCCAGTTATTTATTTCTTTATCATTCTGCCTGTGAGTATTTGACTTGTTTGACGTTAGCCTGGGAAAAAAAAGATGAAAAAGCTCTAGTCCTTGATCCCATAAACAACATTTGTTCATCTATGTACGCACTCTCTCGCACCAACTCCTCAGAGGGCTGAGATGGTTTAGGAAAAAAAGAAAAAAACCTCCATGTCCCCTTGGCCGTCTCTCTCCGAGCTGTATACTCAATCAACCACCAGCAGCCTCTGGATTAAACCTCACCCCGCTCGCTTTGCAGAGCTCCTCTCAAGCTGTTTTGAATGGTTATCTCCAGCTATTGAATGTCTCTCAAAAGCATTTCAAAGCCATTTTGAAGATGTTGCAAACAGGTTTTTGTATGTTTTCACATCATTTTGTGCGTAAGGTGCTACACCGTGCGCGTGCACATGTGTGTTTGCAATCATCGCACCAAAGCAAAGGCTCCACTTGCTCCAGTCATTGTAACATTTGTGACCACTTTAAATATGAATACTAGCTTGCTTCATTGTGGCCTTCCAAAATATCCAAAATGTGTAATCGTGAATATTGACTTGCTGGATATTTGCATACTTCTAGCTGGGTAAGCTTTTCAGACCAGACTTCTCTGACCTCTAACTGAGTCAAATGACTGTTTCTCTAAACCTAATCTAAAGTACAGCTCGTAGTACCAGGTATATCATGTGGATGCAGTAAGCGACAGTGTTGCTTAAATAAGCATTTGGAGGTGAGGTTTGGTCTAGCCGTGTTGTTATGAACCACTCCGGCTTTTGTTGTCAGCATTCTAATGGAGCAGCGCGGGAACTGCCATGGGGGCCGTGGTACAGGACAAGATGATTATACACAATAACTCAATATCACAAACACCTGTACAAATCTAATTCACTCCACTAATAGCTTAGCATTTGCAATAAATATTACATCGGGGGAAACTTATAATGTCATTTTCTTGCTGGGATGAGTCACAGTCGGAGCAGTGTGGTTGGCTTTTTTTTAGGCAGTTTTGCATTATTGCATTTGCATTTGGGCTGCATTATATTTTGTCCCCCTGTGTTTGTGGATAGGGAAGAGAGCACTTTAGAGGGTTTTTTAGGGTTTGTTAGATTGGTCTAACAGGTTATTACTTCTGAAATATCAGAAAACATATTTGTTGAGACAACAATTATTAAGTGCATAAATTCATAATTATAAGTGTATATAACTGGGTGCTGGCAGAGTACAGAAAATAGGTACATAATGAAGTTATTTCTCTGTGCATTGTCTATGAAATGCATTCACATTTGCAGTGGGAGGACGTAGCAGCTGTGCGTCAGTAATGAGTTTCTATCTTAAAGCTGCAGTTTTTACAAATTGACAAAAAAATAGACAAATTAATTGAATTTTATTTGGACATGTTTGCTGTTCAGAGCCAAATGTCAGGCATGAGTTGCTAACACCAACATACAGTTAGTAATTGTAGTAATTAGCAATGGCTAAATGCCAGCTGCGTTTAAAAAATTAAATCATGTCACCCGCAAAAAGGAAGTGAATCTTAAAGATGGCTCGCCCAAATGAAAAGAATACTGATGCCGAGTTTTTCAAATGTCACTTTCAGTTCTTTGCATATCACAAACTAAATTCACCATCAGGTATTAGATATCCAAAACCACTTGAAATAAAATCTGTCCTACCATCTGTGCGAATAGATGCCACTGGGAGCGTAAGGAAAATATATATTTATATATTTTTGGTGATTTGAGAAGACTGATTATTTGAAAGTGAGGTGTTTAATGTCATTCGTGATAAGATTGCACACTAAATGCTGTTTAATATGGAAATTTGAACATTTGCGCAGCTCTTTTTAGTCGCTTGTTTATCCCAAAGCGATGCGTATTGCCACAAACTTTTAAGACAAAGTTCTCAGTTTTTGCCAGTAACATCTGTAGACTTTCAACTTTTATGTCAAGTTCATTATTTCCTAACTCACTAAGGTGTTTATAGGACTTCAGGGTGTATGCGAGTGTGTGTGTGTGTGTCCCTCTGACGATGCAGGGGAAGACAAATGATGCTGTCAGAGCATTGCTCCACACTGTGAAGTTACAGATCGAATTGTAAAAGCCGGCAAAGGAGAAGGAGGACAGGAGAGTGGAGGAGAAGAAGAGCCGAAGTTGGGAAGATTAGAACAGAGAGAATGTAGAAGTGGTGAACAATGAGAGTGTGAGACTAACAGGATCTCAGAGAAGGGAGCTGAGACGCAGAGAGTAATGAAGGCGTTTGTGCTGCTCTCCAGGGTTGTTTTCTATCTCACTATCTGTTCTGGGGGGGTTAAAGTGACACAAGGCCACAGTGTTCAGGCCCCAGCGTACCTCAGCTCAATTTCAGACCTCTCACCTCTCTCATTATCCCTTTGCTGTGTGTGCCCATGTGTCAGAGTAATGCATGAGAGTGTGGACATGCTTTTGTGTACAATTTTTCACTGTGCGTGTGCGCGCGCACGCGTGTTTTTGAGGGTGTATGTACTGCAAGTGAGCCTGTATATGGACGTCTGCGTGCGAATCAGTCTCAGGAATCACAACCGGCATGGGGGAGTTACATATGATAATGGAAATGCACTGGTGTCAGGACATCGGGTGTTGTCAATTTCGGGTGTGTGCTAGCATGTGAATATGTGTTCAGTGTGTATGTGTATATTTGGTGTGTGTGTGTGTGTGTGTGTGTGTGTGTAATTTCATGTATGTTTGTGTGCTAATGTGCGTATATATTAACTGTGGGCCAAGCATCTATTGATGGACCCATATGTTGTCTTATCAGGTGGTGGGCATTAACGGATCCACCCTGCTCACACATATGCACATACACACACACACGCACACACACACAAGTGCACAGTGTTATCAGGCCAGACACAAGGTCTCCTGTGGAGGGGTTTCCATATCCTTTATTCAGGGGCTGTTTACTTCCCTGCAGGTTGTTGGTTTGCAGCCAAGCCTGAGAAAACCTGCTGCCTCCACGCTGTACACACTGTCAGTTTGTGTGTGTGCGTGTGTGTTTCCGTACTTATCAGGATCACACACTCATAAACACTTTCAATTTGTTTCCTTTCAGACACCCACAGATGTGGGAGAGCAGTAGGATGAGTTATTAGATGAATCAAGAATAAGGTGTGTGTGGTCACGAATGAGTTTGTTTCCATATCTGTTCCATTGATATTAATTGGTTCGTATGCATGTGCATGCCATCTGGTGATGACCCTCTGCCGCCCGAGCCCTCCATTCAAACACACACACGCACACACACATATACAGCCAGACACTTGCAAGAGCCACCACACACCAGCTGTTTGAGACAAAAATCATTTGTTCCTTGGGCAACAGTAGAGATCCATCTGTCCCAGAGTCACTCATGCTCACATCTTTCCCGTACATGTTGCACGAATCCCCAAACAACTACAGCTGTAGAAACTGACCATGTGGTTTGCTCAGAGAGGCTCTCAACTAATTTCCTGAGGTTCACCGTTGCACCCCGGAGAGGAAAATCGATGTCAAATGTAAAATGTAAACAGTGTAATTGGTGAAAAGCAAGTTCAACTTGTCTGCGCGTTAATTTGGACTTTCAGTTTCAGAAGCTCGTTAGTGAACTTTCTTCTCAGTTATGTGTGGATGCTGCTTTTCAGAAACTATGAGTTTGTTGTTAACTGTTACATACTTTGGTACTCTGTGTACTTTTTGGGTTATCATTACATCAGTAATTACAGTGAGATAGTCTCCTTTTAGTAGCGTGAAATATTCTTTTTGTGGTTGCTACAGTGTACACTCTAAAAGCCATATTCAAATAACATTTTTGCTTTTGATGCAATGGATCAAACCAATCAATTAATCAAAGCAGATAGCTTGTAGCCCAGAGGATTCATGATAAAACTGTTTGACAGGTTGCGAGTCAGAATGATTACTGGTGAAATTAGGTGGGAGGTGACACGCTATCCCCTAAGCAAGGCTCATAACTTTCACAAAAGTTCAGCGAAGCGGGAGAAGGCTTACGTAAAACTCGGATGTACAAGTGTGAACGTCTCCTCTTTTGAAAACAGTGCGGCTGTTCCCTCGGTGCTTGGGCTCTACAGACAATTAATAGAGAGAAGGCAGCAACGGGAAGACGGGAAATGAAGGAGACAGAGATGCAACAAAGATTCCCAGCCGGAGTCGAACCAAAGAAGTCGCAGTCCTTGTTCTGCATCTTAGCCCCTTAGAACCACCCGATGAAAGACATGCACTCTTACTGTAACAATCTAAATGGCTGCTAGTTCTGAGTATTATGTTCTTACATAATGCATTGGATCTAAAAGGCGGGATTTGACAAGGTGTTTTATCTTTGACCTCCGCCTGGTATCGTTGAACTGATACAAGGCGCAGGTCCCTAATTTTTGCTGTCTAAAAATTAGGCGGGAAAGAACAGATGAGACTTGTCTTTGACTTGAGAAGCTGCAGCATTTATTAGCTGACCCATGCTAACCTATAACCGACATGCTCACATCCGCAGTCACTCTTCTGCCGTCCATTCTCTCTCTCTCTCTCTGTCTCACTCTGACTCGTTCAACCACATGTTCACCACACACACACACACGTTACACACTGAGCTACAGCAGCATGGTGAAGAACGTCAAATGTTTCCTGGTCTTTCCTCTTGATATGTGATTGTTGATCGCGCACAAGGAGACACACTGTGTTTGAGGAGAAGGCGCAGGCCGCGTGACCGACCTGCGGCAGAACACTGACCAATCGGTGTATCGGCTCAGCTCGGTAGGACCCTCGACAGTGGGGTAACGAAAACATAATGGTCCTGCTGTTAGCATCTATCTTAACCAATGGAAATGTGGAAGAAAGCATTTTGTGTAATGGGCTGTACTAGACTGGAGGCTTAGTAAGAACACATTAATGTAATAATACAATACAGTGAGTGTTTACGTGCACGACATGCACAACACTGCCACTCTCAATGTGTCATTCCGTGCCAGTTGTTCTTTGTCACACCTCAGGAAGACAGAAATGACTGAATATCACGATTTAATGGCAAACTTTACAAGAGCAAGAACTGGTGCACGATGTATTTTTCAGAATATTCTGAGGGAAATGGCTCTGTGGAAATCACTCCTGGCACCAGCGGCTCATTTCTGTGACTTAACTGCAGCTGAAACAAAAAAAAACAACAGTGTTAAATTCTGAATGGGATGTTTAATCAAGTTCGGTGTCTTTTTGCTCGGTGGGTAATTATTTAACGATGCAGGCTAATGACTTAGCCTGAATTAATGAGGAGTGACATCAGATAGGATGAAGTGTAAACCTGTAATGGACTCGTTAAATAGTAGAGATTACCAGTTAAAATTAAGGACATACACACACACACACACACAGAAGTAATTGAAAAACAGCATGTAGGTACTCACGTTCCCTCTTGCAACAAAGTGTTTTCAGAGTTAATGCACACGCACAGACGCTGCTTTAAAACGTCACCTTCCATACTCATCATGCATCTTCTTATGAAATATGCCATCTGATCTGCTCTGTCACTCTCTGAGCGACAACCATATGCAGAGATTACGTTAGAGCGGGGACTCAAACAAACAAACGAGCTATTGCTATCTAAATATTACGTGGTGCGACACAGCAAGATGTGAGAGTGCCCGAGGACACATTACACCCAGAATAAAAAAAAAGTTAGCAGAATATTTTCTGCAAAGAGATCCTGGCCTCGCCGTGTTAGTCAGTAACTAGCACAGAAGGAAAGGCGTGTTGCAGAAAGGCACAATATTTCATGCTTCATTACACAACCACTAGACTAACAAGCGCTTGTGCATAGGCTGCAAGCACACACACACACACACATACAGACGCAAGCGTGTTCCCATTGTATTTTGCGTGTGGACAAAAACACACACACACACACGGCGATGTTCTTCTCTGTAGTCCGTGGGGCAGCTGTGCACAGGCTTTGCCAGGGTAGTGTGTCCAGATGGACGTAAGCTATTAAACAGTACATAACAGGCAGCCAGTTTACTTCAGGACATGACATGAGAACATCAGAATAACTTTTGTTTCCAGGTATATAAAAGACTGCACAAGGAATTTGCATGACATTCGAGTAAATCCTTGTGCAGAAAGACAGGAGCCTTGACCGTTTACAGAGGCGCTCTCTATTTTTCAACAACAAACCTTCCTACACCTGGATTGAAGCGCCTCTCGCTGGGATGTCATTGGTCTCTGTTTATAAAATCAAGTCTAAAAAAAAGTTTGGGTGTCATATTTCTTCAAAACTATCCGTGTATTCAATTTTTAGCATGTTTTGAATACAATCTGAGTAAAATTGGGACATGCTGTTGCAGAATCCTGGTCTGAAGGGAATAAGGGCTGAAAGGAAAAGATGTAATCTATAGTTACGAACTTTAAATTCTCATTTAATCTATATTCGAGTGAGGAATGGCATTTTCAAGCGTTCATCTTCATTTATGCGGGGATACGTCCCCATTTTGATGAAAGTTCCCTCTGTTAAACATTTATGTTGCACGGCCAGGTGCCTTCGCCTTCACCGATGATAAGGCATCAGATTAAAAAAACATAAAAAACTTGATGGAAATCTCAGCAGAAGTCAGCATATTCAAGGCTGAGCATTAAAGCAATAAATAATCCACCCCCTCTCACACACCCACCTCCTGTCTTTGGTGCTTAAACATTAGTCAAGGTGAAGTGTGTTCACCGCTCTGTTGTTTTATATCGACTCGACAGAGAATTGTGTCTCTGCTAAGCGGGTTTTCCATCGCGCGCTTGTTTGCCCATTAGCATTCAAAGCGGGTGAAAATGACTTGACCTTCTCTTGGAAGCAAAGAGCCGTGAACGTGAAGTTTTAATTGAGTTCTTGTGTCTTCCCCCGCTCTCTCTCTTTTCCCTCTTTCTCATCAGTACAATAAATGATTGACCTCATCTCATAGACTGGTGAAACAGCTGTGATCTCTTTATTATGTCAGTGTGATGGATGAACTTATTCATTCATCCCACTGCATTGTCTCCCTGTTCACACCGCTGCTTTCTTTCTTTCTTCTTTTTTTTTGACATTTCACCCCTAAAGAAAGATGTTTAAACTACTGTTACCAAACTTCAACAATCGGTCGGTTCACTCTTTGGATTTCTCGCTCCTCTCTCTCGCGCCCATTCCCTTTATCTGCAAGGCAGCATAATGGAGGTTCATTGTTCTCAAATGAAGATCGCAGTCTAACAACCATACACTAATTACAGAGATAACAAACATAAAAGCCGCAGCTCTGCATTGACGCAGTTGTATAATTGCTTAAGTCCATAACATGTTGTGACAGCGCTGACATATTTGCAGTCTTCACTTTGTGTCTGATTGTCTCTTTTTCAGCACTCAGCCATAAGAAACAGCTTTGTCGTTTGACAATGGTAAAACACAGCTAATGCGCGAGCAGCTGTGCCGCGATTATATAACGGAAATTATGTAGATTATATACAGTAATCTGTTATTCAAACATATATTTACATACATATATGGTTCAGACCAAAAGTCAAGTGAATGTGTCAGCTCCAGAAGGAATACAATATTTAGTCTAGCTCATGCTACATACCTCCCTTTCATATTTATTTTATTGACACAGGCAAATGAGTCAGCGCCCACCGCCGAGCGTCTCCGTACCGCAGACAGCTCGGTGCCGAAACCCAAACAAATCCAACCCAACACCACCCACCTGTACCTTCAGTTCAATTAAAACTGTATTCATTATTTCTGTGCATCATATTGGCAAAGCTGCTAATAATAAATGGAACAATATTGTCAAATTATCCAAGCAGCGTTGGTGTGAGTGTTGGCTGTGAAGTTCAGGCACCGACTGTCTGACTAAAGCAGCTTTTCTCTCTCTCTCTCTCTCTCTTTTTCCTTTTGGACTCAAGTCAAGTGCTTTAGATTGAAGCGAGCCTTCGGGGCATAGATTGAGATGTATCCAGAATTTTAATGTTCCTTTTTCAATTGTTTAGTTTAGGGAGAGCTGCCAGGTTCCCCAGTATCTGTCTCCCTCTCTCTCTGCCTCTGTCTCCCTACACCTCTCCTTACCAGCTTCCTTTTTTTTCATCCGTCTTCCTGTCTTATCTTCCCTCCTCACCAACTCTCTTTCTCTCTTCATTTGTTTTCCCGCTTTCTATTTGCCAAACACTGAGACACACACACACACACACACACTCTGACCAGGGTTCCTTACGTGTGCGCCTGTGTGTGTTGCAGGAATGTAAGCTCAGCAGGTGAAGAGGCGAGACGAAGGATGAGGGAGTGCGACGGTTTGACAGATGCTCTGCTCTACGTCATCCAGACCTCTCTGGGCAGCAGCGAGATCGACAGCAAGGTGTGTTTTCGCACAAGCGTGTGTGTGTGTGTGTGTGTGTGTGTGTGTGATGCTGAATCAGCCTGTGTTTATGTAATGTGCCTGCCATGCCAGCGCAAATGCATTCAAGGTCTTCTCTGTGTTTCTCCATCCATGCTTCGTATTAAAAACCACACCAGCCACGCTGATCATACAGCAAATGAGTGTTTTCAAACTGCATTGTGAAGCTCGGCTTTAAGAGAAAAGTGTCTCATTTGCAACGGTGAGATCTTCCCATTGCACAGGAGGTGAGACAACAACAGCGGCAGGTGAACCTCCTTTCACAGTCACGAGGCGGAATCATTTTAGTTTTCCAGGAGAGTGCAGTTTATCAGCGTTTTATTTAGGCCAAATTAAAGCTCTTAATTTCAAAGCGGCGCCAAGCGTCTTGCTGCCAGTTTAGCTCTGCCGGTAGTCGAAGCTGAATGGGTTTATGTTTTCCAATGCGAGGACGTGTTCATGTTGCGCGTTCATGTACGTATGCGGCGGCCAGTCAATACTACATAAACAGGGACGTGCATGGCTGACTTCTCAAGGTCTCCCTGTCTCCCGGCCTCACTAAATGGCCATCCTTAATCACTATTTAACCGCCCGCCCCTCTTCGCCATCTAACTGCGCTCACCAGAGGAGGACTGCCGTCGCCATAGTAACGGAGACTGATTGGCGGGGCTGCTAGCGAGTGGTCACTGTTGAACCGGTGATGCACATTAGCCACGTGCTTATTTTTCTACATATTTTGAAATGCAGAAATGTCCAAGAAGCCCCAGCTGAAGTTGTTAAAATAGCATTATAGCTGATTATCCACCAGTTCACGCGTCCGTATACTTGCATGATCAGTTTCAGCTCTGTTAGCGCTCTTACAAAACTATCCACTCACCATCACCGTCAGGATTCTTCAGGACTTGCACTTTGATCATCAAGACAGCCGCGGCTCTCTCCTCTTCACCTTTCATGTTCGCAAATCCAGACGGAAATCCGAGGAAAGGGTCTGAAAAGATCAGAGGAATATTCACCATATGTAATGCGACAAATTATGCTTTATGGTCGATTGTCCCATTAAGCACATTCTGCAGATTGTCGCTATTACGCTGCGAGGAGTTGCACGGATGCGAGGAAGTTTCAGAGACATTTAAAGAGGTTTCACAGTACGTACAGTCACACAGAGCCAATTAACTAAACTGATACAATAATTTAGACTGATGGTGTAAAGACCTATTAAGCTAAGCGCATACACAACCGGCGCGGTGCTGACATTTCATAGATTATATGATGTTCATATTTAACAGCTTGTATTAAATGTGGTTACCACTGCAGGGAGAGTTTTAACTGCAGGTCCATTAATGTATGTGGTGTAGTTTCCCAGCAGAGAGACAAGCCGAGTCTAAAAGCTCGGTGCGGAAAGAAGCACAAGGCCATGTAGACAAAACCTCTCAACAACACAAATGGCTGTGGCTCTTGTATTGGTGTTTTTATAGCTTCTTGTACAGTTTTAAGAGTGGAATTTCCTTTTTGCGGGGCTGCTGGGGTGACCTCGACCTCTGACCGCCCCGTGGAGACCATGAGCACCACGTAATCAGTTTGAAACCAAAGTCACGAGGCTTTTTATTCCCTTAACCGCGCAGCCGGAAAGAACAGGGCGCTGGCTAAATGTGAAATAACGGATCGAAATATAAAATGTCAAAGTAAATTGTAAATAAAACGTAACTTCTCCCGCCTCGTCCTACAGCGGCGTGTGAATGGAATTTCAGACATGACTGCGGCTCGCTGGAGTGAGACATTGTTTTGTTTGTTGCATCTCTTGAGGCTATTCAATTACACTCCTTAGTTGTTTTTGCATAAACCAACGGTCAGACACAGAGAAGATTGATGATTTGTCTTTGTTAATTTCCACTCCGCCGACTCGATGACTCCCCTTTTCTCAGCGATACCAAGCGCACACTGCGACGACATCCACTGTAAGGATTAGTTTGCTCTCATTCAGACACACACGCACACACACTCACGCGGCCCTCGGCTGGCGGGTTTGCCTCCAAACTTGGTGTTTAATGGGGTGTGATACAATATATTGGGCTTGTCATTTTTCCTCATTTACCTGAGTTTCTTCTAATCTTATTTCAAAGTCAGAGCTAACAAAATACAGAAGCATATTACCTATGAGATTATCTTTCTTCTTTCTTTTCTCTCTCTCTCTCTCTCCCTGTCTCTCACTCTCTCTGTCTGTCTGGCTGGTGGGTGGGGGTGGAAGGGCGATAGAGTAAAAGTGTGAGAGTGGGTGGTTTTTATTAGCATGCTTTGACTTTGAGTTTGCGCTGTGTTTTCAAGCGATATGTTTCATTAAGTGCCATCAAACACAAATCTCCCACCGCATCTTTCTCACTTTATTCATTTATACGTCTCGGGTTTTTATTCCTCACTACCTCACTTTCCATCTCATCTCTCCCAAACCTCTTTATCTCCAGACGGTGGAGAATTGCGTGTGCATCCTGAGGAACCTGTCGTACCGACTGGCTGCCGAGACGTCCCACGGCCAGCAGGGGGGGTTGGAGGAGCTGGACGGCCTGCTTTGTGACGCCAACGGCCGCGATGGAGAGAGCTCTGGCTGCTGGGGCAAGAAGAAGAAGAAAAAGAAGGGGGCCGATCAGGTAAGGCCAGAGATAACAGGTGATGCTGAGGGCAAGGGAATTATGGTAATATTGATGGATAGACTGGACACAGTGGATGAAAGACTGTGGTGAGAACAGTGGTGGCGAGCGCTGTCTTAACACGCCAGGTGACTGCAAAGGCCGCAGCACATAAATCACATCATTCTCATTCCCAAAATATTCAGTGACCCCCGCTCGCCCTGCGTGGAGGCATCTGGCTTCATTATGTTTCTTGACTTATTCATTCAGGATCCTGCTTTCATTTGTCCCCCATCTGTATATATACGCCCGGGTGCAAAAAGTGGAAGCAGACAGCTTTCATGATGAAGCGGGAACACGGTGTGAGCGGCGGAGGCAGCCGCGCCTTCAACGGGGACTGTGTGCGGTAAATAATGGAAAACAGGGATGAAAATGACGGATCGCAGAGTATTATGCAACCGCAGTTGAAACACATTGACCTCCTCTATAATAGATTGGCTCATAAGCCGCTCTTTTCTGTCTTTTTTATCACATGTTATATATTTGGAGCCTAACGTTCGTCGTTAAAAGCTTCCCTGTTGCCTCGTTTTTAATGCTTTTTACAGGCTGCTCAGGTAGCGCTGAAGTTTTCATTAACCGCATTGATATCGTCCGTGGTCCCAGCAACACAGAGACACAAACACAGCACACTGTTGCATCCTCGAGCTCCAGCCCTGACTTAACCAGACAGATTTTTTTTTGGGAGCCGAAACAAACCTGAGAGCTGCATTTTTGCTTTACTTCAATTACTGGCTGCTGGCTCTCAAGGCTGATGCAACACGTGTCTCTTTCACTCCTCCCAATGGCCATTGTGTGTCTACTTGAAACACTCACGGACACGGATCGTTTGCGCACTCAGAGAGAGAGAGAGGGGAGAAAATAAAGGAAGAGAAAAAATTCAATGAAATTACATTTAAAAAATAACCAAG
The DNA here is from genome assembly GCA_008933995.1 of Datnioides undecimradiatus. Classification (NCBI taxonomy): domain Eukaryota; kingdom Metazoa; phylum Chordata; class Actinopteri; order Lobotiformes; family Datnioididae; genus Datnioides; species Datnioides undecimradiatus. Next base: position 887,748 of record WARS01000010.1, read on the forward strand.
CCTGAATTCCTCCAGGAACCAAAGCTTTACGCAATTAAAGAGCCGAGAGTTTGTCAAAACTGGTCGAATTTGGGTCAGTCCAGTGCGTGATCGCGTTTCATTTTAAATGTATGGTAAGTACGAGGCGTGCAGTTGTCCACAAATGTGAGAATGAGGGGTCGTAGTTATAGTGAGACACAGACAGGCACACAGAGAGGCTGAAAGAGCCAAGAGACTGGGTCAGAGAGAGAGGGAGACAGGCGGGGAAATGATGCAGGGATGAATTCAGGCAAGAGGGACTGTAATGTGGTCTCCTTAATCATTCATTAGAGGTTCAGACAGCAAGGCCAAGGAGCAGCGCGGGAGCTTGAACTGGACCTAAACACTCCTAATGGACTACTGAAACACACACACACACACATCGGGGATATTCGACCGATGTCTGCTCCATTTCAAGATCTCCTCGTGTCTCTTTAAAATTCTTGAAGCAAGTAATAAAACTGTAGAAACAGAGCAGGTTTGGATGAAGTTGCAGCGTATTTATTATTACATTCCACACTGCTAACCTCTAAGTACAGCAAAAATGCAATGCATCCACAGTTCTCGAGTGATAACAGAGAACCGGTTCGTTGAGGGTTTTAGTCAGATCTGGATGTAAAACAATGATATGTTAAATAAAAAGACAGTATAGAGCTCACATGTTAAAACATGAGCTAGAAAGGCTGCATATTAAACGATTGTTTGTACTAAAGAAATTCAATTTGAAAATGTTTAATATGGCTAATCTGCAGAGGATTCCAGGTACACAAATTTACATTATGCATAATGCATTAAGTATGCAGGATGTCTCTAGGCAGAAAGAGTTGATGCCTCGTATTGTGGAGCCTCTACACACTAAAATATATAAGAGCTCTTTGATTTTATGATCAGAGAAACTATGTATAGATGAAACACACACACACACACACACACACACTTCGCAGCACCTCTCTCAAGACGCACACTAGCCTAGTTTACCTTGAGACAGGGGGAGGAGGGGAAGCGGCAGAGCGAAACCGAGAAGGTCGATAGGGAGAGGAAAAACCGAGAACTGGAGAGAGAAAGATGGAAATAGAATAAGAAAATAGGGGGGGGGGGGGGTGAGCGAGAGGGAGAATCAACAGGAGAGAAAAGCAGGGACAAGATATTAATGACTACAGGAGAGAAAAGAAATGAGGGAGAGGTAGTTGTGCGTTCATGCTGATGTGAAAGGGGTGTGGGCATGTCATCCAGCAAAGGTTCAAGGGAATTCATTGTAGTGGAGGAGAGAGGGGGAGGGCGGGGGTAAAGGGGAAGGGGAATTTTGGTTTATTTGTCAAAGCAAATGTAGGAGTAAAACATTTTTCTCACAGTCTCTCTTTTTCACAAGCGTCTCTTTACTTTTGCCCTTTTCCCACATCTCCCCTTCGCCGGTGCTCTCTCCTACATAACGGTTTGACACACGGTGCCCCTGTGACTTTTCATTGTGTCCGGGTGGAGTGAGAGGAGATGCAGTTTGCTTTCAGGCAGTCATTGTTGATGATAATGCATGCACGTGAGAATGTGCAGTGCATTCATCCGCAGATATGGAATTGGGTGAAATCCCAAAAGCAAATATTAAAAGTATGAAAACTAAATGAACTGATTTACTTGGGCGCTGTAGGTGGGTTTCATTACAATCTTCTATCACCTGACGTCGTTTCACTGCTCACCTTGCTGCAGTGAAGCGCAGGTTCTACTTCCTTTCAACCGGAAGTGCCAGTGAAATGCTGCTTCAAAGTACAAAGTTGAGTGGGTGCAAAGCATTAATCGCATCTCCATCTCTACATGAATACCAGCTAACATGCGTGTGCATCCTGTGTCTTCTTTCACAGTGGGATGGCGTGGGCCCCTTTCCGGACACGGCGGAGCCCCCCAAGGGTGTCCAGATGCTGTGGCACCCCACAATCGTCAAGCCCTACCTCACCCTGCTGTCTGAGTGCTCCAATCCAGACACCCTGGAGGGAGCAGCCGGGGCTCTGCAGAACCTGGCCGCCGGCAGCTGGAAGGTAGCAGATAGATTTAAAATCTCTCGCAAAGTCTTCGCCTCCTTATTTCTTTCCCCGAATCATCTCTGTCACGCAAAAAATGTGGTCGCAGCCCTGGAGCATAATCATGTAAATATACTGACAGACTATATGACGGCCGTGTCGGGGATGTAGAATCGAGGCTGACGCTGCAGTCGTTGCACTGCCGTATTTATGGAGGTAAACACTAAAACGCTGTAAATTTAATGTGTGTTATACACATTTCGTTGTCCATTAGTGTGAAAGGAAAGGCTTCATCACGAGCTTGTCCTAAGTGACTGCAGGTACACACAGTCAAACCGATGATGATGTGCAGATAAACCTCTTTTTCATCTTGCAAACACAGCATACCACTGTGTGTCTGTGCATGTACATAAATGTGTGTGCGGAGGCTGCCTACCTGATGACGTAGTTCTTTTTAGAGACAGTTAACAGCGTTTAATTGAGAACTTCTCTGCACCCAGACAGTCAAATGTAGAGATGATAGAGAAGTCTGCTGCCTTTGTACCATTAGTAGACGCGAAAAGGATTTAGAGTAAAGGACTTGTTTGGTTTCTGAAAAGTAAATTGGAAACTGAAGGGTGATATGTAATGAAAGATCCTTCTGAGGGATGGTAATTTGACAGGGTGGCCTTGCTAAATTATATATTTATTTTCGTGGCAGGCAGACATCCATTGAAACGTCAACAAGGGGTTAGTATCAACAGGGACTCTAGGGATGGTTGAGTGTGTGCAAATCTTCTTTTTACACCCAAATCACCTGGAAGTTCAAGTACAATTTCATCTTTTATTCAAATTCAGAGGCTGATTTGGTTGCAGCAATAGCCACAGCGCAGAAAATAAACAACTCGACGGCACAATCAGTCGGAATAATGCTCACAATACCGTCCTGCTGACTTTGAAATATTTGGAGCACAATCCCATTTTACAACCGTTCTATGTGTACTGTAGTATATAATATTGTTCTGAAGGAATGCAATAACTGTAATAATGTAAAGGCTCCAAGCCTGAATACCCCAGGGAGTACAGCCAGGGTTCAACAGCAGCTGACTGATGGAAGCAGCTAGATGGTAATAATGTATGAGTCATGCAGTCATATTGGAGAGCCGTGGTGAGGGCAGCTTTAGCCTTGAGGGAGGCGTATATAGGGGTAAAAAGCAGAAAGTGTGAGGACATAACCTTGGGATGACCTTGGAATCATGAAACCTTACGTGACATTGTGTTACTTTTACTGCATGGGACAACTTGAATACACTTGGGAGTGATGGGGAAGCGCACCGTGGTGGAGAGGGATGTGTGTGTGGTTCTGTAAGTGTGTGTGGGAGGTGTGCGTAGCGGATTTTGGCTTAGTGAGAATTTCCATTGGTGGTGAAACGGACAGAGAAACGAAGAAAGGGGAAGATGGAGGAGGAGGCTGCACGGCGATGAGGGAGAAGGAGGAAATGATGGGGGCAGGTGGTCTTCAGGAAATCACATTTTCTATTTTGGATCCTCACGTATGTGTGTGTGTACGCGTGCGCGTGTGCGTGTGCGTGCACGCTTTGTTGTGTCTCCGCCAAGCGAGCTCCCTCTCCTGACTTTGAGGCTAGCGCTGCTAACAGTTTCCAAGAGCCTCGCTGCTAGCACAGCCCCTGATCACTGAGCTCTTGATCAAGACATACGATCATTTTCCACTGAGGGTGAATTGTCATATGAACCGCAGCTCGTCCATGGCGGTCTCCATGAAAAACTGTTCACACCTGAACATGCTCTGGAAATGTACATTACTCTCCTGACTGAAAGCTTCTCGCTTGCTGATATCTATTCTTGGGCGCTGTATAATGCAGCCCCCAGTCTTCTACAGTTGACCCACAAGGCGGCACCACTCGAGCCGTTTAGGGTCGAGTGCTCCTTTAACATACCTTGATAGTTATTGAGGGAGAGTAGAGTGGTCTCCAAGCTCAGAACTCTTCTCTCTGGTTCCTCTTACAGTATATCACTCCTGAGTCAGTGTAATGCCTCAGCCGCTCTCACATTGCCCCTGAATAATAACATCTCCCACTTAACCTTGCCCATTGTGCTTTATCTGTCTCTCTCCCCCCCCCAACCACTTTATTTATCGCCTGTCTCTGGTTAAAAGAGAAATAACTGAAGAACAAAGTGAGCACGGTGACAAGAAGCGATTAGGAGAGCAAAAATGCATGGGCTGAAAAAAAACAAAACATCGCACGATGCATCGCAAGGCGACTCAAACGAGCACAGAGGGTTTCTGTGATGCCCTGCGTTCTGTTTGCAGTCTTTGCGGACGGAGTTAGAGAATCTTAAACCAAATGTGAAGAACAAGAAACTTAAAAATTGCAATAAAACCACAAATGCACCATGGGGTATTGTCTGGTAATCTTATTTAATGCATTCAGTTTTTCTTTGCATTATAATCTAACTTGGCCTCATGTTCATCTAAAATCATGTGTAGTGCCTTCACTATAAAAAGGTTTTTACCCCCCTGCCTCTCTCCCTGTCAGTGGTCGGTGTACATCCGAGCTGCTGTGCGTAAGGAGAAAGGCCTTCCCATCCTCGTGGAGCTCCTGAGGATAGACAACGACAAGGTGGTGTGCGCCGTGGCCACCGCTCTCAGAAATATGGCCCTGGACATCAGGAACAAGGAGCTCATTGGTGAGTACTGACGAAAACTTCACAGAGCAGACGATTTTAGGTGGTGGAACATGCAGTTCGCCAAAACCATTGCATGGATTGGCGTGAATCGGTATCGTAAGTACAAAACAATTCACACAAACACAAAAATAATAACAATGACCTGTTTTTCATTCATTTGTTAAATGTAAGAAATGAAAACCAGGAAGTTGTTGTTGACTTCTTCGTGCCTTCCTCTTGCAGCAAATGCATTGGGTAATACATTTAATCCATACTCTTGAAAATGAAACACTCATTTTGCAGCACACAGTGTAACTCACTGTATTTGTGCACGTGGACAGGCATGGTAAGATTTCAGAACTTGCCCGAGAATCCCCCAGTTTTTAGGATTTCCCCAGTATCAAAGTAATTCGTCGATAGCTGCCGCAACATCCAACCGTACGCAGCAGCGAATTAACTGTTCATAGCTAATGAAGCAAACTTTATTTTCCAAAGCGTAAACAAACATAAAACGCCGCCCGTGTTGCTGCACCCAGTCTAACTTACTGTGTCCATGGCAACGTTGCACTTCCTGGTTCTTGTAAAAAGTTAAAGTTAGTGACGTTAACATGTATATTCATGAACTCTGGGTCCGTTAAACAGACTAAAATATCTGAATTGATTTCAGTCCAGAGCACATTCTTCATTTTCTTGATTTAAGCATAAAATAATAATATAATGGAATAACAAATTATGTTCATGATATACAGATTGGCATGCGCTGGCATTTTTAATCTCTATCATGTCGCATGGACACCACATCTCAGTGGTGTGTTTGTGAAGAGCCACCTGAAGCCCCGTTTCCGTCTCTAATTGCCTCCATCTCGTAGCCACAGTTCTGCTGTGGTCTATTTCCCGTCATACTGTTTTAATTTAGAATACGCAAGTCAAGAGCTTGTGTTCAAGTGATGTAACACAAGGGTGAAAAGCCTGTAGCCAGTTGCACCAATTAGGAGTAATTTAACACTAATGCCAGCCTGTAGTCATCCTTGCCTTTTAGCATTAAATTGCCTTTTGACCCATTAAATTATGTCATTGATTGAGATGGTTAATTGGTAATTACAAACTAGGACCAAGTCTATATAATGAGCTGGAAGTCTAAGTGACTTTAAGCTTTACATGTGCTCATGTGATCTAAAATTACAGTGCTCTGCAGCTTTCATACACTGCAACACCATGACGGTGAAAGCATTATATCATTGCGGGGACTACTGCAATTAAGTTTTTCGGGTAAAGCGGTTTTTAATTAACCAAGGCCGAGGTGTGTTGTGAAAGAAATAAGCCAGTAAGGAAGGACAGCGCAGGGGGTACGCGCGGTAAGGGGAATACACTGGCAGTTAATATGTATTTAAGGGAGTGTGGGAGAGAGATTCTGCAGCGGAGATGATCAAATCAAAGACTTGCATTGGGCTTTGAACAGCACAGTGTGGCGATGAGTGAGCTTCAGTCAGGCTAACAGACTGGCAGCATCAACACATCTAGGGACTTGGGATTGCCACTTAACTTGACGCACTAAAACCAAATTTATATTGGGTGTGTGTGTGTGTGTGTGTGTGTGTGTGTGTGTGTTGTGTGATGAGCCCTCTTTGCATATACATACATCACACACGTACTGATAACATGGCATGTTTGCGTGTGTGTACAGTACGTGTGTGTGTGACATAACCCCTCTCCAACTCTGGCATCTCCGATTATCTCGGCTTCCCGGTGGGCTCAGTGGTTTCTATAGCAACGCTGCTATGCTCAGTCTCAGGCAAGGGGCTTCTGGAGCCTCACTGGGTTTTGCCGGAGTGCGTTAAGAGCCGAGAGCGACTGGGAGTGCTGGTGGCAAAGCTCAACACGACCATACTGCGATGGTTCGGCTGTCGTGCCGCGGCAGATTACTGGATAATTGAAGCTTTCAAATGAAGGCGCTCATCGTTCTGGTTTGAGTGGGTTTGATTGTTTATGTTTGTTTGTTTTTCTTTAGTGCACCTTCACAGGTATCAGCAAGTCAGCGGAATATATAGTTGTAGAAATTGTCCGTTCATTCAAGAAGTATAGATGGCGTTGTCTTCCAGCACATATCATGCAAAGATGTGCATAAAACTGAATTTTTACCGCATTAAATGAATGTTTCGTCTGCCACGACCAGGTAGAGTTTATTGACGCGTAATGCATAATATTGCTGCTTTTAATAGAATATTGTAATATTCCAAGGTCAAAATGAAGTCTGTCTGAGCCATTTGCTCTTACATTGTCAAAATAAATGTTTCATTTGAATATTAAAGATTAAAGCTAAAAACATTCCACACGCTGCCGGGATTTAAACCATTTCTCCATTTGACCTTTTGCAATGCGAGCAGGCAGTGTTTTGCCCTGGAAATCATTCAGATGCTCTCTAATTGATTAAAATATTTGAGGTAATTGGTCATATTTAAAAAAAAACAACAAAACTTTTAGTCTTTTACTGCCATTAGCATCCAAAGCAGAGAAACAGGACAGTTAGGGAAAGAGCGATAGACACTGTAATTAATGTGCGCCTCATAGAGAGAAAGGCAAAACACACGGGCTGATTAAATAATGTAATTACTTGCAAATTCACAGGGAAAATCAATTCAAATTTGTTTGACATTTTCATTTGAATATACGCTTGACTTATTCAGTTGGAGGGTAGCATGGTTTAAGTCCTGCATGTGATTAGCTCTCACAGTGTTATTTCTGAGACTGAAGAGACAGGCGGTATGACGGCAGCAGGGTGACGGAGGTAAAATAGGACGTGTGGTGGAGAGAGGGAGAGAAAATTAGGGGCATCACAGATCATCACTCTCTTGTAGCAACTGTGACTCGAGGAAGCAGGTGTTGGCAGATTGGCTTAAAAATAAATATACGTGAGTGAGAAAACAGAGATCAAGGATTGCTGTTGTATTAACGGCCATATATTCAACATTATTACTAAAAGTAAATAGTCTGTGACACGGAGAGTTCTTTGTTCAATTTGGTTCAATGCTACAAACCCAGGTGTATTAAAGGACTAGTGTGCTGGATTTAGTGGTATCTAGATCTGAACTGAACACACCTCAACTTATTCCCCTCTCCTAAGTCACCGCAGGAGACGAAAAACCTCAAAGGCTCTCGCCTTTGAGAAAGTTAGTCTTTCTTTTGGCTACTCCGGGCTACTGTAGAGGTAGCCTCATTCTTCTTTCACTCCTAAGGTAATAAAAACACAGCAATTCTTATTTTTCAAGTCATTTTACACGAATTAAGAATATTATATTCAATTTATGGCAACAGGATCCCCTAAATTCAGTTTACCGTGTGTATGTATTGTGTGATGTGACCTGGTTTTGTCATCCAGCCAATGAAATAAGAAAGATCCTCTGCTCTGAAGGCAGGATTGCCAGATGTTTACTAGGGTTTCTTCACCTGCCATGTCATCTGTTTATTCGTCTATTAAAGGTTTTATATGAACGGACATTGTTGTGGTTTTACAGACAGATAAACAAATATATTCAGTATTAAAATGGCTTATTACACCTAATAAGATGATGATAGTTGACCAGCTCTGCTAAGCGAGCTAATGGGCATTGCTTAATTCTCATTAAACTCATTAGCATCAGTCAGTTCAGAATCAGCTCAAAATCAAGTCTTGTTCCAAACCGACTGCCAAATGGCAAATGATACAGAAACAGAGAGTCAGTGTTAATGAGACACAGTGACACAGAAAGTCTCAGAAGTGCAGAAAGAAAAAGGAGAGAGGAGTAAAAAAAAAAAAAAAACTGAGCGGGATCACTCAGAGTTGCGTCTTTGCTCTTGGCGAGGTGTGAGTTGATGCGTGTCGACAGAAAAGAGGTAGAGGCCAGGCACTCGTAAGAGACAAGCTCCATTTGGCCCGTGTTCGCAAAGCTTTATTCACCACAGCGGCTCTAACCTCTGAGTCAAACACCTCTTTCTTTACACTGTGCACTTCTGCAAAACAACAGTTTAACCCGAAGCGACAAAGTGATTTCAAAGAGCAGTTTCCAGGTCTTTGTCAGATCAAAGTTCCTTCTAATTATAATATCGTTTTGCACGGCTAATCTAGAGCGGCGAGTCGCCTCTCTCTGAAAAACCCAAAACCAAATCTTTGTCTCTTAAAACTCATGCGATAGTGTGTCATAAGTTGTTAGTGCCGGTAAGTTTGGCAGCACCACCGTGGGGGAACGGTAGTTTGCATGAGAGCTCAGCAGAGTGAGCGGAGATGAGAATCATCTTTCGCACACAATAACCTCCGAGTGTCAAATCCTCCGGAAGGCGCTGTGTGATTGGATGGCGCCAGGACAGGCAAGAGGAGCGTAGAGCTGGGGAAGGATAGAGGGAACGAGCGGAAGGAGGACAAGTCAGGCTACGGAGGCTGAATGGGGCGGAGGATGAAACAGAGGAGAAAAAGAGGAAGAGAGAGCAGCGGCAGCTAAAGACCTAACCGCATATGTATGCTTACATTCCCAATCCCTCTGTAATGTGATTTAGTGGCATATTGATGTCGCTGAGAATCATTCTTCTCATCTGTCAATGTTTTTGTCTCTCTCCTGATTTCACCTCCTTTATAGTTTTTGATTTGCATAATGCACTGTACGCCTGTGTAGCAATAAATGAGTCCCATTCACTGCTGCGCCGTCTGTCAGCGCAATTCTTCCCCATTTACTTACAGATGGTAATTTGACACACATGAATTGGGAACAGCACCGGAATGCCAAAAAGACGCCGTGTGTATTCGGTTTTTTTTTTTCCCAAACGCACCAACCGTTTTCTAAAGGTCGCCGCAAACACACGCAGCGCAACCTAACCCAAACTTAAGTTTACTGTTTGCTGTAATCAAAAAGTAATTAATGCACAACTCTGTACCAATTTAATATTTAATAAATCAAGTTAATGTTTTTAATACAAGGTGACTGGCTCCAACAGCTTAATCTAATTGACTGTCTGGATTCGACTTCTAATTTATATTCCGAGCACTAATTCCTAATGTGAAGTCGTGTACCGGGGTTTGCGTTAAGCACCTGATGCTTAGTTTAGTACGAAATGTGGATGGGAAACTTTTAGAGTGACACTTTTCGAACAAAGCGTTGTACCGTCTGTGTGAAGTCAAGAAGAATCGAAGAAAACACAGAAAATCTAACCAATCAGCAGCTCGCCACCTAAACTGCCGCCTACCTTTGTGTGTTTGGACGACAGTAATCGAACTCCATCAAACAATGCACTCTGTGTTTTATTAAAAGTGCCTAAACACGGACCTGAAATGAAAGTCAATGTTAAAACCGCCTATAACCATGAACTAAGAAACTCTAGAGGCGTGACTGATCTACCTGCACCTTCTCTACCTTTCCTCCTCCTTCCCTTCATTCTCCTTTCGCTCCCTCTCCTCCCGCTTCTTTGTCTTTCTCTCTTCTCTCACCACGCCTCTTATGGGCTTACGTCTCCAGCTCTCCACCCCTCATTTTCACTTTATAGTCCGGTGTCCACCTTACTGTCGTCAGCATGAATATTATAATCCTCTCTCTCCACCTCATTCTCCTTCTGTCTCGTTCCTCCTCCTCCTCCTCCTCCTCCACGCCTCCCTCTCCGTCTCCTTTAAGACGTGAGCTCATAACGCCTCACCGCCCCTCTCGCCCAGCCTCTCGCTCTTTGTGTCTCGCATTGATGACATCAGTGCTGGCGAGTGTTACTGTGGAAACCGAAGTGGTGGGCGCGCCACGGGGATGTCACTAATTGCATGATTGCAAATGCGTGTGCCTGCCTGAGAATCCGTCTGTGCGCCAGAGGTCAGGTGCAAATAAGGTGCAGAATAATCACCGTTTTCAAGCCTTTGATCCAAACGTTTTATCACCTTGTGTTGCAGTGAAATACTGCGCCGCGCAGGTGGCAAAATATTACATCATGTCCACTGTGGATTCCTGGCCACACACGATATTTTTAGATCAGCAGAGAAAGTCCATTTTGTGTTTTTACTCACCCGCGCCAACTTTTGCATATACCGCCGTCCCTGCTGTCAACAGATTGCACTGTGGTAAGCACAAACTCTGCAAAGCTCGCAGGCCAAGAGACCGAGCGACCGCATCCACCGTGCCTGACTCACACTAAGTCAACGCACACTTTGCCGTCCCTTTATGAAATCTCGGCGCCGCCTTTGGGATGAATCTTTTGTGTGCGAGGGTCTGGCATGTCTTTTATCAGCACACTTTGTTCTCTCTGGCATTCTCCGTCCTCTACTCCGCTGTGCCAAACTGGGAGCACGACAGACAGAGAAGTGGGAACCGAGAACAATAAAGAGATATTGAGAGAGAGAGAGAAAGGGCTGTCATGAGATGATGAAATTTAGTCTTACAGCTGTCCCTCCAGGATCTGACTCATGTTCGGATGATCTTGGGAGGTGCACGGGTTTAATTACTTCCACTTGTTTAGCTTTTTTGTCCTCTGAAGGTGCTGTGACATATTCAAAGCTGCGCTATTTTGATTTTATTCAAGGAAAAAAAAAAAACGTCTGCACAGGTACAAACCAGCTTATGATCCATGAGAGGCTGCACGGTGGAACTTTATCTAACCATCGCAATGGGAATTTCCTATTCCCTTTCACTGTGAGTGTGAGTGTGTGCATAAAAATAGTCTGTGTGTGTGTGTGTGTGTGCCTGCATCTATACGTCTTCCAAAGGAGGCATCAGTATGTCTTTAATGAAGCCACAGGTTCCTCGCAGGGGAAAGAAAGAAAAAGAAACACCCCCCCCCCCCCCGCCCCCCCCCCCCCCTCCCCTCCCTCTCTCGCTCGCTCCGTGCGTCTCTCTCTCTCTCTCCCTCCCTCCTCTGCAGTTGGTGCTGTAAACCTGTCACCCACAGACATCAAAGAGAGACACAGAGGGCGAGATATAACTGGTGTGAAAAGCACCAAACACAGACAGGCAGGATATTTTACAACGGGGGAAGCGACAGCGTACTGCTTTCCAATTTACCTCCGTTTCTGACCTCTTTAAACCTGCTGTGTTTCATCAGTCCGCGCTCTCCTCTGCATCTTCATTGTCTTTGTTAGTTTATATATCTATTTACTCCCGAGTTAAAAGGAATACACCTGAAATTGCAGTGGCGGACCAGAATGTCACTGGAGGGCAATCACATCTACTTTGGCTTGGTGAGGACGCAGGGATGTTGGTAATCGGTGACTGGGCAGGGCGTGTGTCTGTGTGTGTACAGTATGTGATTTATGTGGCTGCTTTCCAAATGAGCCCATAATCCAAAACTCATTAGGCTTCTGTAATTTTTTTATTATCTGGATCCCAGTAAAGGGAAAATCAGTAAAAAAAAAAAAAAAAATGGTTTCAATAAAGTACCCCTCCCTTCTGCCTGGATGCCAGCATTGATGTGCGAGTGTATCTCCGGGGTTTGCGTGTGTGTGTGTGTGTGTGTGTTTGTGCACATTGACTCTGGTGTATCGTCTCTCACTCAGTTGGAGCTCTCAGAGGCTAACATCCAAGGACCATAACCACATCACTTTCATGTTTTCAATAAAGGAGTATTCCCACAGAACAGAAAGCCTGTTGCCTTGAATCTGGCGCCCCCTGTCGACGTTGTGATGCACTGCTGGTTAAATCACCCCTGGGAAACCCATTCAAATCACACAAAGGCACTGCCAGACTGCTTTTGTCACTGAATATTATTAATGCCAGCTATTGCACCCTGTAATGGTACCACATTTCAGATTTAGATGATGTCAGATCAACACACTGGGGAAACATTTTAAACTAAGTGGTTCACCTGTTAAGAGGCACGGCAAAAAGGATGAATACGGCACCCGAAGCCTGAGTCGGAAGGTGTTCGCGTAGGTCCTCGAAGCGAGCACTTATCATGTTTTTAGTTTCCTTCCTCACAATTCATAACAGATTTCACAGCTGCGGGTTAAAAGACCTGTGTTTGTCTGTTATTACAGCAGTAAGCGTCCATTGTAACACCGGCTTTAATTCAACCTCGAAACATATTCATAGAACCCAGAAAGGCTTTGGAAATAAAACATAGCCAGACGCTTTTGATTCTTGCAAGCACACAGCAGCCCACCTCAGGGACCCCAGCCCAGTCACCGATAACTGTGCATTAACCATCCTTTATACTCAGACAGTCGGACGCCACAGCCAATCAAGCCATTTCATCTTTCCCCCCATCTCCCCGAGACAATTACCTCCAATTTTACTTCAATAACACTCTCCCTTCTTCGTCAGTAAACAATCAAATCACTCCATTGTTGAGGGTAATTGGATCTCTTTAAATCAAATCAGCCATTATGGCCCTGATGAAGCACGCCCTGCTCAGCGGGAGTTAGCGACACATGAGGGAACGCAGCGCAGGAATATATTACCAGCTCTGCCTCCCAGGTGAAGATGGCTATATTGGTGGCGTTGTGTAATACAGGTTTATTAGACTGTGCAGTGATCAGCGTGGGGCTTGTTTCTCACCTTGAGGACATGCTCCAGGTGTAGCTCACATTTCAATGACAGAGAAAGGAGGAGAGGGGAGATTGTGCGCCAGTATATAGAGGAGCTGTCTGTGTCACAGGAGGTCTTAAAAGCAAAATGAATCGCCACCCTCTCATAAAACAAATCCATCTTAATTTGCCCCTCGGATCTTTTAGTTCCTTCCTGCATGGCTGCCTATGACCACTGTGGGGTTGCAGGAAAATTTGTTCCTGGCTTTGACATTTAACTTGTCCTGGCTGTGTGCGCTAAAACCCGCTGTTTGATTACACTTTCTATATAGCCGAACTTATTCTAACACATCAAAACTTAATACCTCAAACTTTAACATGGCCTCCAGAGATAAATTGTATATTTAGTGGATATTAAAACTTAGTATTTAACAAAAAAAAAAGTGTCTTCATGAGGCTAATGACCACATCAAAAGAGTTAGCTTTTAAAATGTGTTGAATTTTGCATTGACACTAGGAAAGTGCAGCAGCTCCCTCTCGTTTATATTTATCTATAATTCATCAATACGCCTCTTGCAGGCGCTGGGTATCACAGTGTCTTGATGAAGGAAAGAGGCCGGATTTTATTTGAGCGTCTGAGTTTTGCTTTGGTTTAGTCTTTGCTATTTACTTCTGTATGTAGCATTTTATATTTGTCCTAAAAATACTATCAAAACCTCCAAGAGACACAAAAATGACATCAGTTGAGACAAAAAAAAAAACCCATCTCACATCAAAACAAACAACTTATATAAAAAAAAAAAATATCCCAAAACAAAACAAACAAACCAAAAACTGAGGCAAACAACCAGAAAGCCGGATAATGAGGAATGTGTATGTTCAGGTGAGGCGTGCGCTGGTGTGCATGCGCTGCTTCGTGTGTATTGTCAAGGTGAGGTGTGTGTGTGTGTGTGTGTGTGCGCGCGCGCGAGGCTTTCAGTCATGTTTCTTAGCACCCGGTGATTATCAGAAGGCAGCATCTTCCTCTAACAAGGTGTGTTATTAAAGGGGTTGGAAATAACGAGGGCCTCTGCGTTTGATTCCTCAGCCATCAACCCGTTTCACGTTGCACTAGTGTCAGCATACGCCGATGTGTACGTAGGCTAAACTTTCTCTCTAGTTCCACAGTTTCCTTGTCCTTGACTCATTCTTCCCATTCCTCTTCTTTCTTCTCTCTCAACTATGGGAGACTTCTCAGCTGTTTCCTCCTCCTCTTGCCCCCACCCTCCCGTCATATCATCTTCCCTGTTCTGCACTCGCCCCCTGTGGTGTAAATGTGATGACGTTGCAGAGACTGATAGGGATATTCGTGCACACACCTGTATGTACACACACACACAAACGTGCACGCAAGCACATTTTAGGGATATGCTGACGGCAGTTTATCAGTGTATCTGACTGTAAGCAGAAAACACTTTAACAAACATACACACAGATGTGCCTCCCTTAGCTGAAGCATCTTCATGTACGCTCTTCATCCTTCTTTTGTTATTACCGGATCCCCCACAGCTGATAAATTGGCCACTCACTCAATCAGTCAGTCAGTCAGTCGATCAATAAATTGTCAATCATTCACGCGGCGAATTATCTGGCCGTCAGTCAGTAAATTAGTCGCGCAGTCGGTCAGTAAATAATTCACTCGCTCACTCGGAAATGAGTCGCATCATTAGATCAAGGGAGAAAATACATTAATCAGTCCGTCAGCAGCCGGTAAATCAGCCTGGGAATTAGTCAGCCTGATTTAAGTCAGTCAAATAATGAGTCCTCCTCTTCGGATGCAGCTTAACTTTGTCCCCGCAGCCAAAAGACAATGACCGCTTAACCTCCGTTCAGCCTGCCAGCCTGAGATAACACTCGGCCAATTAACTCACAACTCCGTCCAGCAGATAGAGTTTTTGGTGTGTGTGTGTGTCTGTCAATCTGCCCGTCTTGGTGTGTGATCGTGTCTGTCCGTAACCCGTATGTGCGTGCATATTCAAGCACATATCAACAATGTCGTACAAAGACGTGTGCATCATTTTTCTGTGTGTGTGTGTGTGTGTGTGTGTGTGTGTGTGTGTGCACGTTTCTTACTTTATAGAGGTTGATAGTGTCATCTGATTTCCCTGCGCCGTGTATTGCTCTGCTGTTCTCAGCCCTTCCCAGATCACTTAGACTTATTAGAGGTAATATGAGCGAGGGATTTACCACCAGCCTGTAAGGGCTCCTTGGATATCAGCGTGATGGATTGGTCTGGGAAGAACATTCACCGCGACGAAGAAGTGAGGGATTCTGTTTGAGGAAGGGCACGAAACACACTGAGCGGTCCAGACTGTGGTCTGCTTCTGAAAGAACAAATATATTTTGTTTTTGCTTTTATTTTTCACTTAATAGATTCAACGTAGCATCAGGGGCTGCAGGTGATTAGACCTCTGACGCTCAGTGGCAGGTCTCCGGTGCTTCTCCACTGCTGTGGTGAAAAACGACGTGTTTAGAAACATTACTTCACAACCTGAGAAAAGTATTTCGCATTCGCTGCAAATCGAGTATTTCGGCCTCCGTTTTCTCGGCCGCCGGAGAGGATGTAATGGTCCACTTGAATGTGATTCGACAGCGGATTTAACACTTGCATTAGCACTTCCTGTTTTTATCTACTTTGTCTGATCCGGCGCTGCTGTGGAGGACTTGCATTTGTAAAATTCAGAAGGAGACAGTGACTCACGCCGAGCAGCTCTTCAGCGCCGCACACACACGCACAAACTAGCGCGCACGCACACATCGTTTTAAATGTCACACCCAGCAACATGTCACCGAGAGGCTAGAGCTATTCGTTCTTGTGGAGATGCTCAGTTGATTGAAGTGTACCTTTTAGTATGTGTCGGGGTAAGAGGGCTCATCCTATTGTTCTACTGAGTGGATATTGTTAAAAATTATCCGCATTTCAGCCCCGGCTCATTGTTCAACACTCACCTCTGCATCCAAATTGATTCTTTACCTGGAACATGACCTGCGGGTTTTGTCCCGGGAGCTCGAGATGATTTGAGTGTAATTGACAGATTTTATGACGGTCGAGGCATTCCTTACCCCTCGACGGCCACTCACGCTTGATGAATCTCCGCACGACACCGCAGTCGGCACAAATCCCCTCTTTTCCCTCATCTCTTCAGTTCCCCTCTTTCTTCCACTCGTCACCTATTTGCTCTGATCTCTCCTTTATTGCCCCCCTCTCCTCAGTCATCTTCATATCCGGTGATCTCGCCCTCATGGGAAACACTGCAGAAACACTGCAGGAGAGAACAGTCAATAGCCTCCCGATTACAGTACATATTGTGTGTCCTGGCAAATCTGAACAATAAAGTAAATATATACAAATCTTAGCATCTCAAACTGCTCGGTTACGGTTTATATGTTTGGTCTAACTAAGACCAGCATGAAGCAGACTACCTTAATGTGTGGGTGAGCTCAGATTACATGTAGGTGGTTTTGTCCGTCCGTAATTCCCTCTTTGAAATCCATACCCGGCACCACTTTGCCTTAAACTTAAACTCGCCTTCACTGCAAACGTTATTGCTTCCATCTGCTCCACCCTCTCACCAGTCGAGTTTATGGGTTTCCTATCTGACAGCATCTCCTCCGCTTCTTAATTACTCCCCCTCTCTGTTGCTTCGATCCCTCCAACAGCCCAACTCTTTGAATGTCAGTTGTTTTTTTTTTTTTTCATTTTCTTCATATGCCAGCCTTTTCACCGAAATACCACGAGTCGCTCCTTTTATTGGATTCTCAGCATGTCTGCATTAGTGTGTGTGTGTGTGTGTGTGTGCGTCAGAGGATTTGCCGCGTGCTCTCTCAAACTAAAGCTTTATGGAGTTATCCAAACCACTCACTTGCCATACAAGACACTTGTTTTAAAAGACAGTAAAAGGGCAATATTCATTTTATGTCATAGAGAAGTATATTATTGAAGTAGCTGTATGGATTTTTGTAGCCTTACAGTCACCCTCAACGTAAACGCTTGTGTAAAATCATCCTTTAGCATGAGTATATGGACGATTGAAGAATACGTTTCTCAGCCTGTAAATACGTTCATGCTCATCCAGTATCCTCTGTATCTGTCCCTTTTATTGTTCATAAAAATCCATCCAAAGACAATTTTTAGAGCAACCTTTCAAGATGTTTCCAACAAAATCGACTATATATTGGAGGGTGTGCAGAGAATAAAACTCCAATGTTCTTTTTTTGTTCCCTTTTCTTCATTTTCTCCACACACACCAGGTAAATATGCCATGAGAGATTTGATCCATCGGTTACCAGGCAGTAGCAGCAGCAGCAACAATAACGCCACCAGCAGTGGGACCTCCGGGACCACAGGGCCTCCCAGCAAGGCCATGTCGGATGACACGGTTACTGCCATTTGCTGCGCGCTGCACGAAGTCATCACCAAGAACATGGAGAACGCCAAAGCCCTGCGCGATGCTGGTGGCATCGAAAAACTCATCGGCATCGCCCGCAGCAAAGGAGACAAGTGAGTGGGCCAAAGTTTGGAGGCCAGTGATCATAAACCCTGCAAAACCTGCATGCGTCTGAGTTACACAGCACCATATTGTTGATCGCAGTCACTTAACATCACACACTATATGCATCTGAAGGAGTCTCAGACTAGAGTCTTTATAGAGCGCTGTTATGAATCTGAGGATAAAGATATATTAAAACAGTATATGGAAGGATATGACATATTTATACAACATCTCTGCTGTTGTTGAAGTGGTTATTAGATCATAAAGATGATAATGATGTTAACGTTCTTCCAAATTTACGCAGATAAAGGTGAATACCACTAAGTGTTGTGCATCTACACTTGTTTGAATTACACATATTCTCCAGAGGGAGAATGATGTTCAATACAACCTCGAAATAAGCAAGAGAAGAGAATGAACAAAGCTCCCGAATGACTTGCAGTGGCTTTTGCTTCGCTCAAGGACAGCCAGCTGTGAATAAACTGTTTAAATCTTAAAACGCAATGTAAAGACTTGGAGAAGAGCCAAGCAGAGCCTCGCTGCTTTGTTGTTCTGTGCCTGTCAGGGCATCATTCAGTGCACCCCGCTATTCCAGTACTGACCAGTGCCTTAATGTGACCACACATCCATCATTTATAACTGCGCCTGCCTTCCCTGTGACCATTCATCCACAAAAGACAGCTGGAGAACAGCAAGAAAGATGCAGCAGGAATATAACTCCTGTCACTATGGGAGACCGAGCAGGGTGTTCTCTGCCTTAGCTGCTATGGCAACCAGCAGGTCAGGGGTTTCCATGACACCAGAGTGTTATCAGACGGAGGTCAAACGTACATTTATTGTTATGGAGACAGACTCAGTCTATTTAGGGAACTGCGCTCAAGGGCACCATTACAGGGAGAGATGAGGTGCAGGAAGAAACCTGCATAAGTGCAAATCTCACAGTGAGAGTAGTTAGCTGCTATTAGCCCACACATCTTGATTCTCCCAGGATAGGTACGCTGAGGATAAATGCTCCTTATCAGCGGCGCCACGCTACATTGACACAATTACACACTTTCAGATTGGGGAAATATCCATTACAGTGCCACCGTGGACTGCCAGTTTAAAGCAGTAGGATGAAATGAAATAGAAATAATACAATTTTCAGTTTATGACCTGTACCTTTGGAAAAATACCCCATAGTAGTTCCCATCACCGGGAAAAAACAATATGGTTTGAAAATCCTATAAATGTTGCCTCATTTTCAAAAGGTTGCAGCCCAGCGCAGGGATTTATTGCTTCATCCACATGCAATGAAAAATCCAAATCATTGATGGTGTCCACTAAAATCTATTTCCACTGTCTTGTCTCAAGATTTATACATTTTTAATATGACAACGGAGATTAGCTGAGTTATGTCATTGTGATCATTGCTCTGATGCATTCCAGTGCTCTGTGTTTGTGGTAAGCCGGTGGCCAGGCTTCAGAACACCGTCTGGTCTCTTTAAAGGGGGAAAAACCTTGTTTCCTGCAGGACTTTTGTTAATTTCGGAGGCCAAATGGAAAATGAACACTCTCTCTGCTTCTCTCTGTAGCTGTTCAAAAAGGCTGGGCTTCTAAACTCACTCTGCTCCACTAGAGTCATTTTTCAGCTAAGTGGCAGGGATGGGACCATTAGCATGGCAGAGAGGGTCATTTTAAACTCATCTGGAAACTCTCAGTTTTTGTGCAAGGAAGATCATTCTCTGCTGAGAAGAGCAATGGCCCTCTTACTCTTAAAGCCGTCACAAGTGCCACCGGCCTGCACACATCTTGCGCAGCTTGTGAAGACGGCGGACAGAGAAACACAGTAATATTATCCAAACGAATGGGGTCCAGGAGAAATAACTCTCTCTCTCTCTCTCTCTCTCTCTGTATCTCTCCAGACACTCAGCAAAGGTGGTAAAGGCAGCCTCTCAGGTCCTCAGCAGTATGTGGCAGTACAGAGACCTGCGTTCCCTCTACAAGAAGGTAGGATGTAGCACGACCTTACTACCCTCTGCCCTGCACATACAGTAATTTTAAGGGTAACCATTTATTTTGTACTAACCACATAATCTACTTTACTAAACCACAGTAGATGTAAATTGAACTGACGTCCATCTCTGCAAGAGTACACTCACTAAGTGACACGTCTGCTGTATATATATTCACTACATAAACATACATTTCCATTTTAGTTTGTTTAGTTTGAGGATTTCACTAATATTCCTTGTTACCCTTTTCTATCCCTTGAATATTAAATCACAAGGTGTAACTGTATTTTCAACAGGAACCTAAAATAGTACTGTTAAACAGTGCAATTAACCCCCGCCGTCACATTATCGGCTGTCACTCCGATAAGGGGCTCTGATAAAGAGCAATTCATGTGCAATGTGAATAACACTTGTGCTGTGAAGGAGCAAGAAGAGTAACACGCTTTGCCAAGAAAAGAAAAAAAAAAACTAGATATCAAATTAGCCGGCAGTAGCGCCTCCCTTAATTATTTTAGTTTTTATGAAGGAACATCTTTAGAATTAAAAAAAAGTAATTACTGTGTATGGCAAATTGGCCTTGAACCATCTGAGGATGAACTATGTTAGGATGAGGGGTTTTCACTGTCACTGAAGCAGGTGTCGAGGATGATCCTCTGCTGGAAATATTAAATGGAGCAATTAAAAAGCACATTTGATACACACTTTAAGTTCTCGTTTATTCAGAATGGTACACTGCGTTTTTGCATCCGGACAGCTGACGACGTCGGCTCAACCTCTATGTTGTCGGGTACCCAGCTGAAAGCTCACTGGCTGAATTATGCCTTGTTTTCTGGTCAGGACTAATCTTTTGTCAGGATTTGCTGTTGTCTCCCAGACTCAGTGTGAATCTCTGCTGGCTTAAGCAGCCGCTAATCTTAGCTAATTCCATCCTGCAATCGACAGCTTAGCCAGACGTCGCCAGCGCTTGCCACTGGCTGCCACCGTCAGTCAGCAGTTTTTGATTTGGAATATGAATATAAAAACGTCTGCTCACCCACAAACAAATGAGAGACAGATGAAACTATCATATTTACTGCTGAAAACAAGCCCGATTTGAATTTTGTGGGATGCATTTACGACAGAAACCCAGTCCACACCACAGCTGGTCCCTGCAGGGTGATGTATAAAGTGTTTAAACGTATATAAAAGTAACAGGTTCAAGTCTAAGAGACATGATGAGGTTTGACGCTGTAAATACACCAGTAAGCTTTGAAAGGACTGGAGAGTGAGTTGCCATTAAATCGCCAAGTTAGATCTCCTTCTTAACACCCTCAGTGTTATTATATTTATTCAGCGGATATTGGTGTGGAGACTGACCACTGTGGCCTGTGTGGTTTATGGCGCCACGTACTGTAAGTGCGTCTTCATAAATGCTCAGAGCTTATGTTTGTGTGTCCATCCCAGGGCTAAGGTGTGTGGGCACATAGACTTGCAGGTCCTTTAGGATGTGTCTTGTGAGGTATACGATATATGCACTTGTGCTGGGTGTGTGCGTTTGCCTTGAGGTCGGTCATAACCACCTCCAAACGAAAGAATAATGGGGTCCTGCTGGGCACCATCACAACTGCGCAGCGGTGTTTGCAGAGGCAGGAGGATCAATAACTTTGTGTTAGTCACTAGCCTTTTGTTTGGGCGTTTTTTCTGTCCAATGTATACAGCTAGCTATTATCAATGCTGGTGGTTATTAAGCCCATCATGAAGACCGAGTGGCGTTAATGCTCCTGGCTACCAGGAAACTGTAGCTCATTAAAACAATAGCCATGTTGTCACTCACAGAGACGCCGCAAACAAGCAAAAAGTGAGAAAACCATATTAGGTCTAGAGAACTGATGATTGGTGCGTGTGTTCCTCTCTCTCAGACACACTCCTTTATCTCTCTCTTTCTCGGAGACACACACACACACACACGCACGCACGCACACAAGCACCATTGAATCCGACTCTCCCCTCCTCCCGGCTCTTTTGTTTCTTTTCAAATGACAAATACAGGCGCACAACTTGCTACTTGATTAAAAGTAATGACAGATGTTCTGCTCCTTTCACTTGTCAGTAATGAGTGTTGTTGAGTGAATATCTGCCACCAAGGTTATCTTCCCATTCAGTGCGCTAGAACTTTAGAAAACATAATCAACAAGTTTCACTGAGATATTTTGAAATATTGAGTAACACATTCCAGGAAGGCGTCCTTGGCTTTGAATGTGTCTCTTTCATCTTCGTGTGGGGAGAAGAAAGGAAGAATGAAGCTGATGATGTACTCGAGCTACATGCTTGTGTGAACATGTTCGGTATATACATGTGTATAGTCTAAGGCTGTACAATGCAAGCCCTGCAGCAGATAATGCAATAATAATCTCCCAAAGCCCTAATTCGTTTTGCATTTGCATTAGGTTGCATAGTAAAGTGTCCCTATTATGTGTGTATTGTGTGTTTTGGAGGCAGTGTGGTTCAATACTGTCCCATATTCAGCTTTTAGCGCGTCATCTTTGTTTAAAGACGTCAGACAGAAGATCAAAAGAGATTACTTGTGTACTGCCACATGATTCACTTCAACAAGTCATTTCATCTTGCGTTATTTTCCTGAGATGATACATTTTCCACTTGAATTTCAAGTACCTGAACTTCGGTTTTTCAAAGACGCTGTCCAACCTTAAAAAAATCCGGAAACAACAATAGCAAGCTGTTTTTCTGCAAGTAAATAAATAAAGAAATAGCTTTTTAAGCTGCTAACGCAGTCAGCCGCTCTCCCAGATGACATTTTGTTCCACCTGTTTTGAGAGACGCAGACTCTAACTCAGTGATTCCTTGTTTGATGATTTTGCAGTGGGCTCTCTGTCAGAGTCCGAGACTTCTGAGTGTTGCTGCAGTCACTTCAGGACAGGCCGCCCCATGGCATCAGCGTGTCCTCGCCTCATCCTGACGACTGTGTCCCTCTCTTCATTCGTCATCCTCTCATCCCCAGTATTACACTGAACAGTATCCCCATGTGGCCCCTTGGAGCCTCATCTGCTTCACACTTCTCTAATCATTGCCACTGGATAGCATTACACTCGACTGGATGGCATAACACTCCAGTGATCTGACGTGAAGGACACTGGCCTCACACGGCAGCCAGGCCTGACAAAGGTTGCTTTATATATATATATATATATATATATATAGTATTATTTATTAATTTCTTTAATTCTTACCACACCCATCTTTGCCTCAAGCGCCCTTTTTATGCCAGACTAGGATTTAATAAAGACAGATATCATATGACGGAAACAACTTGCTTAAGATTGATGGCCGCACAGTCCACAAACGACCCAAAATGAGATTTTCATCTCTCGTTTGATCACGTAAACATAAATTCCGGGAAAAATAAAGTAAAAATTACTTTGACCAAAGAGAATTTTTCCTTCCACACCAGCAGCAAAGAAGCGTCATCCATCATCCTTAGATTCAAACAAGGTGTCTGCTCTGTTGCAGCATCCCCAGTCTCATCCTAACTCACCCACCTGTGCTTCATCATAATCTTCGAAATGATCAAGCTCTTGTGATGCAGCTTTCATTAAGTGCGGCATAAACAATTCAACTGATCAACTCACTTTTGTGACACTTTGTAAGCAGCTCAGTTAGTTAAACTGCTGCATTATGCTGCATGCAGTCGCTCTGAAAATTACTTTGAAAGGCTGATACACACCACACCTTATTATTTACTGGCTAAATTGCGTGAACACCGCCTGGTTGGTGACAAACGAGGCTAATTTTATAACTGTGGAAATTGTTGCGTTAGAAGATCCCCAGTTTGACTTTATCGCCCAAGACCAGAGCTCAGAAATAAGTGACTTTACTGCTAGTATCCCTGCGTTGCATATTAGGTCATGGGTGTTAGGTGCAGCGAAAATCCTGTTAGCCTCCAATCCAAACATGGATTAGCATACAATTTAGCCGAAAAGTGGAGTCTCTGAAAAATGTTTGAGAGCAAATGCAACAGGGAAGGGCGGTGAAGAGGAGAGAGAGAAAGAAGGGATGAAAGAAGGTGCATTCTCGAATTCTCTTGCAATATGAAAATAAGCTCAGTTGAGCCATGTACAGCGTGGTGTAGTTCTGGAAAGTGTTGGGTCAATAATGAGTCAGTTTGAGCCGTGTTGGCAAAGAGTCGTTTGCTTTGAAGTCTTGAAGTAATGAGAGCGTTTTGAAACACACTCCTCAACTGCGTCGAAGTTATGGGCGCGGGTACCCGTGCATGTGTGTTTTTGAAAATGTGTGTTTTTTGTCCAACTGCGGTAAGAAGAAGTTAATCACTTCCTACAGCAGTGCCATGGGAGCAGCGAGAGAGAGAGGGGCGGGGGAGAAGAGAGAATTGCAGCAGAACAGGGGGTTGGGCTGCCCAGCTGATTTTCTTGAACGCGCTAAAACGAAAAGTTGAGGGCCCATGAATAAACAGTAACTCTGCATGAAAATAGCATCTGAGATGACTTGAAAGATCAGTGGTGCAGCAGTCATTAATAAACCAAAGCCAAAATCTGTTTGTAGCAACAGTAGCACTGACTTTAGGATAAATCATGTATAATAGTCTCCAGAGTGCGGTAAAGCTCCACTTTTACCCGAGTTTATTTGGACTATTTGACAGGATGTGTCCTCATTCAGTGTGCGTGTGTGTCTGTGTGTGTTTGTAGCGTGTGGTGTTTCATCCACAGTTGTTAGGAGGGAAGCCACAGGTCATCCATTAAGTAAACAACAAATGCGCAGCACTGTTCGACAGGGGATTTCTGTGGAAAGCAAAGACATGAAACATGGTCACTTTGCAAATAAACCCATTCTTAATAGGACCACAAGGATGAAATGCTCTCTCTCACACACACACAAACATATGCACTCTGCGTGTGTCTCTCTCTCTCCCTATCACACACACACACGCACGAGCTAAACACTGAATTTCATACTGTGTGTTCACACTGTTGCACTTTGTCATGCCCCTGTTCAGTGCATAATTTCTGTTGGGCTGCTGTGCCTCATTTCTTGATAAATGATCTAGCTTGGGCATTTAATCAGACACACTCTCTCTTCTCACACACGCACACACACACGTATCAAACACATATCACACACCACATACATCACAAACACACACAAATCACGAAAACAGATACCCACACGTATGACAGATGGGGCTGAGGGTCAGAGAGATGCTGTGTTTGTCACACGTGTGACGGATTTACAATATGTTCCAGGGATGTGTAATTCAGTATGTGGGCGTGTTTGTGTGATGTGACTGAGTGAGAAATTTGTGTGTGATGCGCGAGGTCACTGATGGCACAACCTAGTCCTCTGCAGGATCGTTGTGCACAAAATGCTCAGGATGTTCCTGTAAATAAAGCGAATACATTTGAAAGGTAAGTCCCAGGAAGTTTGTGCAGCGAATGTCAGAATTTGTTGCCGACAAAGCTGATGAAAGTCTAAATCTGATTGAATTTTCACACTTTAGCATTTTCGCCGCGGCTCAATCATGCACTGCTTTCAAATAACTTTTTGCAAGAGCAAAATGGTGAGATTTGCTTCTTTTGCAGGGAGCTAGAATTAACCGGTCACCCACTGGCACACAGCATAAACAGGATAAGACAGGGAGAAAGAGATTGAAAACGTCAGTAGACACTGAACCAACCTGAGGCCTCAGAGCCTGCCTCTGTGTTTTGTCTGGTTTCGCTCTGATGTTCACCTGCATTAGACAAGGAGAGACAGAGAGAGAGGAGATGGGGGTGTGTTGAGATAACCTGTCTCAGTGTTGAGGCTAAGAGCAGTGCTTTAGGAAGACACAGGGGAGGAGCTGCAGCTCACTCCTACACTATTCTGAGCCATTTACAATAAACCCAACAGTGGGATAAAGGTCAATTTCCGAAATCCGCAGAACCACAAGCAGCCAAAATAAAGAATGCAAAGGTCAGAGGCAGATTATTCCTGTGAGGATGGATGGATCACGTGTGAGTGAAGCGCTTGCAACTGTAAATCTGTGTGAAATGAGAGCGAGAGAGAGAGAGAAAGAGAGAGAAAAGGATTGAAGGACTGACAAAATGACAATGTTCAGTGGTCGCCGAGGGCCCTGAGGGGACCCACCACTCATCATGTGTAACCTTTCACAATTTTTGCCATAATTGCTGTCTGGCATGAGCGCCGCCAGACACACACACATACACACACACACACACACACACACACACACACACACACACACACCTCATTTGTTGGGGCAGTAATCGCTTTTTACCTCGCAGTCCTACGACCTTCAACTAAGCATCCAGTGATGGGGAGCGCAACAGGCAGAATGGTCGCCTAGCAACCGTCTCATTTTTACAGTAGGGGCTGAAAGGAGTATAAGAGAGTTTTTGTGTGTGTGTGTGTGTGTGCGTGTGTGTATGTGTGTGTGAGAGAGAGAAGTTGGTTGGAAAGAGAAGGAAAAGCAGGTAAGATGAGGAAATAGGTGAGAATCAGAAAGAGCGGGTGCTCTACATGGAGCTGATGTGAATATTTGTAGGTATGAGGACATGTTGTTACCGTACGGTGTAAGGTTTCACACTCACACTGAGCAACCTGGACCCTGGATATGGTGCAAAATGGTGCAAAGAAAACAGTCGCTGTCTGATTTGGTCCCATATAAAACTTTAATGTTAATTTAATATTTATTGAGCCCTCTAAAAACATCACTGATTGGCTGCCAGGCCAGACGTTACGGACTAATGCTGTGCAGTCAGTCATTGTTCAAACATGCGGACACACACTTATTTTAAATTCTAGTGGATTTTCCAGAGTTTCCAAAGAACCCAAGTTTGTCAGGCTGGATTATGGTGACTCCTACGGTTTAATGATTTACACTGTAAACATCATAAAATCAATGAAGAGCTGGAACAAGATGATTCAGAATAAACCGTATATAATATTATCAGACAGCGTTGAGGATTTTTCCAACCTTAAAGCTACTGAAGAGAGAAAAAAAGGAAAGAAACTGTATGGTAAGGCATAATATCTATTAATTTATGTGGAGAGATAATAAGTGTGAAATTTATTGCTACGACAGCCATTTTAATACTTTTTATATATTCTTTTCTATGCTCTCAAAATCAATTATTGTATAGTTTAACTATTCCTCATTTGGCTTGTGGGGCCCCTCAGGGACCCCTGTGGATCATTCCCAGACCCCATTTGTGAGCCCCATTTAGAGACAGCAGACCGCACACATCACTCTGCAAAATACATTCATCATTCAATATTCAGTGGCTATGTTCATTTGAGCAGCATGACAGTTTGACAGTGTCCAATTGAACAGCGGCCCAGAGTACCAGAAGGAGGTTATATAGCTGGTAATGAGATGTGTTGTGGGGGGAGAGAAAGGAGAAAGAGAATGTGAAACAAGGTGAGTGAGAAGACCGAGGGAGTGGTGGGTAAATAGATGAAGTGGAAAGGAGGGAGGGAGGGATGGCAGAGACTGGAAGTGAGCTACCTTTGAACTGCTGTGTGTCAGATGATCCAGCTTTCTATTAGTCCTCAGAGCTGTGCCAGGAAATAGGAGTCAGGGGAAGACATGGGACTGCGCTCACTCCAGCCCTCTCTCTGCTTCTCATCTGCACCCCTCCCTCTCGTTACCTCTCTCCTCCTCTCGCTATCTTTACCCTCCTGTCATTACTCTCCCTCCATTTCCCTCCCTCTCCTCCTTGCTCTCATTACTTTCTGTCATCTTTTGTCTTTCTCAGCTTCTGCCCTGTCTGTCCCTCCTCCCATTCTTTCTGCCTCATCTCCTCCCCTCCGTCTCGTCCTCCCCAGGATAACTGTACTGGAGTGATTCACCTCTCACCATGTACTCACAGTCACCACAGTCCATCCAGTTTCCCACTGCTGCGCCGAGACCCACAGACACTAAAGCCACGACGGAACATGTCTCCATTATCTTTTATCATTTGCTTGTTTTGCTTTCAGAGGTACCCAATTATCTTAATGCTAAATTGAATTTGGTTCCAGCTCTGTGATTGTTGTTGACTCTCATAATCCATTTTTATGAAAAGGGCTTTGCTCCAATCACTGCTAAACTAATACAGATACAAAGTCATTGGCTTGGCAGTAATTACGCCCGTGCAGTTGTTAGTTGTCTTATTTTTTTTTTTTTACCCCCACAAGGACAGTGGGATGTTCACTAAGCTCAGGCTTGATGCAAGTGTGTTCATTTGTAATGTGCGTACAAGTGCATGTGCACGTGTGGGTTGGTGCGTCAAGTGCTGTCATTTGTCAGCGTCCAGAAAACATTTCTGACTCGAGTACCGCAGGTTGGGAAACTTAACGAATC
Organism: Datnioides undecimradiatus; assembly: GCA_008933995.1. Classification (NCBI taxonomy): domain Eukaryota; kingdom Metazoa; phylum Chordata; class Actinopteri; order Lobotiformes; family Datnioididae; genus Datnioides; species Datnioides undecimradiatus. The sequence continues at coordinate 915,782 of WARS01000010.1, forward strand.
CAAAATTGACATGCAATATCCCAAACCAGTGTGTTAAACATGAAGTTAGCAAAAAAGCAAAAAACTTTGTCGATTTGAAAACTTGACTGCCTGCCCTGCTGCAGTGCTGGAAACTAATCATTAATCACTGATCATTCATCAACTTGTGCGTCGAGGCTCAAGTTTCGTTTATGGAACACTTTAAAAAGCAGACATCGCAAAGAAATACCTGTACAAGCACTGAGATGTATGTATATGTGCATAACAAGGGTGCGGGATTAAAAAAAGATTAAAAGAAAATGTAAAATGGCAAAATAACTAATGCACTGGGTCAAGTGTTGCTCAAGGGGAGTAGAAGTAAAAGTAGAAGTTTAAAGTGTAAGGATGCAAAGACAAGTGTAATGTGGTTTCATTTGCCTGAGATATGCCCAGGTGGAAGGAGTTATAGAAGTCCAGCCTTGATGATATTACTGCATAAATGACTGTTTTTGTGGGTCAGGAAATGGCTAATTTGGGGAGATGATTGATGATGAAGAAGCTGGACAATCAAATATAACACCCTGGTTCTTAGCATGTGGTCTGATGTGGGCGGAAAGGTGATGCTGGATCTGGTATGATGACTCAAATAGCAATCGGGCCCAAAAATGTGGCCGTAAAACAGTTTCTCCGTGCTTCCCAAAAAAGTATGTGCTGCGAAATGGGTACGTGGAGGGCTTTTATCTCCAAACCACTACACTTCACTGCAAATATAGGGCTGTTGTTCATCAATCCTGCGTCAGTGTTGTAGCCATTGTTGAAATGTAGTTTACTGCTGCACACTTATCAAACTGGCTCCATCCTTGGGATTCTTTAAAGTAGTTTTACTTTCAGTCCGTTGGAAGGTACAAATCTGCTCAGCTGAATGTTTCAAAGTAGATGATTGGTGGACGGGCAAGACTAATAAATGCTACCTATTAGGAGGTTGTAAATAATCCTTCCTGTATAAATATTTCATAACTCTCATAACAAATCTCAGATATATCAGGTGCTTTTAAGCCTTTGTTCTGAATAATTGCAGACGCATTTGTCACACTTGTGCATGGAGGGTAGCAGAAAAACAGAAGGAGGACAAAATACAGACTTCAGAGGCAGGGCTGAAGCAAATCAGTGATTTTATTAACCTGAAAATCTAAAGTGTGAAAAGGCTTGCTAGTTGTTTAGGAGGCCAGGCAGGTAAAAATAAGAGTGCTAGAACAGGCAACAACAAGAAGTTCAAACAACCTGAGATCTAAAATTCATTAAGAAACAAGAGGGAAAAGGCAGGAATGTTTGACGCACAGTGCAAAGACCAACTGGCTAACTGAGACGGGAGCACAAGGACTAAGTACACTTGGGAGGAAAAAGTAATTAGGGATTTATCAGGGCGGGGCGGGCAATCACACAGGCGGGAAAACACAGAGACCGGATGAGAAGTAACAAAAACAAGGAGGAGATGAGAGTTTTTCAAAATAAAGACGGAAACAATGAACGATTAGCATTGAATAAGAGATTGTATATGAAGACAGGAGACATGACAGCTCCCCAAAAGTAAAGCCAAAACATATCGATCGTCCCCTGGTGGCTGCCTGGAGTATAAGCCTCGCCCCCTCAGTGTCAGCAGATGCAACATGGGCTCAACAAAAACATCAAAGTTCTTGTCAAATAAGTTTTTCCCAAAGATGCTTATGGTTATTTTAGGTATGTCTTAAGTTTAATTTTCAAACAAGTTCAGTTCTGAATAGGTTGACATATGACATCATGGTTGTCATAAGCGCCGACGGCTCGAGCGTGCCTCAATACTGCGGCTTCATGCCCAGCTCACTTCTGCACAGCACAAGATGGTAGCTCCTTTATCCAGGATATCTCATTTTTCTGGGAGTGAGTGAGGATGTGTTGTCCACCTCTGTACACAGTCTGTGTATGAAAACAGAAAGACCTAGGGAGCACTGCATGATATGACAGAAGTAACTCTAGACCCCTTTTGTACACATCTTCGTAGAGTGGTAAATAATAATAAAATGAGAAAAAACAGCTCACTGACTGAATATTGGATTTTGTGTTTGTGCAGTTCCTGATCACAAACAGTATCCAATTTCTTTGTTTTCATGTGTTTGTTTTGCAGGATGGTTACTCCCAGTATCACTTTGTGGGCTCTGCCTCAACGATAGAGAGAGACAGACAGAGGCCCTACTCCTCCTCAAGAACCCCCTCCGTCTCACCTGTCAGGACGTCACCAAATAACCGCTCCGGTGAGGAACATGACACTTACAATACAGAGATAATGTGTGTGTGTGTGTGTGTGTGTCTGTGTGTGTGTGTGTTTCTACTTGTATCTCAGCTCTCTTAAAAACCAGTTGGAATTTAAGACCTTACAACTGAGGAAGTTTGAAAATTTAAAGTCAAGATTAAAGTTGGTCTATATTTAGGCTTGTGTAATCTCACATGGCCAGACATCTGGCTCAGCAAGATCGCCGGGGTCCCGAGAAGTTCAGGTGAAATGGGTAAAAACGGGTACAGGCATAGTGGAGCGCCATCGCCTGAAAAATGAGGAGAAAATGAGACCCGACTAGATGAGACAGAAGTAATCAAATGCAGCTTCTGTGCAGTTCTGTCGCAGGTGTTTCCTCACAGCCAATCAGCAGCCTGCTTTAGTGCCTCAAGGCCTTGTTATTGCTTTTGATAAGATTCAGGATCTCAAGTTGAAGAAGGGCCAAGCAATATTGAGGTTAACGCACTGTTTTGATTTAGCTTTAATTAAATCACATTCGTTTTGTTTTTGCTTCATAATTACCTCACTGTAGAGAAAACGAGTGGTATTATTGGAAACTAAAGAAAAAGGGTGTTTCCTAAATAGTCAAACTAGTCCTTTTGTGTTTCACCAAAAACAGGACAGAATTATTATGCTGAAAAAATGTTTTTTATTCAAAATTTGGTTTATTCAGAACATCTCCTTGTAAAAATGGAATTAAGTTCAGCAAAAGGTGCAAATATTGAAACAAGAATGTACATATGTGCACGTGTATGTGGGACATAAGTGCCAGAGGGGGCAGGACACACGTGGATTTGAATGAGATATCGTTTAGACATTAGCCACTAGCTCCAACATTTACCAGTCGATCAGTCTTTACACTGGGGCTAAATAGCTGTTAGTGCTCGCCACCCACAGGCTTTCATGCTGTAAAGTATGATTACCGTTAGCCTTTAGCTTGAGCCCATTGGCCTTCATGCTTAGCAAAGGGCGCATTAGCATTAGCTGTTAGCATCAGTCGTAGAAGAGCCTTTAGCTGTGGTTTCTCCACACAGGGCTTAGCAAGCTGATGAGGCAGAAAAGTACTTTTCCTTCCTCTCGGCTTAGAGAGGTCTTCAAGGACCCAGCTAAGAGAGAAAGAGACAGAGGGGGTGAGAGTGGGAGAGAAAAAGTGCGTGTTTGTGTGTGTGCATGTGTGCGTGTGGTTGAGAGAGAGAGAGAGAGAGAAGGAGGAGTGAGATAAACAGAGAGGGAGATAAAGAGAAAAAGCAAGGAGGGGAGAAGAATTAGGGATTGAGGGATGGTTAATGCAGTGAAGGATGAGGATTTGACTTTGGCCAGCGACATTGAAAATAAGGAGTTTTGAGATGATTGAGCATAGAGAAATATGTGTATGTCCATAGTCCAGTGGAGGAGGTGGGGTAAATTGGAAATGACCCCCATCTTCTCTCCTGCTCCTCCCCTCTATACACACCACGCCTTTCCGATCATCCGCCCCTTCTCGTTCACCCGTCTCATTCTTCTCCTCCTCCTCCTCCTCTTTGCGGTAATCCTACTTTCTTCTCACCTCTCCCTCTGATCTCTCACTCTTTACAGACCGCCTCAGTGCGCACACACACTCTCACACGTACACACACACCCACATGCATCTGTATCTCCTCTCTGCATATGCTCCAGACTGCAATCCGGCCCCTTAGAGATGGATCAAAGCAGAAGGAGTAATGATGGCGTGCAGGCACACAGGGAGAGAAGGAGTGAAAGAGAGAGACAGAGAGGAGAGAGAGAGAGTGGTAAAACTGTGAAAGAGATAGAGAGGAGTAGGGGAGGCTGCAGGCTGCAAGGATGGCAGAGAGACGGCGCAAGATACAAAGGGAGAGAGAGACCTTTGCATCCATCATGGCCCCCACAGGGTCCTGCTGTGTTTTGCGCTGATAGAACGAGTCTCCCGGGCTCTTATATTCAGCGGTTGCAAGTCAGGTCCCCACGGTAACCGTAACCAGTAGCGATGGTGCTGTCTCTGGGGGTGTCTGTGACAGGTTTGAGCACCCACCTTAATGGAATTCGCTGCAGAGGTGTCAAATGCTAAGAATTAAATATCACAAGTGTCAAAACATTATAAAAGCTATAAAAGCCTGTAGCTCCGTCCTCCCGTTTCTCTTGCGTCACTAAATGTTTCTTTCCATTTATCACAACCAAATAGTCGCTAATCACGTGTATGTGCCTTTGCTTTTACACACTGAAGGGTTGAATGATGAAAAAGAAAAATCATCCTTAGTATCGATAAAGTGAAATTTAAATTCAAATGACTCAAAAAGCCTTTTTTTCTATTTGAATGATCATATTTGCAAGTGTTTTGTTCCGCTGTTATTATCAGGGTTTACTGTGTAGGAGAAGAGCTGAAGAGAACAAAGGCTTCTTTTCTAGTGATTTTTGGCATGCCTTACGTCTCTTCTTTGTTGGAAAGTCTTCTGCTTGTGCAACTGAGAATGGGTCTACTAACTGTGTGTGTACAGTCAAAACTGGGGTCATCAGGTACACACTTATACATGTATGCAAATATACTGTATATAGCTCCTGTTGGGTAGCTACGGGGATGTTTAGCTAAGCACCTACAGGAATGTTTAGCTAAGCAGACTGAAGGCTAACCCTGGTTGCAGGATTCTGGCAGTTCAATGTGTCAAGATAACGGGGACTGAGTAAGCACTTTAAGTCTTCTATAAGGGGATTACATAGTGACATGCTGAGCATATGAAGGGAAAAAAAAACTGTATGTACAGTGTGCGTGCCGGATCTGTCCTTGATGGTGCACGTGTGTTTTGTACGTCGGCACGCAGGCGTGTGTGGCGATGCATTCATGTGTAAAAAAAAAAAAAAAAAAAAAATAGATCTGCTCTGGAAAAATTGCGACGTTTAAAGGCGTAAAATAGATTTGAAATTCCAATAGGATGGTGCTGGAGGAGAACTCAGCCATCAAGCTCAGTTGTGCTGCAAAGTTAAGAGTCTGTATTCCCTTGGCTGCTCCTCTTAAGGGTTGCTGCAGCGAATCATCTGTGTTAAAGTTAAAATTAATGATACACTTATAATTGTGTATATTATAACATTGTAATAGCAATATTATTAAAAAAAGAATGGTCTAGACCTACTTTACAAGTCCCCTGACCTTCTCCTGTGATTTGACACTATATAAATGAACTGACTGACTTAATTCAAAAAGCACACACACACTAATAGGATTGCAGATTGGTGTGAGGCTAATCAGAAGTATATTCACTGTGCAATAACAAAAAAATCTAGCAGCCGTGATAAACTGACTATGCAAGATTTTGCCTCCCATCAAACGTAACCAGCGTCCAAAATGAACTTTCCAGCCTGTCTGCCAGTGGCCAGTCAAATGAAAACACACAATGTCATTAAAACAAAGTAATAACTAATTAAATAAGCGATAAAATGAGCTCCAGCCACAAATGAGAAGGTCGTGTTTGTCAAGTACCCGCAGCAAACGATGCAGCTCATTGTAGTGGTGCTGCTGTTATGAAAAAGCCAATCTGTCCTCACCTCTTTTGGAAGTGACGCTTCTCTGTATACTTTCTTTTAACCGTACTTCTACTGCGCTCTTAATTTTTCCTTTCAGGATGATGTACTCCTGCAATGTGCTGTGGCATATCTGCAGACTCCCTTTGCATTTTGCACAAAATTTGCTTCTGTGAGCCGGTTAGCTGGCTAGATAAAGTGAATATTACAACAGCAATGGTGGACAATGAGAATAGCAATACAGTTGTTGCTGCTCACACATATGCTGCAGAGTTAATGCAAATGTTTTTACTTCTTTCTTCACAAGTGGCAGCTTGAATTAAGGCTGATTTGAGAAAAACATGTACCAGATGTGAGATTTGATATTCAAATAATGTATCCAAAAACTGGCATATGTGTATGTGTGCGTGAATTCCCAGAAGTCCTTAAACATGCTGGAGGTGACCCTTTATGCCGACAAGCCTAAATGATGAATAATGACTGTGCACCTTGAAAGACCAAGACACGCACACGCACACAAATGTAGGCACGCAGCGTGTGAAGGCACATGCTGTTCTGGGTTTATTGCTCATTATTGTGTGTGTGTGTGTGTGTGTGCGTGCGCGTGTGTATGTGCGCGCGCGTGTGTAGCGAGCGCTCCAGCCTCCCCCAGAGAGATGATGAGTCTGAAGGAACGCAAGATGGACTACGATTCCACGGCAACCAACGCTGGTTTCCATGGCAACAAAGGAGAGCACACATCCCGGAAAGACGGCATGGCAGGTATGTTGGTGTGTGTGCGTGTATGCGCGAGATGGAGCGACAGAATAATTAAATGATTCTATTTTATCCCCCTCTTTATCTTTGTTACTCTTCTATTTTCACTCCCTATTTCTGCTCTCGCTCCCTCTGCTTGTCTTTTTTTTTTTTGACCTCACACTGTTTTTCTTCTCTCGCACACACACACACACTCTTTGATTTTTCCCTGCTTGCCAGTGTTTCTGGCCGGCATCTTTCGATCTCTCCTCTCTCTGTTTGTTTCTTTTTCTTCCTCTCTCTCGCTCTCTCTCTCTTTCATATCGCCTGTGCTCCTCTTTAAGTCTATTCTTTCATTGTCTATGCTTTCTCTGTCTCTCTCTCACAGTGTTCTCTTGATGCCACGAGGGACAGACTAATTGCCAAACTTTTAAACAAACTGCAAAAAGATTTGGACTCTAATTAGCTGGTTTTGACTAAGCCAATTGTGGACTTTCCCACGTTTTTGTCGGTCTTTGAATTATTATTATTAGAAGTAGTAGTGATACTAGATATCTTTATCATCCATTCACATCAAATTGTTGTCTGTCTCTTTTCTTTCTCTCCTCCATCCAGTTCAAGTGTCCTGTGGGACATCCACGTTGTTCCGAAACTCCTACCTGACAACCAGCGATGATATCAAGCAAAACCAAGTGAGTTAATAGCGGTCTATAAATGTACTACACACTTTTATGTGCACACGCTGTCACACACCAGCACAGCAGGCCTTAGCGGTGCATGTGCAGCGCCAGGGCTCACATAAATTGGCATATGCTGTCATGACAAGGTGGTTATTAGGAGAGATAGCAGCCTGATGGAAGAGGCACACACACATGCCCACAAAAAGGTGTCTCACTGTGATAAGAGGCACACTGCAGAAGACACGCCCTCAGCCCAGGCTGCGTCAAACCACTGCAACCTGAAACCACACCCGACGTGCAATTAAAATCATTACCGCGGTTGATTGCACTAATTATTTGCCTCTGTTTAATGACTCTGCTGGTGAAGAGGGAGGGCTAACAGAAACAGAAAGAGGGGGAAACGACCAAAGATTAGAACTGAATATTTGGTTTCTTGATCGTCTGTATTAAACGGACCTGTAATTAATGAATGAGTTCCTTTGCCTGGATGCAAACTTTGGTTTTACCACTGGCTGTTAAACTCTGCTAAATCTAAAATGGGTGTGTGAGCCAAGGGTTTTTACACACACATCTACTCATAGACACACACACACACACAACTAGTCTGTGAGAGTTACAATGTTAGAGATAAATTGCCCCCTTCAATACCTGCATGAAATAGAGAATTCACAGCATGAGCCCTTTCCCAGTTGATTCCTATCTGAGCCTTTTTACTCGTACTGCCTGCCTTTCAAACCCTTCTTCACCATGTGCTCCCTCTCTGCTTGCCATTCTCCTCTCCTCTCCATCTCTCCACCTCTATCTCCCACCGTCCACATTTCTATGATTCTTTATTCTTGCTCGCTGCACCTCACCCCAACCTACCACTTTTCCGCCACTTCCACCGCTCACCCACCAGGCTCCGGCCCAGCCCTGCGTCGTGCCCCCACAGCCCCAGCAGGACAGCCCGTCAGCGGCCGTGCTAAAAGACTACGACCCCTACCCTCCCCCTCCTTCCTTCCCGCAGCCTCAGCCACCGCAGCCTCCACCTCACAGCCAGAGCCGCAGCTTCGACGAGGTCTACTACGAGGACCAGGGACCTCCACCGCCCCCGCCCCAGCCGCAGCCGCAGGTCCAGGCGCAGGCCCAGCCTCAGGCCCAACCCCAGCAGCCTCCGAGCTCCGCCGGACCACCGCGAGACCCACGGGAAGACCTGCGCATGCACCTGGGCCTAAAATCCACCGGCAACTACGTAGACTTCTACTCGGCCTCTCGGCCATACAGCGAACTGAACTACGAGACCAGCCACTACCCGGCCTCGCCTGACTCCTGGGTCTAGTTAGACTCTGATAACGGGGGGGCAAGAAAGAGAGTCTGTGCGTGCGTGTGTGAAAGGGATTATTTTTGCAAGCGATCAACAGCAGATTAACACAAGGTGACAGCGAGTGGCATGTTGAAACGGGAACTTGTAGCCAGTGGCAGCGAACTTGTGGTTTCTAAAATTAAGGGGGAAGACAGACCTAGATGGGGTTACGACGCGAAGGCAGGTCGAGTGACAAAGAGCGACTGTGCATGTGCATGCCGACATTTTCCTTTTTGCTTTCTTTTTTTTTTTTTTCCAGACCGCTTTATTTCTTCAAAGTCAGCTCCATTGCACCTGTGAGTGGATAATGTGGGAGTAGATATGAAGAAGTGTGTTTGAACGGGTGAGAGAGGAGTGGGCAGGGGAATACAGAAAGAAGAGAGGAGAGAGAAGAGAGCGGGTAGATAGAGTATGCAGAGGCCTAGGGAGGAGGGGAGAGATGGGATCAAGAAATAATGGGCAGCGGATGAGGGTGAGCTCTTACTCCGCAGGAGCAGGAAGCGGCCTGACCTATTGTCGGAGACTGAGAGAGAAAGAGAGACGAAGATGGCATGAGGGTCCTTGAGGAGGTCAGGAGGAATAAAAGCACAGAAAAAGATGAAAGCACATCTGGCACAAGGCAAGAAGTGGATGTTTACCATTTCACCCAAGTGACAAACGTAGCACTGCTTTTATCCCCCACCTTTTTGTTGCGACGGCCTCGCTCCCTTCAGAGGCTACTGAATTTGTTTTCAAGGAATGTCATCTTCAAAAGACTTCTTTTCTTGTCATCATTGTTTTACATCTTTTTTTTTTTATTTGTACTTTTCTAAATTTTCACTTTCAAAAAAAAAAAAAAGCATTTTTATTTTTTCGTGTACAGTTCAAAGGTGATATAGTGTGTATATTACACGTTTTTGATGGGGCCATTTATGAAGTTCTGAGTTTCTTTTTTCATGACTTACTACTGACTCGAAACAACAAAAGCAACAAAAACAAGTAAAATGCTAATGCGAGAAGCCGAAGAGACAGACATCGTCAGGATGGATGTCAGCGGACACCTTTGTTTTGCCCTTTTCCTAGCCAGAGAGGAAACCCCCCGCCGTATTTGTGTTTTTCTCTCTCCATCAAGTGAATTTCGTTGTGGACATGCCCGAACGTCAAGAGCAGTTCAAGGCTGCCGGAGCATCAGAATGGCAGAGCAGCATCGACTCCAGAGTCCCTGTCAACAAAAGTGCTTTTTCACTGCCTAAAGAAAACAAAACAGTACATGTGTATGTTTAAAGCACACTCTCTGTCTTCGGAAAGGGTTTTCCTTTTGTGGAGCCGATACGTTTGACCATGTCAACTTTCAGTGGTTTCTCATCATCACTTGTGCATAGAAACTGGTCCGTCCATCAGGAGCCACCCTGAATCTTGTACATCTCAGTGTACAGTAGAGAAGAAGAAGAAGAAGAGAGAGAGAGAAACGTGACATTGTGCCAAACTTTGACACCGCGTGGGCCAGTCCTGAATGACTTTAAAGGGACATTCTGTCACAGTTTACAGACGAGGACTGGATGACTCCCTCTGCTGTTTGTAACTTTTATTTTCTTGTGTTTTGATCAGGTGAAGCCGTACTTATTGCTGGGGATCATGAGTAACATCTCCCTCCCATAGATGTACAGACCTGCCTCTCTGTGTTGACCGAGCATGTGTGGGCGTGCGTGTGCGTGGGGACATGCGTGTTTGTTTGTTTGCGTGCGTGCGTGCGTGCGCGTGTGCCTGTGCGTGTGTGCATGTATGTGACAGAATGCGTGGCCCGTGTGTGTACACGTAAACTTGAGCGAGCGTATCTATGCATGCATGTGTGTAGTAGTGTGTGTGTGTGTGCCTCTGTCGCGTGCGTGTGCGTTCCTGTATAAATCAGTGTCCAAACAAGGCATTCCTACCGACAGTTTGTCCAGTTTTACAACATGAAAAACCAAGGTAAAAATCACTAGAATGAATTGTTGATATAGAATGACAAATCTATGAATATATGAATATAAATATAAATATATATATAATTTTTATGTGCAGATGTCAGTGTCACTAAATGCAACAAATGTTCGCAGAGAAAAAATGATTATGTGGTGTACAACAGGACTCTTGTTCACTTGACCTAAACGTGGAAGCTGCTGATCAGTCCCCCCTCCCACCCCCACCCCCACCCCCACCCCCACCCAAACTGAGACAAAAGAGAAATCCCACCTGAAGATGCTCAGGCTCTGGTGCGAGTTGTGTGTTATTGTGTGTCCATGCTTCTTAGATGACCCTGCTGAGAGAGGACCGTACTTGAACACAAGGAAAAATAAAAAGACTCTTTGCAATCAAACCCCGTGGTCTCCACTATTGTTGATCTTCGGCAGATGACGTTTTAGACAGGGTCGCCCGGCTCTTACCTGAGTTTGCAGCTCTGTCGCGTGTTTTTCCTTCTCTTTAACGCAAGGAAAAGTGGATCACGCGGCGTATGGTGTGGGTTAATCTGACACACTTTGATGCGTTTTAGATTAATTCACGTGTTTGTGCTCTTACTCTCAGCCTGTCGTTTGCTCAAAAGGGTTTCACGTGGCTTTGTAGATCTAACAGAGTTAATAGCATGATGTCAGAGCATTTTCATTCCCACAGCCCTCCTGAAGTTCCTGAGCCGCACTTTTAAAAATAGTTCTGTTTAAAAAAAAACAAAACGGGAACAGGTAATGTGGATGCACTCCTATCGAGTCTGGTGAGACCAAGAGATGCTTACTGAGTAAAATGCAAGTACTTATTATCCTTGAAGAAAATAAATGCGTCGAATGCACAAGGCGACAGTTTAGAACAGCATGCATGCCTGTACTATGCAAAGCAACCTCACACAGTAACAAACAAGGTTTTGAACGACCAATTTCAGAATTTCAAAGTGTCCCGACACCTCCGAACGTAATCCAGCCCACTGAAACATCAACACAGTTTTATCGTTATCAGAGTTGTGATTTTGACAAAGGGAGCTCGGTGTACTCATCAGGAAGTGTGCCGTACGCCCCGCTGCAAAAGTCTGAAAGAACGGCTAAAAATCACTTTTGACTTGAGAATTGACCACCCTACGTTACAACCTGGGGGTATGAAGTTTGGGAGTTTATCTGGGCGATCTAATTAAAGACGCTATCAAGTTGCATTATGGTAGGTGCAGGATCCAAAGTGGTGTGGGTTTGAACTGACAGGTAATAAGTCAGGATGCAGGATGTTCCTCTCAAGTTTTCTGTTTTGTACTTTATGGGGGGGAAAGTACTTTAACAACCTCCTTATAGGCTATAAACTGATTATAATCTCTCCATGTATGGTCACATTTTATATTGTCCATATTCTGTATGACTCTGGAGAAACATCTTGAACTTTCTGTTTATGGTACTTGTGTTAAAATGAAACGTGTTGCTGACAACACTAAAATTTAGCGCCCTCTCGCCGCAATATTCAGCATTTCTGCACTGAAAATAGCAAAACAATCTCAGGACATGCCCTTTTCAGCTGCTACATAGTCAGAGTCAGTATATCCACAAATAGGACTGTATGCAATCCACATGCGAGTGGACAATAATGCAGTTGTATTGCGAGTGCTCTATAGAGATCAGAGGCTCAACACAATGCAAACATTGCTAATACATTCATATTGCTTTTACACAAACAATTTGTTGTCGTGCCCCCCCCCCCCCCCCCGGCTGACAGGCAACACTGTCAACATCTTGATACCATCATCTGTTCACACAAACGTATTCGCTGGGGACTTGACTGACAGGCGTGTGGGAGCATGTTGTATGATAATGCGTGGATATCGGCCCTGTTCACACTTCTGCTGATAATGACCCCTCTCAGATGCCGTAGAGTTAATGTACTTACACAGCGTAGCACTGATAGGCGTGTATAAGCATGACAGGGGGCTTAATATTTGACTGTGATCTTTCCCCAGAATGACAGCGGTGGGATGTGGTGTTAATAATAATAATAATAATAATAATAATAATAATACAGACATGGAAAGCCAATGCAAAGGCTCCTACACCCACCAGCTTCTAGTGTTCCATAATGGCAGTGGACAGATATCAAAGGCGCAGTAATGGAAATTCCCATTTTGTATTTTTCCCATTGTTTTGTGCCCTTTTTTTTTTCTGTGTCGCCCCCTACGACTTTGATCCCATTCACCCACACATCCATTCTGAGATTGAGCTGAACTGAACGGCATATGGAATGAATGAGGCTGAGCTGGAGGTAGCAGCATTTGTTACAATCCATTGGAATTCATGTCTCCCCCTCCCGTCTCCCTCCCTTCCCTCTCCTTTGATGCAGTCTAGGTTAGGCCAGTGAAATGTAGTGTTGGGTAATAACTCCTTTGCGTTGATTATTAGCCTTCACAATAGAGGCTAGCCTCCTCTGTCTGAGCACAGTCCCACAGTGGAAGGCTGGTGTAACTTAATGTGGCATGAAAATAGCTCCTCAATTTTCCTACGCACTGCCTTTCTAGAAACTGCCCTGTTCCACCCTGCAGATGCCTCCGGCCTTCACTGTTTCACTCCCTCTCTCCCAGCCTCCTCTCCCTCTAACTCTCATAGCACCCCTGCTCACTCAGCCGTCACACACCTCAGGCCAGACTCAAAGGTGTGTGTATGTGTGTGTGTGTACACATGTATGTGCGCGCAGGTGCGTGTCAGCAGAGAGCCGGGAAGGATGTGACAGGGGTGGGAAGGGGAGTGGGCGCAAAGTGAGATGTAAGGGGAAAAGGAGGAGACAGAGATGTAGTGGGGAGCAGGTGGAGGGTCTGTGATTTATACTCTGAGGATTTGAGCGTGAAATCAATTTGTGTTTAAGGAGAAGTGAAGCTCCATGGAGCCACTGTGTGCCACAGATAGACCTTGAGAAATTAATGCTCTCATCTGAAAAGGACAGAGCGGGAAGGGTGGAGCTTGAAGGAGAAGGAAGGTGGAAGGAAGGATGAGAGAGAGAGATGGAAAGGTCGGAAAAGAAGAAGAAACAAGGCGACTTTTGAAACGATGGAGTATGTCAAGCAGAGTGCAATTGTGAGTAGAAGTAGCAGCCGTGACATGAGTGCAAGGTCCTGGAAATGACTTGGATAAACCCGAAAACTTCAAAATAGTTTTTTGAGTTATAAAAAAATAATGAAAAAATGAGAATTGCCCCAGAAAACGCCTTCCCTCCGTAAAAAAAAAATCAAAAAATCAAAAAGTTATTCCATTTTTCATTCGCTGTGAATATGTCAACGGTGCCTGCAACAGCCGGCAGCTGAAATGAGAGCTCTGTTTAGGGACAGGCTACAGTTCAAATCACGCGGGCTGCTGTTTCTGAAGCTCTGAACACATCACAACACATATGCATATACCCCAAGACATCTATTCAAAGCAGGTGAATACATACCTGTAAACGTTCCAATGAAAGTAAATCATGAGTGACACTCGGGGGGGACTTGCAGGAGCAGCAAGTTGATTTATTATTCACTGTTGAAAAGAAAAGGTTTGTTTTGGTAGAGACTGATTTATATTACTTACCAGTCAAACTTGGAATAACTGATTTGTTTTCCACTTTGTGGCTGTGGAAACATGCAGTAAACACAACACGGACATATTATCCCCCTTATTTAATATGTTGAAGAAAAAAGTTATTACCATAAACATTAGGATTCATTTGGAGTTATGCTTCTGGCCACCTGATGAATAAACCCAGTGTTCACTCTACTTTTCAGCTGTGTTATTGGTCTCTACCAAGTCCTGAGGGAAATATGTTGCTCTTTGGCTGCTAAATGCTCCAATATGTTTTCCAGCTAGTCACTAACTGTGTCTGTCGTGTCGTTCGGTGATGGACATGTAGTCTACAATGGTCTTTTAAAGCCTTTTCACTGAAAGCAGCTGCCTGCTGCAGCTGAAACCAGTGCTATAAGGACAGTGAAAATGTACCAAAGATGTAAAATTGCGGGCTGGAAAACCAAAACAGTAAGCTTCGTAAATAAGGATTTGTGAAGCCGTGTAGAGGAGAGGGGAACTACAGAGGCCTGTGAAAAGGGGGCAACACCTTTTACAACACACAAAGTCATGTGATCCATCGAAATATTGATTATGTGCATATTGAGTGTGTGGTTAGATTGCTAAAATGGAAATGCTGGGTTGTATTTTACTGTCTTAGAGTGTGTGTTGAGCTTTGCTTCTACATAAAGACGACTGAGAAGCTGCACTGAGAGGTAAAGCGATGGAGTGGGATTATGGAAGCAAAATTGCAGAGGACTAAGATGAGAGATGATTGAAGAGATAAAGTACAGGAGATGAGAAGGCAGAAAAACAGGCTTTAGCAAACAAGGACTCTACAGCGGTCCTTCCAAACGCTGACTTATTTAAATCAAGTGCATGTACCTCTCATTTCTCATTTCCCCTGCTGCCATAAATTCTCCTGCATCTACCGGCTAAGCAACAGAGGTGAAAAGAAAATATGGCAGACAGCCTCCCCACAGCGCGATGTTCACTACAGTTTGACATGGGTGTTATCATGGTTCATTAACACCTGCAGGAAGTGGCAGGATGTTTCAATTTGATCCTTGCCAAGAGTTGTTTCACAGGGCACTAAGACTGAGCTTGACGGAGCTGATTAATACAGCTGAAGATAGCCACGGAAATTCAGCAGTGATGAAAAAAGCCCAAAGAAGCACTAATAAAAAGCTGCACTTCAGTGAATGATGTGCAATGGTGTTACACAGTGTTTGTTTATTTATTTATTTATTTAGCTTCACGATATGTAGAAGATTGCTTTTTGGACCAAATCACAGATAATAATTCAAATCCAACTCATGCACAACTTCAGATCAAGTGTGTGTCTAAGTCAAGTCATGCTAACATTTGCTAATTGCTAGACTCAGCAGCACACTAAACGCCTACAGCAGCCTACATGAGTCTAATGTTTTACCTGCCTGGATTAGCCTTTAATGTGTTTTTCCATCCGTGATGGAAAAAGGCGATGTGAAAACATCAGATTTCAGCGCAGTCAAAGAAAATGAAAGAGCTCTTAGTTCAGTTATAAAATCCCAGAGCATCACAGAGTCTCTCCTGCCGGGCTGCTGAGTGCGCTGTCAGCCATAATCACAGTGGACAGCAGTAGAGAAGGTTGTATCACCATCTGGTTCAAAAGTAGTTTCGCCTACTTTGTGCCCTCCTGCCACTGTCTGCAGCCCTGTGTTTCTATTGCCCAAACCGACTTCAATCACAATTGTGTGGTCTGAGGTCATCTTAAGAACTGGCTTGTAAAGTTTCCTGCCGGCCATGCTGTTGCTTCTGCATTGCTTTTTACACAGCGATGCAGCTAAAAAACAAAAGTGCATTGATTTGACTGACAAAAGTCAAGTCAACTGGTCATCGACTTCAGAGGGCAGCGCTACTGATTAGCATCAAACACAGCCGAGGTTGACGGGAATGTCATGAGGTTTACAAGCGTTTGGACAAAATAACATTTTGACCAGATGATGGCGCTACAAGAAAAGTCAAGCGATCATCAGACTTGAAACAGGAGTTTCTCCAGAGATAGACATTACATTCTGTATTGGATTTCATGGCTATCAATCTACAGTTTTTTAAGATATTTAATTAAAAACTGGGAATGATTTCTCTAATAGTTTTTGAAACATTTCAGTCAACTGATCACCAATTAGACCAACACTGTCTTCCCTGGGGCCATGCAGCTAGCATAGCTAAAAACTAAATTATATACCTCATATACAGGCGTTAGTTCACTGCAAACACAACCACGGCTGAATCGCTCTCAGTAGTAACCTGCACACAGGAAGAGATTAAAAGAAAAGGTTATTTTTACTTTATTATCACAGCACCCACTGAATTCGATCCGGTATGCGGAACAAAGCCCAACAGCGGCACCTTTCATCAAACTGAACAGAAACCATCAATAACTCCAGAACCATACAGAGACGAGCATTTTGCACTCAGATGTCTACGTGGTGCCGTTAAAATGATGGTTACCTCTGGTGCAAACAGTCTTGAGGCAGCTGGAATACTGCCCTCACAGCATGTATCTGACTTTTCTAAGAGCTTGTGTGCAGAACCAGCTCAGGTCGTACTATTTCCTTACTGATCTTGACCTCAAGATCAGAGCAAAGGTAGTAAACCTATGGCGATCAATGAAGCATCACATTATTCTTAATCAATCTGCTTGTTGCACCTGCTTGCTTCTCTCCTTGCCGTCCTCACTTTCCGCTTGGTGCAGCTTGACTATGATTGACACAGACACATGCGACTAAGTGTATGCTCATATGGATGGCTCTCTGTCACATGCACGCACATGCGCACATCAACATGTGCACACGCACACATCATAAGGCGCCCTCTCAGGTGCTGAATAGTCGAAGCTGCAGAGCAGAGAAGAAGCCTTGGTTATTCATGTGTGTTAGTGCTGCAGCAGAGGACCCAGCTGGCTCCCACCGAGCTACGTCAGTGTGTGTGTGTTTTGTGTGAGTGTGTGTTCTCGTGTGCGTGCGTGCGTGCGTGCGTGCATGTGTGTGTGTGCAAGAGAATGAGAGAAATGGAGAACATATATGTGTCAGGGGCATAATTGCATGCGTGTGAGAGACCGTGCATGTGTCTGTGTGTGTACACCTGTCAGTTTGAGCAAATTCACTCACCTGTGACGTCCTCATTCTGTCTCTCTGTAAGCCGTCACTGAGAGTGCTCCTCTCAAAGGCCCAGGCAACACACACACACACACACACACCACACACACTCACACACATACACACTCCTATCAGCCATGGGCAGGTGTTGAGATCACTGACTTCTGAAGAGGATTTCACCTATGGCTGTTTGAATGTGTGCCATGTATTTTCACCCTGAGTAATGAATGCTCTCCCCTTCTCTCAGTCTTGCATGTGTGTGTATGCACGTCAGAGGGAGGAAAGGGGAGGAGGGAGAATGACACAAAAAAGAAAGTGCGAGAGGGAGGAACAAATGAGCTGGATGTGGAGCTCTGTATTCGTCTTTTGCTTTGGAGTTGAGCAGTTTCTAACAGTGACTCTTCAGTTTTTCTGGGACATCACAGGCCGAGCGTTGTAGGAGTGACAGCGACGATGAATCCTGCAGGACACAAACGCCCACGTGCACAACTGGAGACGCTCCTCTCATGTAGTAAAGCTGCATTCTTCCATCTAGTGGCCACATATGCACACACACTCTCGTGCATGCATGGATGTATGCAGTGACAGGCAGGGCCACACAGACACACAGCCACAGGTGACTTGGTTGCAAATAGGTCTGTTTGATATAACACTACTCAGAATAAACACAAATTTTGTTGCATGTGAATGTTTAGCGCTTTGTAAAATATTTTCTGGGCCTGAAGTTCACATGTTGATCAGGCCGATCTGATTCATATGCTTAGCAGTGGCCACCGAGGCTCACTGTCAATAAATGCTGATATTCTGAACTGTGTTGAATGGTAGATGCAGTGGTGCGCAGTCTTCATTCTGCAACAGACGTACTCCCCTGGGCTTATGGGACAACTTAATCAACTTGTCCTGTCAAAGATAAGCTCAAGTCCAAGCACTTTAATTAGACATTACAATTCATCCTTTTATCGGCAGACTGCATCCCGACCTGTGAGTGAACTCCTGGCCTTTTGATTGGTTGTCAACACCCTCCTCACTAATGGCACTCATGCCCTGGCAACAGACTCCAGCACTTGAAGGACAAATGTGATGCTGGGACCACCTCTTGACTGCCAAAACCCTTTGCTCATCAGCAGTGCCCGTGTGTGTGAGTGCGTGTGTGTTTATGTATGCACTGTAAAACTTCTGAGTGTGGGGTGACATTATAAACAGGTCTTGGAAATGATCTGGTTCAATCTGTATTCTTAATATTTGTCTTGGCATGTATTTCAATGAATAATTCAAATGTGCAATTAAAACTAGTGTGTGTGTGTGTGTGTGTGCGTGTGTGTGCAACATTGAGCGTTAGCACGGTGAACATCACTTCAGCTGATGGTCTAAGTGAAGAACACAGCTGCCACTTCACGCAGCAGCAATTATGCAATTGCAGAGTTGATGATTGGCCTGCACGCATCACTGTGGCCTCACGATCAAACACCGATACTGTAATCACATGACCACACGTGTAACCGACTGCACACTCATCAGACTCTGAGAAAATTGTTGTATTTAAAATGTTGGGGTTTTTTTTATTTTTGTAATGAGTAAACAACTATAAATTAATAATACATAGATATTTATTATTGCCATAAATGCAGGTCTCTGCATATGCAGTGTTTGCTCAGTGCTCTAGTGCATGAGTAGAAGCAGGTGAATAAGTAGAAACTACTATCCATAGTTTATAAATTCTTTATTTTTTCAGGTACCTATAACACCTCGAGGCTTTGCCTGCAAAAAATTCTCAGCTCTGCCCAAGGACACTGTCATGTCAGCCAATTAATGAACCACTGTGGACTTATTGTGCGAAAACAGAAAGTAGGTGGCCACAGAGGTCACCGCTGTCTCTCTCACACACACACACACACACACACACACACACACACATGCCCAGTGCAGTTTTCTCTTTCTCTCTGTTGGTTTGTCTCCTTTGCCTTTTATCAGCTCACCCTGCTGCTGTTTCAGTCTCTGCTGCTTTGGCACGACAGTGGGCTCATAGGTGAGGGATGGAAACCGGCTGCTTCATTAGAAGAAGTCTGCTCTAATAAACGCTTCAGGTCTAGAGGCCGCGGGGACGGACAGCTTCCAGCTAAGTAAAGGGTTTCTTTTTGTATGGCAACAGTATATATTCCCATAATTAACATTTACATAATGTTTAAATCAGGCATTAGCTCCTGAACTCAATTAGACCCTGACATTTGTCATTTTCTCACACACAGCACTTAACTTTCTACGACTGGCTTTGTTAACAGCTCTTTTCTGGATACAGTCACGTTTCTTCATGAACAGTCATTGCTCTGTTCATGTGCAGCAATATTTATGATTTATTTGCATTTTCTGTTGGTACTGGTTAAAGGCCTGGAATACACTGCATCAACTGAAATAATCCAGTTGGATATACAGTTAGACAAACGATAACTAAATACACATACAGTAAACTGTAAAAAGTCATTTTTTATATATAAATAATTTAAAAATATCCAATATGATATTATATTTCTGTGCATATCAACTTTTTCATGATATATTATATCAAACATTATATATCAACGCAGTCCAGCGATTCACATAATCAGATTGCGCTTTGCACGCCAGCTACGCCGGACGTCATCACGTTCTGCGCGTCATTCAATTCCTGACGGTCCCACGCGACGTCATCACGCATCGTTCCCAAACAATACTCAGGAAAAAGCCACGTTGACGATCGAGACTGAAGTGTAGTCCACATTTTCAGGCAGAATAAAGCAGGAATTTGTCTGTCCGGCGCTCCGGTTCCCTCTCACCGCAGATCAGAGCAGACATGTCATCGCCGCCGAAGGAGAAAGTCGAAACCAAAGGAGGACATCCCCCTGCAGGTAAAGCTCCCTGGGCTGCTGTGTTGTTTTTCAAAGCTTCCTATAAACCTGAAGGCCTTTGTTTCTGCAGTATCTTAAAGCAACAATCACATGACGGCGATTAACTCTTGTGCAATCACAGCAGATGCAGATGCAGGCAACTGACAGCGTGTCACAGCGTTTAAGATTGCGTGGAGTGTAATCTGCCATATTTCTCCATTTCACAACAAATCTTTACTTCCTGATTGGCGTGCGACCTAAAACCTTGTAAACATTGTAAGGGCAATCAGCGCCGTGTAAACGTTACAATATTGCGGTCGTTGCTGCTGGATGGCGCTGACGTGGAGGTCATAGGCTCTTGTGGATGTAGGCTGGTGAACGGCAGACAAGGTGTACGTGGACATGAGCAGTGTGGCAGGGCACTGGGCCTCGGCAGCTGCAGAACTGATAGCATAGTAAGATAACAAATGCCCCTCGCACCCAACCTGTGATTAGTGGGAGGCCCACGGCACGTAGAGGCTTTAACAAACATGCAGATATATAATTGTAAATGCATGAACACTGGAGACCAATGACACTTGCATTTCTATAACCAGCCTCTCTGCAGTGGGGTCAGAGGTCAAGGCCAGCAGCAGAACAGCAGTCCAGCAGCTGCTTACAATTTCAGGGTCTTGCTCGAGGACACTTTGGCAGGATGGCTGTTTGCCAACACAACCGCTTTAACCACGGCCATAAATTGAGTTAATTATAAAATTGAATTTACAACATTTAAATTTCCACTAAAGGCCATACTCCAAACACAGTATTGTAAGTGTTGCATCCTATATTTTGGCATTTGTTATCAATATGTTCCTGAATAATTCTCTCAGATTTCCAGGTACTCGTTGTGCATGTGTCCTGACCTGTGCATGCCTGTGTGTTGCAGTAAAGGCAGGAGGTATGAGGATAGTGCAGAAGCACCAGGCCGCTGCTGCTCCAGAACCACCGCAGAAAGATAATGACGAAGAGGAGTACGTCAGCAGCAGGTACCACACGGCGTTACAGAAGGAATACTGAATGAGCAACCGCCTAGCAGCCACAAAGACACCCCAGTGAGGCACAAAACAACCACAAAGAGATGTAAACCCCTACAAAGAGACATGAAACTAATTCAAAGAGTTGTAAATCATCACAAAGACACAAAACAACCACGAAGAGATTTAAATAACCACAAAGAGGGCGCAAAATGAACAGGCACAAAACAACTGCAAACAGCATGGCTGCGTCATCTATAGTCACTTTGTGTCTGTAATCCGTCCGTACACAGAGTAAAAGCTCACAGAAGCAGTTCTGCACATTAACTGCAGAGGTGCAGCTTGCTCAGTGCTCTCTACAGTCAAATCGAGAGACTGTGCGACGCACGGCTCTGTGGTGATTTGTAAGTTGGTAGTCAAAAACCACACACTCTGCAAAATGCCAACTAAGCAATTTAGCTGCTTCCACTTTTCTGTAAGGCTGTACTGTAGGCAGTTTTGCAGCAGACTCGTTGTGCACACTCGCCAGCTAATTCGGTAAACAACATAATTACTGCGTAATTACAGCATTAACTTGAACGGCCCATTCAGCAGTCGCTATTGTTTTCCATAAGCAGCCTGGGTTTGCATGTTTTACATCACGTTGGCTTTTTTCTCCCCGCGCCACAGTAACTGTTCTGTTTCCACATTAGCATGTTTTTGGCCTTTGCTGCCCGGATGCGCCGCTCGCACTGAGGTCGGCTCGTTCTGCGACGGAGGCGGCGCGAGACGTTACTTACTTTCCGTGTAACCGTGCGCAAGCCTGTCCGCTTCCACACCCACGTGTGTCTGCTCAATATTCATGAGGACCCGTCAGCTACGTACGGCTCGGTACAGGTGGCACGTTCACACCGCGTATCAGTTTTTGTGTGTGTGTGTGTGTGTGTGTGTGCATATATGTGCGCGTGTGTGTGTGTGCGTGTGTTAATGAGAGGTGATAAATGAGAACTGACAAGCCGTGCACAGAAGTGAGCAAGGTTCAAGAACACTGCCAACTGTCAAGAGATGTGAGCGTATACTTTATACATGCAACCTCACACACACACCAGTGTACATATATTGCATGCTCTTCATCCTCCTTTGCTCTTTTCCTGAAATTCAGAGCGGGAATAGTATCAAGCGCGACTTTGGCAATAAGTGTGTGTTTTCTTTAGCTCTGCTCGCCTTTGTGCCAAGATGGGTGGCAATAATAGGCAGAGCATGAGAGTGAAAAGCGAGGGTCAAGTAGATAACAGAAGTGCAAAAAACACAACGTGCACGCTTGGCTTGTACTTCTCAAGGTTAAAGGCCTGCCTGAGAAAGAGAGAACACTCCAGACTGTAAGAGAGACGGTCAGTCATTTCAGTCGGAGCAGACGCTGGTCAGGGTGTGGCCGTCGTTCCAGCCTGCTGAATGTGCGTTTCCTACTTTGCTGTTTCTTCAGTGGATGTTGAGTCATACAGTGTGTCTGTGAGAACCCCATTTGGCCTTCACATAATGATTATTGTCATTATAAATTAATCTTCCAGTTATTTTCTCAGTGGGTTATTTAGCACAACATTTATGAAAAGTCATTCTTTGTGTGCCCAACAGCCTAAAACCTGATGATACTGAGTTTACAGCAGTACAGCACTGTGAAACGGCGGGACCAGGAAATGTTTGTTTTGTTTCAGTGGAAAAAATAGTTAATTAATATCCTAATTATTTGTCAGTCAGCTAACCGTTAAAGCAACTAATCGCCTCAGCTCTAGATGAGATAACTATACACTTGATTATTTATCCAATAATTAAACAGTCCTCTCATCACGAACGCGAGGAAGGTTCAGATTTCCAAGAAACGACTCCCTACTGTTTTCAGGATATGTATTTTTTACCTGGGTCGTAGTCGCTTAAGATGTGACGGATGTGTTACTATAAGTCGCCAGCTGTAGGGGCGCCAGCTGAACGCCCGTTTGCATATTCAGTATAGGATTTCGTGACTGGATTTCTGACTCTTTCCTCTCGTGTGTAAACTTTTGCTCACCGCGGCCATACGCGGTTTTAATGGTTGCTTTAATATTTAAGTTTCTTTTTCCCTCGGAACATTTCCTCGTACAGCTCGCAGTCAAAGACGAGGAATCATTACATTGGCTGTGGAAATAAATTGGAGGAATTGTGCATTTAAATTAGTCAGGGAAACCATTTAAAATCATGCTTTAGCTTGATAAACTCCCCTTGGCCCGGCTGTGTAAACATAGGTTTACCATGCTCCCGCGAAATGTTTACCGTTGACTAAAAAATGACCCGTCAGAGCCTCCGAAAAGGGAGTCTTACCAACTGCACTCCATCATTACAGTCAGTAAAACTCTCTCAGTCACACACGCTCTGTCTGTCCCTCTCTGTGTCACGCTGATGGACGTCTAGCAGGTGGCTACTGGGTAAATTTCGCATTAGTAGCAGCCAGTGAAGCGTTGTAGTCAGGGGAACACCTGCCATACCCAATCTAGCCGAGATGGACAGATGGGGCAAGGCGAGAGAGGAGCTAGGTGGCCAGGATTATGGCCAAGAGGAGATAGTATGAAAAGCGAGGGATGCCACGGCTGCATGAAAATCCAAAAGAGGAGAGGTTTTATTCGGTAAGAGACGGGGAAGGGTGGGTAGGGCTGAGACGCAGGCAAGAAAGGGAGGCATGAGCCGGAGCAAACTGGTGACCCAGAAGAGACTTCCTGCCCACTGGCTGTCAGGTGAATGTGTTTTTCAAATGCATCAGGAATAAATCTCATGTTTGTTCTTCTGTGTAAAAGGAAAAAATAAAATAAAATGTCATATTCAGTGAAAGTCAGAGGCGCGTTAGCAGGAGAGAGGCAGGCATAAGAAAGGAGGTCCACGGATGAGCATATGGTTGTTTCCTCACTTAACACGTCGCGTCTAATTAAAGTGAATATATGGTTTATGGACAGCTCACACGTCGTTTTTGGACGAGGTGATCACAGGCCGTGTGTCAGTTGCACTATCACCTCTCCTACGTGTTTTGGTGAGAGGTGGATATGTTCCAGAGGCCCCCGAAAAAAGAGCGGGTGGTGCGGCGTGCACGCCTGACTTAATCACTGCACACATGCACGGTACGCAGGAACTGTTGTGAAATGTGCAGTAAGCTGACAGCTCATGGTGAAAAGTTGAGAGGAGGAGGAGAGAGAGGGAGAGGGTGGGGGAGAGGAGGAGGAGGAGGAGGAGAGACAGGCAACAGGCATCAGTTTCTATGGCAACCACCACTTCGCCCACGGCACCAAACTTCCTGCTCTGCTGAAGCACAGAAAGATGGGCGGGGTGGTGCTGGTTGTGGTGGTGAGGTGTGGCTTCAGAGACATGGAAGGAAAAATCCACACAAATGCATCAACGCGCATCTCACTCTTTGAGTTATCGGCTCAGATTTGCATTCTGCATCTTCGCCCCCACCTCCTTTTTTTATCCCTCCCTCGATCTCCTGCTCCTCTCCTCCAACTCTTCTCCTCCTCTCCTGGCACAAAGCGACTCCTCCTCAGGATTCCTCGCAGCTCTCTACTGCCCCCTGCAGGCTCAGGCCGGCTCCGTACCCAGCCGCTCTCCTCCCAATCACACCAAATCACAGCAGAGGTCTTCATTACGTGTGTTTCTCACTATCCCTCTCTCTCTTCCTGTGCTCCTCTCTGGGTATCTCTCGCCTGTTTCACTGTACAGATAGAACAGATGTGTCAACGGAGGTGTCTGGATTAAAGTATTGGGTAGTGTGTGATTAGGAAGTCTCAAACTGAGTGTCATCCCTTCATCACTAAAACCCGTCATTTGTGTCTGTCTGCAACATTTCACTACGCAGCATGTGTGTATTTCAGTGCCAGTCAGGTGAAAAGCTTACACTCTCGTTGCTCTCTGACTGTATCTGACTTTAAAAACATTTTCTTTTTAACACGTTTGGAGGACTCATGTGCTTGTTAGCTCGCCTGTCTCTCTGACAGGCTTACACCGCTCACTCCAGACTGTCTGTCTGCGCATGTCATGTCTTATCGGTCTGCCGTCCGTCTCTCCGGCTTGAGCGTCCAATCCGAGCAGCGACGGGCAGAAGTTTGATGCTAACACGCTTCAAATGCCGTACTGACTTTTTCCTTTCATCCTGGGCTTCGTTCATACCTCCCCTCCCTCTGCAGTATGTTTTCAGTATTTCAGGATTTATCTGCAGATTGCACAATGGAGATAGACAGTCTGTGAAATAGAGACATGTGACAAACCAGCGTGAAGTGAATACCAGCCCACGCTGTCTCAGTATGTGAATACATATCCAACTGAGTGTGCCTTTTCACCTCAGCCCCGCTGCGTCTCACCTCGCTGTGGCTTCGGTTGAAACTGAAACCCGAGGCAGCCACTGTACATATGTGTTGCATGGTGTGAAACGCAAGCATGGACGGGTTTTTACAGCACGTCAAGATGTTAGAAAGGTATTGAACTTTGTTTAAAGAAGCTCCCTGCTTTTGCATTTCAGAGAAACAGCTTGACGGGGCTGCTGAGCGGCGAACATCGGGCAGCGGCAGCTGAACACTTACAGCTAGAACGTCACATTTGAATAAATGAGGAAATCTGGTATCCTAATAACGGCAGCGTGCCATTTTTCAGTTAACTACTGTGCGTGATGAAAGCAGAGACTTCCACTTCTTATGTGGCATGACACCTCGCCAGATGTGTTTAAGATTAAACTTTAGCCAACAGGTTCTTTCACGCGCGCGATGCGTAATGACTCCTGTTAGCGTTTTCCACAGCTCAGTTTCTTTTCTTTCTTTTTTTTCCGTAATTCATCTGGCACTCGCCATATGCGCGTTATATTCTCCGTTCGCTCCTCAGATAACCTTAAAATTCCCCAAACCCTACTTTAAAGTCAGATCCTAACGGAAAGCTAGCGAGGCCACTCACAGCTAGCTCAGCCTCAATTTGAATGCAGCACACACGCGGCGCCAATGTGCCATATTTTAAGTTCATTGACATGCTAATAGAGAGCCTCTCAACCGCACATTTTGACAAGTGGCTAGTGAGGAATAATCAGCGAAATTCAACATATCCGAGCATTAATAGCAAGGTGTAAATATTCTCATTAAGATAAGTAGCCGAGGGCTGTTCGGTGCCAAGATGCCGATTGCAGAGATGGAGGTTAGCCAGATGTGTTGAGAGTCCATAACTGTTAATTGATCGTGATTAAAAAGTTGCGCGGGGATCGTGAGATACTGAGGAGGAAGCAGCAGATGTTTCAGATGTTGCGTTCCCCGCCCCGCCCCGCCCCGCCCCGCTGAGGTTGCGGTTTGTTTGCCTTACGCGAGAAACTTTTCATCTTTTCGACATATTTAGGCTGTTAATGAGGTAAGCCGTGAGCTGGACGCGCTTGATGCTGTAGCTAATGTCTTTGAGTGGAGTTGTTCAAGGTGGCTACCACAACTGTACTCTTTCGCTGGGGAGGGGAGGGGGCGCTGGTGGTGGCGACGCCGTAAAATTAGACGGCGCTCGTTTGTCATGTCAAGGTCGATACTTACCTCGGGTTCCGCATTCCTCCTCTCCACCCTTCTCCCTGCCTCCATTCCTTCCCTCTCTATGTCTGAGCGAGCGCACGCCTCCCTCTTTCCTCCATCCTCTTCTCCTCTCCTCTAACAGTCTATTATTATATTGGTATTTCGCTCCCCTATCCTCCCTGCCCTCTTGCCTCCTCTTGCCACTGCGCCTCCTCCTCTCTCTGTCCTGACCTGCCTTTACTCCCTCGTCCTGCTGCTTCCCTCCTCTTCCTCTTTTTCTTCTCCTTCCCAGATCCTTTCTTCATCAGCATCCTTCTCTGTAGCGCTCTCTCTCTCTTTTCCCATCACAGCTTCACCCCCGCTTCTCTCTCTTCTCATGCTTTCCATCCAGAAGCTGTGAGCCCCAGTGTTTGGCCAGGATGAATGGGAGCTATTTAAGCTGCTGGCAGGTCCATCCGGTGTGTGTGTGTGTGTGTGTGTGTGTGTGTGTTTCTGTGTGTGTGTGTTACCAGAGAGAGTAAGAGTGTGGGTGTTTCGTGTTGTGACAACTTGGGAGGTTCGTGTTGTGGCGCAGTGTCACATTTGGAGATTTCGAAGTAGCCCGATAGGTGCGCTTTTGTATATGCTGCCATACCGTAAACGCTGTGAGCTGCACCCTTGGCCTGCACACAGCATGATCCAAGAACGCACACATACTCACCACAAAATTAAGCAGTGGACACACTCTGCTTAATAAATCATTTCTGCAATATACTGACTTGCAATAATATATAATTCTCTGTCTTATTATCTTTTTCTCCTTTTTTAGCCCCCCAAAGGCCCCAGTGATTGTGTCTGGAGTGGTTACAAAGGTAAGACACACACACTTTCAGACACGCACAAATACAGACCACCAGCAGTGCTGAAACACGCATTATGAGGTGGTTTATATCTGGGACATGAGCTCTACAGGGAGAGGTAGAGGCTGAGTGCTGAGATAGAACAAGAGAGGAAAAGGGAAAATAAGGCAGAGCAGGGGGAGGAGGAGAGAACAGCAGGGAAGTACCGAACGGAGAGAAACTCAGATAAAGCAAAGAGCGCTTTGGATCAGTTGTCAAATACCTGTGATTGAAGTATGACTGTTAAAGAGCATCGCTATTCTGTAAATCAGTTTAGTAGAATACCAAAGTGATTGGTTTCAAATTTTAAAAAAACTTAAAAAGCTCTTTTTTAAAACAGCGTTTGGACCATTTTGCCGTAAAATATCAATTTGTCACAAATTCAAATAAAACTACTTATAGAAGGAGACAAACGTTGGCACCTCTCCACTGCAAAAAATGTCTATCAGAATAAATACAGTGCAGACTCACTGCAAAATGCATTTGAATGCCGTTTTATGCCGTTATGTGCGCTGCACATTCCTGTTACTTTGTTTAATCTGTTGACATTTAACAAGGTATAATGCTGTGCAATGCAGTGCCAACGTTAACCGCAGTATGAAAACTGACCACAGACTGAAACCAACACGCTGACGCAGCAAAAATGTTACATTCTGAGCTCGACAAAGGCAGCTGGCAGGTATCGCTTTAACTGTGCCGACCTCCCGTATTCGTTTGTTGACCCGCCGCTCTGAAAAGCAGGTCAAAGTCTGCGAATAGCCGGGTTTGTTTAATTTCTTTCTGACTGTACGGTGTTTTGGATTCAGTATGAGTGTGTGTGTGTGTGTGTGTGTGTGTGTGTGTGTGTGTGCCTGTGTCTGTGCGTGGGTTAAAAAAAAAAAAAAAAAAAAAGTGTCCTTGAGTCGCTGGATGGCTCCTTTCCCTGCCTGTCAGACCAGGTAGATTGTTTGCGGAAGATTGCGGTGATATCAGCAAGGTGGCAGGCATCCCATTTATCCCCCGATCCTCCTCTAGCCTTCCCATTCGCCCCCTATCACTGCCATCAAACCCAGAGGCTAGCACTGCACAAATGCTCAGAGAAGCCTTTTAGAAGCTAAGTGAAACACTCCAGCGTGTGTGTGTGTGTCCGTACGTGTGTGTGTGTGTGTGTGTGTGTGTGTGTGTGTGGAGTTGCTGGGATTTTTTTTGTAAAATGTGAAAAACATGACATTTCCTGTTGGTAGCGTTTTCTATCATTCCCGTCTCTCTGAATGGCAGAGTGGCATTCTCAGATCCTTCTTTGTAAATATGATTTGAGCATCTGAAGTTAGCCAACAAAGTTCGGTCCACACACAGACAGTAATATTCAGAAAATCCAAAAAGCACTACATTATTGAAAAGTACATCTTGCACCAGCCTTCGAATTCTGGAAATGGACGGAGAGAGAATATGCATATTGGGTGAGACACTTCTGCCTCGGAATAAATTTGCAGAGAAACGAACATATTCTGAAAAAGAGAGAAATTATTGGGTGAAGACAAATTCCCTTTTGAAAATACAGGTTTGCAGCATTGCCTTGATGTACACAGTTGCTTGTTAAACTACAATTAATCTGGGTGCAAAGTACGGTGCGAGGTTCAAAGGGGTTTATTAGTTCTTTTAATTAATCCTAGATGTGTTTTTGGCTCGTATACGTACTAAAACAGTTCGAGTGTCATCTCCTATTCCATTTAAACGCCAAGAGTGCCTGCACCTGGTACACCGCTATTTAAGCACGCTGAGGGACAGGTGCGCGTTCCTTGAACAGATGGGCGCAAGAACATTTTCGTACTTCCTCGATGTGGGCACCGTGCATGAAAATGACAACTGCGACAACTTGGTTGGAAGCTTCCAAGTACAGTTGCGTCAGGTGTAAGGTAGGGTGCTGCATCGTCTTGAGCCAAACGGATTTAAAAACAGATTTTCCTGTAATTATTATTTATTTGAACGTGATTTCAATTAAACATTCTTTAAAATTACATTTTGAAAAAAAGGTAATTTAATTTGCTGCACCCCCACCCCCCCTTCTTCTAGAGGAGAGAGAAGCTTTGAGCTTCAGAAGAAAGAAGAAGGGCAATTGGAGGTCAAATCAATCCACATCCATGCAGTTGGCTGTGGAATTGGCTTTAAATGAAAGAAACACACACACATGCGCGCTCACTGTTAACGGTTTTTGCCCACCTACACGTATAAACATGCAGGAAAACTAGTGTGCATACAGGACAGCGCATATAAAGAGAGGATTAGGGTCAGGCGAGGATGGGGCGGGCGAGTAAAGTTCAGCAATAGATTCACACAGGCGTGCGCATGAGCGTGTCTGTGTGTGTGTGTGTGTGTTCGCAGGCCTTGATTAAGTTGGTTACATAACTATCCCCAGAAATCAGAATAAGAGGGCGAGCATGTGTTTGGTTATGATGTTAACGATGGCGTAGTAACATCCACATGAGGCAGCGTCTGGACAGATGAGACGCATCAGCAAAACACCAGCTCAACTGAAATACTCAAATCCAGTGTTTCTAAATGAATGAATTAAAACCTTCAATATTAATCCACTTAGCCACGCATGAGGCAATGCAGTGTGTGTTTCAGTGTGTTCATAAATGCAGGCAGCTGGTTTCCCTGAATCCCAGCTTTAACCGAGCTCGTGCGCAGCCCCCCCCCCCCCGTGCACTGTAAACCTCCCTTTCACACCCAAAGATACGCGAGCGTGCAATGCTACAGTGCTAAATTTCACCCGTCCTCTTGAGCTAATGTTTCTCTCGTAAATGAGATTGAGGTGACGAAGGCAAGAGAGAGGCGTAGCACGGGAAAGCGGGTAAGTTGAGGTGTCTGGCGAACCGGGGGGGGGGGGTGTAAGGAACAGGTAAAGAGAGGAAAGAAACAGAAACTTCGAGGAAGAAAGAATCAAAAGCTGGCAGGTAAAGATATGAATAAAGCAGGAAGGAATCGAGTCATGATTGTCGTAGTCTTTGATTCAAATTCTGCGTTTCTCTGTGAATGATCAAATCCCCGCTTTGATCCGATTTAGAAGCGAGGCTGTTTATGGGCATTTTTCTTGGAATAAGAGATTGAGGTTGGCGAGCAGATGAGCGGGGAAAGATGAGTGCTCCATACTTTACCCCTCATGCACTTTGGGGATTTCCTCATTGTTATGATGATTATCTGAGGGTAAGGAGTTTAAAAAATGGGGCATATAGTGCACATACTGTCTGCAGCATCACTATTCTGCTACTGTCTAATAGCTTAAACAGTTGGATGGATATTAGCTGTGCTGTATGCTGCAGAGGTAGGTTTACAATAAATAAGATGCAGCAAAAGCTCACAGGCAGTTTCTTCTGAAAATGTAGCTTGAGTCGTGATTTTCCCTGCTGACAAATGTTAGATGAAGGCAAATGCAAAATGTAAAAAAAAAAAGTCAAATATTTAATATTTTGTACTTCATGTGCAGTTAAACCTGCAGGAACACCAGCTGCTCCAGCTGCGTGATTCCTTTTCATACAGGACGTCAAGAATAAAGAACTTCTTCTTCTACGGTGTGGTGTGTTTTTTGGAGTTTCAGAATGCCGTGTTCGTTTGGCACAAAACAACATCCTGTTCGGCGTGGAAACGAACGATGCATGAACTTATTTTGCAGCTTCGGCTGTGAGCACGAGTGTCTAAGCTTACGGTTTGTCCCTCTGCGTACCGCTGACTGACTGTGTTCTGTTCAGGGTGATAAGGACTTCACCCCTGCAGCTGCCCAGGTGGCCCACCAGAAGCCCCAGCCTTGTGTCCCCAAGCTGCCCCCTGCCCAGCACATCAACCAGCACATCCACCAGCCCCGCAAGTGAGCCAGGCAGCAGTCTACAAAGGCTACGCTAACTAAACCAAGCCAGCCTACGCCCCGACGGAACACACAGGATGAAGACCTATTCCCCACCAGGCACAGATCTCCTCTCAACAATCTGAGTAGTTTTGTTAAGCCTGTTGCACCACACGTACGAGGAATTTACCAGCAACAGACACCCAATGCCAGTACAGCCATTATAGAAGTCCCACTCTTTACAAACCCGTTGCATTCATGCTGCACTGTTAGGTTCTCTCCTTAAGAGGGATCGTTTTGACAGTTGTGTGGTCTTAAGGTGGTATAAGTGTGTGCAGATAAGAGGGCGGCGGGCCTTCTACAATGGCTGTCACTCTAGGAGCAAACGTTAATCGAGAAACTGATCCCAGATCTGAGTCTGTGGGGGGAACTCTCACCTCAGCAATCTTCTGACCAAGAACACATGTCACAGCAACCAGCCATTCGCCTCACGTGGAGTGCGTTTACATGCGCTCAGGTTTCCTGTTTTTGAGCTTTATCCCGTTTTTGAAATGGCGTTTACATTTTACATATCCTTGTGTCTTGAACTTTCGCCATCTCTGCCGCTCTTTCGATACCAGGATAAGGTGTTAAGGTGCCACAGTATCCTGGTCTCAATGAGAGTACAACAGCTGCCATGTCCAGGTTTTTCAAAACCGGGATGTGACGTTTACATCCTCAAAACATAAGAGGGATAGTCCAGAAACTCATAAACAGGACACTTGAGCGCGTGTAAACACACTCAGTGATGAACCCAAGTTCCAGCCTTCTACCAATGACCTTTGCAACCAAAAGAACCAATCAGCCAATCATCCAATCAGCCAATCACGTGCAGGAAACCGGTTTGACCGCATCGGCACAAACCAAAAAAAAGAACACAGAGGGCAGCTTTTTCGATCCAGTTTGACGTGCGTCCGTCACTCAAGACTGTTGCCTCATTGCACAGATGCAGCATGGACCAGAGTTACCGTAACTAATTACCGAACAACACTAGTCAGCTATTTAAGATGTAGTTAAGATTCACCCCCCACACAAGAGATCGGATTCTTTCCAGTATTATAAACGCTCAATAAGGAGAATCAGTGTGTTAAATAAGTTGCTACTTGATGCATGTCATTAGTGTCATGACACAAGATAGCTAGCTGTGGTTGTGGCAAAAACCTAATATAGCTTTTGGACCATATCAAAACCTACTTTGCTTCTGCTTTGGCTTCCTCCTGTGTCACAGCTCTTACTTTTAATTTAACAGAGAGGAGTCTAGTCTTACTGTTCTCTGAGCTCTCTTCCTTTGCCTGCCTTGTTGAAGCTGTAATAATGTCTCTCTTTCTCTGGAAATACATTAACTAATTTTAATGCAAACTCAACCTGCCTCATAGTCAGAGTCTCCCAGCGGTGCCCCGTGGATTTAGATTTCAAGATTTGCTTTTGTCTCGTCTGACTCACGTGGATTTAACGTTTTACCTGCAACACACAAAAAGTCGACTGGAATAACAATTGCAGCCAAAAGTGTAATGAAATCTAAAGAAAGCCATTTACTGGGAAGTAGCTGCAGGGTGCTATTTGTGTTTGCATTAACATTAGCCCGAACATCACAAGGGAGTAACATACTTTTATTACAAGTTGAACAAAGCATTGCAGAGAAAAGGTTAAGAAAATAGATCTCGACCGCAAGATGAAGGTAACAAGATACATTCCATTGCAAAGTGTTTAAACAAATACGACAACTGTGTGACTGTCTGTCAGTGTACGAGGAATATACATTCACTTCTGCTTCGCAGGATATCTGCAGGTGTGGCTCGTGGCATATCAGGAATCTGTATCAGCCCCTCCCCCCCTGAAATCCAGGCAGTGTTTCCTCAGAGCTGATGTAAAGCGACACGCACCAACACACCAACGCCACCCTTTTCCTTAATCACCCATCCCCTTACACTTAAGTGTCACTTGTTGCAACACTAATATTCAGGTTTCCAGGAAAGAAAGAAAGAAATTTACCTTGCCAAGAAGGAATAATTTCCTATGTTAATTTAATTAAGTTTGAAAGAGTTTTATTTTTGTTTTGCTCGGTTCTTTTTCATGAGTAAATTGTTCAAATTGTACAAATCTTTAGTCATTGAGTGGACTTAGGTATTAGGTGTGGTTGTTATAGTAAATAAAGACATAGACTATCTAAAAAAGAAAAGCCTTTTCCAGCCTGTCTGTTTGAATGGATGGTTTAAAAATGTTGTCTTTAGACCCATTTATTAAGTTTCCCACGTAAAAAACATTTCCAGCTCAGCTCCAGAGAAGCTCTATGATACGGCTCCTATGTTTTTTAGCTCTGGTAAAGTTTAAAGTAGTCCTACTTGATGGATTGTGACCTGTACCTCACCGAGAGTATTTGAGCATCCCATGGTGAATTAGCACCCTGCACTGGGGGATTAGGGCTCAGGTGGTGTTTTGAAATGAAACAGAAGCATCTCCAAGAGCTGTCCGCTGTTTTTTTTCCCTTCAGCTCACACACACACACACACACACACACACACCATACACAGTGTGCACCAGGTGTTAGTGCATGTAATCCATCTTTACACAAGCATCTGCAACCAGGTGTTCTGTCAGTTTATGTTAGCCCAATAAACCAGCCAGCGCAGGCTTAGTGGGTACGAGCCTCTGTCAGCAAGCTGAAACACCCCATTAAAGCAGACACAATCTCCTTGACTCTCCATGGTTGTGTATAAAGTTCTCTCAACGTGGCAGAGCTCTCATCCCCTGCCATGCCTTATTAGACTGACTGCAAGAACAGAGCAAGGGTGAGACGCTGCTAAAAATATAAAGGAATTTCAAGTTGTGTGAATTCCACAGCGAAGATGGTGAAGTGCGAGATTTATCGTCGGGATTTTGACCAGAATTAAATGTTACTGCGAGTCTAGTTAGGTCGGCATCCAGCACATAACATGCACGCTTTTGAGATTGGTTCACTTCTAAGCTTTGACCGCCCACACAAGGGAAGCTGGCAGTGGGTAGATTTAGGAGGGTTAGTCAGCTACCTGTAACTGTGCCTCAGGAAGCAGAGCATGCTATGTGTCTGTGTCAGCCTGACTCTGAAACATGCTCTTTTCAGTTTCACTTCTAAACCATAAAAACAGTCAAGGTTACAGTTTAAGGCACTTTACCCTCAGCACTAAGTCGTTCTCATTTAGAGGCACTTTATTACATTAGCCCTGAGTATACATTAGCAGCTGTCGGCCATGTGGTCCTGAGGAACATTAAATCTGGCTTCAGCGAGTTGAGACCGGTCAGGCCTGCGAAGTAGCCGCCTGAAAACCTTCCACAGGTGCCGCGGTTTACTCGGTCAACAGGCGGGAGTTGGAGGAAAAGGTATTTCAGCCGTGTAGGCCGTGATCTTTTCGCATGTGCTCCTGGTCATTTTGATAAGGAACGAGTGTTGAAATGATAAAGTTACAGTGACATTTTGCTCCAGCTTCGCCAAACGGCCTGCTCTTCAAATCCGTCATTTTAATTCCAAACGCCACATCGTGCCGCGCGTGGAACTCCTCAAACACTGCACCGGCTGGATTTTATGCAAAACTAACTTATTTTCTGTAGTGCCACTGTTGAAATTGTATAATTTCGACATCGTATAATGCAATACTCTCTTTTTTTATCAAGTTCGGTGTTATCAAAACTCCCTGGAGAAGATTTTTTTTTTGTGTGTAAGAGAGCTGCTCTCAGCTAACTTTCCCTCACTTCTTATCAGTCGGGGCACCGCCACTTGAGGTTCATTTTTAGTTCACACGTATTAGATAATTCTGATGCTGATTTAATTGTAAGACATTTTCATTTATTCATACTTTTCAGCATTTCAGAAATGGAATTCATTAAGAAGGACCTACTTTATCCTTGATTGCATCACAGTATCATTTCAGAAGAATACTAAAAAAAGGAAATTGAAATTATATAGCTGCCATACCCTGGGCATCGGGGTAGATCACATCCAGCTCTTGCTTAAATCAGAGCAAATATGGAGAGATGCATTGTGACCCCAAGGATCGCATTTGTGAGCATGTATTGTTTATAAATAAGACTCAGATGTGGTCTATTAAATTTGCCAGAGAGAAAATTATTCAGTTAATTATAATTAGCTTTACAGATAGTGCTTTGTGTTATTTGTGCACTTTGTAGCACGTGTGACGTACATTTTACAGGAATTCATATATTTCAGATCTGACCATTATGTATTGTGACAATGTCTCAAGATGCAACATTGCATGTTAATCTAAAAATCCATAATTAAAACACCTCAACTTCCTCGCAGATTATAGTAATATATAACAAGAGGAACAATGACGCAAATCTGCAGTTGCTGCATCTTGTTTAAATATGATTTTATTATCAATTATTATCTTAATTAAATCAATACTTATCATTAATCCTCAGCAATATCCAACTCCCTAAAAGTGTCTCATGTGTTGCCTTGCTGAGGATTATCCTCACATCCATTAACATGCATCATAGCACTTCTTCATTTAGTTTTCAGAAAGTTTTAAATGTTGTGCCGAAACCAACCAGCAGAGGGCCCCAACTAAGGGTCCTTCCCCAAGTTCACAGGTCTGACAGAAGCTCTGATTGAGTGCTGATCTAGAATCAGGTCATCGTGTGTAAAATCTCGGCCTCCAGCATCACGGCGTGACATGATAGCTGTCATGCTGTCAGCCGGTAGTGCCCTGTTTATTTGGCCACTTCTGAATTTCTCTGAGGGATTTGGGTCGGGGTGGCGGAGGAGGGCGTCGAGGGGGAATCGCTGACCAAGCCTGTAGAGCTTCATAATCTCAGGTTACAATCTAAGCCAACAGCTGTTTGAGCTACAACGATGACCTAAATATTATCTGATGCATTCAGGGCTAATAGGTTTTGTCTCTCTCCCATACACGCATCACATACACGCGGCTCACTTCTCTGCACTCTGAAGTGTGAACTCTGAAGAGATGAACAAGGCACAAACACATGAAAACACAAAAACTCAAAAACGTGATATATAGAGAGGTATTTTATCTTTATTCTGGATTACAAAAATCTTTTCCTGGTGCCCACACTTACTGTATGACCGAGATGTCACCAACACAGAAGTCCATTGCAGATGAATAGCTAGGATGCCTTGTAGCAATCTGCACGCAGGAGACATTGTTGACCGTGATCCTGCATTACCAGCAAAAAGCCATTTCCTTATGAAACATTTCCCAATGTTAATGTTTAATATGTTAATCCCGCAACCACTTACAGTTCGCTAAGTGCAGAGTTCGGTAAATGCGCCGTTTGTTCATCTTTTGTCGCGTTCAAATGACTTCCTCTGGGCAGTATCTAAGCAGATTGCCACTCTGCAGTCAATGGAGTTTATTTGAAGAAATGACTTGGGCTGCGCGGTACCCTTGTAACCCCGTAGCAAGTCATCACCATGTATATTAGACACACGCTCCTAGATGGCACTTAAGCTGCAATTGCCACGAGGAGTTAGGACCGTGAAATTGTGCTCTCAAAAAATAAAAAAATAAAAAAATCCCGACACTGTTATATCACTGCTCTCCCCGTGGCTCTGCGTGTTTAAACTCACGGCTACTTTAGCCCCCTTATTTCCACTGTCCTAAAGTTAAAACAGGAAGCTGACCTCTTGTTCTATAACCAGTTGGTTATTATTATTATTTTTTTATCAGAGGGGTCCATATGTTAGGGATTATCGCTTCCATTCCGCATGTGCTGTCACGTTGGCCCAGGCTCACCCTGGTTTCACAAAACCTTCCGCAAAATGTTAGTGGATGAAACATGCCCCCAGTGCTCTGATGATTTATGAAAATCAAGAAGATGAGCAAAGGGGGAAAAAAAAAAATCCCATCATTTTCTCATTAACTTCCCGACACAACATGGCCGAGGCGATATTTGGCTCAATCACAACCACATCCACTGGTCGTCATTAGCACAAGTGTTTATTTTATCCACACCATCCACGCCCTGCAACACCAAACTCGCATTCGTGTCACATCCATTTGCATGTTAGTTTATTACTCATTAAAACCAGTGTTAATGTGGTTTTCGCAGTGTAAACATTCGGAGAGTTGGAAGTTTCTGCCCACGTGGTCGGATTTAAGCGTTACGTGACAATAGTGCCCTACATCTCAGCCTTGCTCTCAAACATTAAAACTAGAAAACAGTCGCTTACATATCAGCGCGTGAAAAAAGTCCGTATTGAATAGAAAAATTAAAAGTTTGTCTTTAAAAAGCTACGTCTCTAATATAAAATATGTACGCGAAATACATTCATGGGTTCGTCTTTATAAAGCGAAAACAAAAAGCGTCTATAAACATTGCTTTCAAATGCCAGTAGATTCTATATAAGCTTAGGTTTAGCTTTCTCAGTCAATATGACATGCCCATCAGTATTCTCCATTTAATCATTATAAAGACATTGTTCCATAACGTCTTTAATAAATTGCTTCTGTTTTTTTTTTGCAGGCAGAAAGATGAGCACGTTTCTGCTGTTACAGACTAAAACAACATGTGTTAGTAAGTCTTTTTCTCCAATACAGTGTAACACACTGAGGAAACACTGCTGTATTGAGCACCCAAAGCATTAAAACAAAAATAGACTTGGCCATCCATCAAAAAGCAATAAATATGAAAAAAAAAAAAAATATATATATATATAATAAGTTAGCTACAAACATTTCAAGTATCAAATCCCCTGGGTATTCACTGATTGACATCATAAAGGACACTGAGCATCGTGCGCTTCTGTCAAAGCTGTGGCAGCCATTTTTTAAAATGCCAACTGACAACAGCACCCCGAAGTCTTCCGTACTCTTTTAGGAACACTGCTGGTAACTCTAGGCTCACCCTGAGCCCACAGACTGTTGAGAAATATTAAAGCCAAAAAAACTTAATGGTGTGTCCAGATCTTGATATTATTTTCTTTTCCCGGCAGCAAGGTGTCTCTTGGTTATAGCCTCCAGCCTCCTCCTCTCTGCCTCCTCAGCTTTCCTCCGTTCCTCTTTTAGCTCCTTGTACCGCCACTTTGGGATCTGCAGCAGGTGCCTCCCTCCGTCTTTGGCGCTGCTCTTCCTCCGAATCTTTTCCGGTTCATAAGTTGGCGTGGGGGCCTTGGACACCCTCACTTTGGGGATGCTGAACCCGGGCCTGACACTGCTCCTCCTCAGCACCATGTGCATGGGCAGCAGGCTGGTTCTTCGCAGCTCCAGGGCTTCGTTATAAGCCACTACGCCCAGGCTTGAGCTCCTGTGTTGAGGCACCATGCTCTGGGCCTGAAGGCTGGCCCGGCGGTCTGCTGAGTTTTTGGCCACCAGTGTGACCCGGGAGTTCTGGAAGAGTTTCAGGTGGCTGTCCAACCTGTCAGGGTTGACGGAGCGGAGCTCTTTGGCGCGTTGCTGGCGGATGATCTCAGGAACTGCGTGTCGACGTTTGCCCACACTTGGGGGGCTGCCGGGACACACCTGAAGAGAAAAATAATACAAGCACCGATGAATTAGCACTACCAGTGATAACAATACCATTCTCTGTGCTTTATGAACAAAAAGCAGTTCTCAGTCTCCCTTTTGTTTATACTACTGCAGCACTGGTAATCTTCCATGAATAACCTGCTTATCAGATAAGGCTGGTGTTAATTATATCCTTTAATTATTCCGAACAAATCGCACGCTAAAGCAGAGAATTTGTTGATATAATAAAAGATAAATTAGCACCAGATTTATCCTTTAAGAGCATTATTACCACAGTATTATCATTGGTTTATTTGCACATTGTTACCGTGGAACAGCGGCGATGCGGTGGAACTATGGGATCTTGATAAAAACAGAAGTTAATTTGCACACTGGCGCAAAGGCACTCCAATGTCGACTGTTCTGTCACATTTCAAGCCTTCGGAAGATGATTTCTACATTGTACATGATGTTTGGCTCCATCTGGAGATAAGAGAATAAGCCCTGGTATCTCCAGCTGCGCACAGTATAAGCAGACACCACCAGGAATAATGCGGTGGAGAGCAACTTTATAGACTTTGAAAAGAAATCCCTCCATATCACAAAGAGTAGTCACCTGTATGCTAATTGGCTCCCCTTATCTCAGCTTTCTTTCAAAAATGCTTGTTGGTGTGAGGGAGTAAGTGAAGGACATGTGGTCTGGGGGTAGATGTGTTCTTGGACCTCGTGGGATACTGTTTAACGCTGACTGGCGTGGATAACGAAGAGTAAACGTGATCAAGAGCTTAATGACTCACTGAGTGGCATGCCATGGCAATGAAAGGGCTCCTCATGCCCGTTGTAATGGAAACCATGTGGTCGATAACGCCTTCATCCTCAGGGTTGGTGACATTGGCGATGTTGAAGACCTGCCGCACAGTGTCCGACAGGCGCTTCAGGCAGCCGCGGGGCTCCTGCGCTTTGGCCACCAGCGATGCAAGCGGGGGCCACTCTAGACTGGGAGAGGAAGTTTGACATGTGAGGTTTACTCCTCAACATCACGAAGTAAGTCAAGACTTCTTTTGTGTTGATGCATGAGCTGTTATATTATATGTTCTGTACTGGGTATTTCACTGCAGTTCTACCTCATGTGCATTATTAAATCTCAGTGTCTTGCAGTAAATAGGAAAGAAAGCACATTACATCCAAACATGCATTGCCAGAGATGCCGATGAAGAGGTGACTTGCATATAACTACACAGCTAGAAGGCTCGTCGGGACTATTTGTTTTCTCCAGCTGGCAGGGATCGGCCGTGTTCATGAGAGAGCTCATCAAGATTCTGAGTTGTGGAGGTGCTCAAGTGAAGAGTGAGAGAAAAGGACTTGCAAATAACTGAAGGCAAAAGGTGCGCATGTTTTTTTTTGGCAACACAAGTGTAAACAAGGTAGCATCTCTTCTAATTTCCATTAATATTACAGTCCACCTGAGAACAAACCACTGATATTTTCTTTATACACGATAATCTGACTGCACTCCATCTCCTCCCCTGGAGCACAGTTTTAAAAATGCTGCAATGCAGTGATGGGATGCATCACCTCAGATATCAGTATATGAGATGTTGCCAAAGACAGACAGACATATGGAGAGACAGCTTTGAGTTTACCTGTACGTTTCAGAGTACTGGTGGGGGCACGGTCGTTCCATGAGGCGCGTCATGACCCACGCGGTTTCATAACGGCCCGTAAACAAGGCCCACTCCCTGGCAGTCAAGTTGCGGCCAAAGTCCCGGGCATTCAGAGTAGCTCCTGGTGGACGGCGCGATAAGTGTTAAATGTGGTATCAATGAAAGGAGCGGAGCAGAGGATGGATTCACCAAAACACGTGGGTAAAAAGATGAGAAGGCGGAGAAAGAAAGAGTTACATGTACTCAGAAGTGAAGAGGAGGAGGAAGAAACGACTGAAGATTTGTGTCCAACTGCGGCTACAAAACATGCCAAAACAAACATGTTGAAAGATTAAAATTAAAAGGTGTCACTCCCTTCATTAAAGTTAAAAAGAAATCCTTGGAGTGAAACATGTTTTGATGCTGCGGTTTGAACATTTCTCCAGTAGTTTAGTAGTCGTGGCTAATAATCATCTAATAAAACAAATCTGGATCACGGCCAGAAATTATTCAAATTGTCCATCTGTCAACCAATTTTCTGAAAATCTGTTCAAAGTGTTCTGAGCAACCCCCGATGGCACAGCGATGGCAGAGTAAACAGCATCTTTTGCGGCTGTAATCAGTAAAACCTGCCCCCAACATCCAGGAAATATGTCAAATCCAAACATATTAGCAACATGTTTCTCATACTGAGTCATTCCTGTCTGTGTGTACATTCAGTGCAGTTCCTCCATCCTGAATACTACAGCGTTTCGCACATTTAGTGTCATTTTCCTCACCTGCCATCATGAGCGAGCGCACACACTCCACCCGGCCTTGCATGGCGGCTTTCATCAGAGCGGTGAAGCCGTGGCAGTTTCTCCTCTCGATGTCCAGCCCGGAGTAGTAGTTGAGCAGATAGTTGGTGATTGTTATGTGGCCTTGAAGAACAGACAGTATTTACTGTAGGTCTCTATACACAGTCTGTAATCGGGACTCTGGCTTGCTGCTAGATGCTCATTCACACTTGTCGTAGTTTGGACAGGCAAGAGCTGCGTCCATACGGCCGGTCCCCATTCGCTTTCACACGCTTCTATTTCAAAAAGCTTGAGCGCAGCGAGTGCAGACTTTTGTTTTTATGCTCGTCCGTGTGCGTTCATCTGTGTCAGCATTAGTGCCAAACTGCCTGTGTCTGTGTATACTTGTGTCTGTGCGTGCATGTGTTCAACAGCACTGTGAAGCAGCATGTCAGCTTGTGTGCGCGTGTATACAACAGAAGCGGCCGTTACCTGCTTGGGCGGCAGTGATGAGAGCTGTGTTTCCCTCGCTGTCCTGCCAGTTGGCATCTAGATACGGACACTGTGACAGCGCTATGACGACGTCCACGTAACCTTGGTAACACGCAACCAACAGCCCTGTCTGAGACAAAAAAGTGACAGGAGAGGAGAGAGAGAGACGAGAGAGTTAAAGGACGAAGGGAAGGGAGAGAGGCTTAAGGGTGGAATCAGCAAAAATGTTGCCAAAGGAGATGAAGTAAAACTGCAGTAAAGTGCTGACATACAGGAAGTGATATGAAGAAAAATGCGATCACGGCAGTGTCAGTTGGAATCCACGAGGCCAGGGGATCTTTGTGCATCTTTCCAAACTAATACCCCTGAATAAACATGACAACTGTTGTCTTTTCATTGGGAGCTGAACCGTCTTGAACTCAGTGGAAAAATAAGCTGTCTCCTCGTCTGATGTTGTTGTGCACTTTTGTGTGTGTTTGTGCATCTGTGCGTGCGTGTGTGTGTGTGTGTGTTCATGCCAGAACAGGAACCCTTTTATGTGTATGTGTGTGTGTGTGTGTGTATGTGTGTGTGTGTGTGTGTGTGCGGATGTATGTGTAAATGTTAGTCTGTGAGTGTGTGAGTCCTGGAAAAACTCCTGTAAAAAGTTGGGCTCTTTCCGGAAGGTGAACACTTCATCAGCCAAGACAAACAAGTTTTACCACCAGAGAGAAGAGAGATGGGGGAGGCATGGGGGGGGGGGGGGCTGCAAGCAGAATTTAGAAACAGAGTCCTCAATTCAAATAACATATACATGGCGTGTTTATATATTTATATGAGAACTATTTCTGTTGGAAAGAAATGTCTTTTACTAGATGGTTGGAGCACAGTTGGATAAATAATAAGTTGATTTTTTTGTGTGTGTAAATGTTGCGATCAATGTGAGGAGCATTTGATGAGTTCTTTTATAGGAAATGACCCCTGCAGACCCCAGTAAGAGACACAAAGTTGTGTATTTGACAGCTGATGTTGGCGATGTCTGTTTAGTTTTAACCTGCTTTGTCATTTTAATCAGATTGCCTACAGTTTCTAGATGGCGATTCGGAGCGTGGGGAGTTTTTCGGTGCAGCCTCTCACTCTGCGGAGCAACAACGCCATGTCTTTCTTTTCCTGTCGTCACAACTCACTGGCTAAAACGTACATGCGCTGCATTTAAAGCTTCCTTCAGGAGGAACACGAGGGATTGTTGGGGACGTGAAAAAGAAAAATACACAATGGTCGAACAGTTTCTGGGAAAAAGTGGCTGTGGTATTGTTTTCCGTGCGAAAGATGGCGACATGTCAGCGGGCTTTGTGTACGCAGGCTCGCGAGTGTAACTCGAGAAGCCGGAGCTATTGGAAAGATTGAATTTTCATTTAAGTCAAGCAAACAACAATGTGTTGCTCGTAATGAGCTATTAATCGGCAGGCACTGACAGACCCGACAGGGACTCTTCATTAGTGCTTTATTTAAAGCCAGGTGCGATGGAAAGGTCAGCCTGTCAGACCTACTCCCTGTCACACAGACAGCCCATGCATCAGCTGCAAGACAAATATGTATGTATTGTGCTTCAGGTGCCTACTGAGAGTAATCAAGATACAGTGTAAACACAGAATTTGTGTTTCCCAGTGCACCTATATCTATGTTTCTCAAGTATGGTCATTAAAACAAGAGCGATATGAACCCTGCCCTTCTAGCTGCTGTGACATACGACAGGTAACTTTATAAAGACACTATTATACATAATTGTGCATATTTAATGCCATGTGAGTATCACATCCGTGCCACGAAGACTTCAAACTTTGGTGGCATTATGTTGTTCAGGTTTTTAGTAGTCTTTGAGTAGACTTGATTGGTGAACCCGCCGCTGTGACATGATGTTCTCTCCGTAAGAGCACTCGTAAAATCTACTTGATATTTTGCACCTCTTGGCACGATAGTTTTTAGCCTTGGTTCCCGAGCGCGCTGCATTACTCCGGCAAATTACTCTTTCAAACTCTGGATATGGATGTGATAAAGGTTCTGTCTTGCCGAAATGAATAAATATAATAATGACTGAAGATTGGTACATAGAGAGCCCAGAGAAGTTTCTGACTACCTCCCCCGCATCTAACTACTACCCACACAAACATGATGCTGATAGGATGTGCAAGAGGACCATGTGCAACGCATCTCCACGCGGCTACAGGTGGAGAGGCACATGCAAAATGGCTTGCACGTTAGTTTACAAACCTTTTTAGCAGGTTGCATTTGTCATGTTTCAGCAAC
Source organism: Datnioides undecimradiatus (assembly GCA_008933995.1). Classification (NCBI taxonomy): domain Eukaryota; kingdom Metazoa; phylum Chordata; class Actinopteri; order Lobotiformes; family Datnioididae; genus Datnioides; species Datnioides undecimradiatus. The sequence goes on from WARS01000010.1 coordinate 959,755, forward strand.
TGTGCCCCTCGTCTGGGTTAAAACGATGCCTTGCGGCATTTACAGTATATGTTTTTTTCACCTGTGAGACAAACTGAACTTAAACTTTTGACTGCAACAAGCCAGGCTGTCAGCCAGCTGGGGAAGTCACATTAGTGCTGTCAGCCCTGAGAGTTTTAAGGGGAAAAGGTGCACAGAGGTCCTGCAGAGTAACTGGTGGATTTCTGGAAGAAGTTCACTCACGCTGGCACAGCTCCAGATAGCTCTATCTGGTTAGACACACGCATGTAGAGCTTGTCTTTGTCTCTCTCTTATTCTCTCACGTACACACAGACACACATTCTTGGCAACCCTCCAGCCTTGCTGTGATGTGCTTTAACAGCATGCCCTGCAGCATGTCTGGAGCAATCTCAGTCGTCTCACAATGTCCTATTTTCTCTGTGAACCTTTCTCACACACAAGCATACGGCACAAGCATTTAACTTCTTTTTCTTTCTCCCAGGCTCTAGTTCTCCACTCAGCACATCCCCTTCATACACGCAGGAATATTTATTACATCTATTGGGCTCTGATGCACTCTCGCCGTGGCTCCTGGCAATGTCGCCGACTGAAGAATCTGAGCGAGGCGCAGCCGTGAAATGCGCGCACAAGCATGCGATTGCAGAGGCAAACGCGAATCGAGAAAAAGGCAATCATGTGCTACACAATATTACCCACTCTGTGACTAACTCTGAGGCTGAAGGGATAAAAATAACAACACTACCAGGTACCTCAACAACCCTGAAACAATCAAGAGAGGTACTTCCAGGGATGGATGAGTGTGCGCGCGGTGCAAGTGTGTGAGGCAGAGATAGGCTAAAATGTAAATTGAGACTTTCAGCAGATTCAAATCCTCGCCGGTGCTTTTCTGGAGGATTATGTATTTTGTGTGCGTGCCAAATGAAGATGTACATTACAGCCAATTTAAAGCATCCTATTACTTGATGGAGATGGACATAGACATACTGTACGTCCTCCCCTGACTGTAATCCCCCCCCTGCTCTATTACACCGGATTGAAGCCACACTCATAAAACATCTTTTTTAACCCATAGAGTTAATGCACACCTAAAGTTCTCTCCAATGGAAGTGCAGTTTAGTTGTTCTTGACCTTTTCCTTTAGAATAGCTTGCACAGTATAAAGCAGTAGATGCTAAAATGCCCTGTGGTGTGAAGTGATATTTTCCTATGTACGTGGTCCAATTTCTTGGGACTGAGAGTATCAACACTAAACCACGGTCGTCTGATTTACGATTATCCAAACTGTGCAAACTACAGAATAGTCCCATATTAATAAGGTGCCTGGTTTTCATATCTGCCTGACAGGCTGTTGAAAATGAAGTGATATAACAAACTACGAGCTTCTTTGTGACACACAGATAACAACTAAACATAAACGTCAGTCTGTCCATTGGTACACTTATATATACGTGTAATATGTATATATTATATTGCACTGCACAGAAACCAATATAAAATAAACGTGCTTTGGTAAGGACAACTAAGACCAATTAAGCGTGCACAAAGGACGAACTAACGTGATGTAAAGATGATACGCCTTCCTAAAAAATGCATTTCAGTCGGACCTCTGATGCGCTGACACACGCACAAATTCTGGTCAATTTATTATTAGCCCGTGTAGACACACAGACACGGGCACAAACATACAGACACAACACACACACACACACACACACAAGTAATCTTGGGAATATCCAGAGCTAGGAATAGAAAGGCTTAGCCGTATCAGTCAGTGACACAGAGAGAGAGTGAGTGGGGGAGGGAATGAGACAGAACTGTGTATCTACAGTTATTATAAGAATGCTGTAATAATTGGCTCCGGCGGGGATGACACAATACTCAGCGTAAACCTAAAAAATCCCGACATACACACACAACAAACACAGGTTTCCATGCCAACTGTCTCAGTCAAAGTACATGTTTGCAATATAGCATCTTCAAACAAGCACGGATGTATTCATTGACTTAAAATGGTACTAATGGATTTCACAGATGCTGTACGTAGCCTGTGACGAGTGATAAATTCACAGTTTTAGCTTGGAATAGATTTTAAAACTGATGGAACGAATTAGCTATCAGCTCTCCAGCATCCATATTAGTCGATTAAACTGCCAATTCGCGCACTGTGATGTTCCTCATTCTGCGGTTGATGAATAGTCCGGTGCCAACAACGAACGAGTAGAAACCTGTTTAATTTCTCCATAATGTCTAGCACTGGCCTTTCCCTGCTAGAATAACCAAGATCCTGCTTTCTTGACGGATTCCCCAGTGTTACGTCATCAAAGCTGACTTCCTTCTTGTTTCCTAAAAAAGGCCTTACTCACGGTGTATGTTTTTTACTTCCAAATAAGTACGGTCAAAAAGCGAAATCCTGCAACTCATCAGAGCGGCAGATAACCTGCACCTCTGCGGCCTGCACGAACCAGCTTTAAAACGGCGATCCTGCGATGTACAGTGCATCTTTGTGCTCAAGAACATGCACACACACGCGCGAGCAAATACACTCAAGACCGCCCTCGATCACATACACCAGAGGCCCTGACGCAGACGTACTGGGCCACGTTCCCATCAATAGCCTCCCTGTTAGCCGTCCTTCTGTCTGCAGCTGAGCGTTCACACGGCTGCATCAAATCAGATGTGTATGACTGTCGCTTTGATTTTTCCACTCATCTATACTTGCTAACAGCATCATGCTTGCTACCATCTGCAGGGCCCAATTTCTGTCTCTCCCCGCCCGTGCCTCATTCGGTCTGCCTGTCTGTCGGCCTGATGGTCGATCTGCGCGCTGATCAGCTGTACTTTCTGCTGTCTGATACTGTGGGGTTGACTTTGGCGGCTGCTGCCTGGTGTCTGCAGCGTACTGTAAATGTCCTTGTTTGTCCACCTGATCTCACCCTATTTGGAAAATTTGATTGTGTTCTAGATGAGGAGTGTTTGTGTGTGTGTATATGTGTGTGTGTGTGTGTGTATGTGTGTGTGTATGTGTGTGTGAGAGAGAGAGAGAGGGAGAGAGCCTTAACAGTCAGGCAGGGTGGCCTCATTTAAGTTGATTGGATTCTGTGTGTGTGTGTGTGTGTGTGTGTGTGTGTGTGTTTTCATGTGAGCATGACAACTTATCCAATTCACTGTAAAGGGAACAAACACTGTCCTAAACAGGGTCAGAGGTGCCTGAGGACATTGATACATTAATTTGAAATGTAACATTCACACACACACACACACACACAGACACACACACACACACACACACACACACACTCAGAGGAGATGACCCTGATGTTTGTTGACTTGCTTTAATCTTTTTACGCAACAATGACTGAATAGTTTGTTTAAATCTCGTCCAGCACATCAGCCATGACAGGCACAGCACTAAGTATCTATTGATGCTGACGGCATACATAATAACTATTCCACATAAAGATGGTTAAACACACATGCCTGCATGTTATCTACATATTTGCTTGTCATTATGTTCCTCGCTAAATTTAGCGCTCCGACTGTGTTCAGTTGCAACAAGGACGTGATCTCCCACTCCACCCAACAGGGGATGAACGTACATGTCAACAAGTGTTTGGGTAACCAAGTCTCAACATATGTGCTTGGTGAAGGATGACTTCAGTGTCTTTCAGAGGCTGGGATGTTGCTCACTCCAGGCCTGTAGGTTGTGATAATCACATTTTTTTTCCCTTTTATGTTCTTTCCTGTGGTGTCACACAGGCTCATTTCTGGCAAATGTTGCTCAAGGCCATTAGATTTGTTTTTACTACTCTAATTGCGTGTCCTCTCCCTAATCCCAAATGTTTTGTCCACAAGAGGGATTGTTGACGTTTACTTTTTTTTTATCATGAATCCTCTTTCCGCTGCTTATTTACAAAATGTATACAAAAAGCAAACATATACACAAAGATCTGCTGTTTTTGTTTGTTACAAGAAATCAAACCACATGTATTTTACATCTTGTGTGATCCAGATCCCTTAAATATTGATTTGTTTTTCTGTGCAGCAAGGACTAATTGGACTACCATTAGCCACAGGCTCAGGGTTAATCTCCTGTATTGGCAAATGTCCACCTTGCTGAAGCACCTTTATGCAAAATGCATTCGGCTGCTGACACAGACCAAACTGTTGAGGAGGATATAGCAGGAACAGAGGCAAAAAATTCATATGTGTGCGTCAAATAACGAGGCTAAAAGCTGCACACGGGCGCTCTTTTCTGCATCTTTGGAGAATATTTAGCTCTCTTACATAGTCTTGAAAGTATAAATAAAGCCTGGTCTTTACAGATTGACCTGCTGTATCAGTGTTAACCTGTTTAATCCACTTTAACAGCAAATGGGTTATGTGTTTGAACTAGTTCTGTCTGCATCTGCAATTGCAAGTGTTTTGACGTACAGTCCAGTAGTTCTGTATACTCTATAATTTAACACAAACTGCTATAGTGGTGTCTATGTCTTCTCAGATTAATAACTCATTATGAAGGAAAAGGGAAATATACAAGCCGGGCATGCAACACCTCTCTTTGTCTTGCATATCACATTGTCGAGCTGTCGGCTATATTAGGATGTTGATATCTGTGTTGGGAAGTTAAACACACACACACACACACACACGCACATACATACACCAATGAGCTTAACAGATTCATATAAGTACGTGTTTCCAATAGATGGCTTTCCTAACCTGTATTGTCTCTGGATATGTGCACATCCCTGAGGTCACAGGGCAGAGCAGAGTAACTGTTGCATGCACTAGCACACATCCTGGTTGGTTATCTATGCAAACACAGCAGTACATACACACACAGACACACAATGTGCAAGCTTGTGTTTTGCAGTTAACTGACTGTCTTATGAGAAAAGAGAAAACCTAACGCGCCACTGATGCCACTTACACCCTTCCTGTCTATGACCTCATTGGTAATTACATGCAGAGAAATAAGGAGGAGCAGGGAGTGGGGGATATAGAAAAGTGAGAGAGTAGAAGAGAAAAAGACAGATGGGGGTAGCCTGAAGATCAGAGACGCAAATTTGTGATGTAAGGTCTGTAAGATGAAAACACAGAGCAGCTGGGAAAATTTCAACAGAGAGAGAAAATGAATAAAACACACTTCCTCCTTAAGCAACTACAAGGCACTCGACTCCAAACCTCACTACTGGAGCTCTTTAGTTACCAGTTGTTTAAAAAAAAAAAAAGTTATTTTCCATATGTGAATGTATAAAACAATGCACTGGGAATGAGAAAAACAGGCTTTGTCAACTCCTTTGTGGATAAAATGGTAAAAGCTAAGCTAGTACAAATACACTGAGTCATGATAAAAGGTGTGATTCCCTGCTCAGCACTGGGCCAATTGCCAGCTAATTCAATTACTATTAGTGAAATGCCCAGATGAATGAACTGTAGTCTGGTGTTCCATCATTATGGATTTATCTCTTTGCTCTGGGCTGCAGTTCTTTGGCAGGAGTTTAGTGATACACAAGCCGTAAAGGGATACACACTTTGATTGCGCTGCAGATAGAATTTTCCAATAAGCAGCAACTGTTTTGATAAAGCACCATCAGTGAACACGAATTTGTTTATGACATTTAAAGTCAGCGAAATGAAGTTGTGTAAAAACAATTATGCATTGTGATTGATAGCCATGTTTGCTATGGGTAAAAGTCTGCAATTCAGCAAATAGGCACTGCTACTTTCCTATTGTGGAATTTATGGTTTTAAAATGCATCTTAGGTCATTAGCAAGACCGCTCGTGTGCACTCTAATGCCATCAACTCATTGGTAGATAATGTGTTTACCCACGGCCTCCCACAAATATAATCCAAATCCAGAAATAAGAATAAACAGTCAGGTGTACACGCACAGACACACAGTGTGATTGTGCTCTGCAAACCATGAGAGACTTTGGTGTTTTTACAGAGCTTGAGGTTGCTCACTCTTGCAAAACTGAGATCTGTCAACACACAGCCCGACAGAAAATATCAGTTTGGTATGAAAAGTGATTCAGAGTAAAGGTGTGAGCTCTTTGAGAACATGCAGAGGACTTTAAAAGTGGTTTTCAAGCCAGCTGACCTCCCCTTTTCTACAAATATCAGACATCCAATCGAATATTTGGTTGTTATTGTTATTAAGCTGAACATTAATTGATCATCACGTCAACTGATCAACCAGTCAAGTTGCAGATTGATAAACTAGTTATTTCAGTGAGACAGGCCAGCACGGCCCTGGAAAGTATGGCACGGCTACAGCAAGCTCAGCCTTCCTCTGATCTATACCTACTGAATCTGAGACCTCTTTACTGAGCTTGTTGCTCTTGAGTGACAGGAAGGCGATGGGGGCTGTCTGAGGATGGGCTTCAGGTAGGTACTAATACACATAACCTGGCCCTGTGCAAGGCCACTTGCATCACAACTTGATGTATGTAAAACTACTGTGACATATGTTATGAAATTCAAAGCCCTGTCCTTCACAAGACTCTTACAAGAGATACTTAAGGTAGGCAGTTCGCTACTTGTAAGAAGTTAGTTAAAGTAGCATCTTGTGCTTCATACCCTGTTATTCCTGTCTTTCTCCTTGACCTCATCCTCCTTCACTCCATGCCGTATCATTATCCGGACGATAGCCGCGTTGTTGGTGCAGCACGCCTGGAAAAAAGACAGCGGCGCTGGGCTTTCCGGAGACGGGGTGCGCTCCGAGTCCGCGAACACATCATCTGGCGGGTAGAAGGAGTCGTCTGACGCGATGCTCCGACAATCCTCCAAGTCCTCGAAGTCAACTTCTTCGAATTCATCCTCGTCTTCCTCCCCTCCGTCCTCGTCCTCATCGTCCTCATCGCCCAGGTAGTCCTCGTCGGAGTTGGACAGGGGCTCCTCTTCTATGGTCGGGTGAACTTGGGTGATAGTCCCCCCGACTTTTTGCTGCTGCTGGAGCTGTTTGACCCGGACAGACGAAGCGCCTCCTCCATCCCTGTCGTCCGTGATAAGCACCATCTAACTCCCGAGCCTAAGGCACTGTCCTCGGGGTAGAGTGCAGTCTGGCACACGGGGCGCTGGCATGGGACTGGCTGTCTCTTCGGACAAGAGCGCAACCAACCTTTCGTAGAGTGCCTAAAAAAGTCACTTACATCGCCTACGGGAGCCTAAATTAAACAAACTCCTTGACCTGCCGTGGATACTAGTTGAGCATGTTGCGCGTGCCGTCAGCCATCAGTCATCTTCGTCCGAGTTGCTGTTGACATTGCGCCCATCTGAGCCGTGAACGTCCCACGAAGTGCACCCTCAAAACGAAACCACGTTGTAGTCAGTCACTGTGAAGTTCGAGGGCGCATCAGTTTAAATACAGTTGAACAAAAAAAGTGGTGCCAAAGCAGGAAAGCAGAACTGCTGCGCACACGGCTGTCCCATGTAGGAGGGAGAGAGACAGCAGCCTGTTAACCTATAGTCGCCTAATCCGATTAGATGGGACTGGGACCTCTCTCTCTCTCTCTCTCTCTCTCTCTCTCTCTGGCTACTGACAGGAGATTAATTCTACTCTCTGCTGGTGCAGAAACATTTATGTTCTTAAACTCATGCAGGGATTTGTGTTTGTGGTTCATTTATCTGTATGCAATTCCCTCAGAGTATAAATTGAGACGCAAAAGTATCAGAAACTAATGCAAAATATATATTTCTACGTATCATAAGCACGTGTACTTTTTCAGGAAAAGTAAAGTAGAAACTGACATTAGTTTATTTGCGACTTTCTCCCCATTCCTGATGATCTGCGCCTGTTAAAACTTAATTAAAACTGCAAAAGTCCCACTCCTGACCAATCACTCAACGTGATATTACGTTCCACAGATGGTTTAGTTTCTGCTGCTTGCTGCAAAGCTTTTATGGTTTCATGCAACAGTGAAAACAAGATTCCTAAGCTCTTACCCTTTTAAAAAAAAAATCCCCATTGTGTGTGAATTTATTTTACTCTACTTGTGATTCATGAAAACACATGTTGGAAAAAACCCAGAGACAAGTGCCAGCCTTGCCAGTCACTTGATCTGAATCTCTGTAAGCTACTTAACTGTAAACCAAAGGCTAACAAGACAAATTAGGTTCAAGTTTAGACATTTGCATTCTTAAAATAACTGTGGCACGTGGGTTTCATTTTCCATGATCATAAGATGTTCTACTAAATATGAAGTCTATTAAATATACTTAATATTATTTAGTTTGTTTCTGAGCTGATTTATTTTACACACAGCCTCAGTGTGTTCCATTCAGCCACCCCTCTCTCCTTTTCTTGGCCACTGGCCAGTTTAGATAATAGAAACATAGATTGGGTCCTTGGCACTGAACTATGGAGCGAGTTGGATTTGTGTTTGTGCATGTATGCAACCAGTTTCGTGTCATGGAAAATAAATACTAATTTGTATGGAAGACATCGTTTCTCATAGAGTGTGCCAAACATTAGCAACTGTGTGGGCGCAAATACGGAGACTTTTTATACAAAAGCGAGCACATCTAAGATCGAAAACCAAACAGTAACACCAAACAGGAGGGTTAAATTGTATAAAGTATGGTGACAAGTTTGCTGAATGACAATTTCTCATTCATAAGTTATTCACCAAATGTGTGTCGGTGTCAGTGAACTCAGATATCGTGGTAATATTGATCCCACCAGCAGCAGTTACCAGTTTTTTGACTGGATCTTGCTATTAGAGTAGATATCCTACATATGGTAGGGACAAGCCAGCAGCGCAGGGTACACATTTGACCTCTGCTTCCTGTTTTGATGCTACTCAAAATATCTTTTCATATATGTGGTTCTTTTGGTTATCTGGTTATTTTCTCTCTTCACAAAAAACAACAACATATCACTAAAAACAAGGTACAATTTGCTGTTATTGGATGTACACTGTATCCATCTACCTATAGAATTTGTACCTAAATTCTGCAATGCTCCAAACAGGCTATAGCCAGTTTTACAGAGATGATCCTTTTTTTCTCTTGGTAATTAATAACATCGGTTTGCTGACATCACCTGCTGTGGAAAAACCGAGTGCACAACAGTCCCAGTGTGTGCCCATAATTGTTATACCTTCATCTACCCCCAGCTGAGAGCTCTGCTCTCCTGTGGCTCCACCATCTCTATGGTATCAGTCTGCTGCTGTGTGTTTGACAGTCAGTGCAAGCACCTCCAGAGGTAAATATCTATAAAAACTGTCACCATCTCATCGAGTTACAGACACAAAAACCATAGATGGTAATGATGGAATAGTCAAAATCTGTTTTAGTTTGATATCTTGTCAAGTTTGGTTAAAAGAGAGGCAGCACACATCCCAAGGGTGTAGCTTGTGGTGCACGGGCACAGGTAAAAATACATAAAACTCCTCTAAATATAGAAGGTACTTTAAAAATCTTTCTACAAGATAGTTAAGATACCAGTTAGGCTTTAGGGAATAAGACAGTAATCCCAGCCTCTTCTCTTCAGTATGTTACTTGATATCGTCTCTCCTCCAGGCTGGGTAGGTATGGAATAGATAATAATAACAAATAAAATAAAATGATAGAGACACGTCTGCTAAGGAAATAACTCAAATATGAACACAGTGACTAAAATAAAATACTCAAAAACTGTTAATGGTGTGGGTTGGAGGGAGGGTTATAATCAGTTATTTTACATGTAAAGTCTTTGTGTACATGTATCTCACGACCTCCTCACTCACCCATTGATCTTGTGTAGCTCCTAAGTGTGTAGACCGCGCCTCACATTTAACTCTGAAGTGTGCAGATTTCAAAAAGCTGCATAGCAACACCGTAATTAGAAACCAGATAAGTGCCACTACAGTTGTAAGCTAAAGGTTTCCAGCTGTAGGGTCATGAAGACAAGAGAGTAAAGATATTTGAAAATTCAGCAGTTGAGCATCATTTTAATAAATGAAATGGAAAATAGTACCATCTAACCTTTTCACCTGTTTGACCTCAAACTCTTTCTCATACTTAGTCTGCCCTTGTTGATATTAATGATACAGATAAAATGTTAAAAACATCTCTCAGTGTACTGCAATACAATATTTAAAAAACTACAAATTTACCATAAAGTTGAAGGAACAGGCCTTTAAAGTAGCTCCAATGTCAGCTGTTGCATTAGACAGCATCACTTTTAGCAAAGTGGACACAAAAACTGGCAACTTTGTATTTAAATAAATCAAAAAAACATTTAGTTTCACACAGGTTGTAAGAATTTACTGTACAAATATGTTTCCAAGTCTAACACATTTTATTGAAATGAACATGAAATATTTCAGCAGCTCACACTGTATTGATTTATGACAGTAATGAACTCTGTAATCACAGTTGTTTACACCCGGATCCATCAACCAGCAGTTCCAGGGCTGCTTAGTGAAATGTTCAGAAGGATAAAGCTGTCATAAAGGCAACAATTTGCTGCCTGTAAAAAGGAAATTGTCTAACATTGCTTGGTGATAAACTGGTGTTTTGGAGGAATACAATCAAATAACTAGAGTCAGTTACATTGCGGCTGAAATGCTTCAATATTGCAAATTGTAATAGAAAACATGGGAAGTAGCCTGGTACCCAATTTACAATGAAAAAAGGTTGAGCCATGATTTCCTTTTATGTTACTCAATATTAATCCGTCTTATCAATTTTTACTTCCTTTTATACTTCATGACGTTTAGATAGTTGTATATATCATTAATTCAAATAAAACACTGGTCATCACATCGGCTTAAACATGATCCCAGATCCCCTTCCCATATGTCCTATGTTCAGCATCCCATATTTGCTACTGCACCGCAAAACAGTCACTATTGTAAAGTACTGCAGCATTTGAAAAAAAAAGAAAAAAAAAGATTTGTTGCAATCAGTGTGATGCACGTGCATCCACTCTCTATGCACATGTAGTCATGTGAGACTTAGACACACTGTAAATAGCACGACACTGGTTACACCATGACTTGCAGAGCCAATTGCATTAGCTCAACCTGGGCTTGGAAGAAAAATCTAAATCCCCCGGACAGATAATCACAATGAGCTCTTCTGCAAATGGGTCTGCCTGGGTCTCTGAGTTCGGCACTCCAAAGCTGTTGGATATTTAATATTTTTCACTGTCCTTCTCTTTGTCGCATGCCATTTAATATATTTGTGCCATATAATATTTTCATTAAGGAGTCATCACATGAAAACCTATAACAGTATTACCTAGTTCAAATTCTATGAAATTGCTGGGGTAAGCAAAAAGTGATCTCTGGCATAACAGTTTCAAACCTGCAATCCCCTCTCATAACCTCACCAGACCTACTGCAAGTGGGAGGGATGAAACGGTCCGTGCACTTCTCACTTTCTCTGCATCTCGACCAGTGTTCACCACACATACCCTGCATGCTGCACATGCAGTCCCTACAGTAATCCTGGCATGTTGCATTAGTTAATCATTTCTACAACCTAGCACCGTTTGCCTGTATAAGCAGTCTTAAGCAGAATGATCATTGTGTGTGCAAGCAAGGGAAAGCAAATATGCCTGTTGGATATAATAAGGACCATACTTTAATAGCCACATTAAGTATGCCTCAGAGTCTACTAATGAGAAGTTCATATACACGAGTTACTCGAATAAGGAGGCACTGCGGGACACACCCTCTGATTATGTGTTTCTTTAGTGGATGTTTTAAATATTCCTTTGGCCACCACCAGTGAAATGTTCCTTTACACCAAGAAATCACTGTGGTGTGGAAGGCACTTTATATAAAAGGCTTGTGTTGATCTTAAATACACCTTTTAAACATCCTCTTTCTCAGTAGAACTCACACATGCCTGCATCCCACATGTGCCTAAAGTGCTTGTATGTTATTTTGGACAAGCTCCTGCAGCCCCTCATTCAGTCAGCCATTTATTCCCCCTACAACCACAAACAGCAAAACAACCCAACACACCATGGTCTCTTCTATGGCATACCTGAAGCAGGAGAGCCATACAAAGATCTCCTATGAGGCTCCTCTTGACACAAGCATGGAACTGTTTAGGTCTGTGCGTGTGTGTGTGTGTGTGTGATGGTAAAGCCAACGTGCGAGCAAAGCCGAGAGTGTATAAGTCTGAAGGCTTTTAACGGGGCTGCTTTGGCCTGAGTAGAGTTGCCTGAAATTGTTGTTTTTCCACTTCATAGCAAAAGCCCAGTGTACTGATTATTAATAGCTTGATTAGAAACTCTTCATATTATTGCTTAATCAGTTAATGAGACCAAGACAGACAACACTGTCTATTCAGAAGCTAAGGACGACACTTCAATCCAGGGACAGAAATCTTTTGCTGCCAGTTGAATAGGAAAAATTCAATAGTCCATAAGTGGTAATTAACTAATTTTAATCAGCCAGCAATGGCCCTTAATTAAGTTTTTGTGATATGTGTTCATGTCTGTAAGAACAACCAAATGCAGGCCAGACAAATCAAGTATTTCATGTATTGTTAGCATATTCCACAAACCCTGTTAGACAGCAGACAAAATCAGTATTCATAATAAATACACAAAAACATTACATAGAATTAAACAATTGATGCTGTGAAGTGTGACAGCGCAGCGTAACTACAAGACTTAAGTCCAATTCTTCTCACAGAGGAACTAACAATTGTCCTCTTACACACACACACACACACACACACAAGTAACCTTGCTGTAATGGTGAGGCAGAGCGGTGAAGCCAACGCGGAGGTGTCTTAAAAATGCTGTTGCTCTAATGGCTGCAGGATACTGGCTCCAATAAATCCTAGAATGTGTTGAAATCAGTGGGAAAACTCCTTCAACTTCTCTCTTGAAATACTAATGATTATGTACATTTTTGCAAAGGAGTTCAGGTGTCGATAAATGATTTTTTTACATCTGCTTATGTGTGTCACAGTTGGGATTATGAGAGCCTTGTTCCGTTAAGAAGATAATGAGGCTTAAAGAGAGAAACGCTTTGGGGGCGTCTGCTTGATTGACAACTGCCTGTCAGCAGAAGCCGCAGAGGTTTCGGCTTTTTTATCCCACCTCAGCTGTAAGATAGTGGTGAGTGATGAACTGCAGACCTTAAAAAGTCCCTTAAGGAATGTTGGGTAATGGGATAATGTTCAGTGGGATGATGTCCATGATTTAAACAAAGTAGTTACATCAGATGCTGTGTGGTGGTAGATGTTTCCAGCTCTCTTTTTTGGTCACCCCAGTGTACACATGCTGCACACACCTTCAGATCTTTTATGATTTGGTTCAGCTTACACTGTTGAAATTTGTAAAATTCTGTCATTGGTGGTTCTTATTCAGCTCTTGAGGCTGCTCTTGGTAAGTTCGATGAATCAGGAAGAGTTGAGTCCATATCGTCCCGATGGATAAAGTCCAGAGGTTTTATCATCCCATGTTGGAGCTCCCTGGAACATATATGTATGCTGTTAGACACCTATGGCGTACATTTGTATGGTACAAACAATAAGCAATACATTTACAACTGAACATTTACTAAAAGTGTCCCAGTTATTCATAGATAACCAATTGAAATTAATACTAATAATACCACAAACAGCCAAGTCTGACAATGGATTCTAGACTAATTAAATCATGTAAAACAACACATTAATGTTTAAACAAGTTCCTACAAAATAGGGTACAGCTGCACTGGGTACAGTAGAGCTGACTGATAAAATATCCATGTTCTGCAACTTCAGAATAGAGCATGAATCATGTTTTCCCTTATCCTTACCCTGAAATCTGTTACACAACAGCTACAGAGAGGCACGCTAAAATGGAGCCTTTGTGTCGGTTCTCTCTTCTCCTGTCTCTTTCGCACTGCCCTGCTACATTCGTCGTGTCCCTGGAGATGTGATGTTACGAGCACAGCTTGAAGAAATAGTAAAGGTTGTGCAACAATGTCCACCCTGGAGCTGAGATTCCTAAACCGCTGACATCTTTGCAATGACATCATGTCGCTCCCGAGTTCCAACATCCTAAAACAATGGAGCATACAGAGCTGGGGCTGCACTGTATGACCATTGTACAAGAGGATGCAACTAAAAATACGTTTCAGTTGAGGACGGGCCTTTTAAATGATCAGTGAAGAACATGTTACAAAAAGTGGATGGTATGAAAACAGTAACAGTCAGTTACCATATAGATATCACTATTTAATAATATACCTTCAAACATATCTCCTTGTCTTTAATAGAAGGCTGTCACAGTCACAATCTATGGTGGGTTGTTTAGGTGAATTATAAATGAATATAACTTTCACTTTATTTTGCTAGTAAAGTTGTGGTAGTTTCAGCCTTAGAAACTGAAAATAAGCTGGTTTGAGAAAACAGAGTCTAGCTGTTTGTAGTTTGCTACTGTCAGACAAAGATTTTTAAATACACGCTTCAAGGAAGAGGTGCAGAGATAGAAAACCAAGTCTCCAAAGCAGTGAGGTTCGTATTGTTTTCTCTGGTATTCTTCTCTTTTAATACATTTTTAAAACTTTTAGTTTTGTATCCCCTCAGTTAACAAAGAAAAACAACATAAAACCGGATGTTCTAATATTTATACTAACAACAGAGAGCGCCTGCTTAGTGTCTGAAAGAATACTGTAATCAAACTACTCCTGCAAACAGTTTGCTGTGTTTCAGTCAGCAATCTTCTGCTATGCAATCCCAATCATTCCTGGGCCACTGGAAGGCACCAACTTGAGAGCAGAGGCTTTCTAGGAAGAAGAAACTATGGACCCAGGGACAAAAGTGGAAATTCCAGATTTCCTAAAAAAAAAAAAAAAAAGTTTCTGGGTTCCAGGAAATGTTCCTGCACTTCAAGTCTAAATGCGTCTCTATTTCTATTTGGCAAATAGTACTGAAGCCTTGGAAACTCAATCCCAAGCATTTATTTAAGTCTTTAATTCAAGCTGATTCGTACCTACAGCCTGGCTTTTGTTGCGTGGTGTTTTCACAAGGATGTAAATCACATGACAGTTTTGACGGCTGGGAACGCCAAATCTTTGCTACCTGATATCTCAGTTTCAGACGGAAAAGTATTCTGAGCAGATTAAATTCAATGGTGAGTGATTTTCAGCATACTATTAACTAAATTCTACTAAGCCCAGAAAGATCTCTGTTTTAAGCTCTGACAAAATTCCTTTTCTGCTGTGTCACACGGGTGGGGAGCCTGCACTTATCAGGTTATCAGGGATTCTATCTGTCCTCCAATCCCCTTTGACTCTGCCACAGCTGCAATCCTGCTAGGGGTAAGCTTCAGTGTGTGTGTGCGTGTTTGCATCCTCCACTCCTAAAACTCACTGCCAACTGTGCCTGAATTGTGAATTCCCTCTGATCCTGTTTCCTGTCCTGCCTGATGAAATACTCACACAAACAAAATAACACAATGACAAGTCTCTGTGTGTGAGTGTGTGCGTTCAGTGGAAAAAGCCATGTTCGTTGGAAAAGAGTGTCATGTTGTGCTTCCCTGACAACAGATCGAGGTCTTGCACTGACACACGAAATGGCGTCGTTTAAAAATGCGTGAATGCAAAACGATGTGCCGAAGTTTAGAAAGAGTGGGTGTGAGATTTATGCGTGTGTGTCTGCCTTTGAGACTTCTTGGCCCTGCTTGTGATTTTGTGTGCTTTCAAACAAGTATAATAAACCTGTCTGAGTGTGCTGTTGTACTTGCCCATGTACAATATTGCACGGGGGCGTGAACAAAACACTGGGGGGGTTTAGGTCTTAAACATGAGCTGAAAATCACGCTCTTCTGCCCTCGGAACTTATCTCGTTACGGCCCCTCTCTTTCGTCTGCTGGGCGAAATGAATATTCCAGCAGAGAGGCCAAATGAGGTGAGGCTGCAAGCTGATAGGTTGTGTGTATGATAAATGAACTTTGGCTAACCCGGACATAAGGGAACAGATAATAAAAAGCATACACACGCTCCGCCCGACAGTTTGTGTAAGGCAGCTTTGTGCCTCTCTTGCTACTCATTAAAAGATTCCAACCTGACTCAAAATAGCAGCCTCGTTCAGCTGGACAATGATGAATAATAAGCCACTGTGCCTGATGCTAACAATTAATGGGACCAATTCCTAGGTAATGAAACAACAGCTGTGCTTGAAGGAGCATTAGTGGGTCCATTTATTCACTGAACACTGTCATTTTGTTACTTCTATTCCTTCCTTCCTGTCTTCCATTGCTTTCCGCTTCTCCTTCCTGTGCTTCCTGCTGATGTAGAAGTTGGAAACCTGAATCATGCCATTCTGTTTGTTGCTGTCGGGCAGAGAAACCAGTCCATCAGTGCAACCGCTCTACTCAGCAGCATAGGGATTCTCACAGCGGTGAATATCACTATCTCACAACGCCATCTGAGGCCAGGGGACTTAGCTTAGCTCTTAAACTGTCTGTGCTTCTTAGCCCGCTGACACTGACTGGCAGAAGTGTTTGGCCAAAGATAACAGAAGCAGGGTTCAGTGCAACCAGAGCAATCACTGCAGAAAACAAATGGGTGCCATCATTCTAAGTCTAGTTTTCAAAGTCCTGCTTGCATTTCTATTATGTCCCTTATTAAACAAAGGGTAGTTTTGAAATGCTGTTCTATCCAACGATACTTCTGTGCACGTACGGAGGGTTGAAATTTAAAGGCTCGGCCATGTAATATTCAGCAGCACTGTATGTCGGATGTAATGGTGTGTGCTGATTTGTTCGCTATCTCAAGTGATATAATGAAAAAGGGAAAATGGAGGGGGGCGAGAAACAAATCTACCAGTCATAAAAATTAAAGGCAACAGCACCTGTAAATATCATATGATCTATGATGAATCTTCATAGACCAGAGTGAAATAAAGACTTTTTATATGATTTGGCTGGAGCTGAATCCAAGGGGAACTTATTCAAATGAGAAAAATAATTAGGCTGTTTGAGACTGGGTAGCGTCTCTATTCGTGATGCATATGAAACAGCCTCATCTCCCACCGCCTACATCTACTCGGGTTATTGCAAGCAGACGTCGTGTGGTAGGCTTAATTTCTATAATTCTCAAAATTGACTGACACAAACACACACACAAAACACCTACACTTGTGCTTGCAGGCTGCTGAGGAAGTTGTCAATGTGGTCCTGAGGCATGTCCCCGTCAAGGTGAGCCAGGTAGGTGTAAAGTTTGACAAAGGTGTTGAACGGGATCCTCGCAGCACCACCCTCTTCGTCCTCTGTCAGGATCTCACAGGCGTACTTGAGGGAACTCATAAGGGTCTGATAAAATGTACACGGGAAATAGAGGAGGGTTGGTAAGCAGATAGCAGGGTTTTTGTGGAAAAAAAGAAACACAAACTCAAAAATATGCATTCGGCATTCAAGGACAATCACGTCTTGTTTGAGCATCACAAGCACACACTGCAAATACACTTAAATGCACTCACACTGGCTTGCAGGCAGTTAACAAAGCAAAAACAGTCCAATCAGTGTAGGACATGACTGCCCCCATGTGGTTACAGTATCCAACAGCTTAATACACAGCAGCATCCTTTCCAGGCTGCTAACTCCGAGCACATTATGTTGGTAATGCTGAGCTGCGTTTGCTTTTGCAGATTCTAAGCCAACATCTGAAAATTTCTCTGTGCTTGAAGAAATTCTCTTTTATCTGTGTCTATGGCTTTATCTGCAACTTTGAAGCAAAATCGATAGTTTTATAGCACTGCAGAGATTCAAGTAGTCAGAGAGGGATTTAGCCAGTCATTCTCCATGGAGCCTCTGGGCCCTGATGGTGAATTCATGATCAGTAAGTGTCTGGATCTAGTCTCAGCACTCAAAGACTAAACTGTGAGATGAACAAAAAAAGGTGCTGCTTGGGGATCTTCAGCTGTCCTTGCGCAGTAGGTTTTAAGGCTCGGCGTAAGTGGTATAGAGTGGCGTTGGCATTTATATCTGTCTTTATGTAGCATCTCACCCCTCCAAGAGCACTGCAGCCCAGGGCGAAAAACTCCATCCAGTCGATGTCTGAGCCAAAGTCGCCCAGTGACAGCAGGGTCTCAAGCTGGTCCAAGGGTAGACACAGACCCCTCCATTTCTTTTGCACCTCCTCCTTGCCACATGTTTGCTCGAGAGACAGCTGAGGTTGGGTCAGTGGAATGAAGTGTTATCAGATGACTTCAGTAAAAAATATTATAGTGATAAGTAGCAATAATATAGTCTAATTTGTTGAAATAAACAGCAGTATGGAATCAGGCAGCCATGAAAACTAATGATATGTTTATCAGCAAGATTTCTTTTGCCTGTGGTTGAGTTATGCAATTAAGACACGGGGAGGATGGATACATAAGGAGAGGAGTTTATTCCCACTCTAGCTGGTGCATATCAGCTTATCCATCTTAGATATGGATCTAAATATCTGTAGATTGATATGTAAATTACTGTCTGAGCATTAAAGTTCCAAAACAACAACTAATTTTGTATTTTGTGGAACTTGTGGCCATGAAGTTAGCAGACTTCTCTTTATTTTATCACTGTTCTAAAGTAAAAACAATTTAAATTATTGATTACACTGTAATATTAATATTACTTGGATAAAGATGGAAAGGAAGCAGCATCCTCACAAGGTTAAGACTGCTCAAGCGTTGGCCTTTAAGGAAATATTAATTTTTCAGCTCTTTTAATGAGTCCACTACACCAAGATGCCAGTAGATGCCCCAGGTGAGAAAAAACAGGTTTACAATATGAAATTTTAATCATCCACATGAGGAACCAGCATCACTGCAATATGCAGATACACAGAAAAAAATAATATAAGCATAAGTAAGTTATGCAACTAATAATTACACTCATAGAGCAGAAGATACAGGAATCATTACAGAATGTAGCCTGTACAGGACATGCAAATTAAAAAAGTAAAGCACACAGGAAAATATGAACTATATTAAAAATGCATTGCTCTTCTTCCAACCGAAACAATATGAAGCAAACAATTATGTGATCTGTTCTGTGAGATGTGGTCTTGCTGTCGATAAGATACCTGTTTGTGAAGAATCTTAAGCAGACCAGGTGTGAGCCCAGTGTCTGTCTTCTGGGTGGCAACATTCATCTCCAGCCTGTCCTTGACAGGCAGAGCCTCTCCTTTAGACAGTGCGCTGAAGTAGCTGGGAGACAACACACACATTATTAACACACACACTGTATATTATTAAACACTGTGCTTAGCTCCCCTTTGCTTGTCACTCATCTCCCCTGCGTCCCAAGCATGCCAATCAAATAAAGTGATAAAAGCAGACAATAAAAAATCAGGCCTAAGTTGGCATTTGTTCAATTTAATGAGTTCTCATGAGTACCATCAGTTGAATAAATCATCATGTGCTATAGTTTTCTTTGTCTGAACTTTAGTGATATTTTTATTATGCTAAAGGGCATACTGTGGCGTATCTTTCTTTACAGTTCAAGGAATATTTTACAGTGCATTTAGTGGCAGCGTGACTTTCAGGATCTCTGAGAGGCAACTGAGCCTGGTGTTATGGCATTTTAAACATCTTGTAACCCAGGAGACATGTGAATTGTTTTTACTTCACCATATGGCTCACATTATTTATTTATTTATTTTTATTTATTTATTTATTTATTTTTTGCTGTAAACACTGCCAAGCTACATTGGCCTGTAAAATAGCAGATGATATGACAGTCCTTGGGGCTAAAAGTAACATTGATATATTTAAATTTTATCCGGTACTTGTGCTTTTTATTTGTTGGAGAAAGTCAGATAGTTTAACCGCTGCAGTAACGTGGAAGCCCCTGGGATCCAATTACAGCCAGTCAATGCAAAGATGAGAGCTGCACAGGTGAAAAGGGTATGCCTTTTCATACAGTCGTAATGCCTGGAGACACTGTTTGTGGTACTGTTAAAAGATCAAGATTGGAATAAAACACAGTCACATGTATTCCTACCCTTTACAAGAACCACCACTGACAGAGATTAAAACTTACGCCGCAGACCACAGCAGCAAATCCTTGGGCTGTGTGCGGATGGCTGCTTTAGTGAAGTTTTTAAGGATGTCTGGCAGCTGGGGAGGGATGTTGATTTGCTGGGCACAGTATATTGTGTCTGGAAGGGGCATGGCTGTAATATAAAACGTTGCAATTTAGTCCAATTAGCAGATGAGATCTACCACAAATAAAATCAAGAGAAAATAAAAAAAGTGGCAGCTCCCTGGCCATTTAAAACTATACACACTGACCAAAAAAAGATAAATTATTGAGTTCAGTTATCCGATGTTGCTTTCTTACTCTGGGGAAAACTGAGAGGAATACAGAGGAAAAGACAATGAAAGTAACATGTTTAAAAAAAAGAGAGTCAAGCTGGAAACGTTGCAGTAATGCGCTGTTTCCTTGAAATAGCAGACTCTGATCAAAGGGCAATGTATACAGATGTCATTCATTTAACACATTTGAATGATACACACAAGAGGAAAAGGCCGAGAACATTCTCTCTGTGAATCCGGAGTTAGTCAACTGAGCCGTAAAGGGTTACTGTAAAGTAGTATAGTGATCCTGCTGCATTTGTTAACTGAATAGAGTATAAATAAAAAAAGGTTTAACGACACCATGCTGGCTATGGGTAACTGCAGCTACTGTTAGCTAACTTTTGCTTCGGGGGTCAGGAAAAGAGGTGAGTGTAAGTGCATTTCACTTATTTGTTATATTATTATGGAAAACACAACAACCCTATGGTTTTTTTCATTTAGCAACAAACATAAGCATATAGCAACTAAACGTTGCTTCGCGGTTGCTTCGAGTTTTCTGGTCATCACTCTAACGGCCAAAAACTAGCTAAAGTTAGAAAATGTTGGCAAACACCCAAATGTATTTGTCTCATTAACTGTAATTACCACGTGTATTAATAACAATAACCATAGTATAATCATAAAATACGGTACCTGGGTTGTTTGGTAATGAATGTGGACAACCAAAACAGAAAAAAACTTGCTAAATCGTTGATAATTAGCTCATTTAATGTCAACGTTCATTTCAGCCTGAAGCCTGATGAAGGTATCGCGGCACCGTCGCATAGCAACAGCCTTCTCCTTCTTTGTTTTGGCACTATGGCTGGGACACCGCGTGAAGCGCATTACCGCCCCCTATTGTTTAGGAAGTACGAGTGCATAAACTATGTTTATTTCAGGTTTTGAACATAGACTACATTTTAAAAAATACTTATTAGTCCTTTGTGGAGAATGCAGTGACAATTCTCCGTGCAGTCAGAGAACATGACCAAAATCAATCTTACAATCCTCCAGAGTTAGCTGTGCCGTTTTATGTAGAATATCTGTCAAAAAATTAATTTCTGGAGCACTCAGCAATTTTCCATAAGGACACACTGAATTCTTTAAACTTATTTTTCAGAAGTTTAAATGTTTTTCAGTGCTCAAGAAATTTTGTGATTTTGTTCTTTCTTTTCTTGTTATATCAAAGTTAGAACTGTCGCGAACCAGGCAACACACACCCACAAACAATGACAGCCACCACATCTGTGTCAACATACACATTTATTGAAGTGATGCCATAAACAGGCAAAACATCATATTGAAGATTTTATTATTAAACAGCTTCTTGAAAATACAGGTTTACACAGACTGTGATTAGAAAATAATAGTACAACTACCAGTATTTGGTAACCAAACTGACATGGACAATTTAAAAAAAGCAGAATATCCCCCAAACCACACCTGATGCTCAACAGAAGTCAGCAGCTATGATAGACTGAGAGAGACAAATTCATACTTGTGCAATAGGCACACATGCACATTCACACAATCACTGTCAGATCATATACACTGGGAAGTGCAAATTTATTCTAGCACATGTATAAACTGAGCAGGTTGAATCTGCTTGTGAAGTCCCTTTCAGATTCAGCTAACTTAACATTAAATGGGAGCCATGTAATACAAAGAGCACAGCATTTCCTTTCCCAGGTTCTTACACCAGGGCAAACAAGATGTGCCTAAAAAGTAATTATGAGAAAATAAGGATGGACTCTAGCAAAAACCACAGGTTATGTGGACTACATAATGGACTAGCCCAAGGTGCTAGTCTCCTTTTACCCCTCCCGAATGTCATCTCTTTCTCCACTTGATACAAAAATAAAACTGTGCTTCCCCAAAAACCCACCCTGGACACTCTCCTGTGCCTATAAAACTATCTAGAATCAGATAACACCCCCCATAGACGCCTTCAGGCAGGGACTAGACAACTATTATTACCACATAAGCTTCTTTCCCTTTACCTTATCTTACCCTTCCCCCGGATGAGATTTGGGCCAAGTCATCATTTAAGAGGCGTTCAAGTGCAGTTATGTGATTGGCAGAGTTTGTGTAACACAATAGAAACAACTGCACCGTCGACCTCAAAGCACAAAAACACATCGATCTTATACAATATTCAAACTAAAGACATTCCTCACAGATAACTCAACGGTTTGCTATTGACCCAGCTCTGTCCAAGGCTGGCATTCTCAAAAGCACTTTAGCGCTACAGATTAGAGGCTGCAGGCAACATTTTGAGTCATTGCAAATGAATGCATGTTGAAAATGATAAAAAAAAAAAAAATAAAATAAAAAATCAACCTTTCCGTTCACACCACAATCTACTACATTGATCCAGACTTACTAAATATTTATAAATCCCAAGTAATGTAATTTAATTGTTTATAATTGGATCCAATAGGAAGATTTTAACATGGACATTTTGAATCAAGGTAAAGGTAATCTTGGCTATGGACTTGGGAATGTGCAACCGTATCAAAAGGTATCAACTTTTGGAGAACACAGTTGTTCATATATGTCCAAAGGATTGTAAAAGGGAGATCCTGTGTTGCTGTTTTGTGGTGAACTCAATTCCATCCCTGATGCTCGCCTCAAATTTATATTTTCTTTATCCTGCAGTCAAATAATAATTAATATAGCACTTATATGCTTTTGGGAGACCAGGCCTTACTTGCTACAGACCCCAAAGATGGTCAGGTGGTCAGTCACAGGGTTCTGTCTCTGCTTCGTTTTATCTCTTGCCCCTTTTATTGCCAGCAGGGGGTTTCTTGAGCTGGAGAAGGGGCCCTCCTGTGCCAAATCCTGCAGCGGGTTGGTTAGACACACCAAATGTCAGGCCAGCTGAGGGATTGAGCCCAGGGTTACTGAAGTTGAAGCCTGAGCTGCTGCTGCTACCGAAACCTAGAAAAGCAAGAGGAGGGAAATATAAGTAGAAGAAAACAAAAGTAATGGAACAAATACTGGGTAAAAATAAAAAAAACAGAGAAATATATTATATAGTATCTTCCTATTATATTGAATCTCAGAACAGCTTGCCAATGTGTATACAAGAACCTTGTCCAGTTGCATCTATATGCTAAAAGAGATACCGTAGTTCCAGGAGTGCATGTGCAAATTTAAGTGTACTGTGACTCTACTTTTATTGTAATTCCTGTAGTTGCTGCGATCTTTTGGAGGCGGGGTATGAAGGGGGTAAATACAGTATGTATGTACCTGCACTCAGACTGCCTCCTGTGGGCTTACTGGTGGAGGAGAAGGCAAAAGATGACCCCCCAGTCCCCACCCCACCAAATCCTGGCCCACCACCAAAACCTGTAGGAGAGAGTGACATGGAAGTCAGACTGGGCTAAGTAAACACGCCGCACCAGGAATGAATACAAGGTGCAGTGTTCTCTGGAGTACACAGAGGCTGCCTTTAGCAAACATACATATGCAAAACAAGTGCCGCAGCCTAATCAATAGAGCACTATGAACAGCTTAACTTCTGAGGGGAGACTGCAGAAGAAAACGGTTTTTATGATGCACTGCATGGCAAAGCAAAGGCCAAAGGGAGAAAACCAAACCGGCCACAAGAAACACCAACGTGGTGTGCGTTCAGACCACTTACTCCCACGCTGCCAAGTTATTTTTAACTGGCTGCTGTGGCCAACTGGATTTGCCGGTTGACATCCAGAACAGGTGATTTTTTTTTTTGGGCCGAAATGGGAAAGAAATCATCCGACTTGTCACATGTAAAAGAACAATGACCTGTGGCAAGTGGTTGCTCAGTTTACTCGTGGTGTGAACGCACTTGACCTCCCACGCAAAAATAGAAAAAAAGACAACGGCCAAGCTTTAACTGCACCACACTCTCGTACACATACACACTGCCTATCACTACGGTCATACACAAAGAGCTTAAACAAAAAGGATGCTTGCCATTAAAAGCTAGGAGGCATCAGAGAAATGAACTATGTAAAGGAAGGGCAAAACAAAGGTAATATATATTCTTTAAAAAGGCAGAGGTAATACCTCCAAGGGTAGAAGAGCCCAAGCTAGTGCCCACTGCCGAGGCAAAGGGGTTTCCGAACCCTGCCCCCAGGGGTGCCTGGGTCCCTATGGCAGAGAGAGAGCATACGCTTTACTCCCCTGAATGTGTTTTATGTGAGGTAACCTGTGTTCCTCGTTCCCTTTGACAGAAAAAAAGACATTTACCATGACATGGACACATTATGCATCTTGTAACTTGCCCCACTGCCAATAAAATAAGAGAATAAAAGACTTTCTCTCAACGCTGACAAATATTACATTTGAAAACATGTTTTGATACGGAGATAGAAAAAGAATTCCAAATAAATTGGTTTTCAGTGCTCTGTTTTAAAAGCACAACATCTGCAATACACGATGCAGGAGTAAGACAATTGTGTCTGTTAGTTCCCCAAAAGACTGAGGCAGCTAAGTGCTACTCTCCACTATTCTCACCATGTGCTTTAGAAATATATCACTGCAGTATAACTACAAGAATCAGGAAATGCAATACAACGTACAACTGCAGAGCCCGAGTCTATGGGCTTTAAGAACAGCGCTGAACCGGTTTTCGACTCTATTCCAGCAGTGTGGTTCTTGGTGCGGACACACTGTGGGAGAAATGCTGCTAGTTCTTTCACTCTGAAACTTGTCTTTTTTTCTCTATGTATTCAAATTTTGCAAGGCTTCCAATTAGTCTGCATTGTTAAAACAGCTTCAGTCGAAAAGAAACAAGGACAAACGTTTCTTTGTTTAAAAATTGATTTATTGTCAATTTAATATGCAATTCCACTTACATAAAACACAAACAAACAGTTTAGAACAGAATTGATTGTTAATTGCTAACTGCTACTGCATTTGACAAGTTTCCAAATTTTCAAGATTTCTGAGAGTGAATGAACTAGCATACGCCAAAAAAAAAAAAAAAAGCATCACACAATTATTGAATATAGCTTAAAAAGGCACACCATATTATATATTAAATATACTGTATCAACAGGCATTGGTTATATAAGTTTCAACACATTCATCTACAAGTAAAAGCACTCGAGATTTAGATAAGAAACGTGAATTTGGCATCTATGGCTGCCTCTCAGTGTAAACTGGTCAAAATAAAAAACAGAAACTCAGTGATATGTTACAGTTTGCCTGTGGAAGTCAAGGTGGTCAAGTTTCAGGTCATCCTGTCACCAGGACCTTGAATGACCTTCGTGATTCGCGTTTGTTTCACCAGTGTATCCTTAGACATAATAAACAGCCAAATTCTCGGTGGTTAATGCTCGGTTTTTTAAAGAAAAAGCTGCGCCTTGAGTAAATCTATACACGATTACAGGCTGCAAACGCTTTTCTTCGTCGGATCAAGTCTGACTTGGGTGAGGTGCCCGGTTAACATATTCAGTCTAGTTTCCAGATAGACATTAGCAAATGTGTAGCATGTCAGAGATGGTAAAGATCCCTCAAAACACAACTTGCAATAGTAGTACCTCTAGACCACATGTAGAAAAACCACTAAAAAAGAACAGGCATGACGTAAGCGTATAGAAAATGGCCAAAGGAAATGATTAAGAGAGAATTATAACATTCAAAACAGTCTGTAACAGCCAACTACTCAAAAGACCAGACTCTGATTTTCAACTGATCTGGCCCATTTTAGAGAACCGCTGCGCTGAAGCTCAACATCACACAGAAAAGGCAGGATGCCACTTGTAAGATTCAGGATTATTATTGAGATTCAGAATAACTTCAATGGAGTTGAGCACTGTAGGCAAGTTGTGATTAAAGTAGTGTGCTGACCATTAAAAAATAATAAATAAAAATCACATTTTAATCACATCCTTCACTTATTTTGACAAAGAGGTAAGTGGGATCGTTCCTGCTGTTGCAAGGACATACAGCAGTGTGAATTTGCATACATATTACTAACAGATATTGGGAAGAAACCTAATATACAGGAACAAGTTTAAATATCCACTATCACCTTTAAGGTCCAAAATGCTTCGACAGGCCAATAATTGTTACATGACTCATTATTGTGCCAAGTACGAGTGTAGAGATCTGGAAGACTATACGTTGTAATTGTAAGCTGAACTAGGTAAAAGTCAAGATTTTGGACAACTTCTAGCTCACGGACGCCCAGCTCAGTGTCTCAATCCTACAAAATGTTTAGAGATGTTTAACAGAGGACTGGAATGTCCTAAGCAGCAGTTTGTCTCTCAAACACGCAGCGATTTCATCAAGAAATACGATTTAGGTTGGATTCACTGAGCACCGCTGTAACTAGCAGCAATATACAGATAAGTGCTGGAAGGTGAAAACCAGTTTATATCACAACACATTAAACTTCACTAAACCTCTCTGTCCTCACTCCTCTGAGTGCCAAAAAGGCTAAGCTCTCAGCAGTATCTAACACCAAGCGACACTGTTCTTTTCATTCCACGTGCTGGGAAATAAAACCCCACGCACTAACGACACGTGGACAGAAAATCTGAGCACACCGATCGCTCTGGTTTGTTTGGCACAGATGTATCTTACTGGTAACTGAAGGACCAGCGTGAGCAGCAAGTAAGTCATCTTTCCCCTGTGATCTACAAAACAAATCGGACTCGGTCAATGAAGTCGAACCGGTGAGAAAGATTTTCAGCAAAAATCAAAGAACCCTGCCTCGGCACAGGTCCTTAAAAGATACCACCACCTCGGATAAAACACCTGAAATTACAAGCTGTGAACTGCACTTTTCTTCGACATTTTAATTTGAACTAAATGTGAAAAGATGTGCCCTGTTACGATGACAGTAGCCCTTAGGTGAAATAGCTTAAATCAAGTAACAGTGGTATGGCCACATGCAACCAAACCAACCGAATGCATTTTAGCATAAAACAGTGAGATAATGCAGACCAAGTTTGTCACGGAGCTATTTTACAAGGTTATCAGCCTCGCTTCCACTTTCAGACCAACTAAGTGCAGTAATGGAAAGACATTTTCCAGGCTTTAATTTACAGTTCAGGTATTTAAATAGTTTATATTTTCAGTCCTGAGTCTTTTGGCACCTTTCAGTTTACGTCCACTGAGGCACAAATCTGAACAAGCCGCCACAATCAGCCACCGCACAGACAAGAATATGAATCAAACAAAGCCCTGCCTGAAGTAAGCTCCACCCAGATGCATGGTTAGGGTTGTATGTGCTGTGATACTGGCCACGCCGCACTATGCCACTTCCATAATGGATTAAATCACACACAAACAAAAAAATAAAATAGAAATAAATAGGTAAATAAATACTGACAAGACCAAGACTTCCGCTTGTGATTAGACTTAGTCCATGAATGACTAAGTCAAATACTTGAGAGTAATGACTATTTGGCAACAGGGATGGGACTTTGCTAAATATATCACTGTAAAAAAAAAACAAAAAACCAAAGACATGAAGTGTTCAGCAGGCACCAAGGTAGTGTGCACTTGTACCACACAGGTGGATTTTATCTGCTGTGGCAACGGGGACCTTTTTCTTGTGGTCAAGCAATTGATTGGGACAATATTCCCATTCCTTCCTGGCACATACCTGAATGGGCTAGCTGCTTGTTCAGAATATCTCCTGCGTGTCTTACTGAGCGATCAAAAACGTATGTGAACGTTTAAACGTTATCCCACTGAAAACACTAGCCACATTCGATGTCTGGGTGCCAGTCGGTGGGTATCAGATCTGATAACAGTCTGAGCAGTGTTGTTGGTTTTAGTGAACAGGAAGCAGCAGAAGCTTTGTGTTTTGTTTTGTTTTTTTGTAATTTGCCAAGTTAGACGATGCTGCCTTTGCAACCCCATCCAATTTAAATATTGCTTTCAAACTCTTCACTACATTTAATTCAATTTAACAAGAAAAAAAGAAATACAGCAAAAACATGCTAATATACATAGCTTAGTTTGTTCGTCGTAAGTGGGTGCCCTGATATGCCAGTAAAATGGCCTATAAACCAAAGCCTACAAAAAAGGCTAAAAATTTAACACCTCAGAGATGTGGCAACAGACATAATGGACAGTACTGTTAGTTCAGTTGTAAAATGTTTCATAAAAGTGAATTCGTGTGCCATTGGGTGCTGAGGAGCCTGAAACAACACGACCTGCCATGTTCTGTTTTGTAATATTAGTGTGTTTAAATGTTTTGCCACCAAGTCCTATAAAATGTCAGTTTGAGGACACACCGAGGACACCAAGCAGCACTGGTACTCAAAGTTTCGGTCTTCACCTTTCTGCTCATGCTGGATATTAATAGTGTAGAATGATCTTTATCGGGATAGTTTTGTTTTTATGGGCAGAAGGTGGAAACAATTTATCAAGTTTTATGATTTTTTTGACTAATAAATAGAATTGTTTTTCTAAATACATGTTAGCGTAGGCTTTTAGTGTATGATTTAAAGTATGTTTTCTTCAAAAATGTGGGTCGACTACTGTCTACTGCATGTACTATTCATAGAACCCTGGACAAGAGAAGCCGCATGCTTCAGTGAACAATGTACAACGAACAATTATATAAATTCTCGTCTAAAAAACGTTGAAGAGTTTTGTATTTTCAGGGTGGTAAGCTGATGCCACTCGATGTGTGATCAGTTGGAGCTTCCCCTACATGGAAGAGACCTCTTCACAGCTGGACTGAAGAGACTATGGGCTAACGCTGTATACTCTATGCCTCATATGCCAACTGATCACCCAGACACAATCATAAAAAAAAAAATTAAATTAAAAAAAAAAGTATGCTAAGTTTATCTAAATCCCACAGCAAGTGTCTAAGGTTTCTAACCACATTATATAACTTTTACAAAGTTGGCTCATTGTAACTTCAAAAATTATAACTTCAAGTGATGAAAACTGAGATAGCTGGACTTTATCTCCCATTATATAATTTCTCCAACAATGTCAGCCTCAAATACCTGCTTTAACATCCTATCAGAGAGGGCAAAGAGAGAAATTGGGTGAAGTATGTTGTTATATCCTTGGTATTACTGAAAGTGTATGACATTCTCAGGTGTATACGCTTGGCACCACTGTACTGGTGCCACTCTTGTATTGCATGGCGCACAAGATAGATGTGTCTAACCCTTGAACTGAGAGTCAGAGACAAGAGAGTAAGGCAGCACAAAGGTTTCCTGTTGGGGTTCATCTCTCCCTTTCTCCCTCTTTTTCAGCCAGTCTTTCACTATACAAAGTACAGACAAAATAGCTTGGCACCAGCTAAGGCGTTTTTTTGTTGTTTTTAAATTAGCATTAATTATACTTTATGTCCTTCTTTGACCTGTCCACTCCCATAATTGCCTCATATTAAAGATGCACTTATTCCTTCCAAAAATGATTATATTTGTCATTTTGCTCCCTCCCTTTATTTTAAGGTGAGAGGAGTAGAACTTTCTAGAACTTGTAGGCAGTCAGACCTGGAGTTGGCTGCTGTTGCTGGGTCAACGTGGCTGCCATGGCAACCGCTGCAGCGTTGGGCACACTGGAGAATGGGGCAGGCCCAGTTGTGACTCGCGGCGTGCTCTGCCACTTCCTGTTTGATGCCCGTTTAGACTCAAAGACGTCCGTGGAGTCTTCCAGGAAGGCCCGGCGGTAGGAAAGGTACTGGTGCTTTAAGATCTGTGACATTAGATATATATAAAAGGGCAAAAGACAAACAAAGGAATACAATTAATGTTGTTCATATCTGCACAGTAAAAAAAAACTTTGTAAAACAATGCAAATATGAGCATAGTACATCAAACCTTTTAATATTTGTATTCATTTTTTAGCATTTCTGACAGAGTGAGACAGAGACAGAGAGAGACAGAGGGAAAGAATAACATGCACTTTAGGGCCCAGGCTGGAATCAAACTTGGGCCTTGATGGATGGTTCACACTAGAGCTATGGGAGCACCAAAGCTCTAGACATCATAAAACTAATTTTCTAATGATGCTAAGTTGGCAAGAAAATGTAATCATTTCCTGACAAAACTGGAGGAAAAGAACAGACCTTGACATTCTCGTGGACAGACTGGAGCTGGGCGGCCTGTGCAACAAATGTCTGGTACAACTTCTGCATGGCCAAGGTCAGGTCTGGAAACAAGAAAATACACGTCGTCATCATCATTATCATCTTCAGCTGTGTGCTCTTTTGGGGTGAGTGAATGAAAAGACAAAGGGGAAACTAGAGTAAGAAAAATCAGAAACAAAGTTAAAAAAAAGCCACATCACAAGCATTTTCTGCATTATATAGCAGCAAAGAAACAAAAAGACTGTTTTCATGTACATGGGTGCTAATATTATAAAGGTATATCTATGATGGGCAAATATAAGTTGACAATATTGGTTTGAAACAAATGTCCTTTTACCCTGAGGAGTGATGTGGGAGCCACTGCTCTGCGTTGTCAGGTGGTTCTCCAGTTCTTCTATCTGCTGCCGGTACTGCTGCAACTGCACTTCAAACTGCTCTATCAGGCTACGGAAATAACTGAACAAAGGAAAATTCCACATTTATCATCTTTGTTGGATCCACTGAGTTACGAAAGCTGGTGCGCAGAAAAGAACGGAGTCTTGTGAGGACGGGCACATCGGCTTAATGAGCCCACAAACTAACTATGGTGATTATTTGGTGTTGTCTCATGGCACTCAAATACAACTTTGGTAGCTTGCTTACTCTGATGGTGCAGTGTTCTCATGTTGAAGTCCTGGGGGAGTCTTTTGTGTACGCAGTGCTATGTCAGCATTTTTCAGCTCCTTCACAAAAAGAAAAAAGGAAATCAAGATACAGATTTATACAAATACACCTTGTATATATTTCGGAAACCTATATTTGTACCTATGCCTACAAAAAAAGCCCCAATACTATATAACAACAACTGTTTCAGTAGAGAACTAGAGAATCTTAGAAAAGTATCAGGCACATAAACTGGCCAAGGACTAAAAAGCAGGAATATATACAGAGAAGATTTGATGAGGTGTTTATTAGGATGTATGGCTGTACATAAAATGGATCTACAGCAACATAAAGGTTGTGCACCAGTACTATAAAGAATTAGTATGTGACTTGGGTTTGTCTGAGCAGGTGCATTGTTTTTACCTGTGCTGTCTCAAGCTTCAGCTTGTCAATAGCTAGAGCTTGACGCTGAAGGCCACTAGCACTGACAGAGAGAAGCTGTTTGAGGCTCTTGATGTCATCTTGCACTTTAGAAATAGCCTTCGATGACATCCTGCTGATGTCTTCCTGAACCTGTTTCTGGTCTTTGACAAATTTTCTATAAAAATGGAGGAAGACAGGCCATTAGAATTTGTTAACAGTACACTGCCACAGTCAATCTAATAAGTTAGGTTTAACATTCTATGATTGTTTAGCTGTATCCACAACCCTGAGGCCAACTGGGCCCATTTGAAGCAGTAACACTACAGAGAGGAGAGGTGACATATACATCTTTACTTAAATTACACAATTCTAGTGTGCCAAACCATGTGCCAAGGCTGCTGACCAAACAGTCACCAGATCAAATCCTGTAACATACAACACTTACTGGAAATTCTCGACATCCTGACAGATGACTGGTGGCAGGTTCTCATCTTTTAAAGCTTTACTGTCTCTGAGGAAAACAAGCAGAGAGGGTCCATCATTACAACAAACTGTATCATCTTTGCTGATCTGGTTAATGGGATATTAAGCCACTGGATGCCCTTCAGTAAACAGCTGTCTGCACTTTCATACATTATAGCGTAGGAAATTCTAAGCAGTTGTTCTAGCATTTCCATTTAGTGAAGATCCACAAGTACGCTGGTCAGCCGGACTTACTGTGCATTGGTTCCAGACGATGTGTCACTCTTGCTCTCAGAGGAAGTGCTGAAGTCGACTCCACCCAGGCCAATACTGGGGGCTGGGGCTGCTGATACTGCTGTGGAGGTCGCTAACAGAGAACCCAACGTTAACCCGCCTGCTCCTCCAAGAGTGGTCTGACCCAAACCTGCAACACCAAGCAAACATGTAGGTTATAACCCCGAGCATCATCATTGTTAAGGATGAGAGCTACTTCTAAAATGGTCATAACAATATTTTGCCATTAAGTTGTCTGGCACATTATATTTATCATGTGTGGACAATCTCAGGCCGTGTGTCTGAATCTCACCTGTAGACACAGTGCTGGAGAAGAGACCACCCCCTAGTGACGGGCCTGTTAAGGCTGCTGTGGTAGTTGTTGTGCCACCAAGACCAAGAATGAAACCCGAGGCCGCAGGTTGCTGTGGAGCTGTGGATGTCAGGACAGAGCCAAAAGATAAACCTGCCCCTGCAGGGGCTGATGAGGAGGTGGTAGCGGTGGTAGTGAGGGAGAAGGGTGTTGCTGAGGCAGTGGGCTTGTTGAAGGCCAAGCTGAAGCCGGAGGGTGCAGCTGAAGTGGTTGCGGCACCTGAAAGAAAACAGATGTTGAAATCAAGGTTATAACCTATTTTTATTCACTTTCCAATATCTCAGTAAATACCTTTATTGGGGATATACTTTACTTATTGGCACTAAGTTTGTTTACACATCTGTGTGACATAATTACTTGAGGCAGGTGTGTTGAAAGGAAATCCTCCAGTTGTGGGTTTCTGACCAAAGAGACTGCCTCCAAGTCCAAGAGATGCAGTGGTGCTGGTGGTGGGGGCAGCAGCAGCTGTTGTACCCAGAGCAGTCCCAATAGAGAAGCCGCCAGTACTGGCTGCAGGAGCGCTATAGAGGCCAGAGGAAACACAGTAAGTCACACAATCAAATGTCCATTATTGTCACACTAGTGTATATAAAATGTTATCCCCCACTCGAACTTCCAAAAACTAAAAATAATGACTTTGTTTTTCACAGGACCACTTGGTGCATTTAACTAAAAGCTGAGATACTTTACATTTGCTTCTGCTAAATAATGTCATTTCAAATTTAGCTTTGTTTATGAGGACAATTCAAAATTCAATTAACCGTTACACATCGTAACTTTTAGCCTAAACTCATTAGCAATATTTTTCGACTGATTGCTAACATTATACACACCAATCCTGACTCCCATGTTGCTGTTCCTCTAAAGTATGTACCATTGACGTTAACCTTATCGACGTGGTGCAGCGATTTAAGTTTTTACACCTGCTAGCGACAGGTTAAGTCAATGCTATGCTAACGTTAGCTAAGCGGGCTATCTGAAATGTGCCGTTTACCTGGTTGCTGTCCCAAATGAGAATCCCCCACCGGTGCTGGCGGAACCTAGAGTCCCCGATCCAAAGTTAAAGCCAGACATTTTATCTTAAGAGTTACACATTTAACATCAACTGGCTATTTGGATTTCACGTCGCTCCGCTTGTAGCCCAGCATCACAGCTAACACGATAGCTAGCTTTGAAAGATGCCCGCGTGAGGGCCAAATCCGCGGTATTGTCTTTACTTAAAACATACTTGCACAAAAAATGTCGTCTTTTCCAAATAAGTTTGGAGCTATTGAATTCGCGCGGGTTACGTTAGCGCACTCCGTTCCTTTGTTTTCTTATGTGCAAAGTTTCCAAATATCACAGGTCAAATTATCGCATGGTGCTACTTTTCCTATTCCCCGCCTGGTATTTCCCGAATGCTATTGCATTTCGGGTATTTTTTTCCAAACTACGTTTCCCGTCGTACCTATCGTTGTTTTTAAGTCGCGTGATACCTCACGCTTTTACACATGCGCAGAAAGGTTCTTTTTGTTGACGGTTCTTCCGGACGTTCACGGAAGTCGTCCATCATCGGCGAGAGACTACAAATTGATTCCGGCCGAGATTTCAAAATAAAAGAAGTCATTTGAGATGGTTACAATCATTATCGATTTGCGAAATAATGTACAGAACACTATTTGCACAATGCTGTTTCTTTAACAGACCCTTTTACCGTCTCATGTTTATCACCTGTCATTCTCGGAATTAGAGCAATAATCACTATTCTTTTAGATGCGATTCATATTCCTTATTCTATTGATTTTACTTTTGTATATATTTGTATTTTTTCTTTCTGTTTTGTTTTATGTTGCATATATATTATTTTGATTGCTGAATTTATGTTGCAAATGTCTTACATTTTACACAACTTTATATTTTATATGAATTACCATCACAGTGAGCTAATTGTTACTTCAGATCTGTTTCATATGAATGGTCATTATACACTATGTGCACATAAATACCTTTTTTTCTAAATTGAAATGTAGGTACATACCTGCAGCATTAGCATTGCTGAGGAACTATCTTGAGCTCTGGGTTAAAATCGATTTGAAGGTCTTTATTACATCAGAATGGTGCCAAATTGCCCTTAAACGTTGTATTTTAAGTTGTAATTAATCACTACAAAACAAACGACAAATCACGAATACATAAACATCTCACAGGGGGTATTTAGGTCTGAACGCGCAAATAAACCGGCGCTTTTATTTTGAAAATCTCTTACCGAGAATGTTGACGTTATTGCCAGGATCTTTATGCGGATGGAGAAGTAAAATAATTGACAATAAACACATATCGTATGCCTCCGACCAAGTAAAGGCGATTTATGCAGTCGTTTGAGCCGTCATTTCATCAATGATACAGTTATCCCCGGGAGGCTTCGTTTAAGCTTTGCAGCCGCTGACAGCTGTTTCGACCCGGAGGAATGGAGCATATCCGAACGCCAAAGGTAGCGTGAGCTAACATTTGTAGCTAATTGCAAATGGATGGGATACAGTCCTGCAGTTCGGCCTGTCTTGTTGGGATTTGTGGAATGCTTGAATGTGGTAGCGTGTTGCCGACGTCAGTGTGTAGACTTAATGTTTGTGTATCACTGCGATAGCACGACTAGCAGGCGTCGCCAGCAGCTTTGAAGTGTCAGACGTGACGAGCATCAATGAGCTGTTTGTTTTCCCAGCGTAGAGCAGATAGCTGGGGCTCCTCTCCCTCCAACGCTCCCACCTGCACGCCCTTTAATTGATCGAGCTAACGTTACGCTATCAGGCCAACCAGTGTATCCAGAGTCATAGAACACCACGCGGAGACCAAGCTACACTAAAACACACTGATGTGCAGCTCATTTACAGCATTGATTGTATGGCTGATAGCGTGAAGAGGTTCACGCCCAGTGATCAGTCCTTTTTGATACATTGTTAGCCGATTTTAATCATCTGTAAATTATGTTAAGCAGTCAGTCAAACCCATAACACTTGCTGAAGACCAGAGTGAAGGAACCCTCAAGCAATTAATAACTAAAGATTGCTGCGGTACGGGCCTTGCAGAGCATCGATAGAAAAGATGCCAGTTGACTGGTGTTGGGATGGGATTTAGACTGTAGACTGTGATTGACTTATTTATGTGCAAACAGATATTAAAACCAATGACATTAATAACAACAAAACACATTATGTCCCATACATTTCTGGGGTTATGCGTTAAACCAGTTGCAGTTTATACATACAGAGAGCACTTCTCCCTAACAGTCAGATGTTGGTGGTGAACGAAAGCAACACACCCAAAAAACTGTCACTGTTCAAATACATACACGCTCTTCATCTACGTAAGTCTGTACCTCACAAAAGTTAGGGACACGCTTTAGACCTAGTGTTACTCTATTCTTGAGTGTGTGTTTGTGAGGATGTGTATGTTGAAATAAGAGCTTTCCTAATCTTGTTGAAGCAGCGTGACGTAATATATGAGCCTCTGTGATTGTACATTACTTATGGAATTATGATCTACTCAGCACAGGTGGGTGTGATTGCACACTGACTGGGTGTTGCCCCGCAGTTTCAAGAGCTCTCGCTTCTTGTTTGCCTGAATTAAAAAAAAAAGCAGAGCATGGGCTTTATTGCTCTCCACAAATGCAAACATATGTTCTCACTTTGTGCAAAACCAACTGCTGTTACTGTGCGTATATTATTGTGAGAGCATTTTCTTGGGTGATACTGTTTTAAGTTGGATTAACTCTGCCGCCAACCTGCGTCAGAAACAAGTTGATGCTACTTTATGTAGAGCTGCTTATGAAACTGTACGAAGCTGCGCACTATCTGCTGGACGTCATGTTTGAAGAGCTCAGATTGCATTGTGAGTTTACAGAAATTAGGACATTAACATCATCGGCTTTCTTATGAGAGTAACGCACGCATACACCTGACTTTCACGAAGTGCTAAGAAGCTTTTCTGTGACAGAGCTGAGCCCCGCTGGTTGCTGGGAAACAATCATTTCATCATCAACTACAGGAAAATGGAAACTAAAGGAAGGATGTCTGAGTTAACAAGAGAATTGATAGTATGATGAATCATGGATTTGGACCTTCAGCAGCGACAGCAGCAGGCAGTCCAAATCCACAGAGTGCAGCAGCAATCAGCATTCTTATTTTATACGATGGGAACTATCACTCTAATGGATTTTAGTGCTAAAAAGGGGATTTGATGAGGCAGCGACACACTTCAGGCTGCACGGTTGCATCTTGCACAAAGTCAGTTAACAGTACGTTCAGACAGTTTGTCAGAACAAAAAGTAATAATGAATCGTTTCAAAAGCTTCAGATGTTTGAAGCTGAACAGATCGGTGCAACATTGTGCCTGGGGAGAGAGTACCAGCCTGTAATGCTGGGAAAGATCTTGTTAAATCATGTTTTGCATATATAATGCAATTTCTATATTTATTTATACTTTGTTACAGGTGTACATCCTCAAATTACGTCAGTACGTAAAATATGAACATAACGTGAATTAGATAAACATGTAAATTCATAAAAGAAACTTGTCATAGATAGTACGCATGCATTAATGCCAGGGATTTTCTGTTAAACCATATCTAATGGAGTTATGAATAGACCTTGTGACCACTAGAGTTATTAAAACCTGTTGTTTAATATATCTGGTGGACCACGGCCTCCTTCCTGTGTGGAAAAAGTGTGACTTATGAGTAAATGTTCTACTTTGAGCCTCACTGCACAGCTGCGCCTCAGCGGTATGTTAGAATACACGTTTTGGCGTTCGTAAGAAAGTTCAGTCAATATGATAATTAGATCATTTCTGACTGTTATTATAATGAAGCTAGCAGCTAATAGTCAGGCCCAGGTGGTCAGGATTAGATGCTGTGTCGGCTGGAGCCAGTGCTGCTTCCAGTAAATTGGTGACAGGTGTCATTCCCGTTAACGAGATCCCGTCTTTCCTCTTTTTAGTTTAATCCTATACTTTACACCCAGCTGAGGAATTTAAATTCACTGTCAACTACTGACTGAGTTCTGTTCTGTTGTATAAACGCGTGTGTGTGTGTGTGTTTGCAGGTGGAGCAGGTGCGACTGTTGGATCGCTTCAGCAACAAATCCACAAACGGCACACTGTACCTCACAGCCACACATCTCATCTTCGTGGAGAGCAGCTCCAACAACTCAGCATCCGCCGGACAGGAGATCTGGGTGAGCGGCTTTGGTGTTGAGTGCATCCTGCCAGTATTACAGATGTCATTCGGGGTTTCACCAAGCGTGCCACACATGGATGCACAAAGCAATATATGCATCATTGTAAATATGTAACAGTTTGGCTAAGTCTTACCTCATTAAGTGTTGTATATGCATATATATATATAGAGGTTGTGCAATTACAATTACTCATTGTGTAATTCATGATGCTCATTTGATTGTAGGGACTGTTAAGCAACTTTCATTAGTCTGCATTATTTGTTTTATGCTCTCCCACACTGGAAGGGTGCGTGCAGTGTAATGTTGCCCGTCACTTCTTGCAGAGAAGATTCACAGTATGACAGAAATAAGCTTCGCTGTTGCATCTCGTCACACAAAAGAGACATCAGGTGGAACGACGCCGGGAAGTCTGCAGCCTGATGGAGGTTGTGCACGTGATGGTGATGTGCTGAGCAAAAGGAGAGAATGTACAAACTGGTGTGCGGTAACAGGAAGTAGGTTAGAGGTTCAAAGGCCTCATTGTACAGTCTAACCGAGCTCTCTCCGGTTAGACTTCTGTGCGGTTGTTCTGCCTCCACCTGAAAGAGGATTACTGTTAAGAGCACAATGAGAACTGGGTTGTTGATGTCCAGTAGCTACAGTCAGGAGGACATCCTGTTTCACTGATGGTTGCCCTTTTTTTAACGCCGAGAAGAGAAGGAAGAAATGGGAAAACATTAACTTGTCCATTATTGTTTGAATGAGCTTCGAGCAGCCATCCTTATCTAATGAGTACAACGTGCCAGACTTTTAGTCTCACGGAATGTACTTTGAACGCATAGTTTTGCACAATAAAGCGAGGAAACATATTAATATTTTGATTTCTGTTTATGATTTTACACCCATTACAAACCCTGGTGTCAGTATTCACACCCGACTGAAGAACCGATTTTGTTATCTGTGTGTGTACAGTAGCACTGTGCTTTTTTTTTCTGCTGTTATATGACGTAGTAAAAATAGCAATGCAGTACTTATATCGCCACAGTGGCTGGTTTGCACTGAAATGCTGGCGTGGTGTAAAATGCTTTGCGCAGCACATCCTTCGCCACGACCTCAACCCCACCATCCTTCCTGCTTTCTGCGCTTAGAAAACGGAACATAACTTGTTTTTTTGCACGTATTCTGCTCGGCTTTCGCGCGGTGCTGCTGTGTTTTCTCTGTGTTTAGCCGTTTGTGTGTGTTGGGGCCTGCATGCATGTGCCATGTGCAAGGCACTGCATGTGTCTGCATCCGCGGAGGCAATTTAGAATCAGTCTGCCGGTCAGAGAAAGAGAGAGTTTGTTAGACTGTTTGTGCCTCATGAAATATTAAACAGTAGCTGAGTTACTGTCTGTCGCAACAGCTGGTGAGATCAGCATGTACTCTGTGTGTGTGTGTGTTTCACTGGTCCGTGCCAGTGCTGATGAATGTGCATCTTTATGACTCCCCATGGTCGGGAATCCCTGTGGAATTCAGACTGTCCTGATTGAATATGGTGATGTGCTGCACTTGTCCTCCGTGCCCTCTGTGCTTTAGATTGAAACAGTTCAGGAGCTTGTGATAATGTGGAGCAGGCTGCAAGTGTTTTTGCAGCGCTCCTCTGCGGTTGTTCAAGATTGTATTTCATGCTAATGAATAAGGAATTCAATAATTAAGCCGTTGTTATTAAATAATATAAAAAACAGATAAAAGCCTGCCCTAAAACTCTGAAACACTTCACCTTTACTTCTCCCCTCTTCTGCAGATTTTGCATCACCACATAGCGTCTGTGGAGAAGCTCTCCCTGACCACCACAGGATGCCCTCTGGTCATCCAGTGTCGCAACTTCAGGGTGGTTCACTTTGTGGTCCAGAGAGAAAGAGACTGCCACGACATTTACAGCTCGCTGCTGCGTCTCCTACGGCCTGGTGGGTTTCACACCGGTGCATTTACAGGGTTTTATGTCACTCTGCATTTTGTTAAGGCTCCTTCTCTGGTTTCCTCCTGTGCCCAGTGTCCTACGAGGAGCTCTATGCGTTCTCCTACAACCCCAAACAGAACGACCAACAGAGAGAGGAAGGATGGCAGCTCATCGACCTGGGGGCTGAGTTTGAGAGAATGGGCGTCCCCTGCGACCAATGGCAGCTCACCAACGTCAACAGAGACTACAAGGTAGAAAACTTCTTCTCAGCTTTCTCCAACTGAACTGCTGCTTCTTCTTTGTGCTGAGAAGAAGAAGAACAAGCGCATCTCTCCGCAGCTTCATGTGCGAGAATAAAGTTTCCAGTTTAACCAGCAGCAGGACAGACTTTTAAGTAAATGGATGTGTTTTTGTATAAGCTTTTACATCATCCCCAATCATGACCAAATGCATGAACACCATAGATCTAGTGTTAGTGGGTTTGGTAAATCAGTCTGTCAGCGAGCACTCTACCCAGCTGAACCTGGACTTTCTGACTGTTGAACCTTGGCAACGTCACCGTGTGCAATAAAAAAAAAAAAAACCCACCACCACGCGTATGGCTTCCTTGTGTTCTTTAAATCTTTGTATTACTTTATTGTACATTGTGCAAACACTGTCCAGGCTTGCCTGATCACATGTGAGGCAATAGGCTGGCTGTGACTGAGGGCTGGGCCGTATTGTGGAAAACTCGTTAATGCAATCTTCTGGAGAAACCAGTTAGACATTACTGCGCGTTGGTAAAGCATTATGCACGTTGGTTCACAAGAGGGCGCTAGTGCTTCATTCCACATATCTCCTGTGCTGAACAAGAGAGTGGAATATATGTCAATTATATGTCAATCAAACCTGACAAAGACACAATTATTTACAGTTACAGGTAATTATACACCAGTGCAAGTGGAATCATGCGTATTAATCTGTCTCTCTAATATCTTGTATGTCTGTCGTCGTCGTTTTTTCCAGGTGTGTGAGACATATCCACGAGACCTGTATGTTCCCATCACAGCTAGTAAGCCCATCATTGTGGGGAGTTCCAAGTTCAGAAGCAAAGGACGCTTTCCTGTACTCACATACTTCTACCAAGAAAAGAAGGTATTGTTCGCTTTTATTTTACAAAACTGTATGTTGCAGTGTGTTATGTTGCAGCAAACATTAGCGACAAACAGAAGACAACATATTTATATTTTCATGCTTTTAATTTTAAAATCTCTTTTACTGGAGAGCAGCAACTGAGCGCTGTCCACGAGGTGGTGCTAGAGTAAAGGTCTTAGAATTAACGTGAAAAGCGTTGAATATTTTTAGTTTTTTATCTTAAAAACTGTATTTCTAAAAGGATATTCCTCATTTCACCTTTGTAATTCTGCTCAATTCTCCACCTTGTTTCAGTGTCACCTCTCAAACTGTATTAATCTGCCCACACACACACACACACACACGCCCGAGCATGCCGATCTTTCTTTAACAGTCCCACATTTCATTTGGGTGTCAACTTAGAAAATCATGACTCATAGCAATGATCTTGGCAAAGTGAGCGCTCTGCATTCAGTCAGTGTGTTTTTGGCAGAGCAACTGCATCTTGGCTCAGCCTCTAAACTTTATGACAAAATGGCTGAGTCATTATCAATTAACGTTTGTGGATTGGAAGGCTGCATCCCGATAATAGTGTTTTCTACCTGCATTTCAAATTACAATGTAAAATGGCTCATTAATCCTCTGTGTCAGCATGAGAGCAATAAAACAATTGTTTTCTCAGGCTCTGGCGGACTTCTAGAGGCAGTAGTTGTTAAATTATCAGTAAGCCATAGAAGAAGGTAATTAAACGTGTCAAATATTGTAGTTTTAATTGTTAATTTAGTCATTTTTGTGCCCAGGTCCTGATCAGTGTACTCTGTTTCATCTGACAGGCGGCGGTGTGTCGATGCAGTCAGCCTCTCTCTGGTTTCAGTGCACGATGCTTAGAGGATGAGAGCATGCTGCAGGCCATCAGCAAGGCCAATCACAACAGCCGCTTTGTCTACGTCATGGACACCAGGCCAAAGGTGAGAGCTCAAAGCGTACTCTGCATAACATGTGTTCAGCATTAGATAACGCAGTTTGAAGGCAGAGTTAGCGGGAGAGTTAGCGGAGCTGCAGTGATGTCGTTTCCTCTGCCCCGCAGCTCAATGCTATGGCTAATCGGGCGGCAGGTAAAGGCTACGAGAACGAAGACAACTACTCCAACATCCGCTTCCAATTTGTCGGCATCGAAAACATCCACGTGATGAGGACCAGCCTTCAGAAACTGCTAGAAGGTTAAAAACATACACAGCGTCCCACTTAACAACGCTATGCATTGCACTGTAGTGCGTAAACGGTTCACCTGGCTTGACCCCACATCTGTGTATGCGGCTTTCAGTGATTGGAACTCGCTCTCTTTCGATGAGCGACTACCTGGTCGGCCTGGAGAGCAGCGGCTGGCTGCGGCATATCAAAGCTATCGTAGACGCAGCCATCTTCCTCACCAAGGTAAAAACGTCTCGCGTTTCTCTAAAACTACATTTCCACGCACGTTAACATGGTTTTCATATTCAGGACAGTTAAACTCACCAGCACGGACACTGTCACTCTTTAAAGCTTCACTGCCCACCCTGCATCTGAACCTTACTGCTCATCACTGACCCATCTCCTAGCCTGCCATAGTTCATGATGATCCTCTGCTCTCTGTCTTCACCCTTGACCCCAGGCAGTGACGGTGGAGGGAGCCAGTGTGTTGGTTCATTGCTCAGACGGGTGGGACAGGACAGCCCAGGTCTGCTCACTGGGGGCGCTGCTTATGGACCCATATTACCGCACCATCAAGGGCTTCATGGTAACCAGCCACGCGCACAGTCTGGCGGTTTTTCAAAAGAAGGACTGAAGAGCTGATATGAATATGAACGTTCTAACCTTTTAAATGTTTCTGTGTCTTGCTTCAAACAATCTTTACTTTATATTTGTCTTCCAGGTGTTGATAGAGAAAGACTGGATCTCCTTTGGCCACAAGTTTGCTGACAGGTGTGGTTTTAACTGGATTACTTAAGCCTGGAGATTTATGTCAGTGTTAATATTCAACTCTTTTTCCAACATCATGAACAGTTATGATGCAACTGCATGTACGTATTGTGTTTGACCAGGTGTGACCAGTTAGATGGAGATCCAAAGGAGGTGTCTCCTATCTTTACTCAGTTCCTGGAGTGTGTCTGGCAGCTGACAGAACAGTTCCCACAGGTATGAGCGCAGCGTGACGTGTATTGTATTTGTACATGCCCGAGGGTTTGCCGTACACCCGGACATGATTTTATTGCCTTCGTTTAACCCTGTCCTTAGGCGTTTGAGTTCAGCGAGTGGTTCCTGCTGCAGATTCACGAGCACGTCCACTCGTGTCAATATGGAAACTTCCTTGGCAACAATCAGAGGCAGAGAGAGGAGTTGCAGTGAGTCCGACACACAGACACGCGCAGTTCCTTTATGCATTTGTTTGTTTTTCCAAGGTCCTCTGCGCCTTCCTGCTCCTACGTACCCATTGGCTCTGAGAGGGTAAAATGTCCGTGCTTCAAAGCGGACACTCCTCTCATGA
Source organism: Datnioides undecimradiatus (assembly GCA_008933995.1). NCBI lineage: Eukaryota > Metazoa > Chordata > Actinopteri > Lobotiformes > Datnioididae > Datnioides > Datnioides undecimradiatus. Next base: position 1,003,019 of record WARS01000010.1, read on the forward strand.
CTCTAATTCATGATCATCTTTCCACTTTAAAGGAACGCTCCTCATTGGAAAACAGCTTTGAACAAACGTAGACAAGGCACACCACAGCATTGTTTTGCCACATTATCTTATCTGCCGTTTTGTGTACATCACAAGGCTCCTGCAGCAAACACTGATTTCAAACCCACACAAGTCACTTCTGATAACACAACCGATATTCAGACACATCTTTGTATTTTACCTATTGGCAATTCCTCTTACCTTTTCTCCACCCAAGGTGCAGTGAAAGCGTGAACTGAGTCAATACAAAGTGATAGAAAGAAAGAACTGATATGAAGAATAGAATAGATATGTTTGACTGTACTTAGAGCTATTGTGTGTTGAAAGCAGAATGAAACTTGAAGCTGTCGCCCCATTGGACCGTGCTGCACGTCTCTCTGACTGCTGTTTTGTGTTGCAGGCTGAGAGAGCGGACTCACTCGCTGTGGGCGTTTCTAATGAGCGAAAAACAGAACTACCTGAATCCATTCTACAGCCCTGCGTACTCTGAAGCGCACCCCGTGCTGACACCTTCCACTCTGCCCTATAATTTCAAGTCAGTGCCTTAGACTAAGGCATCTCAGACAAGCAAAACACCTCTAAAGTTTATTTCATCAACATGGAATTTTAACTTCACGTTTTTTGTGCACCTCTGTTTCCAAGATTTTGGAGGAACATGTACCACCAGTTCGACCGGTCCATGCACCCCCGTCAGTCCATCCTCAAAACCATCCTGACCCTGAGAGAGAGCAGCTGCAAGGCAGAGAGCACGCTGCAAGCGCTGGAAAGCGTGAGTGGACGCAGACTAATTGTCTCAAACAGAGCCCGTGTGTTGAAGTCAGTCTGCCCTCATTGATATAAATGCAGGGTAACAGAAACGCAGCGCTATTAAATAGCCCCACAAACTACATCCTCCAAAATGGATGTGCAGTTTTAACTCGGTGTGCCTAATAAACTGGGAAGTATTACGGTATTTGCAATTAACGTGGATAAAGAGCGCACAGTGCCGTGTTTTCTATTCATTCAGTTTCTGCGCAAAAAAGCCGCCGCGGTTGCAAATTTTGTTCATCTCATTATCCCGAGTTAATTATCTTGTGAGGGAAACAAAGTTGTTTTCCTCCTCGTGATGTTGCGGAAACAAATGGTGGGGGGAAAGAAAGACCACCAGTATTATGAGATAACAAGGTAATTATCTTGCTGTGATGAATATCGTTGTCTTGAGACAAAATAATTGCAATCCGCTGCTCTCAGTTACCGCACATGAGTTGAAATTTCCAAAAACATGCCTAGAGGTTGTACATAACATCGAATCTACAGTGCCACCTTAAAAAACACAATTATACAGAATGTATGGCCTTATAGATGACACATTATGAGTTTCTGAATGAAAATGTCTCCCTCTCTGTCCAGCGGCTCCACCAGCTCGGTGTGACCCCCATCGCAACCTCTGACCCTCCTGCAGCTCCTCCCACCAGAGACCAGCGCACCAACTCCAACGCCCTTCCACCACGTCCCGACTCCCTCATCCTGGGGGCACCCATCAACCACAAGGAAGCGGAGCAACAGGAGGAGGAGGACGAGCAGGAGGAGGTGGGCGAGGAGGCCACGGAGAGCACTGACACGGAGCGGACGGTAGAGGGCAGCAGCGGCACCGAGAGCAGGAAGCAGAGCTACGGAGAGCTGGAAGGGACATACAACAGCGAGTTGGCCAAAGAAGAGCCAGCTGTCGTCAGCCTGGAGTTTGGAGTGGCACGCATGACCTGCTGAGAGCAAACAGGGGGATTGTGGGATAGTAAGAGACGGGCACGACTGAGTGAGGGAGCTTACCGAAAGTGTGTGCGTGTCGGAAGAAGCTGACCTGTCTGTGTGTGATAATGTGCTGATTACGCAATGGTCCTGAATGGGCCGAGTGGATGAAGTTGTATGTCTGTATAGTCTAAATCTCAATGGAAAGCCTCATTATTATGTCATATACTGCACCCAGAGGAGAAGAGCTTGTTTTTTTTATGAATGTCAAAAAGCACTATAAAGAATTAATGAATAGAATGAGAAAATAAATTCATCCAAAAAAATACTGTGTCATCTGGTTTGTGAAGTTGAACTTAACCTTTGATGTTCGGAACTGACAGGAAATCACATTTCCTGGCACCACAGACATTTCATCTCATCCAGTGGCCTGAATCCAGCCTAATCTCAGTGTTGTGTGTGTGTGTGTGTGCGCGTGTGCCCTGAGCTCATTTTGCTCCAGCGTCACTGATTGAAAAACATAAATCATTAAATCCTGCATCATTACAGATAATCTAGCATCCGAAATTATGCTTAACCAGTGTCTGGCTGCACTAACTAACTGTTTCTTACTAAATGCAGGTCTATTAAGAAATTGCTAGTCATTTCACTTAAAGTATTGCTGAGACTATGCACAAGTGGACTGTGACGTTTAGACCCTGAAGAGGTTCAGCTGTCGCCCTCATTGATTATTTAATCCTATTTTACATGTCACACTGCTCAGATAATCTGACGTACTAACATGCATTGATCCCAAATCCTATTGGTCGTGTCTGTCTCCCGTGTCAGTGACTTATTGTTTATGACAGCTGACCCTGATCAGGGGTCGGTGTCGCACATACATCAGGGTTGGATGAGTCTAAGGTCGATGGGTCTGGGTCTCTGGGTGCTGTCAAAAAGACGCAACTCAGCATATTTTAAAAGCATTTACTTAAGTTAACTCAGATTTAACAACATTTCCCCTATATTGTTTATGACTTTTCTCAAATTCTTGTCACGGAGAAGTCCACAACACAGCTGTACATTAGGCTGTGTTACTGGACAAAACCAAATAGAACTCACTGGACTGTATTTACTGTACTATAACTGGCAGTGAAATACTTATGGAAAAATAAGGGTTATTAAATTGTTTCTAATGTTAATAAAATAATAAAATGTTAAAAATCCATATGTTTCTTACCACCACATCTGGGAACAGGACTTTTTTATACACCTTCATAATAAGTGGGTTAGATTTGCTGCCGTGGTGATCTGGCATGTGAATTAAGACTTTGCTGAAACATTAATAATGCTACGTTAATAGTTTCCAACTGAGGTTGTAACTTTGCTTAAGATCAGAGCTCAGAAAGGATTTGGTCTTCTTTGGATTGGAGATACTCTACAAGCAAACATCAGATTTCTGCAAAAAAAAAACATGATGCAAAACCTGCAGGATGTCAGGGTACACAGAGTGGATGTGTGTGGAAGTGTGCATCTCTGTGGAGTCAGTGATGATTTACATGTATTTTCTTTTTACGCTGATTTGCATGGCCCTCAAAAGAAACAAAGCATAACTTCACACTCCTGACCCTGTTCATTCTGCTGTGTTTTACCCAGCCCGCGCGCTCCTAAATACTTAATGGAATTTGTGCTAGCAACATTGGCACTGAGTTAGCGCACGGCTCCGTTCGCCGTTTTTGCAAGCTGCAGGAATAAATAGCGTTTTGTGCTTGCACACACATTTGCACTGTAATCAGACAAAGTGACCATTGGTCTCGGACAAATAAGTGTCTATGGCAGCAGCAAAAACTTAGAATAAAGACAGACTGGCAGTGCAGCGTGATGTGTATACCCCCTGTGTCAGCTTTCTCCAACGCTCCATACTCATTACATTAAGAGGGGGGAAAAAAAGCACAATACGTGGTGCAAAGAATAACCCTACAGTTTGATCTTTTACCCCTCCTACCATCTCATAAGGTTTCCACAACTTAGCAAGTCTTTTATGGTGAGCATGAGCACATTTTAATACACCTGCTTTCTTAATCATCCATCCATAAAGCGGTAAAATCTAAATATTGACTAAAGCTCTAAATATTTGTAGCTTTTAGGGGACGTTCTCTTTGTTTGGAGTCTTGACAGAGTGGTTAGTCCCATTACTGCACTTCTTACACAGTGTCACTACTTTTTGTCTGTAGCCTACTTGTGCATGTTACCTCACATGAAACATTGAGAGGTTTCTTCCCGATACAAGCTGCTGAGGGCTCTCCCAGGGCTCTGAATCATTCAGATGAGTGCTGCACGCCATGCCGGGAGAACACTCCCGAGGATAAGATGGGAATGTTGTACTCGTACTCAACATAAACACATTCAGCACTCGTGCAAAATGTCTATACGTGCGCAGAAATCCCACATGAATATGTACACAGACTACATGCAGACACACTCTACGCAGGCGGTGTAGCTTTAGGTCATTCTGTCTTTCGTATGACATCTGAATAAAATGTCCAACATGCTCATATTTCTTTATCAAGCCTTTAGCATGACAGCAATGTTTTGGCTTATTTCTTTATAGTTTGTGGAATAGAAGTGAGTATAGTCCTTCTTCATGCCAGAGAACATGAATTCTGTCTCTGGTCCAATTACAAATCCTCATCAGTCAGTAGTGAGCATATATAAAACCAGGACTCTGGCACCGAAATGGAATAGAGCCATCTTGAATGCTACGTTTATAATTTACATCTGTGCTTTTCATGCTATGAAAATCAGTGGCAGGGCGAAAAGATTATCACAATTTATTTGACTTTCATTTATGAAATATGGTTTTAATAGATGTGGCAGGGGGTCTTTGGCTTATAAGAAAAAGTAAAAAGGTCAAACATACTCATGGAGAGATTGTTTACAGTGTGCAAGTGTTTGGGGAGTCTGCGCTTAGACAGCTTAATGATAGTTAGTAATACTCCCTGTTGATTACTAAAGTAACAAAAGAGCACAGGGGTAATCCTGGGGGGGGGTTTAATACTTTACACATACACATACACAACACATGCCCATGTGCACTGACACACACACACACTATAGCTTAGTTAATCCGGAGCTGTTAGACCCTCTGTCCTGAAACAGCCTGACTAACAGGAATTCTTGTCATGATGATTAGTAGATATAGTTCTTAATAAAAACCTATTGTATGTACGCTTTGGAGTTGCATTGCATTGCAGTCATATGTCAATACACACTATACCTAAGGAAGATTACGCTTTAATTATGGCTACAGATGCCTATTGTGAATTTTACTCCTTTCAATTTTGAATGATTGGGGTGTGTTGATTTGCCAACCCAGGAGCTGAGTTTCCATTTAGAATAAGGTGGCGGAGACTTGGAGCCCAGAGAGGCAGAATGTGTTTGTAGTAGATGAGTTGCAGTTTTTAATCTCAGTACGATGAGGTCGCACTTGGACTATGTATCTCAAAATAAGAATGTACTGTTTCGCTGAGGTGTCTATCACATAAAAAGCAGACTAAACAAAGAAGAGATTATGACTGTTGACAGACGTACACATACAGATCATATTTACGCTTGGCACCACTGACGATCTCATGATTATCCAATGTTCACTCTGTTGCTGTGTCAGGAAGATCTCTGATATACAGATTTTACACACTGCATCTTATCATGTTATCAAATATCATATTCATACATCTATGTGTCCAACCTTTAATGCATTCCCTTTGCTATACAAGCACACACACCCATGTGCTTTTGAAAGAGCATCGATATTTGCATCCTGAGGCTCCTCGCTAGCTGAGCATGGAGAGCTTAAAAGCACAATCACCGGATACACGCAGGCCTAGTGCAAAGGATAGACACACTATGCAAGCACTCACACCCCTACGAGCCATATTATTAGAAAACACAGCAAGAGAAAAAGAAAGGCAGAGAGAGAATGTGTCCTCTAACTGTCCCACTTAGTGTTGAGCTTCACTCAGGGGGCTGAAATGAGAACCCTATTCAGACAGATGGGGGGGAGGGAGAAAGGGTGTGTGCATAAAGATACAGTCAAAGGGTGTGCGCTTCTTCAATTCTTTGTGCTCGTGTGTCCATCTTGTAAACTGATCATTAGGTCCTGAAGAAAGCATGCGTTGCATTTTGCAAACATCAAACTGACACCACCCATAAATATCCATAAAATGTTCGTCTCACGTCTTTATTTTGCAATAGTTTAGCTTAATATTAACCTAGAAAAGTAAAATGAATCTCGCAGCATTCTGTATTTATTATTTTTGCCATAGGTAGGTAATCTCAACTAAACACCTTTGCTTTCTTGCCGAATCCAAAGTTAAATACTCTGGCACTGACTGCGAGGACTGTCCAGGCTGCCAAATTAATGATAATGATATGTATAATAAAATTCACAAATATTGCATGCCAGTGTTAAGGCGTTAAGCACCATTACAATGTTCATTTTCACCATAACAACCCAGCAAAATCCACTGTCTCAACATGTGATAACTGAGCCCACTCATCAGTATCCACTCCCAGCCAGCCATCTGCTGCTCAGAGTCAGCGTCAAGTCCACCCAATAGCCAGCTGACCTGCTAGCGTGGCTGCGGGGCGCTCTGCTTGAGTATCTGATGTACCTGGAAACCCGCACACTGGATGACTGACTGGCAAGAAGGCAGGCCGGGTGACTGGCTTGTGGGCCGAGTGGGCAGATTATCTTTCTTATTGAGGGAGAGCATAAGGAAGATATGCTTCAGTGCTTCACCCTGGGGAAGCCCTCAAAATGTGTTTGTGTGGGTGTGAGCGTGTCTGTGGAACTGTGGGTGTGTGTCTGTGTGTTGCCTTAGGCGGATGAATGCAGACATTGTTTGATAGCAGTGGGCTGGAAGAGGAGAGCCTGTGCCCAGAGCAACTGAGGAGGTGGAGGAGGAGGAGGAGGAGAGAGAGAAAAGGAGCATGGGAGGGGAGGAAGGAGGGGAGACGAGATTTGTAAGTGGGTCGGGGTATCAGGGAGATTCATGGGGGGTTGGGAGGATAGAATAGGCAGTAAAATGAGCACCCACAGTGGATCAGGCTCAGCATGAAAAAAGGGGAACTCTGGGTGAATCCACAGCAGGTGACAATGGCATACAGTATTTAAATTTATCTTTATACATCCACACAATCATCTGTTTCATCAACACAGTGTAAGAGTTTGAACCAGTTTACAACCAGATTACATTGTGTGTATATTATGTACAAGAATCAAGGGACAATAGCAACGTGGCAACAAGTTACAGCTTTTCCTCCAGTCAGTGAACAGTTCACTGTCCTGGTTTCCAAGGAAGACGCTAACAGTATGGCTAATCTAAAAAGAACGACTGCACTGTTAAATACACCAGTGGTAACAAAGAAACACACACAAACAAACACACTTAGGATGACAGGATGACAGTTAGATGTGTTGTCATAGCTCTCGGACACCTGGTCCAGTGCGTCCATATGGAAGAGGGCTTGAGGCCATATGGCTTATATGTCTGGCCCAAACTGTATTGGAGACATGTCTAAGTTCTGTGTGTGTGTGTGTGTGTGTGTGTGTGCCCATGTGATCACAGCAGCACTGAAATATTTTTTTCTAAATCCATATCCTGGCTAATGCCCACTTGATCAGCAGGTCTTGTATTTGAGTCCTCTAATTCAAGCTTCTGACACGCTTATTTTTGTTTACTTTGAGCTTTTCCACACTCTCTCTCTCTCTCTCTCACACACACACAGAAAGCCTTTCACACAGAGCTGTGTGAAATAAGTTAAGCTGATAAATTTGTAATGTCAAGCTAGGGTTTGCACAAAGCTTTGATATGACTTACCTCACAGGATTGGCTAGCACAAACACATCTCCAAAAATAATATATTTAGATGTAAAACTTGCGCCATTAAGTAGTTTTTCACTTGTTAGGTTTATCCCACCTTCATCAACCACTTTCCAAAGACATGTACACATAAACAACATCAAATCCAAACAAGTATGCGAGCAGTCTTTATAATTAGCTATTCCAGTCTGTCTCATGACTCTCTGAGAAAGCTTACATAAACATATTGAACTCATGTCTGAGCCGTCATAACTCATCAGTGCGTGTGTACCTCTACTTATTTGCCACATACTGAGGCATGTGCAGCGCAAACACACACAGATACACATGCAAGGATGGAGGTAGTGCTGTTACGGGCTTGCAAATAAATAATGATGTCAAAAGAAAAGTGCAAACAGTGCAGTGGTGACAGGGAAGGTAGAGGAAGAGAGGAGGAAGAGGATGGGGGAGGGAGTGTAGGACAGACACTGGCGCCCCGCCAACGTTGACGAAAGCTGCTTAGCCCACCCAGTTGCCATGGATACAGTAAGGAGCAGCTCCCAGCATGTGTGTGTGTATGTGTGTGTGTGTGTGAGGGAGAGAGAGAGAGAGAGAAAGAGAGGGAGAGGAGTGAGGCTGAGAGAGAAAACCAGCAGGCAGGCGTTAGAGCAAGCCAGAGTGGGAGTGAAAGAGCACCAGACAGCAGGGTGTAGAGAGAGAGAGAGAGAGGGGGTGAGTGTATGTGTGGTCAGAGAGAGAGAGAGAGAGGATAGAGAGGCAGCCAGAGAGCTTGAGGGAGACGATAGAGTGGGAGCAATAGAGTGCTAGATAATGGAGGTGCAGTCGGAGTGTGTGGAGCCTCCTGTGGCTCCTCAGTGTGACCCCCAGCCCACAGGGAAGATCAACAAAGCTGCCTTCAAACTCTTCGGAAAGCGACGCGCCGGCTCTGGAATGGCCAGCTTCTTCTCCTTCAGGAACAAAGGGGCTACAAACAGCGGGAACAACGGGAATTCTGACAATGGGAATTCTTTGAACGGAAACAGCTCCTCAGCATCGGTGGAACTCGTTAGGAGCAAAACCCATGATGGACTAACGGGCTCAAACAACGATGCTGATGGACAGAGAGGGGAGGGGTTTGCTAACCTGGAGGCGGGACCGGTAAGGTCTCTCAGTAAATCGCTGAGTTTCTTCTCCTTACTCCGTCGTGGGAGTTTTAGGTCGAGTGAAAATGGAGGGGCGGGACTTGTCAGAAGAGGGAGGGGCCTAAAGGGCTTTTTTAGCAGCATGCGATGGAGACGCAAGGAAAAAACAAACGAGGCAGAGGGGGAAGAGGTGGAAGGGAAGAAAGAGAACGATGGGGACACTGCCGACTCTGAAAAGGTAAAGGATATTACGCTTACCCTTGAACCACCTCCACATCATCACCAGGAGGATAGTGGGACTGCGGAGACAGAACCTAACCTAGAGACTCCCACTACCAGTGTTACCATGACACCCCCACACTGTGCTGCCATGCCAGGGCCATCTGGTGAACCAGACTCCCCCTTTCCTTATACACCCACTGACTCACCACTGCACCCGCCCATCCAAAAAGCCAAAGCTTCAATTTCAAGCCTCACCCCCTCCCTCGCTACACCCCCTTTGGATCGCTGCAGCACGGGTGACCCACCCTCAGAGCCATCAGTGGACCGCCTCTGTTCTCTTCTCTTTAACGACGTCACATCGCTCAAGAGCTTTGATTCACTGACGGGTTGTGGTGACATTATTGCTGACGCAGACGAGGAGGGGCCAGCAGGTAATGGGGGCAGTGGCACCAGCAGCAGCAGCAGTGGTGGAGGCGGAGGGAGTGTGGGAGCAGGTGCCGGGAGAGCTGTCGGTATCACCAGTGCCATGACTCGTGGCTCCCCGTCCAAAACCCCTCTACCTTCCCAGCTGACCCAGCCCATGTTCTCTGTTTCCCCAAGCTCAGTGCCTTCCTCCCTCCCGGCCCGGGCCCGGGGACCGCCTCCACCACAGCAGCACCCAGCGGGTAGTGGCGTGGTGGCCTATATGGGTGGAGGGGAAGAAATGGCGAGTCCAGAGGGAGTGGACGATGCAGACATGCAGGGGCTCTGGCACATGCTCCCGTCTACAGGTGACAATTCCCCTGCTTTGCCCCGATCACACCAACCACCTTCTTCTACCCCAACTTCCACTTATCCCCCTCGTGCCACCTCCAGCCTTTCCAGCAGCCACATGTCCTCAGCCCCGAGGAGTGCAGACAGAAAAGTACCCCAGGTGAAGACACTGGGGCTCAGTAAGATTCCAGTAGTTGGTGGAGCGGGAAGCCGTGCAGCTAAACCTCCACTCCCTCACGCACATGGCCGTCATCCCACATCACCTGGTGAAAAAGAGCCGCTGAGTGACGAGGGTTATTGGGACACACCCTCAGCAACACCAACAGCCACACCTGATGAGAGCGGGCTGCAGCGCAATCAGAAGATGGCCCTGTCACGTGACAGTTGCTCGGGAGACCACCTGTACGACCTTTACAATGACCCTGAAGAGGAAGGGGAGGAAGAGCGAGACAGAGATGATCTAAACAGCACTCCCTCTCCATCCACTGAATACAAACTGAGCCCCACCTCCCAAACAACTCCCCCTTCCTCCTCCTCCTCTTCCTCCTTCCGATCAATGAAAGGCAGCACCAGCCTTCCTCGGGAATCCAAGATCCCAGTAAGCAGCAGACAAACCCCACCTCCCCACTCTGCAAGCCAGTCAGCCCTCTCCTCTGTTCTAGAGGCCGAATCCACTCCGCCAAAGACCAATGCACCTCCCCCAGCTCGCACCAGAATCCCTGTATCCAAGGTGCCCGTTCGTCGCTCTGGAAACAAACCTGGCAGCACAACCAGAGGAGCTGCCCATAAGAAGTAGTTCTTGTCAAATGGGTGGTTCTCTCCTACCAACTTATGGACTTGAGTGTGCATCACTTCAGTGCTGTTTATGCAGAGCTACAAGTTTTCCCAGACCAAGAAAAATGTTGAGCTGTAGAGTTAACAGCCTATAAATTCCTCTCAAATCTTAAAAGCTCTCATTCCTTAAGTGTTTTGGCTTACGATGGGATAGAATAGAATAAGTGGTTTTGTTCACTTGAGAAAGTCACGAGGAGACTCCAAAAAGCTGGGTTAACACTTCACAGCTCTCACTGGAACTTTGGAGGTTGACTCTTGACAATCCATGGACTTGCAATAGACACATTTGCCTTGTAACTTTCCTGGAAAAGCTCCTGTCCTGCTGAGAGTTTGACAGTTCATGATTGCACACTGCGAGAAAAAAAAAAGAAAAAAAGCAGAGCACCTTTTTATCTTTTGCATTTTTCTTATGGAATTCCACATGGCATAACATGATTTGCTTATAAGGACCTAATCTAATCAAAGTTGTTTTTTTTTTCCTGAGTTTGTCATCTTGTCTAATCTGTAACAAATTACCTCCTAATCCTTTGATCTTAGAGCCAAAGTAAAGAAAAAAAAAACAGTCTTCATTCCAGCCTCTTAAAGTCTTGAACAGACTCAACAATATCCACAGCCATGGAGTAACCCACCATTTTTTGTTTGGCTATTGCTTTTCGAAGATGGTCGTCATCTGACCGCACACTGATTACCAAACTGTATGTTCTAATATACAAATGAACATTGAAATTTGAACTGGTTTTGTTATACTTACCTTCTCTGCAGCTCCAAATGTGGCAAAGCTGCCCTGCAGAAGGCCACATAATATATATATATATTTTTTTTTTTTTGGAGAGGGAGTTCTCCTCTGTTTTGACTGGTCATTTTTATTATTGTGAATGGACTTCAAGTTTGGCTTCAGCTGTTTGCATTTGGATCTCACTCAACACCCACTGCATCACCCGAAGTACATCCACAGGATGTCAATCTCTGGGATTTACAACTGTTGAATTACCGATGGAAACCTACAAAACTATTGCAATACTCAGCCTGGAGGGATCCCTTGCACTAATGCTTCGACACACACCACCACACACATACACATACAAAATCATACATGCACAAACATTTGCTCTCCCTCTCTGCATGCAGTGCCGCACATACAAGGCACAAAGGTCAGGGAACATCATCTAATACTGAATGATCTTAGTTATACACACTGTTCAACCTTTGGCACTGTCTTTGTAGCTACACTGGATGACTTTCTTCTCTGAGGGACACATGCACAGACAACCAATTTTTTTCTAGTTAGTGCTCTCTTCTTCACTAGATTTCATACTGTTTTTATAGGCTCCTCCTTCCTAAGTCATGCCATACGGATCTTAAACTGTGATCACACCAGCTTCTTAATCCTCTAATGTCTGTTCTTTAAGTTCTTCTCTACTAACATACTGTATAGGCTGATGCAAGCAGTCGACTGCTGTCAGCCAGTTTTAGAGAGCCAGAATATGCCTGCCAGTGTTTTTTATAGACCGTGGCCCCCAAAAAAGACAAGGAAATTATGTCAGTGTTTGGATGAAGAAAAGACGTTTGAGTCACATAGTCACCTGGATCACAGCTTAGGATACAAAGCAACATTTGGGGAAAAATGAAAATCAGTTCAAAGTCTTTTACCCCTTTTTAACACGCCTGTTGTTCTAGTAAACATTGTATGACTTTATTCTAGGAACCACCGCAGCTGTGTGTGAATCTGAATGTAGCTTGACATCATTGTAGATCATTGGTCAGCATATATTTTCCTCTGTTGGTCTGTTTTCCTCTTTGTCCCTCTTTTGTGGGGGCAAGACAAATGGTTGAGTTTACTGTTTTCTAAGTCCCCCCATGCTCTGAGAAATGAAGACAAACTACTGTGCTGCAGCCTTGCAAAGCACCACTTGTTTTTAAGAATGAGGGGGTGTAATGCAGTCTTAAAAGGCCTTTGTCAGTGATTCAGTGAGGCAAGTTACAGGGAGCAAAGAGTTTCATACCCTTCAGTTCAAGAGAGGGGTTTTCATAGGAAAAGATATTCGAGATGATGCAAGTTTTCTCCAGTCCTAACCACAAGGGTACCAGTGACACTTGAGGGTCATTCTAGTTCATGATAGCTTTCCGTCTCATTTAGAATGTGTTGATTGATCCACAACACTGCTCCAGGTTCAGATATCTTCCCAGGCACCTCATGGTGTAGTGAAGGACAGACCGCGGGGTAACCTGATCTGAGGTCTGCAGTAAGTGCTGTTTTTTACCCGATTAAAAAGGGCAGGCTAAAGGTCATCTGGGGAGCAGAGAATGACCATGTCTCTTTGTGTTTTCTCTGCCTACACTGTGCTCTTTGCTCTTTTTATTTATTATGCAGTCACTTTTTCATTCTCCCCTTCCGTAGAGTTCCTGCTTGGCAAAAGAGTGATGAGATGAAAAGGTGATGGTGACATAAGCTAAACTCTTAGGGTGATTGAGATGAGCAACAATCTAGACTTACAAGGTATAAACACTTTAAAAATTTGCCTGAAGAGTCCAAAAATAATCATTTTTTACTCTATAAATGGAAAACCACACTGTCACCAATCAAATTGTCTTATTGCTAAGATTTAGGGAGAGTTGGGAACAATGAACAGAACAAGGAGCGACCATTATGCATCATATGTTTTGTTTATGGCGCCCTCCTCGGTCGATGTCCCACCTGTCACAGTTTGAAGTTTTATTAGATGCTGTTTCTCTTCTTCATCCAAGAAAATTTAAGCGTAAACCTCTGGGTACCTCGATCAGCTGGCACAGACACAGTAGTGACATCGACCACAGAGGCCGCCGTATTGCCACCCGGCCTAATTCCCTGTATTTTCTTTACAGCTTGATATTTTTCTCTTTTCTTTCTGATTACAAATCTGGGCCTTTATATGATCATTCCCCGCAAAGAAAAGCACATTATGTTTTCCTTTTGTTTTTGTTACCGTCTGTCTGTCCACAGTGTGACGTCTTTCCACTTTTCGTATTTAATGAATAAAACTGTGTTTGCGCTGATAGATGAGCTCCTGACTCTTTGTGACCATATCTACACAATTATCCATACAGAGGCCATGTGCACTTGTGTAATTACAGACAAAGTGGATAGAGTCCTTCTCTCCTCAACTCCCTTCCTCCATCTTTCCACCCCCACAAACTGGTGGCTTAAATCCCCAAGGAGTAGGGTGAGTGGGAGAGAGGGTGAGAAACAGAGATGCTTTTGTTGATGTGCAATGTGTGGCATTTTTGTTGTGGTGCTTTGAGATAGGTCTGCTTGGCTTGGGACTAATAGGTTATCAATATACTTTATTGATTACAGAGAGGAAAGGATGATGGAGGAGCCATTGTGTGCTCTTGGTCTGTACTGGGAAAACACATAGAGACGGGGACAGACAGCCAAAATGACGACAAAGAGAGGCAGCTGATGCACAGCTGATGCATATGGATATTGAACCTGTGTGTGTGTGTCTGTGTCTGTACCTGTGTGTCCTGAATATAGATGAAAGGGAGGTTCCCATTGTTTTGAGGAGGACACGTGTTGCTAGAGAAAGCTTATATGTTGTTGTGGTGCGGATGCGCATGCATGTGTAGTGGGAGGAGGATTTGGTGCAGTGCGAATCCCCTTTGTAATGGTGCAGCACCCACCCCCCCCCAACATCTCTCTCTCTCTCTCTCTCTCTCCATTTCTGCACACTGAGGTTTATGTAAAAGCCTTACGTAAGACCATAACACTCACTTGTACCAGCCCACCAGATCAAAGCTACGATGCTCACAGCGAGTGAGAATGGCGCGTGTTGGTGCGCGCGCATGTGTGTGTCGGCTGATCTCATCATTAATCTGCCGCTGCTTGGGTGCCGCATGTGGACAGTCATCCTCATTGTGAGCCATGTTTGTGCCTGTGCGTGCGTGTTTGTTTTGGTGCATAAATCAGGTTTAAGTGCATGGATTTAGTTTGCGCTGAATAAAGAAGTTCTTGTGCAAAATGGTAGAAAGGGAAAAAAGGGAGGGCGTGAGGAAGAAATGCATGAGATTAAAGTGAGAGAACAAGCTTTATTATGAATGTCAGTGAGGGTTTGTCTGCCTTGACTGAAGCTTTAGCTAGCCTTCGTAACATTTGAGCCACAAGTACCAATAATGGGATAACGGTATGCCAAAATGTAGTGTTATAAGTTATTAGATCAGCAGATAATAACTTACAGCAGGTAATATGTGTTAGGCCTGCATCCTAATTTTTGCTACCATTAGATAACATTAGCCACCGGCTACTAAAGGGCAGGTCTAGCAAACACAAAAAAGGATGAGTTGTACTGCTTTGTTTTTAAGACTATAAATGTGCTGTTTCTTATTTCGGCAGTTTCATAGTCTTGTTTTATAAATAACATGCTATCATATGTAATGAATCCTTAAATTAAAGCTAAGTGTCTTGGTTAAATAGACACAATGAGAAGGTGTTTATATTTTAGTATATAAAACAGTGGTTAAGTTATAGCCATTTATTTCTCAGAAGATAATACAGAATATGAATCATCACATTTTAGCTTATCAAGCTTTAAAATGACCCACTAAATTGCAGATGTAGTTGAAGAACAATACAAACACAGGAAGAGAAGAGTAAAACTGCTATTTCTAAATGCAAACATCATATCCTGGTGGTAGGTAGTGTTTCCCTGCCCTGATAAATGTGTGTGTTAGTGTGCCTCTGTGATGGAGCCCTAAGCACCATTCAAAAGCTGTACCCCACATTCTGCATGGCAGCCTCTCTACAGTCGTTCCCATAGTAACTCCACTAGGTCAGCCAATGAAAAGAGGGGGCTGGGCAGGAAGGAGGATGGGAGAGTGTTTGGGGGGGGGGGGCAGCGGGGGTTTTTGACACATATTATGTGTGTGAGAGAGTTGAACTGGTGCAGTGAAACGTTCACACAATTAAAGCCCCCACACTAACCTACATGTTGAAATGCATGCGGAAACCTGCTTTAATGACAGACATGATTGTTTTTCGCCCACACACTCAAAGACTCTGCCTAGGTCTGTGTTGTCAGAGTGTAAACACCCTTTATTAAATCCATCCATCCATCCATCCATCCAGAGGAGTATTAAAAATGGAAGAACTGCGGTGACTGAGCTTTCATCAAACAGTGCTCTGACCTTTAGCATACATCCTCTAAAAACACGAACCTCTCACGTAAAGGCTCCTCAGATTTTCACCTCTGCAACCTCATGGGAAGCCCCCACTGCTGCCACCATTTTTCCCCTCTGTGCAACCCCCTCTCTCTCTGTTGGTGTTTGTTGTCCTCCGTCCTCCCTCGCTTATGTCTCTCTCTCTCTCATATGATGCCACTGTTTCTCTCAGGGCGATGTTGTGTAATCCCTCCAATTGTCAATAATTCATCAACGGACAAGCTTTTGACTCTGTGAATGAGCGCTGCACCGTGAAGACAAGAGCACGCAGCATAGTGAGGCTGTAACCCTGCAGAAAGTCGAAATGTAAATTCAGCTTATACCGCTGTTGTTCACAAGTATAAAGGACAGATGAACGAGCGTGCGTTCCTCTGCGGTGACAAATTCAGACTTTAAAGCCACAGGAAACTGGATATTCAATTAAGCTCTAAACTGAATGGGAGTTTGTGAACGGCAAAACAGAATATGAATTGATGAGTGATGACTGAGATTTCCTTTCCTTTAAGGATACAAGGTCAGACGAGTTCATTAATGGTGACACACAGTATAATGCCTTGAGTTTTGCAGCTCTATATTGAATTAACATTTCCACTTGACTGAACATGTGCTTAAACTTTTGCGCCACACACAGCTGCTCTGTAGCTTGATTTCCTAAATTGATTCCCCCATTCAACACATTACCAGATTTAAAAAAAAAAACAGTTTAACATCATGAGCTCGACATTAACAAGGATTGCACCCCCCGCAAAGCGTTGCCTCTCATTTACTAGAGAAACAATGCTGAATAATTCATTAGGGGATTGGGCAGGCTGGGGGATGCATACACTACATACACATGTTTCCAAGTGTATTCTGGCCTATAGAAAGTATCTGAAGTATCTTCTCAGTGACTAGCCTGTCAGCTTATATTTCTCCTGAGGCATCAAATGTACCTGTAACCTGCATACGAGGAGAGACAACACCACAAAAATAATCTGTAGAGTTATAAAGTGATATGAAAAATGTTGTCAAGTAGGTCATGCCAGCTCTTTGGAGCCCTGTGGGATCCTCACATTATCAGAGTCTCTTGAGTAAGGGGCTGGTTAGTAATTTTAACTGAGAATGACCTTGATGTGTTTCGTCGTCTCAAAAGATGTCTTTGGCATACGTGTAGGTTTGAAACCATAACCTGCAGTTAGCAGCTCAGACAATTAAACTGGGACTGAAAAATCTTAAGAGTTTTTGTAGAAAATGACAAAATTAAAATTCCTTCTTGTCTGAAGTTTGCTTTTTATATTACAGTAAGAGTGTTGCTCACAACACTAATTTCTTATTTGCATGTCTCTCCTGGTGTCCTTATGGTTACAGCATGTGTTGGTTTCTAATACAAGTTACCTGATATGGTTTAGGACAATAATAGGAGAAGCCTTAAATGAACCTTGAAGAGGACCCCAGCAACAATTAAAAACTATATCTGACACCATGGAATTTCTCCTATTGTTGTGGGTTCAGCGAAACATTGTATTCTATACCAGTAAAGAGGACAACTCAGTCCACTGAATACAGAGGCAGAGTTCATTACATTCAACACACAGAAAAGCCTTAATATGTGTAAATTGGTTTAAAAGATAACTCGAAGAAACAGAAGGTGGCCAGTAAGGTGCCTGAGGAGTGTAGTAATGTCAAACAGAAAAGCTATAACAGTGTCTATGGAATCAAAAAACAAACAAAGAAGAGAACCAAAGAGGCTCCTTGGAAGTCGAAAGGCCACTATGATTTGGATCATAGCGACCAGACATTTTATAGTTTATAGCCGATTGCTTTAGCACATTTTCTTTACAAACCATGAGCGTAATCGTCGCATTTGTTTGGTTTGTGCAAAACTTCAGTTTATTGCAAAATGCCCCAAATAACCCAAAACAATAAACCCATTTATGACAAAAGACAAAAAGACACATCAAGCAGTGCATCGCTGCTACCAAAATAATATTTCCCTTTTTCATCCCTAACCCAAAGCCTCCCAAAGTCTCCCAAAGTAGTAATGTTGAATATCTCCTACAGCCACTGGAACAGTATCCATTGAAGCACTTCATGCAAACAGGTTTCATCTAAATGTCTGTTCAACCAATTGTAAACCTTTCCAGCATATTCCATATTCACAATGAAAACTTACAGTAACAGTGAAGTCAAGTAAAAAAAAGTTGTTATTGCACTGTACAGTAAAGACAAGTAAGAAACTTTGGTATAAATAAGAAGAAACATATAAAACCCCTTCACCACCTCCACTCACCGCTCTTTCTTGGCTTTTTAATACACAATTATTTCTGGATGTGACAGTTGTCATAAAGTCTCTGTTGTGGTGTCTCTTGTGTCCAAACCACCGCATATTGTTACCGAACTTCCCTTCACTTCGAGAAAACTGGTGTGTCATTATCTCCTGGAGGTAACACACAGTTGTAACAATATTTCAAATTCCTAGGTTTTGATTATTTTTTTTTTTTCAAATTCACATTGTCTTTAATATGACGAATGATCGTTCAGAGCAAATGAAGACAAGCCTGCAGAGACCAGGACTGACGGTTTACAAGTCTTGAAGCCTTGAAGAGCGTGGGCTCATGGGAGCTGTTGTCTTAATTGTTAAGCAATCAACATTCCTGATAATCTGTGATCGTGACGTGACTCAGGTAGGAATTCTGTTCTGGGATGAGGTAACTTATTAAAGCTTTGTGTTTGGTATGTTTAGCCACATTTCCTGAATACCTTCATCGCTCTCTGACATATCATCTGGTAATTCTAGTCATTTTTCCATATTTTGAAGGGCAAACTTATTATAACTTATTATATTCAAAGATAGTTGTACATTTGAATCAGGTGTGAATGCAATGAGAACTGCAAATTCTATTTTAAGAATATTGAATCCATAAACAACTGGAGGATTGTGCAAGGCACCCAACAAATCCATATTTGCACTTCATATTCATTAAGTTTTCATTGACTTTATGTTCATTTGAACACATATTCATAGGTTTGCGCACAGGTGTGTATTCGTAACCCTACACCAAGACACACACTTGACACACCCCAAGGATCAACTGATTGAATTTCAGCTCACTCTTTGAGACTTGAGTCTGAAACACCAGTGAATCAACAGTCAACAGCAGACCCAGGTCCACATCCTCGTTCAGCTTTGTGGGGCATGAATATCCACTGTGATGAATGTGTACAGTATATCCTTCACTTTCTCCTTGACTGTGTAATTTAGGGATTTAAACCCATCGGTTTCCATGGTAAACTTGGTTTGCCGCAACTTGTCAGGATTCTGTGGATTAGCCTCATTGTGCGTGTCCCTCACATGTTTGATCATTCTGTACCTTCCCCTCACCAAGTCAGGTCGAGAAATCGACATTTCATGGAAGACAATTCGCTTATAGATATCGTCGTCCTCACCACCCCAGCCCCAGTAAGTGTTTGGGAAGCCGTTAATCTTCAAGAATTGGTCCTTGGAGAGGGAAGAAACCCCACCAAAGTAAGAGCTATAGGGCAACTGGAAATCAAATTTATCGATACCCACAGCCAAGTGTCGGGGATTGTCAAAACATCTGTAGAGGTTACGGTCATCCATAGGAACAAGATCTATGTCAGAGAAGACAAAGCAGTCATAATCATACTCCTTCAGTGCTTCAGCGTAGCCTACGTTCATCAGTTTGGCCCGGTTAAATATGCCGTCTCCATCCTGGTTGATGACATACACTCCGTAGTCCAACTGCTGTCGCATCAATATGGGGTGAAGGTAAAACAGCCAGTGCTTCAGGTGCTCATGTCGATTTCTGAATGGGATGATGATCGCCACCTAGTCCAATCAGATAATGAAGTTATCTTTAGCAAAAATGTATAACTCATCAAGGCTTTGGTGTTTTTTCCCTCCAAAATATATATATATATATATAATATATATTATATATAAAAATATATATACTTATGATATAAGTGTGTCAGGGACATATAAACATATAAATCAGACATTAGGAAAACATTAAAATTGCATTTGAAAGATGATAAAAACAAATGAATAAAGATTAAAAAGAAAAAAAAATTCCTTTGAATGACAAAGAAAACTACAGCAAGCAACTTACCCTAACATCCACAAATTAAAAGCAAGTTACGTATCTCACTTACTGGAAAGCTGCACTGCACAGTAACGTTTAAGCCCTAATTTGAACTGAGCTGACCTCAGGTGTTCAGGAAGATGGTTTCGCAAGTGAGGAGCATAGGTGCTAACAGCTGCTTCACCTGGCTGGTTTTTATCCTGGAGCACTGACTAAACCTGCCCCAGATGACCTGACGGGGTCTGGCTGCTTCAAAACGTACAAATGACTCAGATATGTATTTACGCCAGAGACCATTTAATGCCTTATAGACATGTAAAGGGCTTTTAAAATCTATCCTGTGACATACAGGGAGCCTGTGCAGTGATTTCAGGACTGATGCATGCTCTGCACTGTCTTGGTGTTAATGAGGACTCTTGTGGCAGCATTCAGGATTACTAAGACCTGTGAAGACACCATTACAGTTGCCTAGCCTGCTGAAAATAAATACATAGACAGGTTTATCTGTATCTCATTAAGACAGAAAACCTTTAATCTTTGCTTTGTTCTTCTCACCATAAACTTTAAATGAGCCGTTTTGCTCTAGGAAATGAAGAAACAGCCTGAAGGAAGTAAGTTTTGACACACATTTTAAAATGTTACTCCAAGTATTTAAAACCTTTTCAAATGTTTCAGTTATTTTTTAATCTATACTTTCAGTGTTATTCCTACTAAATTATTCATCTGTCTCTCCATTCACTTACCTTCTGTTGGGAGATGCAGTCTGGAGGCTTGTACTTTCCTCCCTCCTTGAGAGAAGAACCGACATTCCCTCTCACCTCATCCAAAGTCCATTTATAATTAAAGTCCACACGGAGAGGACCAACAAGATTTGGAGGGATGTCAGGACACAGTTCTAAAGTCTTGTTCGCAGGGGGTGGCATCTGTGTCTTCTCTTGGCTGCTTCTTGGTGCTTTACTCTTCATTTCCAACAGGTCTTTCTCATGTTCTTTTGCCATCCAGAAAAGGGTGATATTTCGTTCTTCCACATGATATGCCTTTATCCAAAAAGTAGCATTTTTGTCCTTGATGTTGAACAGAAACACAATTAAACACACCACACTGAGCAAAACAAAAAGGGCCAAGCCACTGAAGAGTTTTTTCAGCATTTTCGCAACCCCTTAAGCTGAGCGCTGTATACTCAACACCTCACTTAGAGCTCCGGTATCTGCATTTCTCTTTGCAAGTCAAACGTGTTCTAAACACAAGAGCTGCCAGGCAGGTTTTTTTTTTCCCTCTGAGCAGCTTCCTTGTTCATGTCAGCTGATCAGGTTTGGCTTCACACCTGTTGTTAATAATTGATCATTTTTTATTACATGTTTCCTCTTCAGTTAACCACAATCTGTTGGCTGCTTCAGTTATATTATATACTTTTCCCTAATTTGTGCATAATCTCCCAGGTACTCTTAGACTGTTAATGTGTCTAATGGTATTTTGATAAATACAGTATTTCAATTACAGAGTAATGATGATTAGTCACATACACAGTCATATAAAGTACAATGTAAAGGGAAATCAATTCTTTGCTTTTAAGTTGTTCTAGGAGCAGTGGACAAGTCCTGTGAAGCACCAAAAGGCCGACTACAATTTCAAGCCAGCGCCTTTGCCAAAGGCACTGACAGGAGGTCGGACACAGATGTTTTTTAAGGTGAGGAAAACCTTGAGGAAAATGCCCTCTCAAACACAGGTAAAGTATGCAAATTCCACACAGAAAAGCCCAAACCAGGAATCAAATCCTGGACCCTGTGTGGGGCAGCACTACAAACCCCCTGAGCCGCTGTGCTGCTATATGTTGTCAGACAGGGCCCTCTTCTGGTGTTAGACTGGGCTTGCTATGTTTCCTCAGCCCCCTGTATAAAAATCTGACCAGACCAGAAGATAATCTGGACCTCAAGACGTCCAAAGTGACAATTTCTGACATTGTCGGAGAGATCCTTCAGAGTATCTGTCGGCAACTATCTGTTGCCATCAGTCTCGGAGAAACGGGGGGCTAAACCTCTGAAACACTGCAGCTTGCAGGAGAGGGTTCTCACTCCAAGCTGAACAAGATTGATGGCATATCCGCCTGCAGTGAATTTCTATCCTGGAACGTCACTGATAAGTATCCCACACTGCAGCCTACATCCTATTTATGTGCAGGGTCACTGAGGGGAGTGCAAATAAAACTGAGGAAACAGGTCCCTTGAGACTGCAGACAAACGGGGAGGATATAAGTTAATCTCACATTACTTTTTTCCCCAGCGGGGACTGAGCATGTACAGATGAACAGCTGTTTTAGTTAAGAGTGTACATCTGGTACTGTGATTTTTTTAGTTCATGAGAACATGGCAAACTGGAAGCTGTTGAGTAGAAGAAGAAGAAGGAGGCCAAAAATAGGTGTGAAGTATTGGTGGGATAAAGTGAAGCTGCACGTCACTGACTTATTTTGAAGGTTTCACACATTCAGTACCAGGTTTTAAGCTGAAGGGTGTGGTGTGACATGGAGAGAATATTTCCATTTCATTGTGAATAAAAGGACCACCTTCCCTGCAGAGATCTGAGGCAGATGATCTCACAATTGCTTACAGTATTGAACCGGGAGACAGATCTGTTTAGTTGTCATACTGAGAAAATGTGGAACTCTAAAAATGCATTTTTAATAATCTTGTTCATCCAGACTTTCTATGAGACCAACAAAATAACATGCCAGGTGACACAATTTTTCCAAAATATGTTCAGATTTTACAATAAAAAACAGCAAAGCATCTTTTATACCTCAATTTAATGCCAAATTACTTGACTGATACCAAAATGGGGATACCTCGTTTTCATGTGACATCAGTAAACAAACTTCTCCCTGAGAACAAAGCAGCCAGCCCACGTGACAAACCTCATATCTGTTAAAAAGAGATTACATTCATTGCAAAGCATATAGCTATTTCAGCTGATAATCGACCATCAAATGAAACTCTGCTGTTTATCACTTTATCACTTTAGAATGAGGCTGATGCAGAGAAAAGAAAGGACATGTGAGTGAGAGGAAGTAGTCGACTCATTCCTTAAATAGTTGACTGGTTGAAAAGGTATGCAGCAATGAAAGCAGTGAAGTCAGATATATATCTGCCAAACAACATGCTCTGCTTCGGTACAGTAACTGCCTGCGTAATACCATTAGGTTAGGATTACATTTACATTTTTCCCTCCACAGGGTGAAATGGTCTGAGTGCAGTCTGCAGGAACTATATAACAAGTCTGAATTTAATTTAAAGATGAAATCTGCTACTTTTCACACTTTTGTGCTGAAACCTGAATCAGTGAAAGGTCCACAGCCGAGACAGTGCAGTTGTCCATGTCGGTCAATATCACAAACCAACTGTTGCTGAGTAAATAAATATATGAGCATTGCTTTCAGTGTGCTGGATGTGTTTTGAATCAAGTTAATAACATTGTCAGTCAGAATAGATGCAACCTGTTGCAGTGGGGCAGTGTGGGGTTTTTTGCAGATTAAGTGGCATCTAGTGGTGAAGTTGCAGACTTCAGCAACTAAATACCCCTTCACTCAACCTCCTCTTACAAGTGTTGAGGAGAACGTACAGTGGCGATCTTTAGAAACAAAGTAGTTTGTCCTTTTGTGGGTTACTGTACATTGTGTCACAACAAGGTAGACTCCATTGAGGCTGGTTACTCCCAAGTAGATATAAGCATGTAATGTATAATGGTTTTGCATAAACTGATGCCTTCTTACCTTCTGATGTAACAAAACACAATGATTATACATAAATCAAAAGTTAATCATGATTATTATATTCATATCTGCCAATACATCTCCCCAGATGCCACACACTCCATTGCAGCACAGTTTAGCAGCATTCCTCACTAGGTCTGTTTGATGATGGTCAAAGGTGTAGTACGAAGGTGATTTATAGACAATCCTCCTCACCCTAGCAACAGGAAAATCTACAATCGCCCCTTCACTTTGTTTGAAGTGTAATGGGATGCTACACCATTACCCATGTTATTGTTTCCTTCTGCTTTACAAACACTGAAATTGATAATGCCCACCATTGCAAATTACAAAATTGATCAAATTAAGGGTGGTATGCTGTATGCCATATATATTGCATACTGCGCCTTTTGGCAGTGTGTATTTAGTAGTTCTGAATACAGCCATAGATTCTTATTTAATTAAATGCGTGCTTCTACCTTGCCTGGTGCCAAAAATACCTGCAAGGTAGGACTTTCAAGCTGGAGAATCCGCTAGTATAGCCTCAAGAAGGGATGAGAAGTGGGCTGCTAATGTCTGGTTATCCACTGACATCACTTGAGGATTTTTTTCAGACTTTCCACGACAACAACGGTGATTTTATTTTCACATAGGCAGTTATACATCTGGAAACAGATTGGTGCAGTTCTCTTTTAAACCACGCAAACAGCGACCCCTAGTGGTACTCTTAGCTACACACAGCAGATGGGTTTTTTAAGTGCAGAGTAAACCATGGCTCCTGAAAACAGAATATCAGGTTTAAGAAACCATTAAATGTGTCCCAAACAAGGCAGCACAAAACACTTAACTAAATCACTGCTAATGGCCACTCAGCCCC
The DNA here is from genome assembly GCA_008933995.1 of Datnioides undecimradiatus. NCBI lineage: Eukaryota > Metazoa > Chordata > Actinopteri > Lobotiformes > Datnioididae > Datnioides > Datnioides undecimradiatus. The sequence goes on from WARS01000010.1 coordinate 1,027,474, forward strand.
ATGCATTCCATGAACCAAGGTGGTTTTTAAGTATGGATCGGATTTTTTTTTTTAACCAACTTGTCATTTCAAATGCAAGTGTTGTTCTGGTTGACGTGCAAAACACTAGTTGTTTAAAGTAAAATTAGTGCCTTGGGTAAGCTTTGCTTAAAAAAGTGCTTCTTAAAAAGACCTTTGTGTTCACTTTAGTGGGGGTTGCTTGTGTGGTGGGAAGACAGCTGAAACTAAGGCAGCCTGGTGTCATTTGTGCCAGTTTACGGCCACTGTGTCATCTGACTATGTATTTTTCTGTTTTAGTGACTGAAGTGTAATTAAAAAAATACAGTTAAGGGTGCATTTATATACAACAAAGGAGGAACATTAGGAGGAACATTAGGAGGAACACTGAGGATGATTTTTTTTTTGTCACCATAAAGACAAAATGGCATTTTCCTGCCATGCTGTATCCTTATAAAACATTCACTTACATTGTCTTCCCATGCTACAGATTTTATCCAACAGCTAATTATAGTTACGTAAACCATGGCCTTAAGTAGTGTTACTGACACCGCGGTGGGTGGAAGGGTTAAGAAATAACCAAATGTTCCCACATTCCTTGACATTTTCCCAGGACTTTGATGGAGATGTTCCTTTGTCCATTTACTATGGTTCATCATGTTCACCATGGGGATTCCTTTTTGTTTTCATTACTGCTTCAGTTATGTGATATACATAGTTGATATGTTGATGTTGGCACTCAACTGCACTTGAGTTCTCAGGGCTGAAAAATAGCCTGAAGTGCCAACCGAGATGTTAAATGTTTGCTTAAATCATAATTCTGTCTAAAAGCATTCGGTTAAGCAACCATAAAAGCTGGACTTTTTGACTCCTGAAAAACTATAATAATATATGGGTACTTTTACAGCCTCAGACATTTTATTAGCGGTTTGCGGTAGATGTTTGAAAGACAGATAGTGAGGAGAAACTATTTTCTAATTTAAAATCACTCATTGGGAGTAAGTACAAGGTGTAAAACAGTTCATTACTTTAAAAGTCTGTGCGAAAAGTTTGGTGTAAACAGATGTATTGAGTTCTTGAGTGTCAAAACAACCACTGGGCACACATTATAATTTGTAACATCAGTTATTTGTTGGGGGGAAAGCTTGCAGTCTATGTTAAGCATGCCTATAAATGTAATGAGTGCAGTCTCATCTATCACCACAAGAGAGTGCTCACGTATCACCGTTAAGGAATGTACGAGCGAGCCACACTGGACTGAAAGGGAAGTGTCTTTTTGAGATTACAAAGACTTTACATGTCTGTGTGTAGCGTACTGTACACCCCCCAGCATACACACACTTGCACACATACATACACACTCACACATATTACACGCACGCCCGCCTGTGTGCAGCGTGTCTATTTCTGAGAGAATTGTGCTTTCTGTTCTCAACCGCACACTTTTGGATAAATGGGCTGCTGTTTGTAGAGAAACCTGATCCCGAGGCCTCTATAAATGAAACCCAGCTTTGGTTTTAAATTTTTAATAGAATTCTTCTTTTACTTTCTGTTTTTTTTTTTTTTTTACACCTCATCCTGCTTTCTCTTTTGTTTATTTTTGCTGCTCCCACCAACTCGAGTTTCAGAGCAAGAGCGATGCTTACAGAGACGCATTTGTAACCAGAGAAGTAGACTTGTTGGATGGACATCCAACCAAAACTGAGCGAGCAAGACTGGTAAACCCCTGCTGATTTAGCCACACAAGTCTTTGCTGGCACTGTGGTATCCCTTTGGAGGTGGGCGGATCTGCTTTTTTTGGACCGACGTTTTACTTAGCATGCATGCTTGTGGTGCCAGAGCAACAATTTATGCAAAACCTGTATAATTTCTTAATTAAATAGATGAGTAGAATTTTAAACACGAGCTTCCCTTCGGTTGTTGCTGTGAAATTTCTAAACGTGATCCAAGATTTTTTTTTGTATGAATTCTGCAGCTGTGATACTGAGCTGTTTTCCCTGTTTTAATCTTTTTTGCTTTTGCTAAACAGCTCTTTAGTGTCCCGTGTGTGGTTTTCTTTAAATCAGTACAGCATAGTGCAATCATTATCTTAAGGAAGCGGTGCATCACATACATGCAGATACAATTCTCACATTAAATGTATTTTCATATCTGTCTCACTCAATCTATTTGATTTTGAAACTATTGTAAATAGCACTGGTTGTTTTAGTCAGATGTGGCAGAGACCACAAGGGCTAAGAATAAAATTACAATACTAGATCTGTGGTGGAAAAGACACAAAGCACTACTTAACAAAATATATACGTATATGTAGCATGTTTTACAGATTCTTTTAGCTGGAAATGTCAAAATGTCAATGTCAAATGTCAAGTATTTCTGGCCTAGTGTAGATCCTCAGAGAATATTAAAAGCTTGCTGCAGGCAGGACAACATACTCCCCCACCATCAGAAGATCTGAATACATTGCATACATGCATTTGCTGCAGCCATATAGACAGATGCGAACACACACACAGAGACATGCACACACATGTACATTTATACTCAACCGCAGCTCTTAAAACAGCCCTAGTTACAGGCTAGAGAACTCAGCAGTTTAGTGAAACATGATGCCCAGACCATAAAAGTGTGTGTATGTGTGTGTGCGTGCATGTGTGTGGTTTTGAGTGGTCTCAGCTGTGTGGGACACACTGCAATGACAGCCAATCAGAGCTAATTCAGAATCAGAGTGGTTTTGACGGCTCCATGGTCTACCCGGGGGAACAAAGCCGTTTGTGTGTGTGTGTGTATGTATGTGGTTGTGTGAGTGTGTATGTGTGCACACCTCTCAACCTTACTCTACACTCCACCTGCTTCTCATTGCCCAAATGGTCTGACAAAATCTGTTTTTTGATATATTCAGCATTTGTATTCCAAAGCTTTTATTCCATAGGTGCCAAATAGCATAAATGTATGAACGGTATTTGAGTTTGACCTCTTTGTGTTTTATCTTGAAAAACCTCGTCGTTAATTTAATGCCTTTCTCTTGTTTACAACACGATGGTGATATTCACCCTGAAAGTTAAACTGAGTTTCATGTTCGTATTTACCTCGACCCCCAATCATGTGCAGACTCGTGTACGACTCAGTTAAAGAGAAGAGGCCCTTCCTTTTCCATTGACCCTATGGCTCTCAGTCTCTTTCTAAAACCAATAAAAGATTTTGTTTTATTCAAATAATCACACCTGCAATGGCGTTCATTTGGTTTAAACTAATACGTAATGTGAGAGGAGCACCAACGTGCACCCCGGGAATTGAATTAAGTAAATGCTTGAAATCATACAGGTGTCATAAATCAACATGAAATAATAAAAGTGCTTTGTGGTTAGATTTGGTGTATAGTTTGATTTTCCTTTAGTTACATGTGGTACCCAGTCAAATGGAGGTGCAATCTCTACTCTACCTTTCCCATAACCAGCTCCACTGGAATTTCAGGTTATGTGCCTTGCTCAAGAACAGCACTCTTCCACTCTCTTGTCAAGGTTTTCACAGCCTGTCCAGGTATTTGATCAAGCAGTTTTGTGGTCACAGGTCTGCCACTCCAAGCCTTCAGGCTACGACTGTTTGCAATGTTTAAGAGAAAGCTGACTTGGCAACCTCAGTTCTTCAAAAGTTGGAGCAGCATCAGCCCTAAGTCACAGGGCTGGGGGCGAAAACTCAGGGAAGGAAAACCGACAAGTACCGTCCTCTGCTCCCCTTATCATCCATCGCTCTCCTTCTCTATGTGACGTGAAGCCGCCGTTCTCCCAATAGGCCCTGGGGCGATGTGTCAGTAGCAAGTGGAGAGCGAAGGAGAAGCGCTCAATTAGGGCCCATTGACGTATGGTCTTCACGCCTAACTATCTTCTTCTTCCATCCCTGATAGGTAGCTCTGTAGAGGCTCACTCTCCCTCACTTGTTCGCTCAGTCTCACACTTGCTACCTCGAACACCCACACACTGGCTGTCTCGCTCACTCACGCAGTCGTTCACTCATTTCCCTCTTCATTAACGCAGGCCCTTTCTATCTCAGGTAGATAGACTTCCATGCTCATTTATTCGCCTGCCACCATTTGAAAACGTGGTCCTCCCTATTCTCCCCTGCTGAATGAGAATATCTATTCAGCATCACTGTGGATTTGACAGAATAGTTGCTGTTGACTGTTTTTTTATTTCAGTATGAACCAACAACATGGATAAGATGTTTTTTTCAATGCAGGTTAGATCAGGCCTGCCCACAGAAATGGATAGGCTCCTAAGAAGATCCAGTGAGGGGGACATTTTAAAAGAACTCTAATGCAAACCAAGGTCAACAAAGACCTTCTACACACCAATCAGGTCCCAGTAGAAAATGCAGTTCCTCGCCTTATGGTTCTTATAAAGCCAAGCTTTGTCGTTAGGGGTACAAAGTCCATTATAATGTCTTTAAATTTCATCTCTTCAGTTCACGCTCAATGGCAAACATTGCCAGGTTACCGAGCCAACCTGGCTTGTTGTACCAAGTAATTCTTCATTACTTTCAGTTTGCTGAAAGATCTCTCTGCTCCTGCCACAGTTGCTGATAAGATTGCAAAATGTTCTCGGTGCGATGCAAATGTCACCATTAATGCGCTCAAACTTCATGTCACAAATCCTGCTGAGCAACTCACCTGCCAGTGCTCTAACAGTGTTTTCTCTCTTTACGCTGGTGGATCCTGGATTGTTGTAGCTGCTGGAGTTTGGGCCACTCTTGCAGGTTCCCCTTCATGTGATTCTGGCTCTGGCTCCATTGAAGTAGACTCAACCACATCATTATCAATGCTCTTCACAGAAGTCGCCATCTAACTGTTCCTACTAAAGTTAACCTCTTGGCTAGTGTTTGCCTCCTAAACGTGGCTGGGAGCAGCTTTTTCAGCTTCTCTGCTTATTGGCAGCCCAAGGTTACATTAAAATGAATTGTAATTAAAGACTAAATACATACGTGGTCCTAAAAAAATGGTAAACAAATAAACATTTACTTTGCTAGGGCAAATAACTGCTCCTGAATGGAAATACCAAACGCTGCTCAGGTGAGTTTGTTTAATAAAATCCAATTTTAGGTGTTGCTACAACAAAAACTGTAAAACTGTATTGAACTTCACAATGGGTACAGATAAAGGCTACCTCACAGCAAGAAAGTTCAGCCTATGAAGCCCATAAGAATCGTTCTTTGTAGAGTTCAAGTATTTTCCTTTCACCTTCTTCATGTTGTACATATTTCGTCTGACTTCTTCCCACCCAGAAAAGACGTGTAGCCCTGCAGTATTTCTGATTGCAGGCCCTCTTTGGCTTCCCCAGCTGCTCCGTTGTTGCCCATTGCTGCTCAATAGTTAAAGGAAAGGCTTGATTTTGGGGAAATATGCTTTTCTTGCAGAGACTCCAATGAGAAGACTGATATCATATATGTATGAAGTTATACAGCCGGCAGCTGGATAGTTTAATTTAGCATAATTTCTTGGACAGGACTGGTTGTGTCTGCTGGTTGCCCGGCAACTGGTCTTCACCCAGAAATAGTCTAGATCCCTACCTACAAACTGGCAAATTATCGCTTACACGCTGTTTTTTGTTGGACTTAACTAAAGGAGATTAGTGTTAATTATTGAGCTTTAGACGGTCTAATAGGCGGATTTGGCTACACCTGGACAAAGTCCGGGCGGCTTTGTGCTGAGATAAGTTAAATGCTCCACAACAAGCTTCCATAAAGACATAGCTTTTCATGTGGTTAACTCTCAGCAAGAATGCAAATAAGCCTAATTTTCAAAGAGTCACAGTTTTTTCTTTAAATAGTTAAATTACAAACAATTTTCCTTAACTAAAGAATAGCCTTCCTTATCATAATTGCATAGGAATATTATATATAACGAATTTCAGAAACTGATAAAACACTGACTGCTTGGCTAAAATGGGTTTTAATTAGTCTAACTGCATGTCTGTCGCGATCGCTTTGCTTGACTTATTATTTTTTTAAACTAGATGTGGACCTCGCAGCAGAAAAAGCGGATAATTAAAGTGTTTAATTGGTTAGTGAAGACGTTTTTCCAGTTGCTATGTGCACTTGTGCATTTCATGCCACGCGGCCACGATTAACTTAAAATTAATTAAAACTGCACGCGCGTTTTTTGCTAAACTGTTTTACGTCGTGATGTAAAGGTCATGCAGGGGTCAGGGCCGGGTCACCGCCCGACATTGCTAGCTAAATAGTTGTCGTTATGAGGATTATAATGGAAGGCATGATAACGCCAGGAGAGCGAAAACACACTTTTAATTTAATGTTTGGCTGGATTTATGATGCTGCGGCTAAGGACATGCACGAGGACAAATGCGACAAACTTCAACGGAAGTCTACAAACGTGGCTCGAAAGGTGGATTTTACCGACCTGAGGAGAATACCATGCGTCACGTCGCGTCTAAAAGGTAAGAAACTCGCCTTGTGAATTGTTTGTTTGCTGGTTGTTTTCTTTGTTTGTCACTGAGTTTGTGTAAACACTCGCGCATCGTTCAGCTGCCCCTGTTTCTCTGGTTAGCTTTAACTCTTTTATAACGGTTCGGTCGCAGGGTCATAATACAGTTTTTGGCTTAAACGTACTCCTGTTGGAGCACTTAAGTGCAACTCAATTAAGTGCAGGTGCAGTGAGCTCCTCTCTCATGTCACATACGGTCTCCATTACTTCTCTGTCTGCTCACTGGTCACTGTTGTTGTGTCGAGCTATAGCTGCAGTTTTGATGTTACCGTTCCTTTTGATTATATCCAGGCTGCGACATACCTGTTTTGCAGCGTTTGATGGATGAACCCAGGCCCTGAAGACGTCTTTCTTCTCTTTATTATGATGTGATGTTTAGCTTATCCCTACAAACACAGCTTTGGATCAGCCAAAGTGAGCAGGGCCAACGTGGTGACAGCTTTCGTTGCATTTCGTGCATTGTTCTGTGGGTCATTTGGGTAATATATTTAAAGAAAAAAGCATAACCTGGACGAGATTTGAATGGCCTTTTTCTTTTTGAACTGTGTGCAGAAAATATACATATATAAAAGCCTCTAAAAGTCCTTTTAGCATTGTTCACAGCTGCACTGTGCAGCTATTCAGCATGCAATGCTCTGGTACAGTATTTTAGAAATGGCCTGACACGTTCCTCATCTGAGACCCAAAATGGTGCAAACAGCAGTTGAACAGTTAAGGCAGACTCAGGCCATTTAGCTCGTGGTTTGCTTGTAAATGTGATTTTTTTACACGTGGAAAAGTAGGGAAGCAGAAAGTGGAATTCGGATGCTTTAATTTTGTGTTCATTATTGTAAAAGTGTGACAGTTGCTCATTGCAACTTTCTGGGGAGCTGGGTAACGGTCTATCCTTTGTATTTTACTCTGCTGAATTAATTCTGATAATTAATGGGGAATGTTCTGCGCGGCTGAGAATCTCTGACAATCTTTGAATCATCTAAGAGGAGGAATGCAGTCTCTAGGTCTCTTACCTCCATTACCCCCCCCCCATCCTTCCCCACCGCTTGTTCTTCTTCTTCTTCTTCTCCCCTCTCCCTGCCTCCCTCCTCTTGACATGTGTCACATTTTGGGCTTCTGCTCTCGAGGGATAAATGCCAGATTACATGGTGTAGTATTTTTATCCGTAGTACATTAACCGGCGGAGCTTACAGCATCAAAGCTTGGAGGAGATCATCACACAAGTGCGCGCACACGCACGCACACGCATACACACCAACACACACACATGCACTCATATCAGAACTGAGTGTAAAGTGCCTCCTTTGATCTCTCCCTCCCTCCTATTCCTAATTACCCCAGTGACACACGTACACGCAAACACACACAATGCACAGATGCTGTAGCATGGTCTCACACATGCACACAAAGCAATGAATACATCCTGGGAATCCATGATATCTAAATCTGTGTAAAAATGGTGAATTAGATGTCAAATGTTCATCTGCCAAAACCTGAACAAAAGCGGCTTGCAGGGCGCGTGATTACACGTTGCTCATTCTGAAATCATGGCGATATTACTTCACTACTTCACTAAATATGCAGAAAATCAGACGTTGATAGAGCTGTAAGCTATCCATAGCTTCCAGCCTCTTGAATCAGCATCTTTTTTCCAGTTGCTCATATACAACTTCTCTGGTATCAGCAACAAATTTCATAGTTTTTTTTTCATTGGCAGATGCTTGGTGCACACTTAATTTCAGCAGCAGACCTGCACTGGCTTGGGGTTCCAACTGGGTGACTTTAATGGTGATCAATGCTCATACACAATAGTAACCATCAGCGATGTCTTCCCCGGTTTGTATCAAATTTGCATTGCGTATGTAAAGAATAACTGACATATAGCAAAATCAACTAATTTCTAAACTATTATTTTGTGGAGTATGAAAAGAAGAATGAGCTGTTTCCAAGTTAAACAGAATAGCAAAGCATTGACTGCTGCATGCAATCTGTGCAGAAAATGATATGATGGCAGCAGCCTTATTCTGCCAATACCCAAACACATCATTACTGTGATATTCTAGAAGAGTTCCAGCCTCGCTCATTCCCCGAGCATGAGCCAAATGCTATTGTTCACTTTGTAAACTCTCCTGCATTAATATTACTGCTTGTTATTGCTTCCTTGGTTTGATCAGATACTGAAGAATACTGTAAACTTCAATCACACACAAGATGTACATAAGAGTCCAAGCACTGTCTACATATGCTAAACCAGGTAGTGTATGCTCTGACTAAGATTGGTACCACACAAACAGGCCTGTGTATAGTCTCCCCATAATTAAAGCACTGCAAAAGTGTCTTGACAGTACAGTATTTTCACAGAGACTGTGGGCTGAGAGAGATTTTATCGGTGTGTCTACACAACAGGCGTGGCATGAGCAACAGGAGCGCCCTTAGTCGTCCATCTGTGTCTACAAAGGATGCATCCAGGCACGGCGTTGCATTGTGGGTCACCCATGTTTTTGGCAGCACGCAGAACCCAAAACACGGACACTCTGCAAGTGTCCTCCTCTGTGTTATCCGTGGTACTGGTAATTGAGCTGGGTAGCTAGATAAAATAAGCATAACAAGTGTCTATCAAAGAACTGTAATGAAATTGACAGTCATTTGACGTATGCCTCCACCAGTGTGTAGTGAGAGTTTGTAGTGAAGTAGGCCTATTTCAGCAACCAATCAATAGCAGCTTTTTGAACTTATTGTATTTGCTAAAGGTTTTTACTCACATTATCAAACAAACTAGACTCAAGAGTGTGGCAAAATAAAAAAAAAAAAAGGACTCCCTCTCCAATGTTTGAAATTGCTCACCAGCTATTAGCTCATCTCATTCAAGTACTGAGGGTTTCTCGCAAGCTCACCGGTTGCCAACAGGACCCGATGCGGCCCATTCAGCCCGCCGAGAACGCCGCCTTGTTGACCTTTGGGTGCTGTCAGCCGATCAATGAGCGGATATTTTGCTCCGTTTTCCACCACTGTTGCTCGATGTGTGAAGAGCCTCACCCTACTTCATGAGGTCATTTAGGAGAGCTTTGAGTGTTGGGGAGAGGGTTCGCTCTGTGCGTACGTGCATGCGGTTGCATTGAAGATTGAAACTGTTTGTTCATGGTTGGGGTTAGTTGCCTGCAGGGGAGACGTAGCATGAGTGAGGTGTTGAGAGGCTCAATTGGCCCTATAGTCCATGGTGTTTAAGTGAAATCAATAAGGATCTGTTCATTGAGTGCCTCTCTTTAGGCTTGTGTGTGTCACCCAATAAGGTACAGATTAGCGTTGTGTGTGTGTGTGTGTGTGTGTGTGCGCGCGCGTGTTTCTGTATGTGTGTGCCAGTATGTATGTGTTTGTTCTTTACAGGTGGCAGAGTGTGTGCCTGATCAATTTACCCCTGGGAGGGGAACTTCGATCCATCAGCTTGACCTTTCACCCCATGAGGTTGACTCCTGCAATAGTGCTGGCCTCTCCTCTAGGCTCTATCAAATCACGAGGCGTTGCTTCAAGATGATGGATTTATCTATTTAACTATTAAAAAGTTAATTACCTGTTCTTCTGTGTTTCTTTTTTATTATAAAGCACTAAACAGCAGCTTTTATCATTTCATTAAACGACTTAAACAGACTTATCATGCTGTTTTCGTCTCTTTTACATCATTTTAAATTTAGTATCTTTGGATTAATAAACTGACCAAACAGGAGGGCCTAAGACCTCACCTCCTAATTTCTTGGTGAGATTAAACAATTAATAAAAAATGTGAGCACACTAATCAAGATAAAAATAATTGCGCCAGTTTAAAGGTTTTATTCACATATTTTCTGTAAAATTATTTTCTGCTTGTGTGTCAGTTCATTGGTGTTTTCTGGGTATTTTTTTATCTCTACGGGTAAATGAGAGTCGTTTGAGGTTGAGTGGAGTGTTAATGTCTGTCTCTGTTTCTCTGTGTGGGGTACATACTCCCACCAGGGGTGGCTGACAAGAGATGACTGTGGCTTACCACACACTGAGAGTGCTGCTCTTCTTTAATCTCCCCCTCTCTCTTTCTCCCTGTGTTTCTCTCTACCCCCATCTTAATTTCTCTCAACTCTGACATGTAAAAGCCTTCCCTCCCATCTTAACCACAGCGCTAATCCTTCAGCAGGTTTTTGGGGGCTATCGTGCTGTTTTGGGGCTCTTCTACTGACACAACGGTTTAGTATCATAATGGCTTGCAAACACCTGTCCAATTAGGCTGATTGTGATGCACCTCAAACTACTAGACGGATCCTGCAGCGCGGCACAGAGATTTAGCAAAACACACTAAATACTTCTGCTCTAGAAGGATGTTTTTGCAGTTTTGTGACAAATGTCTTTCTGTAAATCCAGGTTTAGTGAAGGGTAATTGAGGGGACCTCAAGAGTCAGTTGTCAGAAAAGGACAAAAGTCTTTCCGCTAAATTTAAGTTCAAACGTCAGTTTACTCTGTGGCACAAAAGTGGTGAGAATTATGGGTTGTCCAAGATTTATGGGAGTTTTTTTTTTTTTAAAAAACATGTCTAAACTTAAAAGTGGTGCACCGGCTTAAAGGTTGTTGTGTTTTTATTAAAAGGCTGCAAAAGGAGAGGTGACAAGATGTGCAAAGGCTGACATTTTACACTTGATATTAGAGTATGTTTAGATAACAGACATCACTCAATTTCAGGAACAACATTTTGTATCTATATTGGCACTATGTTTTATTTTTGCTCCTTTAACCACACAGTGCACCTCACAGTCACAGAAACCACACTTTCTTAACTCCTTCTCTACAGGAAATCTTGGACAAATACAGAGTATTTATTATTTGATCAATGCAAAGTTGTCATGGTGCACAGGTGCACAGAAGATATTTGGGGAGTCTCATTAGAGGGCAGTGCAATCAAGGACGGAATATTCACTAAATCACGCCGAGTGTCTGCTCTGTGAGGTTTACAGAAGACTCAGCTCTGTAAGTGGTCCACTCCTTATTATCTGCGATGTAGTAGTTTTCAATGACAGCACACCCCTTTTCTTGCAAGCAGAATGGTACAAAAAAATTAAATTCACATGTTATTCCTGCAGGTCAGTCAGTAAGTCTCTCCAAGCTTGAATAATGAGTGAAACCTCATCATCAGCGTAGCAAGACAGCATGAGGTCGCCCCATTCGCAGTGAATGACGGCATCCTTGGCAGAAACGTCCCACTTTTTTGGGCTTTGAGATGACTAACACTGCATATGACTGCTTAAGATGAATACTACAGGCTGAAATGATCATGGGTCAACATTCATTTTTGTCACTAACTTGATGATTGATAACAATGAGCCCATGAGGCTATTGTGTGCCTAACGCCAACGTCAGCCCCGTCTGTCACTCTACACTCTCAACCATACATGTGTATAAGAGTTTCCAATCCTTTGCTGGAAACGTCCGTTTCATTATTGCCTCGTACTTCAGGGGTCCATTTGGTTCCTGCTGTGTGAGATACGACCGGGATCTGAGTCAGGCCAAGTCTAAATTATATTCCTTTGGTACATCAGAGTCATCGCAGGTGAAAAATGTGTTGTTGATGCGCAGTGTAGACTGTGACTTGTGAAGGGCAGGGTAAAATGATATGTATTGCTGCTTTTTGACTGTGGCTGCTTTTTAACAGGCGTTGCATCGTGCTACTAGTGCTGGTGTGCCTCTCTCTCTTTGGGTCTATTGGGGTCGACCTCATTTTGGATCTAATTTTCTTCGGGTCTTTGGAAATCTTAAATTTATAGTCCCTATTCTCTCTCGCAGTAGATCTAACAAGGTGCAACACGGTGCAGCCAGTATGCAGCTAATCATTGCTACTGGGGCAGTGTTACTCTCAAAGTGGAATTTATTAAACTGGCACAGATTTTAAGGTATTTTAAGGGCTTTGAGAGCTTTAAAGGTGCTCATCCAACAGCTGGACTAAATGCTGTTTAAGGTCAGACTTGCCCTTTTAAATGAGTCAAAACACCACTGTCTATCTCCGTGTGAGCTCTTTCTCCCTCCAGCTTCATAAAAATGTTGAACAGCCTTTCTCTGAGTGACCTGGGCCTTGTTCTCATTAACCCCCCCCCCCCCAGCACATTTAATAGGTTTTACCAATCTAGTTATTTAATTAGTGACAGGCTGCTGTTTGCTAGATGGCCGCTCCGCTATACGTACTGTACATTTTCCATGCATTTCATTTTTTTCACGGAGGGCAGCTCCCCGCCTTTTAGTCTGAACGGGTTCACCAAATGTATATTGTGCGCATATTGTTCTTTTGTTTTGTTTTTCTTTTCGTCTGCACGTTCACAACCTCTGACGCTTTTAATTGTCTCTGTGTGAGTGTGTTTATCTGTGTGTGCGTGTGTGTGTAATAAATGATGTAGCTGATGTGTGTGTGTGTGTGTGTGTGTGTGTGTGCCGCAATAAGTGTGAAGGCGGTGGTGGCAGCCCGCAGGCTCTGGTGCTGGTTTAGGAAGACATCACTCTCCAGGCCAGGCAGATAATGAAGCACAGTGTACAGAGACACAGATAAGACGACAGACTTATGAACATCTTCCTCTCTGTGTCTCTTTCTCCCTCTCTCTTTCCTTTCTCTGGCTCTCTCATTTGCTCACTTGGTCTCTCTCTTTCTCTCACACTCTCTGGCTCTCTCCTTCTCCCCATCACACACACACACACGAACAGCAGACGCAGTGTGTTTCTCCCTTCCAGCCAAACATGCTCTCGTTTTCTTCCTGAGCATGATTAGAAGAAAATAGTTGTCTGGGTGAGAGAGGGAGAGAGAGTGTGAGTATGGAGTGAGAGAGAGAGATGAATGGAGACATGAAGGGACATGTCATACCATTCACAGAGCACTAGGTCTGACAGGAACCCTCAGGACATGGCACTCGTTTCAAGTGGGGACCAAATGGAGGTGGCACCAGGCTGTCAGTGCTCTCTAGTTAATTAGAAGACATTGCCGTTCTGGCTCAGAGAGGGCAGTTGGAAATCACAGTCAATTACATCCAGGTTATAACATGAGTTTGGCACCGCAAGTCAGCTTGTCACAGCTTATCTGATGCTGACCATAATGGCTTCATACTATACATTTGCAGTCAATGATGGCACGTCTGCACATATTCTAGGGGCTGCTGCCTAGTCATGCAGAATTGGGTTTTCGGTTGTCGTTCCAAATGTAAAAAGAATCAGCGAAATGACCACAAAGTACACAAAATGCATTGTGTGGTGTGCATGTTGATTTTGTGTTGGAGAATAACATTTTTGGGGTTGATTTAGTAAAACGTTAAATTTGCACTTGAAAGTTACATATTGTTAATAAAAACAAACAAAATAAAAAACAAATAACAAATAACTCGGATATTAGTAATGCACCTTTGCAAGACTCTGATCTGTTGCTGCAGCTTTTACTCCACAATGAGGTGACTAGCAAGCACAGGTTTAGGCACACTTAAATGCCGTATTCTTCATACGGAGCGTGGTAACGTCTCTGCAGCCGTATATACTTTTACAGCATTAGTTATTGCTTTGTTGTGATGCTGCGGTGTGATGCTGCCTGTATGCTGTGAGGACAAAGACTCGCTCTGTGTTTCTGTCTCGCTCTGCTTATCGACACATTTGGGCGGTGTCGTCGTAAGTTACATATTTAAAGTCCTCACAGATCTGATGTACAATGTCTGCACGCATTTTGACACTGCTAGCTGTCAATTTTCGGTATAACTAACTTGCTGGAGGAGCAGCAGGACATTGTGAGCTCGACTAACCTGTCGTGACTACACTACACTACTACTTTCTCAAGAGCCGAATAGGAGCTGTAATGTTTTCACATATTGAGACGAATCCACATTGTGAAAGTCTGTTTTTACGTCTTTACCCATTAGTAATGTGTTTTGTGCACTTCCACACTTCCAGGTTTGTTTGTTTTTTTAATTTACATTCTGAGTAAATAAGTTTTGAGGTGGCCCCTCAGAGCCATCCTAAGATCCTAAACAATCTTCTTACAGTCCCATCTGACACACCTCTTATACGCACTCTACTGTTGAATGCAAGAATACACCACAAAACAAACAAAAACAAAAACTGCGCATAAGAGAAAGATAGAAGTATTTCAGAGTTGCTTTTATTACCTTTATTTCACCAGGTGTGAAAATGTGCATGAAGTCTCACATTTGGCCTCTTTGAACAAGTTCAGGGAAAATGTTTCTACTCTGTATGCAGAATCTTTCAACAACACCATCACCAGCAAACCACTCAGTGCCTGATCCCTATCTCTAAACACAAAGGAAAATGCCTGTCAAGTCTTGAAAGAAATCGTGTACCTGCATTTGAAAATCCATTAGGCAAGGCGTGGAAGCCGGAGCAACCGAGAGCAGTGGAAGCAGATGAAAGGGGTGACTCATTTGATGGTGCTGCCGTGTGTTTTGAAGATGGAATATGGTCTCTAGCTTGGCCACATGGGTGAAAGCAGAAAAGTTTATAGACACACGGTCATGCTTCTGTGTAGGCATGCACAGGCATGAGTGCACGCATATGCTCTTGGTTGTCGATATGGACGTGCGCATACACGGATGCATGCGCATTGCCCTCTGTGTCTGAGACTTCCTGGTGTCGAAACCAGAAAGCTACATGAAGGCACACAAATCACTGCTTGTAGGCACGAAGAGAAGTGGAGGAGGGCAGGAGGGGTAATCAGACGAGAGAGTACTTGAGGAGAAAACGGCAGGCTGTTGTTCTAGTGCTGCTGTCCGCATCTTCTGTAAAATGAAGGCCTGTTCTCCCCTCTCCATCATCTTTGCTGCATTCTTCAATCTCCCCATCTTTTAGGCAAACCCTATTACCAGAAAACCGCTCTAACACTGCCTTATTGAAAGGAAATTGCTTATTGTTTTCATGTACCGCATTTGCAGCTCTCCGCATCCCCATCTCTCTCTTTCGCTTCCTCTGGGTAAAAAAAGAAATGCAGGGCCCACCTTTTTACCATTTATAACGGCTCATTTGAGATCACTGCACTTATTATCCATAAGAAGGACAGGAACTTCTGGAATACCTGTTTTTTAAGTTGGCCTCATCTGGTGGTGTTCTCCTCTCAAAACCACTCAAAGCCAAATGAAATCAGTCAGAGAAAGATAAGTGAGGCTTGCAAATGACCAGAGAGAAGGGAAGATCATAGACCTCGAATCCACTTCACCTCAGCTGGGATCGGGACATAGGAATGAATAGGATGAGTCAATTAGCATCAACAGCCATCGATTCTGTTCAATTTAATTTTTTCATTTTTTAAAAATTGTTTGTGTTTTTATGCATTTTCTTCCTCTTTGGATGCCCAGTGTATAATGCGATGCACCTCTCATGGCTGCTCGCTCGGCTGTTGGCTCGGGTTGAGTGCAGTCAGTCACGTATATACTGTGAATGGATGATCAAGGCAGCTTTACCCTGCTCAGCCTGTGCGCCTCACTGTGTTTTAGCAGCAGTGGGATCTTCTGTTCATATGAGAAACATTGTGCAAAAGCTTAGTGCTTGAAAACATGTCTCTTAGAGGGAAGTTGCATTTTTCATACGTTTAGCAAGAGACATTTAAAGATCAAACTCAGTGCACTAGATGTGAAGCATTTCATTTGAAAGTTGATAGTAGAGGGAAACCAAGAAGTATTCATTCACCCTAATTGTGTATGATTTTAAAAATTATTGGCATTAATAAAAAGCCTGGATTTCTCTTTGGCAGCTGGTAGGAATTGAGTTTTATTTATTTATTTATTTATTTACAAAAACCACCACAACCACACAGGAGTGCAGATCCCTGCAGACATGAGGCAGGTCCTCCCACTGATAACCAAGCCTTACACCACCTCACCATTGCTGCATTCGTTAAGCATTTGGATTTGTTCATTCCCTGTGGCGGTCCGTGAAAGACGCGCTGAAAACACACTTGTGATATTCTTCCTCTCATTTCATGGTATCATTTGAAACTTTCCTCTTCAGCGGTTGATTGGTCTGCAGGATGGTCTGCTGGTAAAGTAAACACACATGCATGCGCACACACACATGCGTGAAAAACATATCGGCCTGACTATCTTGTCCTCATCCCAAACATTAAACAGCATTTACATTTTGCCCCCATTGCACCCACCAGAGACCTACAACATCAATTATTTCAGCCGTGTTTTGAGTTAGGTTCTGATTGCAGATGTCATGTGACTTGCTGTAAGTAATCTATACTTCAGTCTAATTGAGCAAGACCTAAGAGACTAAAGAACACCATGAGGAGAAATTGTAAACATAAAATATATAAAATATATAAATATATATATATATATAAAGATGTATGATATGCTTTAAAAATAACATTAAAAAAGTAATATTGTATTATTATTTAGGTATCACATTAACTGCTCACGCAGCATTCAAATGTAAATGCACATATAATATATATTATATCTATGAGCGCAAATAAGCTGCCTTAATTAGGATAAAAGTAATCTTTTCGCCTCACAAGTTTTTCCCAGCAAGTGGAGTACTGGCTGTCAACAGGGAATTAACTAAACAAAGTCTCATGAAAAGCACAACTTTTCCCTATCTGGCCACCCCAGTGTTTTCTAGTTAATGGGTGTTGACAGTGCTTCACTCAGTGGTCTCAAAAGCCTCAGCTGTGGACTCAGGCTTTGAGCGGCTTCAAACCCCGGCTGAAAACTGTAAAGGATGGACATTTCTAAAGGCTAGATGGCATGTTGGATTGCTGCTGCTAATGCCAGTTTCAGACAATCAAACAGCCAAGACTAAGTGCTCCACTCCTGATACTGACAGCTCATTTCAACGCAGAGTATAAGTCTCATTGGATATGCGCTTTAAACCAAACATGACTTTTTTAAATATAGTACATCTTTGTACCAAAGAGACACAGAGAACTTGTCAAATTATAATATTAGCTTATATGACTATAAGCTTCTTCCTTCACGCATTGGGGCAGGCCACACCAACCCCAGTGATGTTTGTTGTTTTAGACTGTAGCGCCAGGGGCACCAGAGACCCTGTTTTGGTGATTCACATCACTCTGCAATTCTTTTAAAATATCTGTGTTTTTATGTATAAAATGGCCTTTTTGTAATATTTTGGCACTGCAAGAAGGATAGCATCTGCACAAAAATACGACGAAGTATGCTCTTCCTAAAACATGAATCTTTTTCCTACTTGATTGAATTTACTCCTGATCTAATTTATTCACCAGTAAGTCAAGAGTCACACAAACCAATAAAAGTACAGGCTGCAGAAAGTTGGAAATGAGCTTGTTTCACGCCTATAAGGGGAATTTATTTAATCTAAATAACTCTTGAAAAATGTTTCCCACCGTGCAGATGTACACATAGTACTGTGGCTACAGCCACTACAAGAAGCACTTCAGTCAGAAATTACAATCAAACTCTGTAATCAGTATTCTGGAGCCCCAAACGTATTTGACGGTATATCACAGTATAAGCTCCAAAAGAGATAACCATGATAAACAGTTAGAGAACAGTGTGTGTGTGTGTGGTCTGATTCTTTTAGTGCACATTTAAAGTCAGACTGAATTGAACACTGTTTGCAGTTACAAGAGTTCAGTCTCCAAATCCTTGAAAAGGTAATCTAGATTAAATTTCATTTCTCAGTGTTGTTTGCTCGTCTTAGTAATCTGCGATCCTTTCTGTGTGCTTTCACCCCTCCCTGAAAAGCCCAAACTCTCAGCCAGGTTGTGGCATGTTTAGTTCAGCCTGAGCCAAGCTCGGTGAAAGAAAGAGCTGGGTCAACAAGACAGGTAAAACCAATGCATCTGTTAGACAGAAGGATATCACAGGGCTGTGAACAGCAAATGCACGTACACACACATATGCACACATGCGCACTCATACCTGGTAAACTTAGTTTGGCAAGCAGGCAGGAGCGGTCATTACGCACTGGCAGTCCCACAACCCCGCATAAGTAAGAGAGCCTACACAAGGACAGCTTGCAGTGCATGACGGGGTTTGTGCAGTGACGACCGCGTGTGTGTGTGTGTTCAAGGCCCCGAGCTGACAGTGTGTCCCTGCTCAAAACAACGCGGAGAACTTAAAATGCTTGGAGGAAACTCAGAACCGTATTAATTCGACATAAACCAGGAAAGAAAGACCGAGGTAAAGTCATGCTGAACCTTTGTAATTTGTTTTCAGTTTTATCATCATATTCAGAGTTCAACAAAGAACGGTTTCAAGAGCCCATGTGTTTTCTACCCACTGGGCCCTTTGTCCAGGCATTTCCTGGTTTGGTCACATGGTCATTATTGATTTTTTTTTTTTTTTTTTTATGCCACTGGCTACTGTGCATCACCTGGGAATAAGGAGTTGTGTGTTTGATTTCATGGAGCTATTAGAGAGACACGGGGGGGTTTCAGTTTGAGAAGCCTATAGCATGCATACACACACAAACATACACACGCACACACACCTACTACCCACCCTACTTGAAATATTGTTTCAGATGATGGATGTCACACTCTCACCCACAACACAGTGCCCCTGCTGCTTTTAATTGCTGAATCAGAAAGCTGAACATTTGTTATTGTGGGCAGTTAGGGCCAGATGGCAAACAGTACACAAACACACCCACAAACACTACTACCACACACACACACACACACACACACACACATCACCATTGCCAAGACAGCATCTAATTCTTCTTAATCATCATTTGGTTGATTAAAAAGAATAGGAGGTGTCTGTACTTTCTGCATGCAAGATGTTGATGACAGTGCCTTGGAGTTGTCACAACATATTAAAACACTGTGACACCTGTAAGTACATGCTCTCTTTGTAACGGTCCACTTTAATCTCAAGAACAACAATCACAATTTAGCAATGAAAACGGTAACAGCTGGGTTATTAAAGTTGACACGATTCATGACAAAACACCACATTTTCTCCGGCTGGTAGATAAAAAAGGAAATAAGTAAAGAGGGGAATAAAATCTAATCAATTTTGCTTTGGTTTCACACATTTTTCCTATGTGATGACTCTGTTCTGCTTCTGAGCTCTCTGCCAAGATCTTTCCCTTGGGAAGTCAATAAACTCAGCCAAATCTAGTTTATACTGTCAAACCATGAACTCAAATCAAAGTTATATGATGCTGCTTTGATGCAGCGCGCGTGCCTGTTCGGTTTGTGTGAACGCTGTTTGCCGAACAGATGTGGGACAGAAGGTCTCTCACACAAACTGGCACCGCTCACAGACAGCAGATGTGGTTCTGTGCATGAACAGAAGGGGCAGTATTATACCAGAGAAACCAGATTTGATACAGTCCATTGCTTCACATTTCTTTTCACTGTCTCTCAGCTTCTATTTCTCCTCTGTCCTCTCTTGATATCACTTTTTCTCCACATTCAGCTCCATGTCTTCTTTGTATGCTTGCCTTTTTCTGGCTCCTTTGCTTGCACACACACACACACACACACACACACACACACACACAGTACAGTAACAATGCATGCACTATCACAGAGAGAGGTCACACGCACAAGTGCGCGGCATCTCAAGTCTGATACACCCCGCCTCAATTATGAGCCACAATGGCGTAATTAGGAAAAGAATAAAATGCATTTCAGTTTTCATTAATGAATTTCATTGATTGCTCTGGTCTCTTTGTTCCTTTGTTTTGATGAAGTTAACTTTGAGGAGAATAAACACAACACTTCCATCGCAATCAGAGCAGGTATAAAATATGTGTGGCACTGCCCGCATGTGTTGTCTTTTGGCCTATTTATGTCGGCGCCGCTTTTTTTAATCTTCGTCCAGCTGAGAAAAGTTGTAGAAATAGGGCCTACCACAAAGCGTACAGTCGTAACAGAGAGAGGGAGAATTAAAATCAGAAGAAAGAAGTAATAAATCACGGGGCGAGATGGGGGGGGAACCAAGAGACAGTGTTTAAAAAAAGGCACGAGTGGCGGAGAGCAGGCTAGAATAGATGAGGTGAGGGGAAAAGACATAATTGGTACTGTATTTAGACATCTTGTTGCAACACAGCAGTAAAACAAAAGTCCGCAAAATATGAGTTGGAATACGCAGAGAGATGGGTCCACAAATTGAGAAAGCACTCATGCATATTTCTGGACTATACTGTACAGTGTGTGTTTTGTGTAAAGGCCAGTCTTATGGTGTTTGTTTGCAGGAGTGCATGCCAGCTCTCTGCATATGTATGTGTGGGGTTTTTTATGCTAGTGACCGTGCCTGGACGGATGGGTGCACTTAATGCCCACACCTTTTGTTTTCATGCATTTTGTGTGTCTGTTTGCCACAAGCTTGTGTGTGTGTGTGTATGTGTGTGTGTGTGTAAAGTACTGTGAACAGAGGCTCCAGGTCAGCAGTGGTGTGCCCTCAGTGAGCCTGTCTCTAATTACAGTCTAGGGTTTCAGCGTTTCAGCCCGTCCATCTCCCTGTTTAAACCCGGCTAAGGCAGCCAGGCCCCACTGAGCCAAGGCAACCATACAGCTAATTAGGACAGCCAGCTTCCATCTCTGTACCAATGGGGCTGAGGCGGCTGGAGGAGGGAGGTGCATGAATGGAGAGAGGGAGACATTGATGGAGGGAGAGAGTGAGAAAGAAAAGGCTGGAAGAAGAAGGAAAGGAGTAAGGGATAGATATGAGGAAGGAAGGAGGACAGGATGTAGGAAGACAGAAAGAAAGGATGTTAGGAAGACATAAATGGGAGAAAAGCAGAAAAAACAAAGTCACAACTTGCTTTTAGTTTAAAGTGCAAACTCAGGGTCAGGAAGTTAAGCGACTCAGCTGAGCATATTAATCAGTCACACAGACAAAACAGCCCAAACACTTCATCAGACACTTCATCAAACACTTCATCAAACAACATCTTCTAAGTAGTTTCAGTTTTATTTGCACATGTTCAACCGTGTGGGTGTGTGGGTGGGTAAGTGGGTGGGGGTGGGGGGTGGGGGGGGCAGTACAATGTTAGTCTAAAGGTGTTTTGACACCCTCTAGCGCGTTTTTGAACCCAGAGGTAATTTGCATATTGTAAACAAATGTAAACGGGGGGGAGAAGGTCATTGGTCAACCTGGGGCAAGCTAATCTGCATAATTGGCTCCGGTGGTTCAAATTATAGCCTGCTGCTGCTCTGCTGAGAGAGGGAAACAGAGGGGGAGAAAAGGGAGGGGTGCAATTATGGTCATATGCAGCCAATGAAAAAAAAAAATTGTCGTTTTTCTTTTTTTTTTCTCTTCTGCAGCCTTTGCCTCTCCTCCCTGGCTTATTCTGACCAATGAGAGCGCTCTGGGCTGCCCGACAGCAATCAGAAATTCATCTCGCTCCACGACAGCTAAACCCCACCCCCCTCGCAGAGAGAGACAGAGAGAGGGGAAAGTGAGGGAGACAGGAAACGAATGAATGAGAGAGAAATGGAGAAAAGAAGAAGGAAAGAATGAAACGGGGAGAGAGAGAGAGCAGGAGATGGCATCTAGACTCGCCAGACTGGGCGGTACAAAATGTGAGCGAGGAAGGCGCAGGGAGGGCGAGGACGGGAGAAAAGGGGTGAGAGGCAGACAGTGGCTCTGGAGAAGGAGCTAAAATGAGAAGAGGACAGGGAGAGCAGAGAAATGGAGGGGAAAATAAGATGCTACTGCAGTCAGAGATAGGGTGACAGATCTGTTCTCCTCGCACCAAACACCATTTTCTCCTGCCTGTCCTGTCCTGAGTGAAAAAAAGCCACATTTGCAGATTCTGCCTTATCACTGAAATACTAGAAATCATGTGTTTGTCCGTGTGTGTGTGTGTGTGTACGTGTGTGTGTGTGTGTGTGTGCAGGGAGAGGTTGGATAAGGGCACAGTAAATAAATCATGGGGGGCTCATTGGAAGAAGGTCACCGGCTGGACCCTGCCTGCACACACACACACACACACACACACACACACGCGCACGTACACACACACACCTCACACACATCCATGCGTGCTGACAGGCCCCTGCCCCTCATTTCGGGGTGCTCTGGGTGATTCTCCCAGTGTAATGGCTTCTACCCCATTTCCAGTCTCCTGTCTGAAAGAAATCACACACAGTCCCTCCAACACTAGCTCACACACACTGACATACACACACCTGGCCAGTCAGGCATTGGGGAAAGGGAACGGATGGAAACAGCCGGGTAAATACATTCTTTTGTAGATATTTGGTGTTTGTCTGCGTCGGCATGCCGTGTGTACCATAAAGCCTTATCTCTTATTCTTTTCTCTCTCTTCATTGTCCACCGTGTTGTATATTTCCAGTCTTAGCTGTGTGGTTTTGTTAGTTTCTGATTGTAAACGTGCCCTCAATCTTGTGTATGTTAAAAGAGGCCCCTGCTTGAGTTCGGCGGTCTTGAGTACGGGTCTTGTTCTTCATAGCGTGCTGCTTTTGTCAGGGAAAAAGCCCGGTAAGTGCATGCACAGGTACGGCAGAGCCGCGGTCAGATTTAATGCTCTGAACAGTGAGGTGAGTTGTGCTGTCAATCGGGATGTTGCAGAGCCAGTTAGATGGATTTTTCAGCAGTTACTTGTCACACGTTAAGGCTCGACGTGGAGGAAAGTTGACACCTTGAGGGATTTAAAATGGCTGCAGTGACTTATTGAAAACTCTCATGGTCCATTGAGTTGATTTATTCATGTATACTAGTCATGTCCTGTAGTCTACAGAGTTGACGTTCAACTTCTCAGGAAGTGAGTTTCCAAAAATAATGTCCTTTCTGGCAGCTTCTGCCTTAAATTAGAGCAGGGAAAGTATTTTAATACTACATTAATTATAGCAATTTAGCAATAATTGCACATGCACAGTCTTAGTTTTAGAGACTGACTGAGGCCTACTGTGCATGAAACCTAACCTGAGACTTATGTGCCATGATATTGGCTGGATTTGCTGCCTCACAGTGCCGAATTAAAATGCTATTAATGGTTTTTAACTTGACAAATTAAAATTAAAGTTGACAATTAGCAGTTTTTTTTTAAACGTGTATCTGACTGAGCGGATCATCAAGTGAGTGGGTGAGACAGACAGAAAGGGCGAGCGAGACAGAGAGAAATGCGAGGAAGGAGCGAGAGAGATGCATATGTCTGTCTGAATTTCTATCTGTCTGCGGAGGGCGGCGAGTGGGAGGGTCTATCAATCATTCCCAATCATTTATATTCAGCGGCTCATATCACTTCACCGCGATTGGGAGTGCGAGAGAGTCGGCTCATTTGCATAGGGAAGAGTAACTGTTGAAAAGCTGTCAGAGCAAACAAAATATATGGCTGTATTGATGTATACATTTGGTGTTTTTGTTCAGCGTGAGGAGCTGAGGATAGATGTGCGTGTGTGGTGACAGATGCAATCTCACGGCCGTGCGTGGAAAAAAAGGCCTTTTTGACAACTCCTGCATTGCTTTTGTTGCGTTTCTTAGTTTCTTTACACCTGCCTTCCAATGCCACCGTCAGGATCCTTCATTGTAACGTTTGAACGGACGCCTGAAATGAAAACTGTGACTAAGAAATTGCGCTGGATCTTTTTAGATTATCGTGTGGGTGCATTTAAAAAGAAAAAAATTAAAAGGTGTATTTATTTAAGTCCACAAAGTAACGTTAAAATAGTACAAAAGCATAAAAAAGTTTGTTTTTTTTTCTTTCAGGAATGAAAAGCAGTCCTTATCAATTTATCCGCCAAATGTTTTTTTTTTTTTCCGATTTATCGTCTATTTTTGAAGCGCAAGCCCGTGGCAACCTTCCACAGCCCAAGGTGATCGCTTCAAATTTCTCCTTTCGTACAACTAACGGTCCAGAATGCAAAGGTTTTAATTCACAACTATAAATGAGGAGAGAAAGCAACAAATCGTCTGTTCGGAGAGGCTCGAACCAGAGAACGTTTGGCTATTCCTGCTTGAAAAATGACTGAACGATTAATTATCAAAACAGTAGCATGATATTTTTCAATGCAGTTCGTAAAATCTCAGAGGTTTTTCGTCCATCTCAAGCAATAAGTGCCGTTACCCAGTTTGTAAAATGGCTTTTTCCTCAGCCTCTCGAACGTCTCCCAGAACAGTGTAACCAAAAATGTGGTCATGCTACACCTTCCCTGTGTCTTCATTTCTCCGTCCCTCACTCTGTCCTCCATTTCTGCCTGTTCCTCTCTGACTCCCTCAGTGTGTGACCTTGTGTTCCTTCTGTGTTAGTGTGTGGAAATTGGGCACACCTAACTACAGGGGCTTAAGTATAATCATGTATTTAGCTGCAGAAATGTACTGACGCACTGTTCCTCCCTGGAAAAAGAGAACTCCCAACATTAATTGAGGGATATTACTGTTGAGATCAATTTCCATGTTTCTGACAGTGATATTCATTCCCTCAGACCTGAACAAATATTTATGTCTGCTTGAGAAAAAGAGAAAATGACAGTATGAAAAAAAAAAATCAATATGAAAACTATTCCATCATTTCATGCAGATTTTAAAATACTGAGATTAATGTACAATTCTGATGACGTGTAATTTAAATTTTCATGTGTATTATTTCCCAAATATTGTTCATGAAAGTCCTTCTTTTTAT
Organism: Datnioides undecimradiatus; assembly: GCA_008933995.1. NCBI lineage: Eukaryota > Metazoa > Chordata > Actinopteri > Lobotiformes > Datnioididae > Datnioides > Datnioides undecimradiatus. The sequence continues at coordinate 1,052,540 of WARS01000010.1, forward strand.
CCTTATTTTTTTAAATAAGTATTTTAAAAACATAACGACATATCAAAAATAACATCGGGTGACACAAGTACATTTCAGAAAAGCTCATTTTAATCCAACAAAGACAAATAAAGCTAGCCTGACCATTTGGAGAAATGCCTTTTTGCCAATTTGCATGCATCACTTCAGATTTGTCTAAGTGGTAAGACTGCCAATAGGGGCCAGTGTGTAACCAAGTATAGGGCCTCAGTGAGGCCGGCGTTCATTGGTGGAAGAGAGAGACGGGCTGGGGGGAGCAGGTGGGGAGGACAGAGGGAGGGGGGCTATTGTTGGAGGGGGTTATTGTGAAATAGGAAACGGCAAACAAGGCGGTCTTTAACTCTGCTTATAGAATATGTTAAAGTGATGTCTGTGATGCGCCGTGTGAATTATTTGCCTTATCATAAAGTGCATTTATGACGCACAGCCATAAATATGCATCAGTACGAGTGTTTTCAAAATTGAACCTCTCCCCTCTCTTATTCCCCTCCCTCCCCCTTTCTCCTTTCCACCCTCCCTCCTTCTTTTTTGCTTCGTGCTAACAACACAAAAACAACATTTTTAAAATGCAACCCACCAGTGGATGTTTTGGAAACATTTCCTATTCCCTCCCCTCTTCTCACTCTCGTAGCTGCTCTTTCTCCCTCTGTCTGTCTCTCCTCCTCTCTTCCGGTAAATCTGCTTATTGTATTATAATGTGGGATGATTTGAAAAATGTTTTGAAGTCACAAAGTAATTAGAAAATTCCACGAATTGGTGCGATTGTACTGTAATGGAGGTACTACAAGTACACACATTAACTGCTCTCTCACTCTCGCCCACCCTCCCTCCCTCCCTCTCTCCGTCTCATCTTCATCATCAAAATCCTGTTTCTAATTTCTATGGATTTCCTGCCAAGAGCAGCCACGGCGGTGACCCCCTTAACTCGGACATATAATGTTCTTAATATCCAGATTAAAATTTTTTCTTTAAGCTCTTTTCTACAACATGTGAAATTATTTCTGCTATCAACCACAAAGCCAACCCCGCCCACACCCTCTGTCCTTCCCTCTCCCCTCGATTATGGCCTGGCCTCTGCAAACACAACTTCTTATGCAGATGCTCTGAATGCACCCAACCACCCACCCAGCCTCTCACACACACACACACACACACACACACACACCCCTCCCCCTGCTCTTGTCTCTTTGCAATTACTAAGTGAAAGACTGCAATAAAGGTGGCGCTGTACGAGGAGGGCAGTTAATGAAAGAAAGGATTATGGGTAAAGGCAGCATCAAGGGGAGATTAGGAAAGGACGACCAGGCTCGCTGAGACAAAAGATCCTACTGACAAGAGCTGCTTAGAGCACACGTATCCAAAACACACACACACACACACACACACACACCAGCTACACACTCTGGAAAATGTGCATTCACATGTGTGCATCTGCAGAGCCGCATCTGCAAACACATGCATGGAAGCACCCTCTAATGTACAGACATGCAATGAAAACCTTCATCATCATTTTACACCAGTGCAGCTGTGCAGGTGGTGACCACGTCTGAGAAATGTTGGGGCATTGCTCCCTCATGGAAAACTACAATTCCAACATGCAGACACATAGCGACAGATCCTACAGTAAAGGATTTAACCAAGATGTTGTCACATAATCCCTGTGAGCTTGGAATTAGAAGACCCCCCACCTCTCTCCCGAGTTCACAAGAGTCTTGAGATACCAAGCATTAAAGTTTCACATCCAGCGAGTCAGTAGTTCTAGGTATGGCAGTTGTATGGGTAGGGAGGAAATTTGGCAACATAAATAAGGCAAACAAGGAGAAGATGGAACAAGTGGTGGACAATAATTAATAATTCTGATATCATTTAGACTGTAAGATAACAAAATAATGTCGGCGTGCGTGAGCACGTTCTCCAGTCTTACCAGCACACTGACTGACACCTTTGCCTGTCCACCAGTACTACCCACCCTGAGACAGGCATGCGGTCTCTTTAAGTAAAGTGATAAGCACTTCGGCCTCGATGCTGAACAGGGAGCAAATTGAAAGTGAAGATTGCCTTCCCATAGACTTTATCTTTTCCCACTAAAACAGGGAGCGGGCGGCTACGACTACACCTATTGATTTTGCAATTTCAGCAAATTAAGAAGGAGACAGCCGGGCCTATTAGAGAGCTGTCTGTGGCTTGGACTAGCATGGCCACTGTGGTCTGTGATGGTGATGCTGAAAGAGAGAGAGAAAGGAAGAGCCTGTATCCCTTAAGGACTGTTGTCTAATTATGTTATTTAGCAGGATGTATATGAATAAATACATGCCACTCATCTCTTGATTTCTTGGTGTATAATATGTCACCAGCAGCTGCCACAGCAGGCGGGGAGAGACATATTGCACTGACGTATAAACACAAGGCAATCAGGGTGAATGAATTACCTACGCATGTGGCTAGCCTCAGATTTCAGTAATAAAAGAAGCTAAAGGCCAATCTGTACTGCTCTAATATCCACAGTAATATCCACTGCAATATGAAGAGTAATGAGAGGAATAAAAATTTCTATAAGGGCGAGAGAAAGAGGTGCAATTCAATTATATACATCAAATAATGCGAGCTTCTATAAATGTGCTGTTTGCACGTAGTGTGCATATACAAATGAATTTGAGGGTGCGTTGTGGGTGTTTTTTTTAGATGTAGTGTTGCTGCTCGACTTGGCCTGAATGCAACAAGAGAAAGCACAAGGTTTGTTTGTCAACATATTCAGTTTTTTTTTTTTTTTTCCCGAAGGAAGCAACCATCCAAGTGCACTAATCCGTGATATACATTTATTGGCAGGAGGTGAATTTTTCTCAATTTTCAATCTGATTGTGTTATCAGCCTATATGACTTCCATATTGGAGTTTTAATATGGGAAATTCAATAGGAGCAGTGATGGATGATTTCTCTGGTAAAGGCTGCACATTTTTCATACTGATAGCTTTTTGGGTCCTCTAAAAATGATGAAATATGAGTTTTTTTTATTGATCATTAGTCTCAGGACTGCACCTGCTTCACCAATTTGTTTCCAATCAAAATTGGCATTAAGATTCATATTTGGCATCACAGCAGCAAAATGTTCTCATTATTCATTTGATAACGAGCGGGAATTACAAAGACAAAGAGCAATACAAGACACCCAATTTGTTCAATTTCCTCTATTGTGATTATTTTTTAATGTTTTTTTTCCCCTCAGCCTGTTTTACATTGAATTTTAAGCTGTTGCCCCGAGGCATTAGGTGCGTATCAAGAAGCAGAAATGAAAATCTTGACCACTTTGCTTACTGGAGGTGCAAAACGGTTTTACAATCCACCTAGGGATATAAAATAAGCTAATTGGGCCATGTGTGACTTAATTCCCATTTTCTGTGCCTTATTCTATATGTATTCCACTTGTACTGTGTGTGTGTGTGTGTGTGTGTGTGTGTGTGTGTAAAATCTGTCAAAGAATAATTGTAAGAAGCATGGAGAGTGTGAATGGGAGGACTCCTCTGGCAACTCAACATGGGAATCACAAGCTAATTCATTGATTGGCCCTTGGAAGAGACGGCTGCTAATTGTTAGGTAATTAACATGGCAAGCTGTAATTATGTTCGCCTAAGGACCCGATTAGTGTTTCTGCATGTCTTATGGGCGCTGAGGGGCTGTATCTGTGTGTGCGTGTGTCTAAGCCTATCTGTTGGCTCGAGGACAGATGGCACATTGTCAAAAGCTGACATGTTTTGTTTTCCCTGATGTGTGTGTGTGTGTGTGTGTGTGTGTGGAGAGAGAGCGCCAGAGAGCAATGTACAGAGAGGAGACGAGCTGCGCCCAGGGACTTGTCCTTTTGTTTCAGCATTGTTAATTAAGTGCTAATTGAGTGTAATTATTTACATCATCACACACAGCGAATGGAGATGTCAAGTGGCAGTGGCACAAAGGCAGTTGGTGGGAGGCTGGCAGCTGAGAGCCTACAATCTGTTGATGCCTGCATGGTTACGAGCCGCTGGCAGCTGAAAAGGAACAATTAGCAACAAGCTGAAATCTCATCACGAAGCTGTGCCCAAAAATATTTATACACTCGTACCATGTGCGCTTGAGATGCTCCCTTTTCAATCACTAAATGTGTTTTTGAATAATGCATTTTTTGATTTTAAGAAAACAAGAACGGTTTTAATGTGGCAAAGGCAAATCGGAGAGACAAAGAGCGTGGAGGGAGTGATGAAGAGGAAAAGAAAGAGAGACAGAGAGTGACATTGATCAGTCAGGAAGAGAATGAGATGAGGCAGTATCTAGTGTGTTAACACCTACAGCTAATCAACATGACAGAGTTTAGACTTGCCCTAGAAACAACACATAAGCGCACACACACACACACAGAAGGGCACACACATCCATTTTCTCACACACACAGGGGTGATATAACCACTTTGTTTAGAGTCTTGCTCTTACACATTATACAGGATACTGTAATAATGTGCGTGATTATAAAGAGACCTATGTATGTAAAGCAGGTTTGAATCTAAAAAAAAATAATAAAATCACCATACATCGCTCACATCCTCTACATCTTCATCAGAAAATCACTGAACCCTGAATCAAATTTGGCAGCAGCTGGACTCCTTTCCTTTGGTTTTGCGAAGACAAATGAACAGCAATGAATCTTGATCATTTTCTACCTCTGTCTGCACATAAACACCTCAAAGGCCGCAGAAGGCAGAGCTTGTACTGGTTCGATGATTGTGCGAAGCATGAAGAACACGGAAATTTGAATAGCTGCGACCCCTGGTAACAAAGACAAAGTGTGCCCCGAGACGGGAGAACGAATGTCACTTAAATATGAGTTAAGAAAAGGTCACTTAACAGCCAGCCCGAATGAAACAAAACCCAAGGGTCTTAACACACACGCATCACGCAGTGTTTTTAGAACATAGTGTTTATTTTGAAGAATCACAGTCAAGTAGCTGTGACATATTGCTGTTTTTAGAGTTCAGATGTATTAAGAGGGAGCCAGCCTATATCGATGTTGTAAATCAATATTGCTGAAGAGGGGAGCTAATGCTCTGGTATCAAGTGTTCCATTCAAAACTTGCACATTTTAACAGGGTATGTGCTGAGCAGCAGCTGCAGCAGCACGCCACCTTACAGAATATCACCCGGTGGTGCTTTTTATGTAGTTAATGCATTGTATAAATAGTTTTCAAATGTGTAAGTTTTGGGACAATTAAAAGTTTCCATTCTGGCACCACTACATTAGATAGTCTATTTAAAGGCGAATCAAGGCCTGAGATGACAAACTAGCCTTTTGCGACTCATCTTAATCATTTGATGTTTGTCTTGAAAGACAAACCAGGACCAAATTTAGCCTGTCTCCCTAATTTGCATGCAATTTGTAACTTTTCGCAGAAACAGTTGTTTTGTAATTTCAGAGTTCAGTGTTAGAAGTTTGTGTTAGATTAGGGAGCCATGTGGGGAAAAAAAGAAAATGCTCTGCTTAAACGCACACAAATGCCGGCCAAATGCTGCAGCCTGGTGTCTGCTGACAGGCTTGTGATCAAGACTGAATAGTGAGCAGCGAGAGCAAATAAGGACTGCTCCATATTCAGTATGTGTGCTTGTGTCCATGCATGCATCAACCTGCGTGTGCGCGTAAGTGCTTAACTCTAGTGTGTTTGTGTGTGTGTGTGTGTGAGAGAGCTTAAGTGTGTGTTTGTGGGTGTGTGTGAGTGTGTAGAGGGGGTTAAGCAGTGGGGTATTCTCGCCTCTGGTCAGAGGTGGAATTAATTTTAGCTGGCAGTCCCACGCTGCGGTCATTTGGTTTAAAGGGAGGTGTTATTATCCTGATTTGGCCGTAACGGCTGGGGATTGGATACCCAACTGGCAGCTAGACACTCTCCTTTAAAGACAAAGGGGCTGGAGACTGTGTGTTCTTTTATGACTGAGGAATAAATAAAAGAGTGGAAAACCAGCTAGACAGAAGTATCTGTCTGTCAGACGGATACTAAAAAACTGGTCCCCACAGAAATCTAACACACCTTACTTTAATGTCCATAACCATTTTCTTTCATGAGTTGGAAGGAATATAAAAATTAAAATGTTATGGTCTGGCAGAGGACCTTTTTTTTTTTTGGAAAGCCATAAATGCTGTGTTGCAGTTAGCAATTCATCTATACAGTGTGCTTTGCGGTGGATTGCAGACGACACTGCAGAAGTAATTTAGGATTAATGAATAACAAGGTTCATCAATAATTGCAATCAGATACTCGGCAAATTGTGATTAAGTGTGTGTGTGTGTGGGTCAGCAAGTGTTGAATAAAATGCAGCAGAACTGAAATGTTCACACGTACAAGAGCATTACAGCCGACTACACAGACGACACACACACACACACACACAGATCAGACAATATACTTACTATAATCAGAGATGGTGGTTATAAAGTAATTGTATTGTATATTCTTCAGAATGAGCCTAAGCCCCTATTTCATTAAATCAAAGATCTATCTCATGACAGAAATACCCAAATGACCACATACCCCATTTTAAATACCAGCCATCTGCCAAGGAGGGCCTTTTCAGCGGCCCAATCATTTGCATAACCAAAAGATGATTATTTTTCCCCTATGAAAGTTGAAATGACTGAATAATTATAATGTAGTGGATTAGAATGAGGGGAAAAAACATGCCTTGATGTCAGAGAAGATTGCTGAGTAGTCACTATAATCGCTGCTTAGGTTTTTAATCAGAGTGAAATATGGGCCATAAATTATTGCCTTTCATGCAAACTTGTGTTTTTGCACCGGCGCATCGCAAATCTAATTTTTCAGCATTTTTAAGAGGCTTAAAAGACAGTTATTTTTGTTCAGGAACTCTGAATTAAAAGTCATTCGGGTATATTTTCACTCATGGGGATTATGTTCCATACTGTAAGGTTTTCCTCAGAATTACACGATAAACTCGAAATAACCTGCGCGCGCTGCTGCACAACTGCCTGTGTTTCATACATGCCAGCCAGCTGAGATACAAACATGAAGTACATGACATAGAACTTGCAGCTCACATTGTGTAATACCTGGAAACCTTCATCTTAATATCCTAGAGGAGCGTGCTTTGCCAGACTTAACGTGTTGCATCACACTGGAATCTACAACTCACAAAAGTGTGCGCCCTTAAATCTTACAGCTGATGTACGGTACTGTACAGCAGTGTGGCGCAAAGAGAAGAACTCATACATTTATTTAAAATACCTTTCAGCCAGAAAGTGAAAGATCGTTTTAATATCTCCAAAACACCTCGGGATTCAGCCGCCGAGATAAGATGCTTTGAGGCTGGAAAAGAAAAACGGCACACATGCGTACAATGGGTTTATCTGTGAGCTCCATTCTCGCTGCTCACACGCTAAACACAGCAAAGTCTATGATGCCTGCGCACCCCTTATCCTTAACAAAGCAGCAAAGCCAATCCATTGTGCCGGATCCATCTGTAACAAATTCATACATCCATATCGACACACCAGGAAACAAGGCACCCAAGGAGAGAGGGATAGAGGGATGGACAGAGAGATGAGGGATATATTTCTCCTTCTCCTTTTGTTTCGTTTGGGGGTATTAGTAATCAGAGTCCCCCCTTAGTCTTTACAGCTGCAAATTGCTTTGCCACCTCTTCCCCCAGCAGTCTGTCCTGCCAAATCCGCCCATGATGTATCATTATCACAACTTTGGGTGGAAATCCATAGAATCAATAGGTTTGTCAGGGAAACTCACGCCTGGGATTGCTTACATGCTGTGAGGCTTGTTCATGCACTAGTCAGGACTATCCTGCCACAGGCAATGGCAGCGGAACAATGCACATATAGGTATGTGCGCGACGTACATGAGCACACGTGCACGCGTTCACGCAGGGTTATGTAGACACACAGGCCTGCGTGCACATATTCAAACAAACAAATAGGTACACAGTATCAGTAGCACAAGGACACATCTATCTATGTATCTGTCTATCTGTTTGTCTGCATCTGTCTATCTGTCCCTGTCTGGCCTGTCTGCCCTTATCTTTGCCTATCTGTCTGTGTTTTACTTCATTAGTCGAGCTGGTCAGCAGGAGCTGGACGGACGTCTCTTCCCATGTAATTACTGTCCGGTAAACAGGTCAGAAGGGTAGAGTCCAGCCGCAGCTGCTGCAGCTTTCAGCGGCTCACACACATATACACACATGCACGTGCACACATGCACGCACAACCGCACACACACAGGCTGTGGGTCCTGAGCTTTCAGAGTGGTATTGATTGGTTGGGCTGTGACATCTCCTAAGCCATGTCACCCCTGTGAAAGAAGCCTCCAAATTGACCAATAATAAAGTGGTGGAAGTTGTAGTGGCACTCTCCTGGGAGCTGTCCGCGTGGACTGTGTCACTATGTGTGTGTGTGTGTGTGTGTGTGTGTGTGTGTGTGGTAGAAAGAGAGAGAGCGCGAGAGTATGGGTGGGTGACACACTTGCGTGTGTACATATATGATTGTGTTGTCCCAATCAACAGTACAATGGCCATCTGTGTTTGAGCACATTTATTTGTCTTGTGGCAGCAAATGCATCACATTTCGGAGACTGCATGTCCTACCACTTCGATGCATGCTCGGTGCAGTGTGGATTACTGTATATACTTGACCAAGACTTATTAAGAGAATATAACAACACCGGAATTCAGACTAACAAAACATAATGTTTCTTTTTTGTTCAGTCAGTAAATACTTCCTGCTCAATATTAGAAGTTATTTAATGTGGTGGCAGGAAGACAGCAGAAGACAGCAATACTGATATCTCAGTTGTGGATGTGATTATAGGCAGTAACTCTACTCTCACCAGAGTTTCGTTTAATTTATGCACACAAGGATAAGAATCAAACACATTCCCTTTCGGTCTCTACTTTAACCATTCAGTCTATGTAAGCATGTCATTATTGCACTTGCATTTGCCCAAGCCACTATAGCCGTGTACAGTACACATTATGCAAATGTGCCCGGCTATACTCTCTTAAAAGCACGTATGAAAAAGTGCACATTTGAACTTTAATGTATATTAAATGGAGCTTTTACGATTGTATGACGTATGCATTTCAGTTTAAATAGGAATACATTTAAACAGAAATGGTCCTCACTGTCTATTAAGTGAAGAAACGTCGAGCTTGCCTCAGAGTTTTCCACTTGCCACTTGACCCTTTACATTTTTATTCCTTGGACAACTTTGTTTTCTGGAGGACGGCACCTACCCCCTCCAACCCCTACCTCCTTAAATAGGCATGATAATTTGGGTCTTTGCTGGTCAGACACTATGATTGCAGCTTCACACTGTTGACATTTGTTTTATTTTGCAAAAAGACCCCCACCCCCCCTTTCTTTTACATTTTTGCTATGCACAGCATGAACTCACACTTTTGAGACCCTTCATTTACTGAGCACCAAATCTTCACTTTGAGAAAAGGATCAACCTTTATACAAAAACAAGTGTTTGTGTGTGTGTCAGCTGTGTGTGTGTGTGTGTGTGGGCGTGTGTGTGTGTGTGTGTGTGTGTGTGTGTGTGTGGGCATACGCGTTCCAACACCAACCTCATTATAGTGCAGCTTTATGCACAAAGACTGTGGGGTCACATTGATTTGACTCCCTGGAGTATTAGCATAGGATTACAGCAGTCAACAGGCCTTCATTGATGTGTGTGTGTGTGTGTGTGTCTGTGTGTGAAAGAGTGAGTGAGTAAGAGAGATGAGAGAGATGAACCAAGGGTAATTAGTCCATAGAATAGTCCGACATGCTGCGTCTCTGCCATGTAGAGTGTGTTTGAGCGTGTGTTTCTGTGTGTGCGGCTGTGTGAGCGAGAGGGCGAGTGTATTTGTGCGCCCTCATTAATTCTTTGTACTAATACAACCACCACCCTGCTTGAAGTGTTAGGCTCTTTGAGAGCTTCTCATCTTTATGATTTAACACTTTGATCTGAGAGTAGGATTGTGTGTGGGCGGGGGGGATGTTAGTTAATGTTGGTGCCTGTGTGTGTGTGGGTGTGTGTCCCTTTGTATTAACTTGTGTGCCTTAGTGTACTTGTATTCAATAACTGTGGATGAATATGTCTCTGTGCGTGTTATATCTTCACCTGTGTGTTGATGTCAGTGTCACCATAAGAAAGAAACGTATCCAGCAATTCACAATCAGCTTGTCCCCGGCATGTGTGTGTGCATGTGTGTATAATGACAGCCATTTCAAACACTTGGTGGATTACTCATCATCATAATTTGCATAACTTTGAAGTATTCATAGCATTAGCGAGGCAATTACAATAATTAACATGGGAATCCATGTCAATGGGCCACAGCCACGAGGCAAGTGCAATTACAGCTATGCTAATTAGGGTTTGATTAAGCTTTTAAAGAACAATCGGCTTATTTAACTGAACATATTCAAGAGGCTGTAGAGACATTGAACACCCCCTCCCCCCCTCCCCACACTCACCCACACACACTCTTGCCTGGAGTGCTCTCACACACCCGCCTGATAGTTTGAAACATGCACAAGTACACACATATGCATATGCACACAAAACACACACACGTGCACACATAAATATGTAGAAGCACCAGGTGTGCAAGGTGGTGGATGCACACACAGCTCCCTGTCCTCGCTCTGTCTGCACACACACACACACACGTACACCCCCATACACACACACACACGACTGCACACTCACTGCCCCCCCCATACACTCCTCCTCCCTTTGTTTTGTCCGCCAGTCGTTCTTTCCAGACAAGAAGACAGGATGTTTTTTTTTTCATTGAACAAGAACAATTTGCTGTCTGATGTTGGAAGCCTCATTGTAGTGACGGGGCCTAAATTAAAGTGTGGGCTTATTAAAGCCGGTGTGTGAGTGTGTGTGTGTGTGTGTGTGTGTGTGTGTGTGTGTGCATGCGTGCATGTGCTTCTGACACTGATCCGCCCAATAAACTCACTGTCCGTGACTAAGAGTGCGCTCGCAGCAAGACAGACACAATTGCCTGTTAAGTCAGTGTTGCTTTTATTGGGCCTCCCTGAACAATGCCTTGATGTGTGTCACGGCTCAAACCAACATCGAGACATGCCAAGATTATTTTAATGAATTAAGGTGCCATGCTCCTTGCTGTGAGGCCTTTTTTTGATTGGTGATCAATGCACACCTTTTACACCTCACAGATATGTTCAGTCTTGCCGGGTCGTCTGTACGTCTCTATCTTTCCTCTAAAATTCGATTTTTCACAGCCGGGTGAAACGCCGTTTAGAATCATTTTTAGGGCTTGTTTTAACGGGAATGGAAAAGTGATTTTGATTTCTCTTCTCCATTAAAATTCTTCCAGTCGCAACAAAAGCCTGTTGCTCTTGGAGGCGCAGTGGCGTAAGAGTTTAGCTAACTGTTTAATTCTGTTCCAGCGTTGAGGGGGAACGATATACCTCCTCACCGGATAGCGCCAAATACTTGGGTCTTTTTTGGTCCAGTGCTCCAGCTAGGATAATGCTCAGACCCAAGTCTGTGCAGAGGTCTCTACATGTTTTTTTTTTTTTTCAGAACACAAATGAGTAATTTAATCTTTTATCACGGGGCCGGGGCTCATTAAAATATATTGCTTCTTTTGTCCAGCGGGAACCTGCCAAAACCGACCCCTGACCTATTTTTTGGTCCAAACTCAGATCTGAAGCCAGCTCTTAAATGACCTCTTAAAAAACACGATTTTTATTCTTTTTTTTCCTCTGCTTTGGAGATTCTGTTGTCACAATTGCAATGGAAGCAAATCAAAGCAGGGGGGGAAAAGAGTGACTGATGGAGTCGGATTGTCTGTCGTATGGTCCGAGTCAGTCTGGGTCAGCTAGTCGATGAATGTCACTCACTGCCATGTCAGGGTCACTATAGAGCAAGTGAAGAGGTGCCTTGGAAAGTCCATAATAACCATTGACAAGAGGAGTGCTGTTTATTTGTTAGGACACACACGGACAAACGCGCACACACACATGTTGTACCTGCACATGCACAGTTCATACGCACTTAGTCGGGCACACACACGCACACACACACACACACACTAAGTACTTTCATTCAGCTTAAATCCATCCCTGCTCCCAAGTTGCCTTTTGAGATCAGTTTGGTGAGACTGCATGCACGCGTATTCATGTGAGCCAGTCTGAGGTATGTGTGTGTGTGCATACTGTATTTCCATATGTGTGTGTGTGGCTGTGTGGTTGTACAGCTATCATCATTACCCTAGTCAATACCCACGTCCACGTATTGATCACTCTATCGATGAGCAATGAGGTATCTCAGGCTGCAGAGAGCCCGGTGGATCTGCTTTTTTTTTACTGAGACCACACAGTGAGATCAGCTCGAGTTCAGCTAAAGATCACCTCCAGGGCAAGATTATTGGCTCTTAGGCAGCTTTACAGGCAGCATTAAATGCACATCTGATTACAGTATATCAAATAAAAATGCGCACTATTTCATGCACATATTTCTATTTTCTCGAGGAAAAAAAATGTGTTTTTAAGCATCTTTTTGTTAATCATGAGATGTAATGTTTGTAAGCTGGAGGGTTTAATCTCCCTCTACAGACAAGCTGATCAAAAGTTTGTTGCGCTTGAATGTGTAAATTATAAATCAGAGTTGTGTGCATTCATTATAAAACCACAGTATGTCTATCTTGATCACCAGCTTAGTCTTTTGTTATTCTATTGAACGATCTTCATCACCGTGCAGTCAAGGACAGCAAGTTAAACTTTAAGTTTTGGTTGCCTAACAGAGGGATGACTATGGCCCGATGTGGTTTTAATATGTGATACCATGAGATCAGTAGATGAAATGACAAAATATCCACTTTTAAAATGTTTTTTATCGGCCACAATGACAAACCGCAGAGTAAAGTAACAATGGCTGATCTGAAAAAACATGCTACACGCATTATATTCACAAAGGGTCAGTTTTCCCAGATGTGTTGCCCTCTGCTGCTCTACAAATTTAATCTGGGGCCACGCCAGGTCGGAGAAGTCATGCTTATTTTAAGCCAGGGGTTCTTCATCTTTTTCAGCCCGGGCCAAAATTAGAAGTTTAGTCTCTAACCCTGAAAAGCAGGCTCATTAAAACATATTACTGCTCCTGACATGTGGGAACTCACCAGCAGCAGGACCACGGCCCATTTAACTCCCGAGCCAGAGTTCATGGAACCGATAGACAGTTTCCATGCATAATTAACATACTGAACATACTGTATCCGATGCTGTTTAGGATCTGCGTCTTGCTAAGCTCTGTAATGACTATGTTTGTGCTGTATATTTTCTACTATATGTGTATTTGTGCCTCCACATGCGAGAACTAAACATGTCTTTGTCTTTTTTTAGGACACCACACACACTGCTGTGATGCTTTATGCAGAAGCATGTTTTATTTAGTTTGGCTGTTAGTTTGCACCTCCCTTTTGGACAAAATATAGGATTTTATCATATGAAATCATAGTTAGCAACTTGTAAAACACATTTAAACTATTCTAAAGTAAAATCTAGTTGTTAATTAGTCAGTTGTGTTTCATATAAAAGTTCTTCCTGTAATTAATGTCAAGGTAAAATCAGTTTAAATCCAAAATTACAAGCAAACAGTAGTGAAGTTTGGAAAGGCCACAGCCTTAAAAACACGGCACGGCATTAAAACAGGCACAGGTGTGAGAATAGGAGAAGAGTGTGAAATGATAAGCTATTTGGAGAAAAGTAGTGGGCTCTTTAAAATGAAGTCTTAGTGTTCTTTAAGACTCAAATTTGGCCTTAATTGCATCTAATACATCTGCGCGTTTAACGGTGTTTGACTGTTCAGGTGATGCTGTGATGGAAACACTCATCGTTGAGATTTTAAATAGCAAAATTAGATTTACTGCGTACAGTGATATTAGCTAAGAACGCACCCTGTTTAACACAAACATATTGACATGTACATTATCGTTTATGATTACTCTGAATAACAAGGGGTTTGAGAAAGTATCAGTACGCTTGAGCATGTTTTGTGTCATTGATTCATAAAAACAATTTTTAAATTAATGGTTTACGTAGATGAAAAAGGCAAATGCTGATTCCTCTGCTGGGATTGCACAAAAAGCAGTGATGTGTTGGATACTACACAGCCTTTAAAACACAAATTCAGATCCCACTGCTTATAGTATGGCAATACATTGAATTCTAACCCCTATATTATGATTAGAGCAGCAGCGACAAGGTTTTAAGATACATCATGACATGAAAAGCGGTGATTGTCATACATTGTATTTAAATTTTATCATATTAGTGTTCAAAAATATAAGTTTAAATAAAGTTTCACGTCAATCAGGGCATAATCTTGCTGCGTTTCAGCTCTAATTGTGATCTGCGTCGTATTGTCAGATTCTTGCCAATACGCAGCCCCAGAAATAACATTTGTGCTCGGTAGATCTCACTCAGTTTGCTGTGGCAAATGCAATACGGACAACCCTGCGAGCGCACCGGAGTTGGGCTTTTTCTGAACAGTTTACACAGAATTATGCGACGTGTGAATGTTAACAACACATCATAGAGTGCATTTCCATGACAGCATTGTGGCGTAATGTGTGTCAACATAGTCAGTTTGTCTGAACGTAAAAATAAATAAATAAATAAAAAAATAATAAAAAGCCTGCGGGCCTTTTTCTCCCTCTCCAGCTTTCAATTTCTGACCCCCCCATCCTCTTTACCATCACTCTCCCTTCTCCCTCCTCCACCCCTGCCCGTGCCCCTCCTCTTCTATCCCCCCAGGGTGTCCTGAGACCCTTCATTACTGTCGCCATGGCAACACCTCAACCATTTGACAGTAGTCCCGGACACTCCTCCCCACCCACCCATCTTTTTTTTTTTTTTTTTTCCTGACTCCTTCTTTCCTTCTGTCCTTGTCTTCCTCCCCTCTTTTCTCTTCAGCCCCTTCAAACCTCCCCCACCACCCCCCATCTCCTCCCCGGCCCTCCCCTCCCCTCCCCTTCCCTCCTTTCCTCATCCCAAACTCCCTCCTGCTCCTCTCAAAACATGGCTTCCGGACAAAAATCACCAAATCACAGCGGCAAGTGGGGCATATGATGATGGGACGACCCCCTGAGGTTTTTCCTCTCTCCCAAACCACTCCTTAAATGGCTGGAGCAATCATAACGTCCTAACACTTTGAAGTCAAGTCCCAATTCCACTCTTTTTACTTTCTCTGTCTGTCTGCCCGTCTGCCCGTCTGCCCGTCTCCCTTTTTCTTACACGCTTTTCCCAAGATTCAAATTGGCAGACATGTGGGCCTGTATTGCCATGACAGAGGGATGTCGTGCCGACTATTTCTGAACCAAATCAGCCGGCATCCAATTAAACATGGGAATATTGATCTCATGCCTCATTTCTGAGGATTAGTCTTCCCTTTGAAACATGCTCTGTTTGAAACACGGCTGTGATGAAAACACGCGTAGAAACACACATGCGCGTGCGCACACACACACACACGCGCGCGCTCACACATAATATACATGCTGAGAGACATGAGCGCTGTTGGCTGTCAGCCCTCCAGGTGTGACACGCTCGTGCCGTGTCATTACGGCTCGCCTTCACGTTGGCGACAGTTGATGGTGTCAACGTGAGATTTAAGGCCACCCCTGTTGCTGCTGCGATGCCAAGCTCCTGCTCTTAAACACACACACACACACACACACAGGGTCAGACCAGTTCTCCCTGGCCACCTCTGTGCTCTGTGGCAATGTTTTAATCATGATCGGGTTTGTTTGTAATTATAAACACTCTGAGACACCCATATCAAAGAGCTTCATAGAATTCAGGCCTATGGGTATCCTTGGTTGCTTTTGAAAAATGTACGCAGTCCTCCCCCTCAAACACCCACCCACCCCGACACATACACACACGAATACACGAACAAACACACCACACACGCGCGCACACTTCACTTCAAAAGCAGACCCTCCTTTTTGAGCTGTCTGCGCGGCTTTTGCATACACCTTAAAGGCCTTCTGCCCGGAGCCCCAAGGTCAACACAAGTTGTTTGTGCGTGTCGTGTCGAGCTGTCCCCTGGGCTCACCTGCTTCAGAGGCCTGGCCCTGCTTTTTTACACCGCAAATGCCCCATCCTTCAAAGTCAGCCCCCAACATCTGAGAGAAACAAGACCTTTCAGAAGTAAAGTTATAATCAGCAGAAATTAATGAAAGAATCCCTTCAGTGTAAACAAAAGCAAGGTTCTCCTATCTGGCTGGGAAGCTGGCAACTTACAGGTTAAGTGACGTTTCACAGTGATATCTTGAAGTGGAGCCCTATTACCAGCCGACATAATCCGTAATCCTGCTGTTTATAGCACTGACTCAACTAAGAGATGGAGGAACATGCAGTCCACTCTCATAATGATGATATTCCGTCGTCTGTCCTTATCCCTGTCATTATCGAACTCATCAGTTTGAATGCCAAGCTAAATTTAACAAGTTCATGTTATTTAATCTTCAACAGAAAAAATTAAGTAAATATAAGCAAAACCCTCTGCTGCTTTAACTTAACAATTATTTCTTATTCCCATGGTGACTGCGCACCAGGCCGAACGCCAGACAAACCAAATCATCAAATTAAAATCAGTGAGTAGGATTTTTCTTTTTTTTATTTCATCAGTTATTATACCTAAAATACACAGCTTCACTAATTATTTAGACAGCTCTTAATTGGATTTAATAATAAGACAGTGTCTCAGTCATATTACGTACATTTTATCTTAAGTTTTCTTCAACGGACCTTAAGATTGTGGCAGGTTTGTGTAGTAGCTGTAGCCTTGGGTAAACCAGAAAACAAGCTTAAAAATAAATGTATGTAATAAATGTATTTTAAGGAGACGTCCATTCAGCATTCGTTTGCAAGTTTTCAAAATGTAATGATATGTAGGTGGTAAATGAACATTTTACGAAACCACGCTGCCGTCAGACGTCTTTCCAAACGTTTTAGTGAGGATGCTTTTGACATGAAATGGATTATGTGTGTTTGTGTGTGGATTATGCAACGCAGGGCTGATCAGAGGCAGGTTATGTCCTCTGTATGGAACAGCGGGTGGGCGTTCAACAGCAGCGAAATTATTTACTGTTGCATAACTTCCACAAAAGCTTTTGTGTTTCTTTTGCAGAGGAAAGTTGTTTACTTTTTTAATGATCAGTTTTATTACTGTGCTTACATGAGGAGAAAACAGTTCTTGAAGGGCCTCGCAGATATGAAGTGTTTGACCAATGAAGTTAAATAAAACATTTGGCGAGGCCCCCCGGTTCAAGTTGAAGACCCGCATCTAACTTCAGCATGAATTATAAAACCGATGTCTTTGAAAACGACCTTGTACTTTCACTTTACTTTTTTCCCACTCTCTGTAAATACCATGAAATGAAAGAAATACGTGTTGTTGTTGGGGCAAAGGAGTGCATGGTGTCTCCAGAGTCATTTTCATTCACAGATAAACACACGGCAGCATCGGTAAACAAGATTCACGGGGAAAGAGTGAGACACATTTGATAGTCATAAAGGATTTTTTCCCCTCAACGAGCAGAGATCAAATAAACTCTGTGTGTCTGAGGTGCCGCGTAGCCTCAAGCAGTGAAGCATAAATTTAGAACAAATCTTGTTTCTCTTACAAGGGTATTACTTTAATTTCTATGCTTGGGTGAAAAAAGGGGAATGTGGGGGGCAAATTATGAAAGAAATAAATAAAAAAGCACACACAGGAACATAACATGTCTTCTATCCAACCTTCCTGTCCACCAGAAAAAACATGCTGCATCCTAGTTCAAGTTGTCACCTCACATACCACCTGACCCTGTAGCTCCCTTCTAAAATCAGTTTTGTTTCAAAATGAAAAAGCAATTTTCCTTGGGTTTATAATCTTCGGTAATAGTCAACCATCATTTTTAATCTTTAGATGCATTTTAAATCCAAGCTGTAATGTCTTAACTCTCCGCCAAGGTCAAATATCTTAGCAAATAAGGCTTAAGCTTTGTTTTATATGAAAGAATTACATGATTAATACCAAAGAATTAATCACGTACTCTTCAGATCTCCCAGATTGGGCTTGTGCTAAAGGATTATGCTGTCCTACTTTTTCACATGGCATAAATTGACATGGAGGTTTGTTTAGCAAAGTACTGCTAAATACATTCTTTTTAACTCTTTGGTGGCGCAGAGAGCCTTGATTGCAGGCTGCAGCGTTCAGAGATATTGCATTCCTCTGCGACGCTCAGGATAATCTGGAACATTTATTAATTTGCAGTCAGTGCCGCACAATACAAATCATGTCAGCTGTGTCATGGTGAAGTTCAGGCTTCAATGAAGGGGTTTTAACATATCAGTGGTTAAAAGAAAGCCAGGAGCCCGAATTAAATTAACCAAGCTAAAGCCGGTTTTGTGTGTCGGCGCGGCGGAGCATAGAAAAAGTCATGTTGCAGGAGTTTAACAGAAACACCTTTTTACCTCATTATGCAAACAGATTCATCGTTAAGGTGGAAATATGTGATGCTTTCATTGACAAGAGAACAATCCTGTCTTGTTGGTAGTAAAGTGAGAGACTGTCAATGTGACTTCTGGAAGGAAGTGACCACAGTGAACACGTCATAGTTTATAACTCTCAGAACACGATGACACTTGACTTAACAGCGTTCAAGTCCACTAAGTCACCTTGTCTTTCACTCGGCTCTCCGGAGTACAGCTTTGTGAAAGAGCTGTTACTGGTCACAAATACTGATTTGGCATCCGGGACTATAATGTTTTACATTTCCCATTTAAGCATCGCCAGCAGACGAAACTTCAGCCGCCATTCCCTCTGCAGAGTCAGTCATCGTCTGCCTCTCCAAACCCAAATCATCAGCTGCCACCTCTTGTTTCTGTATTTACGACCACCCAGGAGGGCATCTCTTATTAATGCACACTTTTATAAACTGGACAGCAGTTTCGCTCCTCAACCCCCTCTTGTACGTCCAAACAAACCGTGATTTATAATTCACATGATTTATGATCTATCAGAGTGCCCAAGTGCCGCCGTCTTCTCAGCCATTCGTTTATACATGCGCCCACTACAGATAAAGTAAAACTAGATGTAGATGCATTGGATGATTTCATTCAAAACCTGCTCATGTGTTTATTATGCACAATAAATCTAAAACCACTTGGAGTGTCAAAGCAATCTGTTGCCTCTGCTGCACTTTTATTGCGGGGCAAAATGATAAGTTGCTTTGTAAATTGCAGGGATAGCGACACATGCATATTAATGGGGCATTTTGGATGTCCCCGCATTTTGACCAATGCAAAATGAATAATTGCCGAATGTTTTGTGGCAATACTTGTATCACGGTTAGGCTATGGATACTTAACGTTAGGGACAGAAACAGACAGACATATTGGAATCAATGCATGCCAGCCACCCTTAGTATTAATGTATTTATGCATTTGAGACGTGCGGTTTATTTGTCACATATTTCTTGAAACGCTCACACATGATAACTATTGTATGAGTAGCTGTGTAGTATTTTATTTTTTTTCCTCTCACACATCATTGTTTGAAAGATAAAACTACTGCTCACTTTGTAAAACACTCTTATCCAGCGTCCTTTTATTTTACATTTTTATGAAACACCTGAAATGAGTTTTATGAAGTTGGCATGAGTGCACGCGATTATCATATGAAAGGTTATATTTGACCCCCCCGAGTCAGTTGCATTTAGCATCCATTTTGAGCCGCTCTCCCCTTTTGTTCTGGATTACCTTGGATATCACCTGGCTGTGACTGTGAGTTTAATGAATGCTGATGTCTCTATACGTGACGGGTATTACACAATAAAAATGTTTCAGTAAAACTCACTATGTGGGGTAATTGGTTCTGTTTAAAAATGCATCAGGTTCAGCGTGGCGGCGTAGACACATGCGCAGACACACAAGCATGCCCACACACACACACGCACGCATACACACAGTTGCACGCCAGGCGCTTTCTGATCTGACCCGTCAAAACTCATTAAGGCTTAAAACATATTTCCAACTGACACCCGAAGTCTCCATTAGAAAACCGCCAATTACCGCTGAAAGATATCCCCCCACCTGCCTGCCGCATTTGCATATGATTGGAGCGATCAGTTAAAATGAGAGCATTTTGGCGCTGCTCAAAAATTCACAGTACGCCGCCAGATCAAGGGAGGAGGGTGGGGAGAGGGGCGGGGGGCATAGTAATGTGAAGTCAGCGCTTTAACTGCAGGTTTAAAAGTTGCTTGGACTGCGGGGGTGAGAGTGGGGTTACGTCCTCAAAATCATGGTTATAGATACAAGTTGGACGGCAGCGCCCCATCTTTGCGCAGCTCTCAGCATTAGACTGTTTTGCCAGCGCAGAGTGGATCTAAACATCTCTCATTTAAATACATTTGAATACAAGGACGAGAAATAATAGGCACTGAACATGTAGCTCTATTGTCGTGGGAGTAAAGAGTGCAAGCAGTGCAGTTTTTGCGCAATTATGAATGTTTTAATGGCAAAGTTATGCTCATAGATTTTTTTATTTTTTTTTCTTGGCATGGTTTAGGAACATGTTTGTGAGCGTGAGTGTATGTGTGTGCGTGTGCCAGACAGAGAGAGTGGAAGAGAGAGGGACTTTTAGGGTCTTTGCATCGCGGTTTTCAAGAAAAACAGCACTTATACCCATTACAATCAAGATCATTCATGTTCAACCCGTCCTTTCTCTGTCTCTCTCTCTCTCTCCTCTTTATTCTTTTGTCTCTGTCTGTCAGTCTGATTGTCTGACCATTACTGCCTTGATAAAGTTGTCTGGAGATGAGAAGTCAAGTCTTCAATCAGTGCAGAAGTAGGCCAATAGATGTGAATCCAAGCATATGTCAATCAGAGACATAATCACCAAGCCTCTGGCTGAGGTGGGAACTGTAACAGTGGACCCTATGGATGAACAAACGCACACACGCACCCCCCAACACATACACCAATGCACACGTGCATTCATTCGTATAGTGCACGCACAAAAGCGAGCGCACAGTTGGAGTCAGTGAGGGTCAAAGAGCTTGATATACTTCTTATTACTTGTTTTCATGTCCGCATATGAAACAGCATTCATTTTTATATACAAATATCATGTATCTGCTTGACGGTCGTTGTTGCAACTAGAGTGAAGTCACATTCAATAGCTACAAGTTTGGGTAATTGAGTATAATCTGTAGGCCTGTGAGTAGACAGTATGCAGCAGTGAATGAAAGGTACAGTCCAAAGAACACGGTGTACGTTACCTCGGTCAAGTCCTGCTGCTGCGCGCACATTAAGCTTTCATGGGAAAAGATTCATGAGCAGATGTCACATCTTAAAATGGCAGATATGAATGGAGACCATTTCATAACATAACACACACACACACAAAAGAAAAAAATTCACCAGCGTGATTTCTGGCGACTCTGACGGCAGCCGCCATGTGTCGGGTCAAAGTGTCCCTGAGCAGGACTCTGAAACCACCCAAAGTACCCGCTCGCTCAGTGTGACTCACTAACGCTGCCGGCTAAATGCCCCAAAACATAAAGTAGAAAAAAAAAAAAAAAAAATTGTTCTTTATCTTAGGTCAACTTTACGAAAGGTAACACTCGTAATGATGACATCGAGGCGACTTCGGGAGCTGCTCCGCCAACATCATCTATACGTGTACCGCGCCGTGCAGCCTGGGCTTAGACTGTGCTAGATGATGTTGTGAGACGGGTTGCTAAATGTGAGAAAATTAAAATGTAAATATAATAGGCTGGGATAATGTAAATTGGGTTATTACCCTCCTGTTGTAAAAAAAAAATAAAAAAAAATAAAAAAAATAAAAAAAAGTGGTGATGACATTGATTGTAAGGTGTGACACATTTTCTTTATGCAACAGACAGTAATGACCGGGCTGATGGCAGGACGATCATTATCACCATAATCATCATTGGTATAATCAGTACTGTTTTCAGTGGGAGATTGCTCCGAGCCTCCTATTGGTTGTTCAGAGTGTGATAGGGAGATGGAAGGACACACACACACACGCCCATGCGCTCACATTTGTGCACAGGCGTACACACACACAGATAAACCCGGCGGCTCTAAATGAGGCTCTTCATTGTTTCCCATGTGATTAAAACCGAGTGCCGTTGAGTCTCTTATATTGTCATCAGCCTGCTTTTGTGGCGTGTGTGTGTGTGTGTGTGTGTGTGTGTGTGTGTGTGTGTGTGTGTGTTTGCTCTCCCTGCAGTGGCCCTGCTCTAAATGAATGTCAGCTTGCCTTAGTCCAAGCATGGGCCCCAATGCGGCCGATCGATACTTCATTAGGCCTGGATTGTCTTGTGTCCATGCAACCTTGAAGCTGTTCCTTAATTACCCCAGCATTAAGGCCCAGGACGGCGCTACAGACCACGCTACACTGAGGATGGCCAGACCCAGCAAAGCAAAGCCCCCCCCCCCCCCCCCCCAAAAAAAAAACAGCCCTCAGCCCCTCCCTTGCTGCCCTGCATTGGATACAAAAATGCACACGTATACACATGCACATGCTCAAGTCTATGCACATTCATGCATGCATGTGTGCTGTCTTTTTCTCTCTCACTCTCTCTCTTACACACACACACACACACACACACGTGTGCACACACACAGATACATACCACCTTGAGGCTACAGTCAAAGGAGGGGTTTGGTAGACCAAGAAGGGGGAAAGAGGAGGGGAGCAAGGGGGTGGATGGGGTGAGGGAAGGCGGGCAGGAGATACTGTAGGAGAGAGAGGGTGAATTGAGGGCAATGAGGGAGACAGAGAGAGACAATCAGCCAGAGAAGAAGAGGTATGAGTGAATTGAAAGTGTATTCCTGATGATCACTGCAGATGATGTTGCATTAGAGGACAGTGGGTGGCAGAATATGGACAGATTTCTCTTCAGTTCAGTCTGCACGTGTCACTTTCTTTTTGCCAGCTGCCTAAATCCAATTAAACGTTTCAAATCAAAAAAGATCTTTGATTGCATTGTTTATGATACCACTAACCTCTTTTTCAAGATCAAAAACCGACTGCTCACAAGATAAAACTGTGAAATGTCACCAGACTTGACATTTTGACTGTGCATATGTGTGCATGTATGTATTTGTTTAACGCGCGTGTCTATCTCTGTGCATTTGTGTGTCTGTGTCTGTGTGCACGCTTTGCACTGAATGCCAGTCTTATCCTTTCCATTCATCAAGAACAGAGATTTCTGGGAGGCGGAGGAGGTGGAAGGGGGAGGAAGAAGTGGGAGGAGAGGGGAAAAGATGATGTGGAGACAAGGAGGGGAAAACAAAACATTTAAATCAATTCAAATCCTTTCTTCTTGTGCGCTGAGTCAGAAATGGGTGAAATTTTTACAAAGTTAGAAAGACTGTACCGCTGTTAATATAAGTAGGTGGATAAACTGAGGTAATATTAGGCGGAGACAGGCAGAGTAAGGGTGCATGAGAGGGAGGATGAAGAAAGACGAGAGATGGTAGAATGTGTTCAAATAGATTATTACAATGGCAAGAGGAAGGAAGGGAGAGACAGGCAGACAACGGAGGAGGCAAAAGAGGAGGAAGTTGAGGACTGAGGGACGCGAGAGAAAGGGTGAGATGTGGAAGAGGAGGCAGATGGGACGGAGGGGGAGGGAGCAGGAGAGGGGTGCAGTCAAATGGCACTCATGACAAATGACATCCCCTGTCTCCCAGTCCCCTCTCCTCAGCACCATGATTTGTCATCTCCACTTCTGACATTTTTCATCGCACTATCAAATCACCCTGACAGAATGATATTTTCTAATTCTCCCAGCCTTGGAGCACGCCAAAAATAATGGCCTCCACATGCTATGCACACTCTTACTCTGTTTCCCCACCTCTCTCTTTATTTTCCGTCCTCTGTATCGCGTAAATATCCGGTGATTCTTAAATAATGAATATGCAGCCTCGCAAATATATTGTAGGCAGGACCTGACTGGAGGCAATCTGCCTCTCTGAGTCATTTAAGCTGTCTCATTTAAGAGGTGGCACATGTAACTGTCATTTTCAAAAGGTATGCTGCTAACTTTTTGGATTTGTAGTATTGCACGCAGTGTGGAACAATAAATAAAAGAGAGACAGTTTATTTCCTCCCGAGGAAGAGAAGTCATTTTTTTTTTCTTAAGATGGAAAACTTATACCAAAAATATTTTATTCTGAGGGACTTATAACTGCAGTCAGTTTCAATTATTACTGTCCGTGTGCACTTAAATACATTTGATGTGTTGAAGTTTTCCTGTTTGCTTTGTTCTTCAGTAGTTTTTGTGTTGGGCACAATGATAATCACCATGGTAATCCTTTATCTTTTCCCCTGCTAACAGAACTTAGACGAGTCCCCACCTGCTGAGCCTTTGATTTTGTAGCGTATCATCCTCCATTGTTTTATTGAATATTAATAAGGAAAATGTCATATCTGTCATGACCCACCTTTCCCATAATCCAGGTCATGGCACTGCAAATGAGTTTATGGTTAATTCCATCTCAGCAGGAGATCACTATCACTGCAGCCCAAAGGCATACAAAGAAATAGGGATCTCTTTAACTCTTAGCATGACTGCTGGCTTTGGATCCTTTTGATAACCAAACAATGTTTACCACTCAGCAGCATGCAAATCTAGTTACCACTTAAATGCTGGGGTTTTTTTTTTTTTTTTTTGAGGACTATGATTTAATGTTGGCAACTGTGCATCCCAACTTATAAAACAGTAATTATAAGCACTTTCCATCTCAGTCAGACTCATTAATTTATTTTATTATCTTTTAAATTTAATTCAGTTTATTCATAAATACATTAATTTAGTAAATGTTAACTCTGATTTAGCAGTATTAATATATAAACTTTACTAAAATATGCGTGTGTACCACAGTATCATAAGGTGGTTTGGTTTAAAAACATGCTGTACATTGGGCTACTGCATTTAACCATGGCTCTGTGTGTGTGCGTGTGTGTGTTTATGTGTGTGTTCATAAATTATTCAAATGCAGTAGATTTAATTGTCTTAGTCGGTCATTAGCCATGCATGTGTTTATGCATGTGTCTCTGTGTTTGTGTTAAGGTAACTCCTCCTACACGTGTTAGAATGTGTGTGTGTGCGCGCGCGTGTGTGTGTGTATGTGTGTCTGCACCAGTTTTACAAGGTCTGGGGTAATTATGCATTATCCAACAAGGGATCAGTGTCTTGCTCTGAGCAGCACCCGGGTGTTGTTGTTTAATGTAATAAATGTCATGTATGCATGGCTTCACATGCGCTTCGTTAGCAGTTTAATGCTAACTGTTGAGCGTCACCAGTGCCTCCCAGCTATGTGCCAGCCAGCGTCTGCTAATGACACCAGCACTTAGCTCAAATCATCACGTAGAGGAGGATAAACACCACTTGCGAGCACCCATCACTAGTCACAGTGAAACTTTTACTTATTAATTGGTTGTATAAATGGCAAACTGGAGAAAAGAATCACATGCATCTATGTGTTAAAACTCTAATTGAGCGGCCAACAACCTTTTGGTGTTTAAATGGATGATTGTTTGTTTGCCATATAATTATAAACTGTAGCACCCAATATTAAAAATCAGATCTTGATCAGTTCATCAATCAGCCCGAATAAGGACACAGTCCATACTGTATAAACCTTATGTACACTGTAAACAGACTGCATGGACCAAAAGACTGCAGACTGAATATAAACTCATTAACTGTAGGTAAACCTGGATCCCCAGCTTGATCCTTTCTGCTAATTTTACCAATTAATTTCGGGAAGTGCGGAAGTCAGTTTAGTCAAACAGAGCATTTCATGTAACAAGAAGGATTAACTAAAAAATGTTATTAGTCTTTAAGGCTTAGGGGAGTTACTGCAATTAGAGGTTAATCAAACACTCATATTCACACTTGGGAATTACATTCACAGACTTGTTTTGTCGACTATTTAGCAGTTTGCCATTGGCCTGTTGGACTTTGGTGCTGTGCGCTGTGCTCATGAATAATTTGTTGAGGCGGGGTGCATTATTGGTGATTACTTTTTTTTTTTTTTTTTTTTTTTTTTGAAGTAACAAATAGCGCAAGGGGTTAGAATTACATTACAGTCATATTAGCGCAGGGGCTTGAGGACGGATTAGGCTGAAAGAGCAGAAGTGTGATTGCGTGCACTTCCAGTTGTCTTATTCACATATTGTGTTTTAGTAGGTGGTGTGTTTAGCTCAAAGCCAAAGGTACACCTACGTTCAGGAGTCGCCTGACTTTGCTCAGAGTCCGAGGGTGGGCGAGGTCTTCTGGACGGCTGTGAGGCGTCGGTGTGGAGGCGTTTGAGTTGTTTTAAAGGCAACCTATGTAGAGAGCTGGGTGTGAGTATTGAGTAATGTAATGCATTACTTCTGCTGCTGAGTATTTACTTTTTCAGTGGGTAAGGAGTAATTTATTACAGTTACCAAGTTACTTGCCTGACAGTGAAGGGTCACAGGGTCAAACGGCTTTAGAAAGTTAAAACATTTAAAGTTAACTTGATTTTTTTTTTTTTTTCTTTTCTTGTTAGCCAACCTCGTGGCTGCTCGGTTGTAATACAAAGCACTGTGCCAGCAACACGCCGAAACTGAGAGAATATTAAAGCAATTTCAGCTCTGCCCGCTCTGAGATTGGGCCACCGTCAAAAGTAATACCAAAGCAGAAGAGATCAGTTTTCTATCATCTGAGAATTCTCTAAAGATGAAATAGGTCTCATAAATGAGTCTCAATGATAACTGATGTATGGTAAATGATAGAGAGAAGATAATATAGGAAATTGGGCGAATAGCGTCTGGAGACTGAATCAATTCATTTCAAAGTAGAGATCTTCTGCGGGCCTTACTATTTTATTTTATTTTTTTAAGGTACAGTCTGTGCTTTGCCGCAGATTTCGTATTAACTCTCAGATCATCATTTACACATATAGCTGGTACGGTCAAGCACGTGCACGCTCACACTCAGACACGGATGCACGGACATACACACGCACTCGCACAAGGAAAGGAAATAGTGTGTAGTCAAGAGGCCCAGTGGTTATCGGCCAACACATCACAGGTTGAAAGTCTGCTCAAGAGCACATCAGCTGGTCACATGGCTGTTGATGTGCTCTTCAGCAACACACCAGTCGCTTAGCTGTTCTATGTAGGTTGCTCTTGATAAGACCGACTGACTGAACCTGAGTGTAAAATGTTGGGGAACGGGACAAGAGGGGAATGGGAGATAAGTGGAGGAGAGGAAAGGATGGTGGAGTGGATAGAAAGGAAGGAGGTGAAGGAGAGAGGAGAGGAGTGAGGAGGAGAGATTGATTTGGCCGGCCAGGAGATGACTGCTGATGAAGGCCTCTCATAGACAGATGGATACAGCGTCGGGTCCCCGCTCCTATAAGCCCTCAGCCTAATCCGCCTCAAATTTCCCTCTGATTGCTTCTAAATTGCCTTCTCCCATAGTTTCCTGCTGATTTCTCACCGTGAACTCCTTCCCTCCCTGCCTGCCTCCCCGAACAGGGAATGATGTCTCGCCCGGTGAGCTGCTTCCTTGGGTTTGACCGAAGAATGTGCTAAGAGAGCGATAGGAGAGGGTGCGAGGGGTGACGGCGCCCGCGCCCTTGTGTGACTGTGTGTGTGTGCCTGAGCGCGCGTGTGTCCGTCCCCTCATAAAACCGGTCTCAGGTCTTGTCATTAAAATGCATTATCATCCCACTGTGTCAAGAGAGGAGACAAATAGTCGTTCTCTCTGCCTGCTATCTCTCTATCTCATTCTTATTCTCTCTTTCATATACTCCCTGACTCCATCTCTTCGGGGGGGTGGGGAGGTGCTGAATGGAGGGATCTTTCTTTTTCACTCTCCCTCCTTCTCTTTTTTTAATTTCTTGCTCCTCTTCCCCCCCCCCACTTGCTTTAATTACACTTTTTCTGCCCCCATTTTTCATTGTGTCATAGTTTCTCTGGACTCTCTGTCACTCTCTTTACAACTATCTCTTTTTGCATTTATTCCTTTTCCTTTTCTCCTTTACTCTCAAAGCCCGAGCTTTAATTTTCTGTGCCGAGGTGGCAGGAATATGATGCAGGATTATGCAGAATGGGGACTTTGTTTTCTCTCTGTGCGGAGGGGGGCCCCCACTCAGCAGTGTGATAACAGAGCCATAGACTAACACACTCTGATTTGTTTGCCACTCATTTATCATGTGACCTTTACCTGCTATCATTAATACAGAAAGAGAGAGAGAGATGGACAGAGAGAGAGAGAGGGAGAGAGAGAGAGAGAGAGAGAGAGAGAACAGACATACAGGGAGACAAAACCAAAACCAAAGAAGCATACATTCAGAGATGCAGAAAGAAAGGTCAAGTAAAGAGACAAACAAGGTAGGAGGGAGCTTTAGAGAGAACAGAGGGAGAGTGAAAGGAGAGAGAGAGAGAATAAAACTGTGTGTGTGTTTGAGTGAGAGAGAGAGAGAGAGAGAGGAGGAGAGATAGCAGGGAAGGAGTAGAGAAGATTGCATTTCAGAATTACTGGCCAACACCTAACAATTTATGCCCTCATGCAGTGCTTGGCAGCAGCTGGAGCCTGCAAAGCCTGCGGTGAGTGTGCACGTGTGTGTGTGTGTGCGTGTGTGTGTGTGTGCGTGCGTGCGTGTATGTGTGTGTATGAGAGAGGGAGAGAGAGGTGGAAGAGAGTAAAGGTAAGCTACAATACTCCATAGCAGTGAAGTGACATTATCAAGGGGCATTAACGGAGAGGCATTCGGTGCGACTGCCTCCGTAAACCGATATGTGTTTTTATTCAGCGAAACAAGGTTCGTACGACGGCAGCAGCAGTGTCCTGCAGGAAGAGAAGCGGCAAAAACAGAAGGGCTGTGTTGTATCTTATCGAATATCTCCTCTCTTTTATCTTATCTGCTGATTCCAAGATGAACCCGACCGGGAACACCGTTTTAACAACATTATATAATGACACAGTACAGAAATAAACAGGCTACAGGACGAATATCAGAAAATGTATTTGTTTCCTGGTGTTTTTACACGGTTTTACAGACACACATTAAACTTTCGTCCTGAAAAACAGTGAATTTGCGACATAAAATCAGTCCTTTTTCATTTTAATTTTGCATCTGTAAAATGGGCTATTTTGAATACCTGAAAAGCAAAACAAAGGACACTGATGAGCTTCATTATTGCGATAATTTTGTTTTTCTATAAAAAGTGAGGTCAACAGCAGGCTGTGTGATCAACTCCACAAGGCCTGGCAGACAAAAACCTCTGCCCGGCCAAAACTGTGCAAGCCTGCGAGTATAGACGCTAACGCAAACCATTTGTAGTGCTGTTTTTTTATGAACAGTTAATCCATTACAACATGAGATTGTAGTTAAGAAAACTTTGATCCAGTTGGGGGCAAATAAGGATAGCGGTTATTTTGTCAGTTTGTTGATGGTTGAAAAGATTAAAATAAAGTGCAGTTCTTGTTCTTAAACGGCCGCCACATAAAAAGGGTTTAGGAAACGAGGGGAAACAATATCAGCCACAATAATATCTTGTTATACACGTTTATGCACGCACGCTGTCACACGCAGGCACAGAAACGCGGGCCTCGTCACCCCCCTGGTAGAGACCACAGCGAGCACAGTGGGCAGTGGAGGCAGTGGCGAGGGCCAGAAAAATTAAACCATCTGCAGGGAGCTCCAGTCCGAGAATATGAACAGAAAAATGAAGGTGACATTTGAGAGAGGGAGAGAGAAAGGGGGAGAGAGAGAGAGAGAGAGAGAGAGAGGTGTACTGTTGAGGGAGGGAGGGGGGATTTAATAGGTCCCTGAGACACGAAGGGTGTGAGATGAGATGATGAAACCAGAGGATAGAGGGGAGGGAGGGCGGGAAGAGAGAGGGAGATTGTGTGTCAAAATGTGGATGTTTGGAGATTGGGCTTCCAACCCTGCCAAATGATTAAAATGTTCCCTCTGACATTCATATTCCCCTATCTGGATTCCTGCCTACGTACGATGGGCCGCGTTGAATATGAATTCAGAGATGGCCGCATAGAATTTGATCTGAGAAATGTTTATGGTGATGGGAGATGCAATTTAGGCACGTTGCGTTTGGTGACAGAGAGCGGACAGATAAGCTTTTGCTCTATTATGCTTTAACGTCTTGACCATTAGAAACCACTGACTCATTAGCAGCAATTCTTCTGTATAATATCAATAAAAATACACAATATTTGTTATTCTGTTATTCCTTTAAAACATCTTTGGATGATTTTGAATAATCAATGAAATGTATTTATCTGCCTGACCTTTCAAATCAGAATTAAACATGTCATTTTTTTTAAATTAAGTTTTGACCAGGCCTGACAGCATTTTGAGTGTCCTATAATTAAATACAATTGACTGACTCAAATGAAATTAAATGAAATTGTGTGTGCCCCCCCCCCCACCACCACCACCAATTGTGTGGACACATACAATAAATGCACAACAAAAGAAATCAGGGGGACCTCAGACATCAGAATCTCCCTGAGTGTGAGTCGCCATCCCTTCCCTTCCAACGCTCTGGAGATGAGGGTTGTCATGGTTACGGGGGCAGAAAAATCACCCCATGGCCCACCCCACCCCCCATGACACACACACACACACACACACACACACACACACACACATACGCACACTATTTTTTCCTTCCGTTGTCCGGGCACTGCTGATGTCACTGGTGAAACTATGAATTTAACATACAGGTCAGGAGATGCATATCTGGGCTGCGGTAAACCGTCAGGAGACGTGGAGAGAGAAAAAGGAACAAGAGCCTTGTTGCCTGACAGATAGACGCGCCGTCCGAACGCCCTTGAAATTTAAAAGAGAAACTAATAAAAAATGAGAGGAAATTCCAAATTCAATATCTAAGAGATTTGCTATTGAGGCTGTTCTCCTTTTGCTCCGCTTTCTCCTTTTCAGGTGCAATTAGACCTTTTCTCTCTGAGGGAGAGAGGCAGAGAGAAAGAGAGAAAGAGACAGAGAGGACCTGATTGAAGACAGAGATGGACGGTGAAACAAAGCAGGGAGAGGAGGAATAGAGGAGATTCTTTGAGAGTTGCTTTTGTTTTTGCTTTTGCTGCGTCCGCGGCATCACGAACTAGAACTTCACCGAGCACTTAGGGGATTGCAGTGCACTTGCTTCTGATAAATATCTTAATTTTGATGCGATTTTTAAGCCATCAACATAATTATTATTTTTCATTTTTCTTCCCCCTTCCAACTTGTTTTTAATGAAGACCCTTTTCAATAAACAAATGGATATGCATTAAGGGGGATGATGGGGCTTTCAAGTATAAACCTCTCATGTCTATTAAGTGCTTCCATTACACCACATTTCTTCAGCAGCCCCCCAGTAAATGTTTTTTTTTTTCCCTCTCCTGAAAGCAGATCTGTGAGGGCTCCGGTTTGTGCAGATGCATTCAAGCACAGCTCGATTTTTTTTTAAATTTATTTTTAGTTTTTTTACTGTTGCTTTTATTAATAAAGAGATAATAATAATTTTTAGCTTTCTAATAATGACCAGAAAACAATCCATCACTCAGCATCTGTAGGTTTGCTATTTCATCAATATTTATTTAATTAGTTAATATGATATTAAATAATATACATTAACATTTTTATATGCTTATATTATATATACTTTATTTGCTTAAAATATATATTTGGTATGCTTTACAAAATTTACATGATAAATTAAAATCAAGCTGAATTAATCCAAAATTAAAGAATTTGTCTTGACATTTGTAATATCCAGATTTTGAGCCATTAGGCACTTTCTGCTGAGAAATAACAAATACAGGACGATAAATCAGCGCAGTGCGTCTGGATATTGTCCTCATATAATTGGTGTTTGATAACTCTGATTGACTATTGATCGGCACTGAGTTTTGACCCCAGCAATAAATCCGGAGCCCTGGTGGCCAGGACACTGCATCGTTGAATCTGAAATATTTTATCCGCGGCTTAAGAGGAATAGCCACTTATTCTCCCCTTACACACGTTTTTCTTTTTTTATGACAGCAGTGCTCTCATCTTTCCTCTTAAGTTTTACCCTTTTGTGACCTTTTGGAGAGACCAAACGTGTCTGCGTTATATATGGGCTGTCCTGCGATGACGGGGCGGGTAGAGAGGTTATGGAGGGGGTGCATTAGCAGACACACACACCACCCCACCCCACCCCAACCTAACCCGAGTCCCCAACCCCAACCCCTACTCCGCTTCACTTCATTCATTTTGTTCGTCCCCTGCGGTCGGCCGGCAAGGCCTCTAAATCCTCCCTTTATTGTACACGGCGCACACAAAGGCTTGGCCTGCTCTCTCATTTCCTTGATGTGCCTTTGGACAGCGGCGGTGGCTTTGTAGGCATCGATGCAAACATTAGCATAAAGCAGCTCCTGGGGACCGCCGAACAATCAACTCAACTGTTTCTGGTCACTCCAGTAGACTTACATATGATGAGTGACCACGGGAATTAAATACCTGTGTTGTGGTCTCAGAGATTTCAGCCGTCGTATGGGAGCCGGCAACACGAGGTAGCCAAAGATAGACCGGGATAGAGAGATGACCCTCTTGATCTTTGGTGACGTGAATCTTTCCCTTGGCTTTGACCTCATCCTCTCTCTCTCTCTCCCTCTCTCTCTTGCTCTGCACCTTCCTCTTCACAACCAACAAAAGTGGGATTACCCAGAGAAAGAGAGAGGGAGTAAAAAAAAAAAAAAAAAAAAGAAGTTGGTGTGTTTATGGCCGAGTTAAGCTTTCTGAACCAGGGGGTTTCCGTCCTGAAATAGACTCACTTCAAGCTGCAAGGCTGGTAATTATTGACCAGGAGTGGAGAGTGGCAAACAACACACTCATTACACATGGAGATTGCTAGCTCACCACCGAACACCAGAATGGCGATGCAAATGGGCGGCTGCCCCCTTTTTGTGTGGTCAAAAATCTAGAGGGTCATTAGAATTTTGTTGGGCCCGTTTAATGTCCCTGAGTTGCACGTGGGAGTCAAGCTGCCTTTGAGGAGGTGGCGGCGGCTCAAGGGAGGGAGTCGGTGGCCCCGGCGTCTGCTTCAAAGGCTTGACTCAATCTTTCATGTCTTTCTCATGTGAAGTGATGAGAATATACAGAAGAATAGACGCAAAGGTACGTTTCACGTGCGCTCCCTTTACCTCTGCCGTGAGTCCAGTCCGGTGGAAATGAGTATATTTTGTAACACTGATGTAACCCCTGCTTTCTTTACGTTTGTGATTTTTTTTTTTTTTCTGTAATAATTATGCAGATTTTTTTATTTCTACTTGCCGGAGCACTTGTTGTTGGAAAAAATCACAATGAAAGGAAAGAAAGATGCAAAATGTAAACAAGGCTCCAACAGTGGGCGTAAATGCATGTTTAACACGTCTGTTGCTTTAAACGAACTGCAACATGCATATAAATCTAACAAAAAGAGCACTTGTTATGAAAACTTGCTTCTGCATTAACAGGCCTTTAAACATATGTTATAGTTAAAACCATAAATATAGTGGAGTAATATAATGTGGGAGTATTTTTCTTCATTCAGTTATTCCTGAATAATTTGTGTACAACAAAAATGAAATTATATCAGTTTTATGACAGCAAGTATTTCCTCATGCGCATTTTCTTAATCCTAATTCATAGCACTGTTGTGTTAATAGAGAGAAATAAGAGAAAGTCATTGATAACTTTAGGATAAACAATCAGTTCGGTACTTTACAATGCATATTATTTAAATATGTATGTTAAAGTGCATAAAGGTATATAGAGATGTACATAAAGTGTACGTATTTATAAAAGATTCTGAAGTTGCAGGAGAAAAATTGCTTCACCTACGCATTTTTCACAATTTACACAATATGCATTGACGCTTACGTTTGCTTGTAATTTTAACACATTCTCGTATTTAATAGGATTTTTTTTTTTTTTTCGCACGTCGTCCTGCAACTGCAACTCTTTTCTTCTGGACACGTGTGAGCTTTCCAAGGATGCAAGAAAACAAACACGATTGTTCGACGACAATGCGCACTTCTCTTTAGCCTCACTTCTCTTCGCGCTGCATTCATTGCATTCATGAAACGAGATTACCGTCGCCTCTGCATTTTTCAATTCCCAAATGTTTATCAGGCAGATGAGAACCAGAACAGTTGTAATAGCAATGTGTCATTATTCATAGTTGATATTAGCTGTGTGACACTGACGCTTTCTCTGCGGCGTGGCGGTTGGTTTATTTCTACCCATCAGGTACTGGGGCGTGACAGGGGGAAGTGTTGTTAGGACTGAGGTCCCTACAATGTCCCCTGATGTGGACAGACATTATAAATGACATCGCCCAATCAGATGCGAGATGGCGACCGGGGGTTGTGATGGCGCGTGTGTCTTTGTATAAGTGTGTGTGTGTGTGTGTGTGCAGGGTGTATGGGAGAAAAGGAGAAAAAGGGATGGTGAGGGAGGAGAAGATGAGAAAACATGGGGAGCCTCATTTGATGCAGTTAATGTGCAGATTTATGTAGAGGGACAGTGGTCAACATTCATAAGATCTTCATTCCTCCCTCCCAGCCTCCCAGCCTCCCAGCCCCCGCCTCCTCCCACCCCATTTCTTTCTATCACCCCCCCTTCCACCCCCACTTCCCCCACAGGCTTTCTCCTTTCTTCCTCTCCCCCTTATTCTCCCCCACTCTGTCACTCACCATCATTCCTCCCTTCTCTCCCCTGTTTTTTCCCTGTCTCTCATCTGTCTTTCCTGACTCCCTCCCTTCCTCCTTCCGTCTCCTATGAGGGGACTGAGATTGTTGTGGACTGCAGCGATCAGACCAATAGGAGGCATAGGTAGACCACAGAAACACACAGACCACAGCACCGAGTGAGAGAGGGAGAGATGATACATATCCAACATTCAATATTTTATTTCTATGTTGCAACAAAGCTGCCAGCATTTCCGTTCAACACAGAAACAAGCCAAAACATTTAGGTGTACGTTTCACCGATGAGTATTATAATATGCAACGTCGGGCCGGCTAATGAGAGCAATAATACAAAATTAAGAGATTTTAAAAAAAGAATAATTATTTTATAAAATAAAAAAAGGTAAAAACTGTAAAACTTTATATATTTATTCTTTAGCACTGTGATTACCATGGGCCAGCTGTGCTATTTTGAGATGTATACATGGAATTTACATTTAAAAAAACATCTTTAAACTAATTAAGATAATCCTACAAAATCTTACATATTATATAATTGCTATGTATATTTTTATTTATGTTAATTGATCAGTGTTATTGTCATGAGTACAGGGAGACTTTTACATACATATCATATAAGGATAGCTGCAGTTTTTAAATAAGATTATTTAATTTTATGTAATAATCTCACTCAGTTTTCTTTTCTCTATTTAAAAAGTCTCCGTACTACAGCCCAGTGATAAATGATGGACCTCCAGGAGAGGCTCTCGACTCAGTTGAAGAGAACTTCACATTGTATTTTTTCCATATGTTGCTGTTGCTCTTGGTTCAGATCTTTTCAATTTCCTCCTCTCCCACATCCTTGAATACAGATCCTTTCTATAGCGTTTGCGCTGAAATGAAGTTTGATGGAAAAATAACCTTCCTTGCCCTCCCCAAGGCTGCATAACCTCGGTATGTGTTCATGTCATGTTTAGGGGATTAACTCATTTGCTTTGATATATATTTTATGTAATCCATTTAATTGAGTAAAACCCGTATTTGTGCTTTGTCAGTACCAAATGATTCACGCTGGTGGTGACGTTGGCGTTTGGAGAAAGAACTCGAGTGCAACAAGAGAAAGTTTATGCCCTACCTCTGATCTGTGGAAGTGAAATTTAATAAAAAAAAAAAGAAAAGAAAAAACATCCAAAATTTCAAATGTCACAGTATCCCTTTAAGCATTCTGCATTATTTTCATTATAGTAGTGTTAAAACCCACGCATGGCTTCATTTACTGATTGAATCAATTTATTTTGGAATTAGCCCCAAAACCCGATCACACACCCCTGCACACACACACACACACACACACACACCCGCTACAGTCCCTTTCTCATCTTTTTGCCCTTCATACAGTACTTTCTCTCTCACTTTTATTCTCTTTACCTCTTTCTCTGACTCTCTCTCTCTCTTTCCCAGTCCACTGAGTTTTCTGGTAATCCCTCTCAATCATTACAGAGGCCCTTCACTCTTCGTGGGACTTTCTCACCCCTCGTTGCGCCCCAGACTTCCATCCATTTTCCCTCTCTCCCGCTCCCATTCTCAAACCCGCCTCAGCACGTCTTCTCTTTCCATTTCTAAAACTAGCAGAAATAACTTTTCTGACACACCGCTTAACATTTCAAATAATTAAGAAAAGGATGAGAGCTCCCAAGAATACAAATATGTGAATTCATAAATAATCAGTTAATTGTCTCAGAGCACTTGTGACAAGGCTGCGTCTGTTACATATATTCAAAACAGTACATGTGGGTGCCTGTTTGACAATACTTTTCCATAGGTACAGGGCTTAAGAAAGCAAATAACATCAGTAGCATTCAGATGTGAGTTTTACTTTCATGCTAGCAATCACTTTGTCACACATTTTCAAACGGGGCATATCTTGTTTTGGAATGAAACTGTTCGAGCTCAGTGTTTCTACCTGCAGCAGCGACCGTCTGTAGTTTTCTCTGTCTGAGAGCCTAAAGCTGCAGCTTTACAAGTGAACCTGCCAGTGTGATCTCAGACTGGCTGCACCCTGGGGCAAGGCAGAGGAGACTATACGTGTGTATGAGTGAATAGCGTGTGCGTGTGCGTGTGTGTACTGTGTGTTCGAGCTGGCACAACCACCCTTGAAAAGCGCTCAGGAGACCCTTGATTCCATAGCTCAATATTATGATCTCTGAGATCTCTCTCATGCCAGGATGGAACTTATGGATTTGGGGCGTTCGCCTTGCAACACTATTAGCCTGCTATTTCCATACATTGTCCTCCAGCCCCTGGAGAAGAGGGGCTTTTTATTAGCCTGGCTGCATGCACGCTAGCTGCTATCACAGATGTGAAGAAGACTGTAAGATTGTGATTCGTTTTTATTGACAGCAGGCGTGAACATTAGCAACCAGCGATGCTTTTCCTAATGAATATCACTGTAACAATCCAATAACACTGACTTTTATAGTGACCTCACATGCTGTGGTATTTTTTTTAATTTCCTATGGCATCACTATCACATTCGTCTAATATTTCCACAGGGACTAATTGCCTCAGTGTGATTTCCTCTACAGTTGATTATTTGGATTACTTTAGTTCAGCCCTGACTCCCATGTGCCCCGATGGCCTGCTCACATCTATTCAAGCTGTGTCCGGTGAGGATACTTTTACACCAGCGCACTCTGTTAAAAGCAGGATTACACAGGCGATGAAGTCAGCACACACCCACCGCTGCTGTTTATGAGTTAATAAGACGTGGATGTGTCCAGGAGCGAAAAAAGCGAAACAAACTTCTCGCAGACCGCAAACTCATTTTCATATTTCCGTTTCTGCACGGCACATTAGACTCTTTAGCACTATTTATGGAGTGCAACTTTAAGATGTCATCGTAAAGTAAGAAGCTGTGATTTTAAAGTTGACAAAGAGTTCCCTTTCATTCTAGTTAGGGGAAAGATGGCTTGATTGACAGAGAAACACTTGAAGGGCGATACAAAGATAGCTAGCTGGGACGGCTGGAGAGAGCGAGCGTGAGTTGCACTTGCTAATTAAAAGAGAAGCAGCTGTCTTTCTTTCTGTTTCTGTTATTCCCTTGTTCCTGGGAGTATTAATGTTTTATTCAGGAGAAACATAACTACAGATGAAATTAATAAAATCAGGCCCTGCCTTTCCCTTGCTATCTCTTGGGGGGGTGGGAAATTCAAACGCTCGTTTCTCCCGGCTTTGAAAGTGCAAACTCAAAGTGCTCCGTGTACTGTAGTCTTCATTTCTTCATTTCCTGCATATTAAGTTACTTTTCCCTTTTGTTTCAAAGCGCGTTGCCCCGAAAATAAAGATCAATTTTTCAGTGTGAGAGGCTTTGGAATTAGAGCAGTGTTTTTCCACACTAGCACAGTGATTTACTGTAGTTACAGCATTATTTTCGCGGGATGTGTTGTCTGCATGGTTTTTTTTTTTTTTCCCCCTCCCACAAAATATTGTATCACAAATTACAGAGTGCGAAGCTTTTAGGCCTGTTTACGCAAGTCTCCGTGAGATGGAGAAGAGAGCGAGTGTGATTATATTTTAGTACGCCGTGTCTGTGTTGCCGTATTTAGTGTGTTCACGCGCTTTTGTTGATTGTCCGTGTGTGCACGAGTGCATGCGAGTGTGTTTCATTTGACTATACATCCAGGCCCTGGGAGTATTTGCCTGTCTGATCACCTCATGTGAGTCTAAGAAGGGAAGCCATGCGCGACTAACACGCACTTCAGAGTTGAACTAATTGTGTCATTTTTAACATGAATCTGTGCTTGCCCACATTTTATTCACTCTCTTTCCTCTCCCTCTCCCCTGAGCCACACAATGAATGCAGAGCGGAGCGGGCCCGTGCATCCATCCAACTCTGGAGGAATTTTCAATGCTGCATGCAGGTGCATCATTTATTTCCCTCAATGCTGGTGCTTATTTGTGCGCGCGCTCTTATGCTTCTACCTTTGTGAGGACCAAAGAACCTCACAGAGCCAGTACGACGCGGAGAATCGTCTAACATTTTTGCCAGAGTTTATTGTGACCGAGTTAATTGCGAGGTAAAGTGTCGGACGGAGGCCATTGCTTGGGTTATGGTTTGAGTTAAGTGTGACATTCAGGTTAGGTGTGATGAGAATCGTGCCTCTGTGGACTCTTATGCATTGGTAAAGCTTGGTGTTGTGATTCCTGTAAGCACTAACCATAGAGGACCACACTTGAGGTTTTGCATGTTTGAAGCCCATTAAGTAAAAATCATTTTCCAAAGCAAAAAGAAGGTTTCAGACAAATTTCCTACCTTGCACAAAACCACTGATTTCCACTCAGGCCAACATGGACTGAAATCACTGTGCAGCGTTTGACGATCATATAGATGCAAGCAGGGATTATTCAGTGTTTCATACTGGAATAGTTCTTTCTCTGTGTGTTAATAGCAGGGTTTGGTGTGCAAATATTCACGTTTTTGTACTTAAATGTCATGTTTTTAAGTGACCAATGCACAGTACAGGCACAGCACTGAAGGGAGAGGGTCATCAGTAAATTACCACATTCTTTACAATCTTGGTGGAGGAGGAAACTTGTCATTTAAACAAAAATTAAATATATTACACTCTCGCTACGTCCAAACCCTGTCGAGTCCCACTGATTTCCATCCTCTCCTAATGTTTTTATCGGTTTTAACCAAAAAGGGGAAGTGAATCTCTGTAACTCTACCTATTATTTCTGCTTTTCCCTCTTTTTAATGAGTTTGCAGCAGTCAGCATCAGTAAAGATGAAAGCTGATGTCAAAAACAGCACACGTGTAACTGCGTGGAGTTTGTGTCTGGAAACTAATTTCAGTGCAAACGCTGAAAATCCTCGATACTTTGAAAGCAGGAACATTTTAACATATTTAGGTAATTGACAGCCCACTCTTTAATTAGACAGAGACATGGAAACGCATAACACTTTACTGAGTAAGTCCACATTCTGCATTTAAAGACCATCAGCGTCCACTCCTTTTGGCCCCTCTCTGAAATATAGTTGTAACAGTCTAATGCCGACATTTGTTCTTTGATGCAAGTTAAAGGTTGAGGCTCTCCATGACTGACATTTGTAATAAAGGCATATTTTACATAAGAGAAATAATCCAGGAGTGGTCAGGTGACGCAGCGATGTGCTTGTAGCGCCCAGTACAGCTGCAATTGACCTAAGAGTGTGACTGTAGCGCCTCAAGGTTGGACGCTTTGCTCAAGAGCACAGTTACAGAATTGCACTCTAATATTCGTATGAATGAACAGGGAGAAGGAGCAGTAATTAAAAGCCTTTGCAGCACGCTCAGGTTCCAACGTCACCGATGGACAAATGGCCTGGGGCCAGTAAAAGTTGATGCTGCGCCATACGGCTCTGCAAATGAAATCGATACAGCTGAGTATTGTTATATTTTGTGACAACACTGCATCGATTCTCCGGCCCCTTATATCGATGTATTAACAAGATATGGATTCAAATTTCTCTTTATTTTCAAATGATGATGTGCCGCATACGTTTCACTTCAGTATGTCCAGCGACTGAGCGTGCAGTACAAATGATGTCCGTATAGTCTGAAATACATATTAGACTCCTCAGGTCTGTCTCAGCAAGTTGTATTTTCAAATATATTTTACATTTATTATACTTTACATTGTGTTTCAGTGTTTAGAAACAAAAGTTGAAACTGAATTGTGGGAACAGCTAGCAGGTGAACTTTGAGTTCCAGCAAATCACAGTAACATGAGGTGGATTTGCTAGCTTACGGCGTATCTCTCTCTAGTACGTCAGTATGCTAACATAGCAGGGCTTCTCGCCGTCCGCCTGTGTCCTGCTTGCTTGCCAGCCACTCCCCGGGTGAAATACAACTATCTATTGTGTTTGATGAATGTCAACAATGTTCATAAACTGCGGCTCAGAAAAGATAACCGGGTTGCGTATGATCAGCCGTTCATATGCGCGTGCACGATGAAATGAAACTCTTCCGGGACCAGTCATGATGATATATGTGCGTGATGGCACGTGCTACACATACTACTAAAATGTTTATTAGATGCACAACATTTGGAACCACCAAATACTGAGCCAAACCATAGCATAAAGAGTATTTCATATTGGAAAATGTGTAAAAGTCTGTCTGTGGGAGCTGGGTTCAATGGGTGTGACGTGTTCAGCATTGTACAGTCTGTACTGTAACTGTAAAATAGTTTTAGGATAGGAGTGCTCTAGTGCTCTATCTACAATTTACTTATTATTTATGTTAATATTCACTTCACAGCCTAGGATTCTGGTATCTTAAATAGAAACAAAAGATTGTTTGTTCATATGTTGCCCTGTTCTGTATAGGTAAACGTATTCCTGCACTGACAGATGGAGGAGACCGTTTTAAATGAGAGATGATAGCCCTGTGAGCGCACTGGGTTACCAGGTGTGGCAATGGCAAATGGTTTACATGGCTCGCGGTTCAGGTAGGGGAGCCCCCCCAGCAGAAGTTTGCTCAGGGCCAAAGGGGCTGCTGGGCCAGTGAAGATATACAATAGGTGAGTAAAACTCTAATCCACTAGCCAAGTTCGCCATCGTACGCCGACACTGTTTAGCTGTCGGTGAATCCAAGTACGTTTGAGTGTGTGAAGCCATTCCTCACGCCGCAGTGAGTACTGAGGCTTTTTAATGGCATCCTCCGTCTC
Source organism: Datnioides undecimradiatus (assembly GCA_008933995.1). NCBI lineage: Eukaryota > Metazoa > Chordata > Actinopteri > Lobotiformes > Datnioididae > Datnioides > Datnioides undecimradiatus. The sequence goes on from WARS01000010.1 coordinate 1,094,068, forward strand.
TTAGCCCTGTGATCTCTCCCTCCGCTCGGCCAAAGCCGCGGAACCTTAATGGACTTCTTACTACGCAAATAATGTGATGAGTTAAGACGTTACGGAGAGCAAGATGAAGATGTAAAAACAAAAGAGAGAGAGGAAGGTGCTCGTGGCTGAGCGATGACACGCCAAATGCAGATTCTGGTATTTAGGTCCTGGAACAAACAAATAGCCACACACACACACACACACACACACAGAGATACACAAGTGGAGGCAGTGCTGTCTGGTTGATCAATAGCTTCCTGTGCTGGGGAGGGGTGATGACTGCAGACAGCAGTCAAAGCCCTGAGGACCACAGGGTGACACCCCTTATCAACTGAGCAAGGTGAAATGTCAAACACTGGATCTGGAGCTCGCTCTCCCTCCCTCCCTCTCTCTCTCTCTCTCTCTCTCTCTCTCTCTCTCTCCCTCTATGAGAAACTCTGCTTCCCTCATTTTCTTTCTGATTATCAGCCTGAACTTCTTTCTCCAGATCTCTCAAAGCCATTTTTTCCTCTGAATTTCCACGCCTTGACTCTTCCTCCTTCCCTCTGTCTCTCTCACCCGACTCTGAATTCCCATCTCTCTCCTCCATCTCTCATTTTCCCTGACTCTTAATTCTCTCGTTCTGAGCGTTAACACCGATCTGCTACCCTCGCCGAGCCAGTTTCCACCCTTTTTTAATAGCCCGTTATCACTGCTATCTAATTCTGTTAATAACAGCCTCGCCCCTTTCACATCATCCATCTGTTTCTCCTTGTTTTTCTCAACACCTGCTTTTGTTCCATCCTCTCCACGTACTCCTCTACTCCCCTCTCACTTTTATGTATCACACTGTTTAGTGTTAAACTGTTTTTCTTCTACTTTAACACAGCAGCCGCACAACAACAGAACAGCCTATTGAGCAGAACATAGATATAAATATGAATTTGAATGTGGTGACAATGTTTGTGGGGGTGTTTCAGCGCTAATCTGGCTTATATGCACTCTGCATGTCCTACACCCTGTCCATTTCCATGGCCCTGAGCTTAATAACAACACTGTAGGATTAGTGCAGGGCGACTTCACACAAGAAAAAAAAGAAAGAAAGGGAAAAATGGCTGTCTCTGTCTCTCTCAGATGCAAACACAGGCAGAAGGCATACAGACGTGTGATTATGTAGGAATTTGTCTAAAGTATATGTTTATTTATTGAGAATGGTTTGAAATGCTAACGCTCAGATAATTTGGTGCTAAAAGAATCTAAAAAAACCCCCAGAAATAGACATAAGTGAGCGCACAGAAACGGGAATAAAGTCTGTTTTTATCCTCGGTTGGTAAACACGGGCCTTCGTCAGCATCGCATCACCACAAACACCCTCTTCTCTCTCTGACCACTGCATAACATTTGGTATTAATTCCTCATCTGGCAAAAGGATTATCATCCTCAGATTGGATTTATGATCTCAGTGCTCAGGCAGGTTTATCCAGCCACCATATGTAGAATTATCATTAGCGCTATAATCCCTCTCAGACCACTCGCACACACAAAAACACATGCACGCTGTCCGCAGTTAAATGCCCCAGAGATGGTGACGATTGGCAGTTAGGGCGTCTTGTCTTCTGGGTGTTTTGCACCAGACAAAACACATTCCCCTGCATGTAAATGGTTTGTTTTTGCTTGGCCAGTCCAGCGATGGTGATACGGAACATAAAAACAATGAGATAAACAGGGGGAGGGAAAACGCCCAGATGTTAGATGTTGAAGAGACGAGATGGGATTGGCTATGGCAGAGTATTATGGCACATTGTTTTCTTATTATATTCCTTTATTGTATAAATTCTGTTTCTCTTCTGTGTTTTCTCATTCACTCGCTCACTCTTGGACTTGGTTAACTCACTCCTTCCAACCTCCATTACTCAGCTCATGATTCATTCACCCAGGCTCTCACCCATTTACCCAGCCTGTGCCTCATTCGATACCAACTCCCCCTGCATTTTCCCAAACTCTCCGGCAGCATCCCATCGTGAGCCAATTCAAAACACCTGAATACTTCCAGAGATAATTTCCAGATGATATTAAATTGATCTCACCTCATGAATGTGGCAGTCCACTTTGTTATTGTAGCATCTGCCTTTAAGGCCATTTGGTACAATTTTGGTAATGCCCAAAATACAGAGGTGAGATGCATTACTGCCTGATGTTTCGTCAATATGATCAGCAGTGACTGAGGTGTCACATGGTTAATTATAGGAATGATGTACAGTGGCGGTGTAATTTTGATTCCAGGAAATGATGCCGGGATGCATCGCATTTGTCAAAATGTGGACAGTTGAAAACAAAGAGCACATGGAGACTTTTCCTGTCTCACCCCTTGTGTGTGAGTCTTAATGACAGGAGGGCGTTTGATAAATAAAATCAATGCAAGAACAAGGCTTTCACCTGGATGCAACTGGTCAATCGAGAACACCTGTTCCCAGTCTTTTGTGCGGCGAGTGCACATTGTTACTGATTCATACTCCCCACCACCCTCTCTCTCCGATAAGTCATCATCGTCACAACCCCCTCCTCTCCCTCCGTGGCTCCCCCAGGCTCCACCGTCTCTAATCAAGGCCTAATGAGCCTAATTGGTCGTTAAAACATGCCAGAGTATGACACAGCGGTGCTACAGCGTCTGCCATATGGTCGGGGTTGGCCCGAGGCCCCCGAGCTGCCAACTGTTCCCCCGTCACTGCCCGGACTGTGCAGAGCTGACTGACAGCAGCTGCGACAGGAGTTTCTCTCCTGTTGATGATTCAGCACTCAGTACAACGCTGAATGGATCCAAGAAAAAGTGTGCGTGCGTGCGTGTATATATGTGCTCGCGTTGGCTGTTGAATGACTGGCTTAGTTTCCTCACACTGGCATTAAGAACTTGCCCTTCAAGCTGCAGACACAAAACCAGAGGTGAAGAAGACTTCTTGTACCAAATCTAGTGCAGGGATCCAACTGTTTGACAATATTTTTGTAAAATCATTTCAGAATTTTCCAGGCCTCCAGATATCTTCTCCAGACTTCTTGTTTAATTCTTGTTTAATTTCAACCAACTGTCCAAAAACCCAGATATTTTGAATTTTTATTGAAATAGTTGCTGAAAAAGCATCACATTTTAAGTTGGAGTCAGAAAGCGTTTTGCTTTTAAGCTTTAAAAAAATAAACAATAAATTCTTTATCTTTCTGTCAATTAAACTTTAGCCATACAATGATTGTTTCACATTTTACTTTAATAGGGAACATCCCTTTGTTTTTGTCAGGCAGAGAAAGAGCTGGCATGGATATGAAAAACCTGTAATACGAATTGATATTTTCAATTTTTTTGAAATATTCATTGTTCTTCAGACTTTTACCTTCAGCCTATATTCTGTCCTCTACCAGTGACCCTTGCTCCAGGGCAGAGAAATGAGTAGTAATATTATATTCAGTAATATTTAGCCACCCTTTTGCCATCAGTGTGATGTGAGCTGCATCAGTAATGTGTTGACTTCACAGTGCCGCATGGCCCACTAATTAATTTGCCTCTATAAACTAAGAGCTGTGAGGCCTGCTGCCCTCAGCCAATTTACTCATGACCTTAATATGACCCGAGCGCAGCGCTACGTGGCTAGGTTTTAGCGTGTGTGTATGTGTGTGTGTGCATGTGTGTGCGCGTATGTGTGAAGAGGTTAAGCATATTTTACCAAAACAAGGAAGCCCAACATCTAACAAGAACTGATTATGTAAATGATGTGTTGGCAGCTTCGATACCACTGGGGTTTGAAGTGTGTGTGGATGAGTGTGCGCATGCGTTTCTCTGTCTGTGTGTGTGTGTGTGTGTGTGTGTGTGGACGTGTGTATATATCATGCAATCAGGCTTGAATTGATCCCATCTCAAAATTCAAAGGGAGCCCCCTCTGGTTTTCGGTCACCATCACTGCAGTGATGGACAGTGCGTTTATTTCATTTGATGCTAAATTCAAACCGGACGAGACATTTCACTTAATTCTGATTGCCGCTAATAAAATACATAATTTTCCCCTCCACTGAAAATATTAAATATTGGAAAGATGTTTTACTACAATTTGGATCATATTTCTGTAGGTTTTCACAGTCAGTTCATTGGTTATACCTCTGATATAACTATTTAGATCTGGCGACATGCTGATATGACTAAGACCAAGTCCAAGACAGAGGAAACATGACTCAGACGATCAGACGGGAAAATAAACAAGTCAGCAGTTTAGCCAGATTACTGGAACTGCTTAATCTTAAGGCAAGACAGAGCTAGTGCACGTGGTATCGTCATACCACCAGAAAACCGTGTGTCCACACACCTGCAGCAGGTAGATTAGGTTAAAGTTGAGCTGGGACTTTGGTCTGGAAACTCTACTGGATATTTACAATCTGAAGTTTCTGAAATATTTTTGTCTTTGCTTCTTTTTGTTCCATGTTAACTTGCCTTATAAGGCTGTTAGTGATATTATTATGTATTGACGTCTCAGTAAATACGTTTGTGAGTACAGTATAACAGTGGTGGCCACGTCTCTCAGCGCTTCTGCACACAGGCTTTAGATCTTACTTTGCAAAAACACAGCACTTCCCTTCATTATGCCTTCCTCGCCCCCTCCTCCCTCATTTCCTCCTTTTTATTCCCTCGCCTCTCTTCTTCCAACTGATGTCTTCATCAGTGATAATTCTGGGTCCATGCAGAGTGCGGCCGATTTCCCTGCCAGTAGATATAAGCTGATTGAAGGCAACCAGCGCCTGTCAATACCGCTTGCTTGTATTTGCCCGCGTCCCGCCTGCCTCCAACATAGCTGATTATTGGAGACCTCTCATAGCAGTATTGAGCTGCTGTCCCCACTCTTGTTACCTAGCTGATAGTTTCATTGTTTATATGCAGATGGAGGTGGGCTATTGAACAACCAAGACACTCGCCCCTAATGGTAAACAAACAATCGAGTGGCGTGCAGAGAGAAAGTGAGGTCAATAGAGTTGATTAATACACGTAAGGGGACACATTATGGACATTGCAATCTATATTTTCTGCTGGTCACATCCTCTGAGATATACAGATGAAAGCTCTGTGAACGGTGGATTAAAGGTTGGCTGTGTAGAGGTGAAAATGAATACACCAAAAAGGAAAGACCAAGTTTTGCCTTAGATTCAGATTTGCTTCGGATGAACTTTGGCGCTCTGACTATATTCTGCGATGCACCGTTTCCCTGATCGATATTACGTAGGCTCCCTTTTCACTCACCACCCCCTTAAATAATAATCCCATTGTCCCTCCATCTCTGGTGATTTCATTCTCCTCTTCTTCTCTGGCCTCTTTTTCAACTCATAAAACCTAAATGTGTTTGGCTTCACATGTGATGATGTGACAGCTTGAGTGTAATTTTCCATAAAAGCAACCGGACATCTTTGTGTCAGAGTAAGCGAGGGCTACCCGACGACGCTCGCCTGCTCAAACCCATATGTCTGGTTGCAAACTTAAAAAAAAAGAGAGAAATGTAGGATTATTCCTTTTTTTTTGATATATGGTCTTGTCTTACAAAAAGTTCAAGCAAATGTGAATGAACGGAGCGGCAGTCTCATCTGTGATGTGTGAAGTTCGCAAAAACATATACTTCTCTTTTCCACCTTGAAAGGCCTGGGTACAGGCTGACCCATACATCAAAATATATCAAAGAAAGTCTTTTGATGGAACTTTAAAGTGAAAGGAGCCGTGTGATTGAGCAAGTGATGTACTGAAACTAAAAAACATAGTTCAACTGATGTTTCAATGCCTTAGAGTTTAGTCCTCAAAAGCCAGGAAGAAAGCATGAAACCATGCAATCTGTCTGTAAGCTTATAGCTTACATAAACCCAATTAAAAGCTGGGATTTCTGTGGTTGTATGTGTTTTGTCTGGTTCTTTTGTGTGGCACTTGACTCGAGATGGGGTCAGAGGTTTATTTTACACAAAGGTACAATTGAGCTAGATACAGATGCTGAAACAGAATAAAAGTCATTTATCTGAGCTCCAGTGGGAAAAATGAGTGCTTTAGAAAATAGGTCTTTTAAATAATACCTCGTACGTTCCATTCAGTTTCCCTCTGAAATGAACTCTCAATCACAATCTTTAAATATTGTTATTTACATTTTATTTGGGCTTACGCTGACACTACGGTGTGAAAAGAGAGTGCACGTGGATTACAAAGTCAACAATCTGTGAGCAGTAGCGTCAGTCCTTTCAGATATTATTGATCTCTTTCTCTGTCACACTCATACACAAGTAAATTCCTCTCTAAGCACATGTTTACAGCTTTGGAATCAGTGACTTTGTATACATGTGGCCAATAAAGGCTGTATGTAAGAGAAAAGCAGTAAGGCAGAATTTAAGACTATTCACCTTGGCCTGTAAATAAAACATCCATCAGCTCTCTCAGGAATAAAGCTCGCGTCTGGTGACCTCTGAAAGGTTAAACCCTGCAAAAAGGTTAAACCCTGTAAAAAGGTTAAACCCTGCAAAAAGGTTAAACCTTGAAAGAATTATTTTCATTATTTTTCAGCTGTTCCAATCACCCTGTCCCCCTTATGGGAATCAGTTCTTAGGCTGCATGCTTTGTTTTTCTCATCGCTTCCAAATCACCTCAAGTTTGTCTAAGAGGCTGCTGTATCACGGTGGACTGTATACACACATGCTGGCCATACATGCAGGCTACAATTAACTTTCACTTAAGCGATGGAACCACTTACTGTACAGCAACTCCGCCTGCTGTGGCGCCTTTTAACATTTCAAAGTTAATAACCGTTGCCATTTTAAAGCCCTCTGACAGCTGAGATGCTTTTTTTTTTTCCATGCTTTGCTCCGCCTTTTCATGCATATCTGTATGCTAAATAAGGTCAAGACATCAACCGCAAAACAATAAATTTTCTTGACAACATAGGGGAAGTTCAGAGACCAGCGCTGTGGCCAGAATTCAAATTGTATTCAAACATCAAAGCATGAAATAAATATTAAAAAAAAAAAAAAAAAGGAATTGCACTACAGCTCCCGTCTACTGACCTCATTTCAGGCCATCGAGTTGTTTACTGTATGTGGTCCATTTTACATCTTTAACCTCAGGCTTACATCATGGGTGAAACCAAATGGCTCTTGATCGTCTCCCTCCGATAATTAGTTCTTTTCTGAGCACAGTTTACCACTTTTACACCACAGCTGCTTTTAAGTTATGAAAGTGCTCAGCAACGCCACTAATGCAGCCCTCGTCTGTTTGTTTGTTCGCCAGAGAGATGCACGAGTCAATTAATCCAGACAATAAAAAACAGAATCCCCATTTAACTCGTTAACCCTCCGCAGCCTGTTGTGATGTTCTCAGTGCCACATTTCCGTTTTCATTTGGCTCATTACTGCCTAAGTGGTGCCACAAATGGTCAGAATGATGTCACTGATTTAAATGAAGACCATGGGAGTGATTGGTTTAAATGCCTCTGTGTAATTGAATCGTGTTAGCCAGATATGCAATTGAATTATGTTTACTTCGCTGGATAGCCGTGTGTACAGAGTGTACTGTGTGTGAGTTGTGTACGTGTTTGTGTGTGTGTGCACATGTGCTGGAGAAAAGGGGGAAGAGCCGAGGGCGGGGATGGTGTAACAGGGAAAGTTCAGCGTCCACCCCATAACAGCACCAAGCAATTAAAAACAAAATGGAGCAAATCAAAGAGGTTCACCAAAATTACATAATTTCTCATCTATCAGTAGAATTTAACTGATAGTTATAGATTCATCCAACCTGCAGGACTACTGAGGTGGAAGTTCTCAGCTGCCTGTACAGCACAGAAAGATTATACAAAGAAAAGTATGATTTTAGTCTATTAAACAATGCAGTCAGGACATCTTTTCTCATTTTTTACTGCTTACACTACTATAAACAGGGTAATATCTTAAAAACTGATCCCATTGGTTTGTGATTTTCTTTTATTATATTTTATTTATAAGACAGGAAACAGCTCCCAGTTCTCTGCCAATCTTAACACCCCCTTTTACATTTTCTGGAACCTACCACCTGCTTTAGGCTAAGTATTCTTACTGCTTACCATGTAATTATGAACTTCGCTAACTCAGTGTGAATTGGTTTGTGCTGCACCTGCATGCAAGCTTTTAAATTTCCTTACCCACAAGTTTTATGTTATACTGGTCATAGTGGGCCACCGTCATTTAAAACATACATATACAGCCAGGCAGGCAAGTGTAGCTGGAGATGTATACGTGTCATGTCAACCCCCCCCCTTGCACTCTTTCTTGCACACTCACACAAGATCACCCAACTTAGCATACACACGTGCGTGGTGTGCTATCTGACTTGGCAGACCCCTAACTGTGACCAATTGGTGTGTGTGGAGTGTGGGCAGTCGGATTATGTGAAGACACAAGCTTCATCTCCCCTGGTTTCCATACTGTTGTTTCAGTCAGTCATTAGAATAACAATAACCACAATACATACGGCGCCATAAGCTGACATCCATCCAATAAGCCGTAGCTGCAGGGGTGAGGTCAGGAGATACAAGTGTGTGTGCGTTGGCGTGTGTTATATGTGCGCGTGTGTATTTGTCTCTGGCAAAGAATGGACAAGATGTTAATCACAGCCATCTTTGTAGACTGTAATCTTTTATAACACCAACAATAGTATGTGTGTGTGTGTGTGTGTGTGTTTCAGAGTGTGTGTGTCACAGTCTAATGATGCAGCAGTGATGATGGCGGCGCGTGGCGTCCCTATCATGTGGCGAAAAATTGATTAGCTAAGGGTCACACACAGCAGAGCCTGAAGCGTGTCTGTGTGTGTGTGTGTGTGTGTGTGTACCTCTGTGCAGAAGTGCGTACATGCTGGTGTGTTTGAGCGCTTTTGCGGGTGTGTGTGTGAAAGTGTGTGTCGTCAGACCTCCTAAGCTGAATATTGATGTATTGATCAGGCGCTTGTGTTGCTTAAAGCCATTTGCTCCTAGGGGAGTCCTTCTAACACACACACATGCACACACACACACACACACACACACACACACACACACACACACACACACGGAGCATGGCTATTGACAACTGTGTCATCTTTTCTATGGGAACAGTTGCTGACAACCAGCGTTGTTTCTCGTCATATTGTGTCATTGTCTTATCGGATAGTGGCAGAGTGCTGCTACAAAGCACACCTGCCACACGTCCATTCAGTGGGATGCTAATGTGAGCCCAAGAACATAATACCATTATGGAACATAATAGCCTTATGGCCCACCTATTGGCCTTCTACATGTGCTGCTGCATTGTTATAATGATGGCACATCCCAGATGTGTTTTTTTTTTTTTCCCCAGTGGATTTTAAGTGAGCTGCCAGCAGGAAAAGAACACGTGCCAACAAAAGTCTAGAGGATAAATCTTGGACCTGGTCACAGCACCTGGTATAGGCTTTTGTGTAAAAACAATCACAGGTTTACAGAAATTACAAGGTATGGACATCAGGTGGTCAAGAGATACAACCTGCCCAGTTTAATTCTGTCTGAGGACCTTTGTCTCCACATTTCCTGTCCATACTTGTACTGTCACGTTCAAATCAAAGACAAAAGGGCAAAAAAAGAAAAAGATAAATCCGAGAAGTAGATTTCTTTAGTCTTTATGATATATATTTATCCATTTTTGCTTAAAATTGTTTAACCTTTACAGAAAAATGCTGCAAACATCAAAACAAACTATCTTAGGTTAAACCAAATGGCACATTCCTAACATCATCCATTGTGTCCAATGTAGCAGCTTACTGATGGGGATACGCATGCAGTGAGTAAAGTTACTAATGTTCTTTTTAACCTACGGTGACGAGAAGCTAAACTCAGTGACTGCACATGTTCTCATAGGACCTGTTCTTCACTGAATGGTGTGATGAGTATAAAAAAAACGTGTGAGCTGCAGCCACCAGATCTTAAAGTAAACCATATAATTACAGTGTAGAAGACCTGAATGTATCCAGACAGTGCCAACCAATTATTTAAATACAGAAAGAATTATCAAGAGGATGATTAAGGCTATATTAGTGGCACATATAGATATATATATATTTTGTTTGTTTGTTTGTTTGTTTGTTTTTGTTAATGTATTTTTTTTTTAACTTTAATTGATTATTAATCATTATCTAAGCTTTTCCATGCAGGCTCTTCAACCTAGATCTATACCTTTTGAGACCTAGTAAGCTGTTAGAAAGGAAATAAATGGTAGCTGTAATTGTGCAACCTATAAACACTTAATTGCCGCCTCAGTCAGCGTGACCTTTTGGGAGCTAAGCTACGGCTACTGCCAGAAAAAATAATGCGAAACTTGCTAATGTGGATTTGAACTTAAACGTTTGGCCTGGCACTCAGGCAAACTCTGGAAGCATCACCATCCAAACTGCTCACACTAATCAAACATCACAGTATGAAAACAGTTAAAAGAAATCAATGATTTTTAATAAGATCAGAAACAATCTCTTAAAACACACCATCAATCACACTCTGTCATTTTCTACCACCCGCTGGGTGTGTGTGCGCGCGTGCGTCCGTGCACGTGTTTATATGGACTGCCACCGAGATGAATAACCACCAAACGGTGCAATGATTCAGCATCATATGCACTTTATCAATCAAGCACTGTCTGAGAGGTACAAATGCAATTAGCTAATGTGTTTGCCTAAACTCATCAGAGGATGCAATTAGCAAGGGGAAACAGATAACCTCGCATCATCTATCAGAGAGGTGGAAGCAAAGGCACGGCGGGAGGAGGGGGAGGTGAAGGAAGGAGAGGTGAGGTGACGGCAAAGGGAAGAACGTGTTATGCAAAAGACATAATCTGTGAACAGGACAAAAGAATAAACTTTGCTGACTGAAAAAGGTCGTATCTATCGCACCTCACAATCCATCTCCCACCCTCTGCCTCCTCCCCCTCTCCCCTCTCTGTCTCTCTTTTTCTAATTACAACAGATGGCATTGAAGTGGCAGCCGGAGCATATTTCATCAGGAGGGAATAAAAGCAATTAGACATTCAATTTGGAGTGTAATTAATCCTACATTAAAGCCTTCATTAGTGATCGCTCGTTAGTGAAACATGCCTCTCTGAGAGGCCCAATAATAGCCCTCTTCGTCAGGGGATCAGCGCTAAGAGGGAAATCAAACAAGGTTAAACAAAAGCCATTGTTCCATTGGCAGCGAGACGAAGACAAATGAGGTGGTTAGGCTGGGGTTCGACTCACTGTTTTACACACATTTCCAACTCAAAGCTGTTTTTCTGGTTAGAGGTCTTAACTGTTAAAACTCTGGCTTAATGCTGCTGCCTCCTAAGTCGGTGCTTCAGCACTTGAGGTCCCTCTTAGGCCTGGATCACACTCGATGAATTTGAATGTGGCACTCTCTGATGAAAGTTCATTCATTCCAGGTGAGGGGATCTGTCCCTGCCACGTCATCCGCTTTGCAGTTGCCTTACTTTACAACATAGATTTTCCATACAGTTAATGAATTCCTTTGAAATTTTAATCCACAGCATTTTTTTTTTGTTTATTTGTTTACAGTTTGTTTGCTGGCATCTTGGTTGACAAGCAGTCATTTCTTTGCAATCATATTCATGGCCAGTACTGTGACAGCTTTACCTCTGGGATTTCTGTTGAGCTGAGTTCTGTTGAGTTGGAGTTTCTGTAGGTTGTGCTCTTACGTGTCTTTTCAGGCATGATGGCTGTCGCTGCTGAAGTAAACCGCCCATTTCTACCTCTGTGTACTCCAAACAAGCTAGCGTTATTGTTTTGACTGACTATTTCATTCAGTGTATTTATACTGGTTTACTATTTTAGTATTTTTAGCTTCACAGTTTGCAGTGGAACAAGCGGGAGTTGGTAATATGGATAAACCTCAGTATTATCTATATACAGTATAAATTTACAGGAAAGGAATAAAGGTTAAACCATATTAATCAATTTAATCATATAGCAACTCAATGGAGGCCAGAACTGGATAAAGAATTTCTATCATAATATATTTTGATAAGATATATTTTCTGGAAAATGAAGACCTGCACGTCTGTTTTTGGAAGTAATTAGATGTTGCTGCTCACCGATTTGCAACATTACCCACAGCGGCATAATACAACATGCTTAAAGAATAGATACTAGAAAAACAAACATGGATTACAAATCATTTCACGCTACGTATCGTCTTACTGCTCAGACTTATTGACAACCTGTGGCTGTACTGCAGCACACCGTAGTGAGGCCTCCCACTCTTTTTGAGCACTGATCTATTTTTATGTATTTCTTTATTGTTCCGTCCGTGCTTTGACACCACGGCGACCTTGAAAACATTTTGCAAACTGAGTCAACCCGCTGCACGAATGCTCAGCCAATCGCTGCGAGAACATCTGTAGCATGTAAAGGTAGTCGCTGTCAGCATGGAGTTTTGTTTTGTTTTTTTATAGCGAACAGCACAAAACCAGTGCAACCTGAGAACACACGGTTAATCCTACTATATCCCCTCCGTTTTATTCTCTATAAAGTCTTCTCTCTTTAAAATGCTCTCACTAGCTTCGGTCAGAGCTGTTGTTGTGAAGCTGTCATTCAGACGCTTGCACAGGTAGGAAGAGCAGTTAGTTACAGCCTGTATCTCTCCCACACAGACACTGCTGTCAGAGTGTGAAGCGTCTTAAACACAAGTTCTTTTATGTTCCCTCTAAGGTTGTTAAGTTGGGGGTCATACCTGTAAACAGCACTTTTTTCTATCATGGTTAAATTACAGTGTCATATTGTGTTGCACATAAAACAGGCATGGTTTTGTCTTATAAACAGGAGTGTTTGTTTCCATGGACATGTTAGTGTGAGTGTCTCTTCTCTGCGTATAGACAAACAAACAAAAAACCTTGATGGTAACATGTTTTTTTAGACTTATCATAACTCTTTTTAATAACTAGAGGGGTAGTGACGCAGTACGCATCAAAACACGCAAACACCCAGATGTAACCCGAGCCAAACATCCCGGACCCACACGCATCAAGCGATGCGATGGTCCGATATGATGAAACCAGTTGAAACATGCTTCAGGTGTACTGTATCCAGTTGCATGCATGTGTCGTTTTTGTGCGCTTCTGTGCTTCTGCGCATCCCCAAGAGGGGATTCAAATCCAACTCTGATCTCAGCGAGGAGACTCAGGTGAAGGGTGGCAACAACGAAGAGAGTACCCACATGCAAAATTGACGTGTGGAGGTGAGGAACGAGGGAAGGACGGAGGGATGAGAGGATGAATAAAACAAAGTCTGCCTCCGACTGGGGGGGTGCCTTCAAGAATTCTAAGACTTCATTTACTCCAGAGGAACGGTTTGTGTGAATGTGCGCGCAAGTGTATTTTCCCCATGCATCTGAGAGTTTGCGTTTGTGCTTTGCGTGTGTGTGGGGGTGTGTGTGCTGGCCGCGCACACAAGAGTAATACAATATCCTTACAGAGGGCCGTGCCTGCTGCCCGAGACACACAACCACGATGAGCAGATGAAAAATGAATTAAAGAACAACAGAAGAAAGGGAGAAGGGCAGAATAAACAATGAGAGAGAGCCGTGGCTCCAAATAGTCGTGTGGCTAGAGCAGATGTGTGTGTGTGTGTGTGTGTGTGCACATGAGGGATGTCTTTATTTTATGATTTACACTACGCCCTAGTTTTAAACGTATTTTCATCCTTAGAGTGAGCGTGTCCATTGAATATTTAGTGTTTTTGACCTAACGGTGGCCGTGTGGAGGACCAGGCTCTAAGAAAACCGGTCAGACAAAGAAAATTAGACAGCTCAGCCACGTAGACACACAGAGAGTCATATTTATTGCACTTTAATAAAACGGTTTGTAATTAACTTCCTTCGCTGCAAAATACAGAATTCGGTTGAATCCGGTGAGATCAACACAACAGCGGCAAAAGAAGAAGAGACTCTCAGGACGGATTGTGTCATTTGGGGTTCAGATTATACAGCCGTGATGCAAAATTGTGATTGGCTCTCATATTGGCGTCACGAACAGCACTTAAAATGCAAATCCCAACAGCAAAAAGCAGTTTAAGAGTTTTCAAAAAAAGTTTAAAAGTTTATAAAAAAAAAATATATAGTCTGTATTTTGTGAAAAGTGCGGTTTGCTGATGGATGGACACCATGAATGAGAGGAAATGAAAATGAATAATATATGCGAGGGTGTGCGTCACGTATTTGTGAGATCACTGAGCCCCGGACACCACAACAGAGTAATCAGAACATTATTTTTTGGGGTGTTTTTCCGGGAGGGGAGATTTGCTTTAGGAATCTGTTTCTTTGTCCCTCTATTTCTGTCTCCCTCACCCTTCCTGCCTGTTTCGTAGCAGCGAGGATTTAGGAGGATGCACAGTTTGTCATTTGGCCAGTGAGACAGATACTAAGAGTTTTGGCTGTGACTTATTTGAGCTAATGGTCCAGAACATTGTGAGCACCCCCACACCCAGAGGCAATTTCGTAGGCGCACTGGGCCGGTACAAATGGCCCATGGTATACCTCCATGGTCAACACACACATGCCAGGCCCGCACACATGCGCGCATCAGCATGCACACACACACACGCAAAGCACTCACAAATTCACACCTCTGTCCATACCCGCCATCTATACGTCCCGCAGAGGCCGTTCGGGCCAATGTTAAAATTGTGATAAATTCCACATATGGCTGCATATAAACAAAGGAGAGGGCGTAAGAGGGAGGAGAAGTAATCAGACTGTCAGACACAGGTAGAGACAGTGTGAGATACATATAATGAAAAAGATACAAGAAACATACAGAGGAGGAGAGAGATGGACAAGCATATCAAGAGAAAGGAAATGAATACGAAAGGGAAGGTAAGATTAAGTCTGGTGGTGGCAGCCGAACAGAGGCAGGTCTGGTGGAGTGGAAGAAACTTCTAGAGGAAGAAACCGTGAGTATCTGTGATTAGACTGTCTGACTACATTTCTGCAGTGATATTGTGGCTGAGAAGCCCTCTAATTCCCTTTGAAAAGTCCACTCCAGACGAGACACTTCAGCACAACATTTAGACTGTCTGAACTCTCAGCAAGAGGCCGGAGTGACTGGTCAATTATATCCCCCTGAGGAGGATAGACAAATCAAGCTTTCACGTTAAGTACACAAACACACACTGACATGAGAAACACGAACACATACAAACACACGGGCGCAAGCGCACACATGGACGCCGGTGCTCGCAGACGTACGCGGGGCCCATTTTTCCCTTTTTTTTTTTCCAAAGCGCTGTATATGAGCACACGAGGGAACGGCAGCCGTACAACTGGACTGTTCTGAAAAGCCTGGCTTTAGTTAACCAGTTGATTTAGGTTTAGATGTATCCAACATGTCCAACCTGCAGAAATCAGACATCTCTTTCAGCCTTGTTAGCTTTAATGCCAGTTAAGCACCGAGTTTAAGACTCCAGCTCTCCAAACCAGAGGTTCAGATCAAGTTAACCTGCTGTAAGGACCGTTTTCGAGGCATCAGTTGTAGTATCAACAAACACAGACTTTACCTGGTTGGCTCTTTAATTTGTTAATTCTAAACGTGTGCATCGCTCTCTGTCACAAGTGTGTACCATATTCTGTGATAGCATCTCAAAACACTGACACATTTTCTTTCATAGATCTGAAAAACACAACAACGAGCAATCTCAAATGTTCCTTTTTTTCCATGTTCGGTGACATTTTGTGTCTTAGTGGTTTGTACACAACTGCCTATCTCTGACACACATGCACGCACACACACACACACACAGCGTGCATACAAAGACTAAGTGCTCTTACAGTGATGAACTGTCTGGCCGTGGCTCGACTCAGACACAGCCTATCACCATGGCAGCACACGATGATGTCAAGGTGTTCTAAGATCCTTGTGCGCATGTGTGTGTGTGTGTGTATTTGGGTATGTGCATTTGTCTGTCTTACCCCGTGTGTTTCTTAAGGAAGCGGAGCCAGAAAGACACATGTGGGTTACATTGTTGTGTCCGTTTCTCAGTTTACTGTCTTTTTCATTATCTTGATGTTTTTTCCTTCTACCAACTGCAGAATATTAAACATGATAATCTTATGACAAAAGGCCGAACCCGGCATTAATGCAAAATGACTTTAAAGGATGCCTAAGAAAAAAGCAATCCATTCAGTGTCATCTTGGTATAACTCACACACATCCAGAATTGTTTTAAAGCTGAGTTTGCACAGTTCTTTGACCACAAAATACACTACATCTGCTAGTTGTGAATCGACAAGGAATGTAGATGCCTGCTCCGTTGCACGATGTTCTTCAAGATCTGCTTTGTGCAACTGATTTCCACTTAATCAGAGTCGCATAAAAAAAAAAAAAAAACATGCAGAGTTTGGCTGAACTCTGTCAGTGACATGCAATTTCA
This sequence comes from Datnioides undecimradiatus, assembly GCA_008933995.1. Classification (NCBI taxonomy): domain Eukaryota; kingdom Metazoa; phylum Chordata; class Actinopteri; order Lobotiformes; family Datnioididae; genus Datnioides; species Datnioides undecimradiatus. The sequence continues at coordinate 1,110,509 of WARS01000010.1, forward strand.
GATAGCACTGTAAGATTTGGTGTCAAAGTGGCTTATTTGAACATCAGTTCAAGGTCATTACCATCATTTCATGTGTGATTCACAAGCCCCAATCTGATTTTTGATTCAAGTGAATTCCACTCAATGTTAATTCTGTTAGAGATATTAATGTATTATATGTGCATTGTTAAACATATATTAATGTTTGCATTGAAAAATGACCCCAGTTACATTTACATGACCAACACACTAGCATATGATACAATATACTGTGACTCTGGGTGATGTCTTGTTAAATCAAATTGATACAGTTTGATGTAACCAGTAAAATTGTTTCAAAGCTGTCTGGCATTGTAACCAAGCTAGCAGAACTATAGGCAGCTCTTATTACTGTAACAGACTGCATGCTTCTGCAAACATGTCTAAAGATCCAGTGCAAGTCAAACACAGTGTCATGAACTGGGTGTTTGTGACAAAAATGCTTTAGTAAGTTACAGCATGACAGCCAAAGGAGTTGCTTTTATCATGCAGTCATCACAGGAAATGCAGTTCATCAGTGAGATTAGCGCTGACTGGTATCGTTCGTCAGAAAATGCATCTTCAAATCCAGAAAATAGGTTATTTGTGGCATTTTGTGACCAGTCTGAAACATTGCAGGGAGTAATGGAACACGAGGGAGCGGCCACGGTGAGCTGTTAAATGAGGAGCTGCATGTGACGGGCCGCACACCTCCAACTTCTCAGCGAGGCAACCAACTCTTCTTTCACCGTGCCCTGCTGTTCACAGACTCACGCCGTGTGCAGCATAAAATCAGACCAGGGCTGCTCACAGAGTGATGCAGAAAAGGCCAATTATTACCTTACTTCTTTATTAGGACGGCCATAATTTTGGGCCCCCTGCCTCTGAAATGAATCTGGCACCCCTGAATGGGGTTAAAGCGACCCCATCCATAAAAGGCACATATTAAAATCATGATTTCTCATTGTGTGACTCATTTAACATTTAAATGAAGATAATTTTGAATAGAAAAATCTTTTTTTTTTTTTTTTTAAAACACAGCCTTCTTAATTAAATTGCTGGTTGAAATGACATTTTGTACACCTGTCATTTCTCTGGAGCTCATACTGAAGTGATGCCCATACAAAATGAATGCGTGTTGTGCCCTCATCCTCATCATCCAGCAGATTGTCCGTTTCCATTTTATTTTTCAGTCTAATGCAATAAATATCCCCCACACATAGATGTACACGGATGCCATGTGCGCACCTCTGATCGCATCCCCTCATCACTAGCCTCCAGGAACTCATGAGGGAAGTTCAAAGGTTGCGTGATTTTTTTTTTTTTCTTTTTCTTTATTTGACCCAAAGCAAAAGGCAGACAGGACAAAAAAATAAAGTCAGGTTAAGCTTGTTGAGTTTAGCATGCTTCTAATTTCAGTGTAGCCCGCACACTAGAAAATATAATTAACCAGGATAGCTCTAAAACACTGCAGGGTACGTCCTTGCAATGGTCAGATCAGAGTCCAGTGGAGCCAGAGTAGGCGCTGTTAATTTTATTTTCATTTATTAGCACATATCTCCTGGAGGTATTTAGACTAACGAGGTTTCAGAGGGCCTTGGCTGAGCTTTATGTGCCCTGTCATTATTGATTTTACTGAGCACTGGCCGTGATGAGGACAACACACACTAGTCTGTTTTGTAGCTTATGAGAAATTAGTACACCGTGGCCTTGTTCTGTGTGGAGAGACAATCACGTAATGACAGAAATGATGATATTGACTCTTTGGAGGGGGTTGTGGAGGATGATGCGTCTCCAGGCGAGTGAATGACACAAAAGTCAGCCTGATATTGTTCCTTTAAAGAAGAGAGGATAAGTACTAATGAGTGGAACTATTAATCTTTTTGCGTGTGTTTGCCAGCATCTGCTCTCAAGTATACGTTCTACAGCTAAACCATGAAAAAAGATCATACTTTTAGTAAAGTTAAAGAAAAAAACTGCCTCCGCAGTTCAGTGGTTAAAGAGCGTTTATGTAATTATTGTGGATATTTTGTCCTTATTGAATGTTTTTGTTGCAGAAATGCTTTGAATGCATCCATTATCTGCAACAAAAACTCCATTATTTTGCTTCCATCAGTACCTTTAACCTTTTTTTGTAAGCTACATTCGGCTAACACGGCAAATAAAAGTTGCTGCATCATAATTGCAAGCGTGAACTTGTAATTAATCCTGTACATGGGTTTCCAAGTTTAAACACTTTACTGGCCTTGAAATTCTTGGGGCCAAATGACAATCTGTCAACATACTATAAAGTTATAACAGTCACTATTTACTGTACAGTGATTTTTGTGTTTTCTCTCTGCCTTTAAGGTTTTGTTGTAAGATTTCCTAGGACAAAGGGACATTTCTTCATTTAAACAGAATTCTGATGGATTTCCCTGTACGCTACTAAACCTGCAGCAACATCCAGCGGTCGCTCTTGAGGTCCACTTACTATTTTAAGTGACAACAGCAGCACGTATTGAGTAAGAGGATGGCTTAGCATTTCACTTTTGAACAGATTTTATCTAGCGCTGATGATCGTTATGCTAATAATGCTATTGCTCTCAAGCAACAAGTTGATACCCCTTCGCTGAGGATTTGCAGCGCAAACTCTGCGGTTTAAATCAGGTCCGTTTTTTAATCCATTTGGCCATGCGTGGCACTGCATGGCAGTTCCTAAAGCCCTTCATAATTTCACAGCAGTGTTTACCATTGCAGACAAACATGCCAGCTATTCTGTGGTTGAGTCTCCCCATATGTACTTGCGCTTGCAAATAAAAAAAAAAAACAGCACACAATACCAACCATAAACATGACCTTTGAGCTCGACATTTGCAGACTTTGTACATGCGCTTCAAAGCCAAGACCACTGAAGAGATAATGAAACATACGCCATACATACACACTTAACAATAACTATTCAACCAAAAGGTTAGAGGGCTTTTATATGTTTACTTAAGACAGCTCACAGTGACTGTTGTTTCATCGTAGCTATATGTGTATGTAGAAGTGTAAAGAACATGTGCTCTGTTTAATAGAAATCTTTCTTGCTTTACCTTGAATACGTTTGTTGAGATGCTCTATTTATCTGCTCCTTGGTTGTGGATAAGTGCGTACGTGTGTTTGCGGTTGTTTTTGTTTTGCGACAGCATGCCTCCGTGCGTGTGTATACCGTTTTTAAGTAGTTTGCGTTGCACCCTGGACCTGATTTAAGTCGGACAGTGTGGGGATGCATTTCTTACTGTACCCGTGAATGCAGTCATTCTCGATTTAAACACTATAAGGATCCTCCTCAGCTGCTCTTCACAACCACTGGCGTATCGCTGTGGTACTGCTCTAGCTGTGCAGCGGTCATGTGTCGTGTCTGCTAGACATAACTGCATTGACCTGCACTATTACGGCCTCTTTTGGGGTGGAGGGTGGAACTGTGGTTTCCTGCGCCCTCAACTCGACACTAAGATATGGAGTTTTTTATTCATAATCAGACTTTACTCAGGCTGCTGCTTAGAAGAAGATGTGCCGTCTTGAAGTACTTAACTGACACTGCTTACCTGAACTTCCACCATGTCGTCAGAGTAAACAGCACATCTTACCTTATCATTCCTGTCATGTGCAAAACCATTCGTGCTCGTCACATATCACGGGCTCTGATTGGCTCACAGTCCAAGTAATAGAGGACCTGAATCAACAGGATCAAGTTAAAGATGAGGAAGGGGGACTTAGGTTACACCAGTGTTCTTCTTTCATAGCAATCATGTTGGATAGTCATCCATTGCTGCAAAAGAATAATCGCTAACAGGCTTCACATTTGTTGCATTAGAATGATTGTTTGTCTGCATTTTAGGGTTTATCTTTGTGTTTTTTTCACCCTCGGCCCTGAAAGGTCATAGTACCTCATCCTGCTGACATTTAGAGCATTGATAATATTCCCTCACATATCAATTTCACCTATTTTCTCATCATTCTCGTTTCCCCCTAGCAGAAAATGGAATCATTTGTGCTTTCAGCAATTTGTTATTGATTGGGAGAGCTCTGGAAATAGAGGGTAGCCATTATGGCAATGCTGCAGCTACGGTTAAATTGAGTTTTAAGCAGGCCTGCAAATGTATCATTTCACAGCCATAACACAAAAGCTTTTAAATCCATGAACCTCAGGATGGATCAAATGCCTAAAAATACCAGTATTCTCATCATATCGAAAGCTATTAGAATTTCTGCCGTTGAGAGGTTTTCCGTAATTCTGTAGAATGTGACAGTATGTGGCTGCGTTTAAGAGAAACCACAGTTAAGATTGATTCTCCGACTAGCATCAGGCCTGTTCGAAATGTGCCATTGTGGGCAAAAAAAACCCGGTGATTCAATGACTATTGACGCATGCCAGATGTATTATTTTTATGTACACTGAGTTTCTGCTCTGTTTGGTCACTGTAGCTGCATTGGAAGAAAATGGTAAATGATATGGTCGGTGTGCTGTATGTGTTTACTGCTGATTTACCTTTGTAGGTGTTGAGAGAATCGGTTCATGTCTTAGTTCATGCCTGTGTGTGCGTATGCTGGGTCACGTGCGCACATACACGCACACGCACACACAGAGTGTGGGCAAACACATGCCATCAAATGGAGATCTGTATTTCTCTTATTAAAGGAACTTGTATAGATGCTAGCCAGAGAGAAGTGGTGGACAGCTTTCTCCAGCTCTCGACATCTGCCCCCCAGCCCTTTTTGCCTTGCACCCAGGGGACAGTGCATCAGGCCTGGGCAGGAGAGGCAGTAGGAGCGCCTCAGGCTGGGTCTTCACCACACCATCCCAGCTCTGGTCTGGTTAGGATACCAAAGAAACCACGGGCCTGTAGCACCTCTTCTCGTTGCTCATAAATAATGCTGCCTGTTAATAATGAATTAGTAATTACCCCAGCTGTTTTATTTTTGTTGACCAAGGAGCAGAGGGGCTCGTAAATTAGTAGTACCCCTTCAATCCCAGGGCGTAGTCCTATTCCAAAATCCCCAGAGGGAGGGTTGCCGGCTTTTTATGGCCTGTGAAGCTACCACCACCCCCCGCGCTTCAACTGGCTGGTTGGCCTTACAGTCGTCTAACCCTTCAACCCCCATTCCCAACTGTCATTCTCCTTCCCGAACCAGGGAACCTGTTCTCACTCTGACACGCACTTGCAGACACAGACAAAGTTCATAAACCAAGATAAAGGTATTCAGCCCTTATTTCAGAACAGGCTTTAGGGCAGATACTCTCTGTGTTCAGAACATGCCAGCGGGTTGCATATAAAAACATTCATTCATACTCTGCACCCATCCAGTTTTCTGTATCTTCACAGCAGTGTAGGGATTCCCATCCAGTCTTTATTGTTGCAAATTAATAGATAATATATGTTTCTGAGTCTTTAATGTTGCTGGTCCCCCGGATATCAACAGTGTTGTAGGAAAGCACCATTATGGGTCAGTCGACCTTAATGCAAGAAGATCCTTGTCTCAAATCTGACCTTGCCAGCTTAGTTTTAGTCCAGACATCCTGTTTCGATGAAATCAGTTTATCTAATTATCCACAGATGTTAATTCCTGTCTGTCTTTGTACGTGTGGTTGACATCGTCTGTCTATCTGCAAGTCTTACAGTAGTTTCAAGATGATTTGTTAGGCAGGAGCTGTATCCACTACCTGAATGGCCCTAGAGTATCTACTGTATGCTGTGTGTAGGCATTATCAGGATACACTGAGGCATTCATTGGCATTGTTTTTTTTATTATTATTATTATTATTTCCTTGGAATAGATGGTGAAGATACATCTGAGCATCCAGTAGCAGTAGGCACCCAAACAATTTAATGATTTAGGCTGCAAGTGCTTCAATATGTGAGTGATTTTAGTATTATGTGAGGAAAGACCCGCGTGTGTGTGTGTGTGTGTGTGTGTGGTGTTGTGCACATGTAAGCTTTCAGTGGAGTGCGTGGCGGCTTTGTGTATGTGTATGTGTGTTTTTGTCAGAGAAGGTTGACGAGCAGAACGGTTGCATTCTGACCATGGTGGTGTCTTTCCTGGCCCAGCCTTGTCTCACTTTCCTCTAAAGGTTAGCTGTGTGTGTTGTGGTTGTTGACCTGGAGAGAGAGAGTGTGTGTGTGTGTGTGTCTATGTGTGTATGTTTGAGAAAGAAAGAGAGAGTGAAAGAGAGAGAGAGAGAGTCAGAATGCCAGACTCTTAATGATCCCTCCAGAGAGGGCTTGCTATGTGTGTGCAGCACTGAGGCCCGGACAGGGAAACGTGGGGAAATTAGCTATCTCTCTCAATAACCTCAGATGAAAGTCTGCCTCCTACCGGTTCCTCTGTCACTGGCTCCTCAAGACAATAAGCCAATTAGACCAGACCTAGCTAAGGGCCAGGGCCTGTGTGCATGTGTGCGGTTTTGTGAGAGTGTGTTAGTGTCAGTTAGAGATGAAAGAGAAATGGAGGAATAGCAACACAGATCCTTGAGCATAATTTTCTTGCTTCTGGGGAACTGGCTGAAGATGAACATTTTAAAGTAATAATAAGTATTTTTTCCATGATTGAAAAAAGAACATGGACTGTGGATGTCCTTTCTACTGTAAAATGTATATCATGCGTACACATAAATGTATAGAAAGCAAAGGGTTGATTTATTGTATGTCCATTTATTATTAGTTCAGGAAGGAGAAATCGAGCAATTATCCATAAATAAGTCCGGCAGAGTATATAAATGCACTGATCAGCCAAAATATTAAACCGCCTGCCTAATATAGCACAATTCCTCCTTGTGCTCTGTCCTCTGACCTGTCAAATCATAGACTCCACAAGACCTCTGAAGGTGTCCTGTGGTATCTGGCACTAAGATGTTAGCAGCAGATCCTGTAAGTGCCGTAAGTTGCAAAGTGAGCCCTCAGTGGATGGGACTTGTTGCACCAGTTCAGCCCACAGATGCCCAACTGAATTGCTGTCTGGGGAGTTTTGAGGCCAAGTCAACTTCTCGAACTTGTTCATGTTCCTCAAGACATTGCGCAGAGCGTTGTACTCCACTGGTTGGCCTTCTCCTCACAGTGTGTCTGTGAATAGACGAACATGCACTGGGCCATACGTATGGTGTCAATCATCAGACTCCATGGTCCAGTTTTGAGGATCACGTGTGCATTGCAGGTGTTTTTGCATTGAACAGGGGTCACAATGGGCCCTCTGATCAGTCTGTGACTACACACTCCCATAAGCAGAAAGCTGTGATAATGATGATAGTCGGTGGATCGTCTGTGGCATCAGACCAGACAGGCTACCCATCACTCCAGACCGTCATTGGTTAGTCTTGGGGACACCCATGACCCTGTTTCTGGAAGGACAAAAAGTTGTATTTAATCCACTGGAATTCAAAAAGACAGTGATACCAGAAAAGTGTCCAACTGAACATTTGATTGACAAGTGAGCTCACTAGATGAGATCACTCACTGAGCAATATATTTTGAAGCTTACACAGTGATGTCTGTTATATTGTGTATCTGCAGCAAAGGTGTGGTTAAACAAAGCTGCATTTGGATCTTGGAAACTTCACAATAATACGTGGCAAAGCATGGTATTAATGGGTTACAAAGCAAAAATGATTAATCCCTCATAAATAAACTATTTAGTATGAATGCGTATGTATAGGTGTTGATGTTACTGATTACTCTGGCAATATTGTGTAATGTGTTTAATTTAGATACCAGCATTTCGTAAGATTAGCTGTCACTTTTTTTTCAAATGAAGGATATTACTCTCTCTCCTTCCTTCTCTCTCCCATCTCTTGCCTCCCTCTCCCCCTCCCCCTCCCTGCCTTTCTGAGATATTGGCCTGTCTGTTCATTCCATAACTCATACTTTACTCGTGACGCTCAATTAAACTGCATACATTAGGGGAGTTGATGGGGAGGTAGGACATTTGTAATCAAGCATATTTATTCTCTTTAATCACCCTGGGGACCTGGAGACCTGAGAAAGGCACACGCACAAGGACGCATGCAAATGCATACACATACATAGACACATGCACGCTGCACATGCACGCAAATCCTCAAACAAACATGCTTACTAGCCAACAATACATGCACAAACGCTCACACCTACAGAAAACACACACACACACACACACATACACACTTATCAAATGGTGCTGCTGAACTCAATCAAGCTGAGGCTTGGCAGCCTTTACTCCTTCGCCCCCGCAACTCCCCCTCTGCACCCTGGTCCCTCGACCCCAACCCCATATTAATGACAGCACACTAGTTTACATATTAATGAATAGCTTCGGTTTTTAATATGCTGCTCACTAAATCACGCAAGGCAAGCAGACAGGCTATTAGTGCTTTGTACTCCTCTGGTGTATATTAAAAATATATTGGGTGATTTGTATAGCATGTGTGCCTGTAGGTGTTTTTGTGCGTGTATGCCAGCAAGTGCGGTGTGTATGCATATCCAGCATATATAGATATGTATATGCATGCATATATATGTGTGTGTGTGTGTGTCTATCTCAATGTGTGCAATGTGTGTGTAAAGGTACATTCCCTGAGTTTGTTCACAAGTGAGGTTCAAACGTCAACGTGCGCTTGTTTCATGAAAATACTAAGGCAACATAATTGTATGCAACACAACAAAGTTCAACATCGACTACCTGCTTTTCTGCATTTGGCGTAAAGGCTTCGCGCACACTTGCACAAACAAACAGACGCGCACACGTGCAATTAGTTATTTCTGTCAATTTGGACAAACTAATCATGCGCAAATACACCCCACTGTCAGTTAATCTACGGCCGCTGTCACTAATCACGTATAGAAGAGTGAACGGGATGTGAAAGGTAGGAAATAATTAGAAGTATTCCCAGTGGCTGCTTTGTGACTTGGGACTCAGTGGCACCTCACTTTTAATTAAGACATAGAAACCAACACGCATAAAAGCACACACAAAACATCCAGTTGTGCGTTCGTGCCGTACCATTTGTATACACAGGCGTCTCCCCATACATGTGCACACACCCTAACATTAACACACACACACTATTGCACTCTCCCAGTGAGCAACAGGGGAAATAAAGGCTTGGTTTAAAGAGGGCTTAGAGCCGTCCATGACCTAGAATGAGTCTATATTCAGTGAAAGCGGTGTGTGCGTGTGCATGTGTGTGGGTATAAATGATGTATTCTGAGTCTTTCATGACAAATTTATTTGTTTATAAGCAAGGGATAAGAGGAATGGAAGAGGAAGAGGAGACAAAGAAAGACAGGGAAACTGGGATCGATTCAGTTATCACAACGGCCCTCCATATTTGTGTCTCAGGCAGTGCAACCAGAACATGAAAGTCTCAGTTGATCCTCCTAACTCTTTATTCACATATACATATACGTATGTTTTCCACACGCCGAGGTATTCATTCCTTAAGGAAGTTTCCTGCAAAAACTGGGTGTTCTGCATGTGCTTGTGTGCTTGTTGTGTCCATAGAGTGCTCTACACACATGCTCACACATGTGTAAAGTCTCCAATCCATTCACTGTGTCATTATATATAGGATTCTCCCTCATTTTCCATTGTATGACCGCCATTAAGTACCCACTACATTATCGAGCTTCCATCTGCTAATGACAAAATAGACAAAGAGAATAATCAACACTCTTCTCCGTCTCTGCTGCTTTCTTCCTTCTGTCTATTGTGTATCAGCTCTCCCCTCTCTCCTTCTCCCCAGTCATTTGGATAAAATCAAGGGATCGTCATAATGTGTGTGTGTGTGTGTGTAAGGAAGAAGAGAGGGTACATTCACATTGTTCCAGAGTATGTATGTTTCAAACGTGCGTGGCAGCTATCTGCCAAGTGCGTCCCCGCACACGTTTGCATTCACGCGTGCGCGCCGGGTTCCCCGTGCACGTGCGCGCGCCTCTGTGCATGAAGACCACAGACGAGATGCAATAATTGAAGGCCCTCCTGCCGATTTCACACAATCAACGTGGCCACACTGGAGGTGATGAAAGTGAATCAAAGATTGAAGTGAGAGTTGGTTTAAAAAGCCTTTCAGAGCCCCCCCCCCCATCCCTCAATTATCCCCACAATGGCTTATTAATACCATACCCACCTTCGCTGCATAGCACCCTCTTTATTTCTTTTCTTTCTGTCCTTTCCACATCACAGAGCCACACAGCATTATATTCATATTACCCTGTGCCTTCATATCTGACCGGATCTCCCTCATTGCTCTCCCCCTTTCCCTCTCTTCCCCCTGAATCCGTCCTGCTCTCCATCCTTGTCCTTCATATTTTTTAAAACCCACTGCCCTTTGCCTTCATATCTGCCCAGATCTCCGTCACTGTCAGCCCCCTCCTCCTTCTCTTCTCCTTCGCTTCCCTCCCCTTTCTCTTCACCCACCCATCCCTCCACCTTTTTTTTTTTTAAAATCCTTTTTAATGAAACGGAGGACCCGGCTGCCAGTGGAGGTGATCCTCATTCGCCAGTCCCAGTGTGCGCTGATTGTCTGTCTGCAGAATGGCCGGGGAGAGGGCTGAATAGGATAGATGAGTCTGTGTTGGCCCTGCTGCTGTAATTCACATAATACCGCTGCTCCTATACTACTGCCACCACCGCTCTCCCTTTCTTTCTCCCCTTCCTTTTCTCTCCCATTAAAGAAAGATAAGGCTCACAGATATGATCCCGGAGATGAATACGCTCCCATTACCAAAAAGCAAGGAGCTGAAACATTAATTGTTTGGCATTTGGTGTCACTACAACATATGCATGGCGCTCATGGCATGTATCATGTCTAGGGTGGGGGGCGTTCAGGAAAGAGGGAGGGTGGGCTGGTAAGAAGGGAGGAAAAACAGGAGAGAGGAAGAGAGAGGAGGCTGTGTCTGTTATTATCCACAACACGTTTGCGTTTGATGTTGCCACCGTCATTTTCCCTCCGTGTGTCTAGATCTAGCCAGAGAGCAGTTTCAGGATCACAGCAACACGGGGGAGAAAATATTGAATCAATGCTTCCGCTGGCTTTTGAAAGCAGGGTTAGCGTTTGATGCTGCGACATCGGGCGAGAGCGAGAGAAAAAGAAAAACACGTACGAGGAAACAGTCACTCCCTCCCTCCGCCCATCCCCTTCATTTTCCTCTCACCTTTGCTTTCTTTCCGTCTGTCTTTCTCTCCCCTCTCTTTTCGCTGCTTACCGCCGTCATTGTCTCATTTAGCCTGTCTAAAAATATAGTCTTTCTCCCTGGATGTAAAGGGGGAGAAATTTCGACATGCGTGTTACCTTTTCATCTGTGAGGCGGGGAGAGGAATCTTGGGGGAAATCAGGTGTCTTAATGACAGCGGAGTGTGCGGCATGGGTAATGCGGAGCGCCGGCATTTGCAGTACACGCATTAAATTATTCACATCAAAAACTCATTGTTTGTTACCTGACAGAGCCGCGGAGAGAGGTGGAAGGATGATGGAAAAGCGTGATGAATTAAACATCAGGAAGATGGAGTGCCTCAGAGAGGGAGAAAGAGAGAAGCAGAAGGAGGGAGTAAAGACAAGAAGAGAGGAAGGTGTTTAGAATCTAAAGATGCACTCTTGTCTGGTTGAGAGAAGGGAGGTGGGGTTGAAAGAATGTGTATGTATTTACATCTGTGATTTTATGCTAATGTTAAAGAGTGTTTATAGTACCCGCCTATTATCTCTGCCACCAATGACAGGCAGGCGGGCTGTAAATCAGGAAGTCAAAAAGAGGAAGTGAGAACTTGAACAGCGCTACAGATCCTGAGCGGTGCACTGAACCCGCTCAGACATTCAAAAATGACTTCTGCCTCTGAGTGAGAGAAAAGTCTGACGGCACGCCGATCCCTGGTGAGCTGTAACAGAAAACGTAACGTTTAGCTGAGAGCTGCACATCTTTGGTATTTAACAACTGTTCGTTTTATCCATTTATCAGGGTTTTGTCCTAAAATAGCAAATAAAGAATTGATTCACGTACAAACCAGGTTAAGAAAGTCCTTTATGATGTGGAAAATACTGAGCAATAGTCTTAAGAATGCTGAGCGCTGCTAAAGATGGCGAATGAAAAAACAATGAGGTAACATCCGGGAGTGGCGCTCTACAGAAATACTAACTTGTACTACTTTAAAGGGACTTGATGAGACGATATTGATTTTGGCATCCTACAGCTTCCAGATTCTATGGGTCTCAAAACAACAGCAGCAGCTCTGGTTGAAAGTAGGGTTACATGATTGACCTGCAGTGCCTTTGTGTTTATTAGAGGAACAAAGTTACTCACCGTTATTTGAAATGCGCTGCAGAGTTCTCCGTGACAACAAAGTATAACCAGAAGTGTCTTTACACCGTCACATTTTGACACCAATGTCACAGAACAACAGACATATAAACACTCTCTGGGGGTAAACAGGATGTCAGCATTCAGTACAAACTCTGTGGAGCTAGTGCTTGTTAACAGTTGTGGGGAAAATTGAGTTTGATGAGAAAAGACATTAGCAGCAAGTCTAGCAAATTAATGTTTAAGCATTCTTTAAATATGGATTAGAGTTAATACTTCATGAAGTACAATGATAATAGCTTGTTTCACAGAAACATAATGTCGCACTTAACAATGTACCGTAATTAATACATTATGTTAAGTTGTATTATGTTAATTTGTGATGGGGAAATTAAAAATAGATTATACAAGTAGTTTGAGTGTGTATCCTCTTGATTGGGGAGCAGAAAGCAAGAGGGGCAGAGCGAGGGGAAAAACACATGCATTTATCAGAGGGTGATTAAGTTTAAGGCAATGATTCACTAAATATTTAACAGCTTTGCTTGGTGCAAAGTATATCATGAATTATAGATGGCAAGGATGAGCATGTCTTGATGTAAGACAGTGTTTAAAGACTTAACCTACAATGAGGGAAGAGCAATTACCATTGTAATAAATGAGAGTGGAGTGAAAAAAGACTGTCTATTCGTTATTTCTAATTAATTTCTGAGGATGATCACAACGGGAGGGAGAGAGAGGACGGGCCAACGTCCATTAGTCTCTGACACTTTGGGGCCCCTTTGTCCTTGACAAATGGACTCTACGCTTCAAATGACACACACAAGAGCACACACAAGAGCACACGAGCGTGCGTTAGCGTTTAAGAGATGCATGGTTTTCACATACGCCACCCGTATGTGTTTTTACTTCCATGAATTTCAATTCGCATGAAAACGGTGACGGTGACAGAGAGTTTTAAATGCAGTGGATCTTCCCACTTAATACAGATGGTGTTTTTAATAAAAAAAAAAGTGATTGTGTGAGAGTGCGGGAGCAATTTCAAAGATGGATATCCTGGGCAGTCTAAATAAGGTTGATTTCACTATCAATATGCATGGGCAACTCTCTGTGGCTTTGCATTTATGAATACCTCTGTGTCTCTGTGTGCATAGAGTGCACGCATGCAATGCAGATCCTCCATGACAAATGCTTAGCCTTTAGCCTCTGTAGAACTACTACCTTCCATAGCAGTCCTCCTCACACGTCCTATATTTCCTGCGTGTTTCCCTGCGCTCGATTTTATAAAGGCTCCGACGTCTCCCAGCAATTCTCTCACAGATTTCATTAAAGGGGAGGGAGGGGCAGTTGGGGACCTTGATGCACTGGTTTTTCAACTTTCACTGCGCATTACTTGATGTCATATCACTAAGGAAGAGAGAAGAGGTGTACGCACGGGCCCTATATTCAAAGTCACTGGAGCATTCCATGTGTAGTGCTCTGAAATATTGATGAGTAAGCAAAAACACACTGCGTCCTGTCACTTTCAGGAGAGCAGAGGCGAATGGAAGTCGCAAGGAAGAAGGATGATGCCTCCCCTCTTTTTTTTTTTTTTTTTTTTTTTATTTCAGGCCGTAGCCATTTTAACTGTCAGTGGAAGTAATTCACTTCTGCGGAGCCCGGAGACAAGCAGGGTGGAAGTCGGCTGATTAGCCATTAAGCGCAAGAGAAAGAGTGTGTAAATAAAGGTTTGGTCATTTATCCATCCAGATATCTGTCCGTCTGTCTGCCTCTCTGTCTGTCTATCCATCCATCCCGTCTGCTTCGAGCTCAAAATTGATGCATATTAATCCACCGCGATGATCTCTCAACACCTCTGATCTGCATTATTCATCGCATTATTCCAACTGATGCTGCGAACACATTTAGCATGCACGCCAAAAAAAATCACCATCAAATTTTCAAAATTGCGAAGAAACACTTTTCCCAGCTCTCGTTTGCATCCAAAGAAACCTTTCTTTTATTCATTCCTCCGCTCTTGTTTAATTGATTATTTGTCTTTTTTCATTGCGTTTCACGTCCTTTTCTTCTTCTTCTTGTTCTTTTTTTTTTTTTTTTTTTAAATTCTGCTTCCTCTTCCGCTGGAGTTGAGGGAGTGACTGCTTGGTTTCAGTGGCTTGTGGGGCTACACTGATGTTAAGCCTATCTGGTTTGTCTGTGTGTAGTCGTATTGATCTTTGGCTAAGACATTAGATCTGTACGTCATGTCAAGGGTTTGGTGACCTCTAGCAGTCTCTCTCCAAGTGATAGCTTTGATAAGCCCCATCCTTCTCTCTGTTCTATATAGAGCCGTGCCCTAACCTTTAGCCCGGCTCTGTGTTTGAGCCTGACCTTTCTTTGATGTGTAATACATACCACGTGCCGCCCCACCACTGAACACACTCATTCAGACAGGAGATATACACACATGTACCCGCAAACACAAGCACACATGCATGGTATGCACACACACTCTCTCTCTCACACACACACACACACCGTTAGTCAACACCCTGAAGCACCAACTCCCAAGGAACCTTATTAAAACCACCTTCAGTGGAAACGGGGGAAGTTCTCAAAGTTTCCATAACTTGTATAATGTGTTGTATGAATAATGTTTTCCTCTGCTCATTTCCCTCTCTTCAATCGTTAATGCAGAAAAGCAGAGGCTTCACTCGCACAAGAAGACAAACGCCAAAGTCCGCTCGCCACTGATGGGCATATTTACTAAAGGCAACAAGCTGGCCTCGCGGGGCAGCGGAAGCACACACGCGCGCACATGTGTGCAGAACGCACTCGTATTCACACCCTGCATACATGTGTCCTCACGCAGGCTCACACACACACACACTCACACACACCATTTCTGTTTGATGTTTGCCAATCATCCAAGATCCCTTCCAGCTTGCCCTGCCTCCTACCAAATAACAGTCTTCATTAATTAAAAAAGAAAAGGCAGTGTTATTATAATTCTCTTTGCTTGCCCCTTGATGTAATGGAGGGGGTGTGTGGTGTTTTGTGGCTCTTCAAGAGTTTGCTTTCATCATCGTCAGAGATTCCCCATGGCTTTGCCTTACTGCCATCAAACTCCCTTTCCTTCCCTTTGTCTTTTCATCCAATGAGATGAAGTTTGGAAAAGTTGCTCTAGCCCAACAGGATCCTTTTTAGCAGTTAATGCCCTTCCCGGCTGGCAGGCAACTAACAGCCCACCAGCAGGCCACTGGTGGCAAAGTCGGACAATGTTATTGGCTCGCCGGCTTTTCGCAAGCGTATAGCTGATGGCTTGAAATCAGCGTTGGCTTAAAGCTGCTTGGTGAATGTTTGCTGCATAGGTCGGCTCTGTTGACTCGTTTTGTTTGCATGTACAAGGTTTTAGAGAGGTTACAGATAATAGATACAAGTAGCTTAACTTTAAAAACTGATATTTTTTTTAGCACAGCTCTAAAGGTCAGGTGCACTGAGACTAAGTTGAAAAAGTGTTAAGTTCTTGGTGCATTGTATTCTCAGAAGTGAAGTCAGTTACAGGCGAACGCTCGAAGGCCAGTGTCCAAAAACTGACTCACTTCATATCTGGGTTTTGTGACAACTATTTGGGCCTTGAGAGACAGGAGGCTAGCGCACGACAAATGGAGGCAGAATCGGGAGGACGGGCCGACTGAGAAACATAACACTGATGCGGCAACGCGACAAGCAGACAGGTCCAAAAGGCTGATGAGAAGTGGAAGGAAAACAAGTGAGAAGATGGAGCATGCAGCTGCACTCTGTTTGCAAGGGCTAAACTTATTAGTCTGTTCTTAATGCCTCTCAGTGCAGATAGCATTAAGAAATGCACGGTAATGATGATTTGTGTTCTCCTCAGCCAAAGGAGGGAGAGGATTCCACTTATTCCACATGAGTGTTATAATTGGCACCTTATTGCATTAGGGTAGAATGCACGGTGTGATTTCCTGGGTGTCATTTTTGACTAATGGATCCTTAAGAATAGTAATCTAATCGCTGTCATTATTTCATCTCCGCTGCTTTCAGAAAAAAGCT
The DNA here is from genome assembly GCA_008933995.1 of Datnioides undecimradiatus. Taxonomy (NCBI): domain Eukaryota; kingdom Metazoa; phylum Chordata; class Actinopteri; order Lobotiformes; family Datnioididae; genus Datnioides; species Datnioides undecimradiatus. The sequence goes on from WARS01000010.1 coordinate 1,126,843, forward strand.
GCCATGATTTAGGTGATGGGGCGGGGGGGGGGGGGAGTTTTAGCCCTGGATGTGTTTTGGGCATGTTGCAAATTAATCTGCACACCTTGTAAACAGAAAGGGAGCAAACAGAAATCAATTTGGCTGAGTGAGGAACTCCACTCTCAGGGCTTTTAGTATCTGCATTAAGTTATTCAGGCTTTTTTTTCTTTTCTTTTTTTTTTTAGTTTTTGGCAGACGGAGACAACTCTGTCAGCCCATTTATGTTACTTGTCAACGTGCTATGTTATTTCCTGTCTCAAATTGAATCTTGTATGTAATTGTAAAGCTAAATCATCAATACAAATGTGTTTTCAGTCAATGTTACTCGCCGCCGAAGCCTAGCGTGCTCGTTATTTGCTGGTATATTTTCGCAGCAACGCCTCGATCCCTATTACTTTTTGTTCGGTAATCACACAGCTTCGGTGCACACCCCAGCATCTAATTCTGCCTAAAAATCCCAAACCTGTGCCGCGCGAGCAGCCCCTCTGCTTCCATTTCCACATACCTTGATCCTGGTGTTGTGTCACTAATAGAGGTGATGTACTGTTTATTTTATTGATCATGTGTTTTATCCAAGCATCAATGCAGGGTTCACTCACTGGCATGCACATTCCCTTTATCAAAACAGACACTGGACCTCTGCTTTGAGGCTTTCATCAAGCAAAAACACCCATTATGGTCTCTGACTGGCTCGCTCGCTCGGGGAAAAAAAAATAAAATACTGCTGGTGTTCCCCTGACACGCAACATCCCAATTATGCCCACACAGACGAGAATATACACATACACAGGTCACATTGACACACACAGGCACCAGCAGGCGGCTACATAAGCACTTATAATTTTGTTTCAAGCTCTGACACGCATCTTTTGTGTGTGTGTGTGTGTGTGTATAGATATATAGTAACTGTTTCGCACACAGACATATAGTGAGTATTTGTTGTATCAGAAGCACACAAACACACACGCACGTGCGCGACACGCATTCATTGAGCCAGTGGTCGCGTTTTCAGGCTGGGGAAGTGCAGGAATGTCAGAATGGAAGCTGATCTGATGGCCAGGAGAGTGTCCTCCTGAATAACACACACACACACACACACACACACCGACAAACATACACAGTATTTACAGCTAAACACACACACACAACACAACGCAGGGAGAGAGAGAGAGGGAGTATGAGAAGGTCCACCACAACACACCTTCCCGACATGTCTTATCATCCACCCCTCCCCTCCCGTCCCCGCAGCCCTTTTCCACCACCCCTTCTGTCTGCCCCCCCACCCCATCTCCCCTCACCACCACTGTCCTCCCCACCGCCCACCACCCCCACCTCCCCACCCTCCAGGGAGAAAAGGCTGACTTGCATTCAGCAGCATCTCTCAGGAAAGAAGAAATGAATAAAAGAAAGGAGACGTCCCGTTGACAGTCAATGTCTGCGCTGCCAGGAGCCAAAATAACTGTCAGCAAATGCTCGGGACTGTCCAAAATGCCACAGAGACAAAAAATAAAAGATTGATAAATAAATAAATAAATACATGAAATTTGGCGAAGAAGGAAAAAAAAAAAGAAAACCTCACTGTCACCTTTAGAAATAAAACAGAATCAGGAGCGAGGCGCCGCTGCAACTTATAAGGAGAGAAATCGCAGCTGAACTGACTGCATTGTTCATTGAGTCATGTACATTTTGTATAGAAGAACCTTGAAAGACTAGTTGTTGCTATGGTGGTAGGGCCCTAATAATAAACTATGAATACAATGAAGTAATTTCGCCCAAGTGACTGCAGTTACAGCCATTAAAATGTGTCGCGTGGATTTCATGTATTTCAGCGAGCACAATACAAGTGTATCCAGCGCAGCACCATGCTGATCACAGCCCAGATGTGCCCACACTGTTAAGGGCATTTTGTTTTGCTGCAAGCTGAACATACTGTACACACTTAAGCCTTGTGGAGGTACAGTCATCACCGCCGCTTTGTTCCCATGCAGTGCAGTTTAGTATTTAAAGTATAATTAATGTAGCTTTGATTACAATAGCAGCTTGTGTGTCAGAAAATTACATAAAGATGCCTTATTATTATTTCTAAATATTCATTTGTATAATTCCGAACAGTAATTGGACCACCTTTGTTCATGCCACAGTGCCACTGATTGTTTAAGTGTCCACGTTTGATTCGCGAGTGCACTCAAGCCAATTGTAATCTGTTTTAAATTTAGGAAATAAAGTTTGTTCTCAAGCACAGCACGACCGGCGCGTTCATGTGTCTCTGTTTATTGCAGCAACCTGTACGGCGCTGACAGACTCCAGCTCTGTCCACCCAAGGCTTTTCTCTAATGATCATTAATTGCAATAGATCTGAGAAAGCCTGGGTGACCTTACATGTCAGTATCATACCTGGGACTGCTTCTTAAGCCAGACATCCTAATCGAGTGCATGTCTAATTTATGGGGCTGGAGTTTGCCATTAAGGGCCTGATCCATGGAATTAAATAACTACAGACCTTCGCTGGTCCCGGACGGTGGGCGGAGGAGGAAGGGAGATAGCGTGATGAATTGCCCACCCCTCCTCTACCTCATCCTTGACTTTGAAAAATACTGTCTCGGCGTTTTAGGTCAGCTTCTGACAACAATTAGGCACAGCGAAACAGATAGACTGTGACCTTCTTTTCTCTCCCCCTCCTTAATGTTTTTTTTCTTTCTCCTGCCTCATCCTGCGCGTAGAATAGGAAATAAATAAATAAAAAAACATCTATAGGAGGTTAAAGGAGTAAAGATGTACAGATATCCTCATGGAAAGCGACAGAATAGTAGCAGGGGAGAAAAATCAACATATATATATATATATATATATGAGAGCAGTTAAAATGCTTTGGTAAGTAAAGCAAACATACTTCGTTTCCGGATCAAAAAAGCACCCACTCACTACTTCTGTAAGCTAAATTTCCAACTCGAGCGCCACGCGCAGCAGCAAGTTTTGTCGACGCATAAGTAAAGGGGGAGGCGAAAATGATTGCATAAACAAACACGTCTTTATTAACAGATGTGTCGTTTTTCATCATTTCATTTTATTTTCCACTGAATATTTTTGCGGACCTCGCTATTGATCTTGCAATGTGACGGAGGTCAAGCCAGCTAATTCCCTTTTTCATTAGAGCAAAGCCCCCCAAATTCTCTTAGTAGATCTACCTCTTAGGGGCATCCAATCTCCTGCCTCTCCCAGTGACATGAATATAAGCCCGCGCTGATGGGGCCTGGTGTAAATGTATTAGCCCTGCGCCTGTGCCCCTAGCACAGCCAGCCATAATTATGTTAGGAACCAACGAGACAGCTGGGAAATCAATATGCTAAGACAGATTGAGTGGAGATGTGTGGCCAGTGGAGTGGGAATAGAGAGGCCTGGCAGCTCCCTGCGGTGCGAAGGGGCTAGAGTCGACGATTAAGCCATAGACTTAGCATTTACTGCTAGGATTCACTGCCTGAATCTAGTTAGCATTTAGGGAAAGATCCCTGCGAGCAGACAGTGTTGCTGTTAGATAGAGGCTTCACTCGTTAGCTGAGTGGCCTATCATCTTCTGGGGTCGGTAAGGGGCAGACGTGTTTCAACATGCTTAGCATTTACTGTTTGAGTCAGTGGATCCTATGTTCTGTGACGAGTTAGGAAGCATTTCACCACCATTTATCGTAGACACGGGCTTTGAAGTCAGGATTCAAGGGATTTTTCCAGGGGTTGGGGTCACCAAGTCTTGTTTAATGAATGGATTATCAGAAAAGGTTCACATCATCTGTGCTGCTGATATTCTGCTGGGTTTGTCTTTGTTATCTGAACCATTAATATTTCAATTATTTATTCAAGCAATAGTTTTCTTAATGCAAGTTTCTGTCGCCTAATTAAAGATTTGGAAAATGAGAAATGAGAAACTTCCTGTAGTTGAAATATGACACGTCACAACAGCTACAGAGGCTCCTCGTTGTAAGAAAGAAACTATTATTATTGTATATGACACATCTATGATGTACTCTGAGGCAAATCAATAGTGTATTTTCAAAATACACCTCAAATCATCACCATCCCAAACAGCAGGGACTGAGCAGGAAGTGGATGATGTGGAGGAGCGGGCCCAGGCAGGACAAGTGGAGTCGGGTCAAATGAATTATCTGTCAACGACGACGGCGATTCGGTCTTAACTTGGATGATGGTCTGTGTAAACCAAAGCACTGCTGCAATTTATATTCAATTAAAGAGGGAGGCTGCAGAATCAAGACAAAAGCATGGTCGGTTGGCGGGGGTGGGGATGGGGATTTGGCAACGGGGGGGGGGTATGTTAAGGTGGAGCGGGAGTTAGATTTTGGAGGGGTGAGAGGGGTGTAGAGGGGTGTAGAGGGTGTGGTGGGGTTGCATCTGCTCTCAGTCCCAATCAGTGGCCTCGGAGGCACCGTTCCCTAACAATGGGCCCCATCAGTGCAGGAGCGGAGTCACAGGCGTAAGTGCACCCAATAAGTGTGCAATTTCTGCCCATATGACCATCCTGACACAATTGCTCTAATTTTCCTCCTTTGAAATGACTGATAAAAGACTTGGGTAATTGCTACGCCACAGAATTTCTTCCATGATCAGGAGGAAGGAGGAGGGGAGGAATGGAGGGATGGGGCGCGACAGAGAGAGAGAGAGAGGGAGAGAGAGACTGAGAGGGGGGTGTGTGTGTGTGTGTGTGTGTTTGTGTGAGCCTGGGTGAGAAGTGACACAGCCCCAGGGCCCGAGGATGGAGACTAGAGTGTCAGTTTGTGAAAAATCCCAAATTAATACTTGTCGTTTCCTCTCCCCCTCTCCGAGTGGCCGTCCTCTACTTCCACCAAGGATCTTATTAAGTGGAGGTAATTTGCCCTGACAATGTATTGGAAATCACTCAATCAGGCGACTTCTCGGAAAAGATATTCAAAACATTGCGGTGTTTCAGTTTAGGTGGCAGCTAATTCTGATGTCTGTCTCTCTACCATCCTATTTTTCTGTGTCGCCGCTGAAGTGAAGCGTAACACAGTCAAGTGATCAAAGTCTCCCAGTAAATGTCCGCCTCATGGAAACACACTTATTAGCATTGTGACTGGCTCCAAATATGGTTCCCTTCCTTTAAAAGCTCCCTGAACGCCTCTTTTTTCTATTCTTCATTAGAACCATCTGTGTGTGTGAGTGTGTGTGTGAGAGAGAGAGAGAGTGTACACACTTGTAGGTGTTTGCGTGATGCCTGACTCTGATAGCTTGGCTCCAACCTGTGTCACTTCTCACTATGACCTTGTCCTTTGTAATCAAGCCTCTTTTATCTGATTCCTCACATTTGTGCGTGTGTGTGTGTGTGCGCGGGTGTGTTGTACTCACACCCATCTCATTGGAACAGCATGTATTCTGGACTGTGTCCACACTTGATTGGACTTCAGTTACAGGGCTAGATAGAGAGATGAGAAGATGGGCAGAGGGAGACGGAGGCAAATGGATGAGAGAATAGTAGTTTAGTCGCCTCACTAACTAACTAACTCCCAATCAGCTTCTTAAAACTGTGTGTGTGTGTGACACGTTGTGACAGACTCCTGAGGTGCTGATTCTAAACACAGTCTCTGCCAGTGCCTGGGTAATGTTGGCTAATAGCTTAATCAATACTTATTATGGCCCTATTGGTTCACTAAAGTGAGAACAGAACCTCGCCACGCACAGCGCCCCAGCGGAGACACAGAAAGACAGAGGAGGAAGGAGAGAGGAAGAGTAGTAGAAGAAGTGTCTTCTGCTGATCCAGATGGACAGCCTAACCTCCCTCATGGGATTTCCTTATTCAGGAATCCAATTTTCCCAATGTGATTGACGCGGATTGGATCCAGTGGAATAATGCTAACTCTTTCAGCTCCTCCAATAAAGCACTAATGGCTTTGTCCCCGATTTCCCAACTTGTCCCTCCTCAACTGGACCGGTCGTCCGCAATTAGCGCTAGCAAGGCAGCGGACGGTTGGGAAGATTAAGCGATGTGCGGAACGAGTGTGGAAGTGGAGGAGTAAACGTGGGAGCATGAGGAAGAGCAAGAAGAGGTGATTAGCTGGAGATGGTAGCGATACAAGCGATCGCTGAACACCTCTTTCTTTCAGCACCTTTAGAAACAGTCAAATAAAACAGGATAGATTACAGTAAGCCCACGCATAAGAGATTTAGATTAAATTGGTGTGGTTGTTATCAGAACCCTCCCTCTTTCCATGCTAACAGTGGTACTGTAGTGTTAGTTGTAGTAGTTACAAGAGTAGTGGAAGAACGGTAATAATACTAGTTTATAAGAAACAGCTGTAAGTTGAACTTCTGAATTAATGTGCTGTAACATTCAAATGAATACAACTAATAAAACAAACAGCAGAAAGAGAGACTTTAATACTGTGAAATGACCATCATTATATCACGCGCAGGGCTTGTTAATAAGTCCAAAAATCCATTTGCAAGAAACAATTAATGAAATTGAAAAGTACATTATAAATGTACCAGTTAATTAAATGTATATGCTTGTGCAGTCTTCATTAAATCGAAATGGTACAAGTATAATGATATTGACTTAGCATATTATTATGCTCAGTTAACGACAGCATATAAATTAGAAAATGTGAACCTTGATAGTTCATTATCAAACTAAGCATCTCAAAGAGAAACATTTTAATTTTATGTAAACCAATAAATAGATATTTTGCATACAGTAAACAGCATGGCAAAATGAATTCTCATTATCCAAATTGCATTGCAGCTTGGAGCAAGTAGGAAGACGTATGTGATTGCGGTAGAAAATTGTGCTTGTTAAATATGTCCATCAAGAAAATGATTGAATATTTAATCATTTTTGTGTATGTGATTTTGGAGACTAAGTTTATTTATTTATTTTTTGTCTTAATTTAACCACAGAATTGTGAAGCAGCCATAGAAAGTTAAAAATATAGGACTCTGTTCTTCCTGTTTGCACACTGCGGATGTTAACATGCTTTTTAACCGCATCCGTTTTGAGCGATCATGTTGTCTGGAGTGTTACATGCCGTATGCTTAACAAGTCTAGCGCGTGCACCTACATCACTACTAGACGTTTTGCATTTGACAAGCGCAGCACGAGAACCAGTTGAGCCACAGGTGCAGTGTGCGTCCATCTGCCACAATATCCTCTACTGTATGTTGTGCATCCTTTGTGATTCCATTTATACCTGATGGCTGCCACCACCAGAGCACCATGAAGGGAAATGGACATGCCATGAAAACTCCCTGTGGTGTATGGCAGAGGTGTAGAATAAGGAGACTGGATGCTGCAATCTAATGTTCTGCATTTCAGCTGTGCCACAGTGGTATGGTGTGCAAAATGTTTTCAATAGGCCCTGATTGCACAAATCAAACACACACACAATGAAAAAGTGAAACACGTATGCGCACACATACACACACACGTGCGCACACACAGGAACCTTGCAGGGAAAAGAGGAGGGCTCACCGCAGGAAATGGGAGCACTGATTGACAGATTAATCATTCTGGTACTGTGAGCGCATGCATCTGTGTGTGTTTCTGGATATCTGGGAGGAAGTGGGTTTGTGTATGTGTGTGTGTGCGCTCGCACGGCGCGCGCACACACGCGCTCATGCACGTATGTGTGTCCCCACTGACCTTGACAGCTCCATACGAGAGCAATAGCAACTTCCCGAGAGTCAGTCATTCAGACACAGCTGGCGGCTCGTGACTAGCAGACCCTGCCGCTAACAGTTAACAATGTGTCTACTCTACAATTATCCACAGAGAGAACACTTATCAACCTCGAAGTGCTTTATAATTGTTTTGCATTACAACGTGATATTTTACCTAACCAATTCTTGAGGTGTAATTACCAGCTTAAGATAATTTGCAATTAGTAATATTCTAATGACTTAAATACTTTAACTAACCGCTGCTGTGGCTGTTTCTTCTGCAGCTAAGCGACAAGTGTTAGCTAGGCAAATTTTTACAATCTAAATTAGTTCAGCACTGGCACCAAAGCAGCATACAGAGACTCCTCTTTCTCACTCTGTCTCAGACTCTGCACTACGGTAGCCTGGGTCGACCCTTTTCCCACCTCATGGCTCCTGAGGGCCTGACCCTGAACTCAGTCACCTCTGACAGCTCCTTAATATCATCTCCAGCCCCCCAGCCACTGATCCTAGAACAGATATTTTCTTATCCTTCTAATAGTTAAGGTTAGGGAGCTGGTCCAGGGTAATCTGACCCTGAATCTGTGGTGGGAGACAAGTTATTCCTCAGGCGTCTGTGCTGCTCGACAAACAGAGAGAGGCGAGGCGAGCCAGGGGGCAGTATGGGTCTAGCAACCCACCCTATAGCAAGGTTGTAGAGAGTGTGTGTGTGTGTGTGTGTGTGTGTGTGGCATTTGTTTGGGTGTTGTCTCGTGTGTTTGTATGATTTAGTTTTTCTGAGCCCTAAATATGAGGCTTGCATATCTCTGGGAGTATTGGTTGTGCACCAAAGGCCAGGTTTTCTTTTCAGTTTTTGCACACGTGTGACTATGTACACGTACAGATGTGTGTGTGCGTGTGTGTGTGTGCGCACACGTTCGGCATGTGTGTCGGACTTGCAGAGGCGAGGGAGATGTCATGTTCAGTTTGTGTTTGGCTAACCCTGTGGTCTCCACCCCTAATAGCAGGGTCTATGGGGTGTAGACACATGCCAATATTCATTGGCAGTTGAATCAAGCCACTTAGATACCATCTGTAAACAGGACTCAGAGGGCCTCGAATTAAACCGAGGGCTGGAAACAGTGAAGCTCACTGCAGAGATTACCAGAGGTTCAGCACAGGTTAATGGGCTTTGTTGCCATAGATCAGTGATAAAGATATTGGCAGGGATCTGTTGAAAAGCTTCTATATTCTGTGTTATTACAAATTATTGCTGCTGTTGTGCTTGATTTGTAAGAAAAGCTGCATAAACTTAAAAGGCTAATCATTATGTAAATGCTATTAAGGTACGGGTAGCAGTGGCAAAATCAATTAATTTTACTCATAATGCTGAATTTACTGTAAATTACACTTTAATTCAATGTCAAATTCCTGATTTCCTTAACAAGATGCCTCAATGCCGTTGTGTACATTTCCCATCCCACAGAAACACTGTGACGGATCAGTATAAACGGTTTGATTACTTTGTTTACTGGTAAATATGATTAACTCCTTTTTAGATTTCAAAGAGGAATTGCTGTACCTTTCCAAATGTCGTTTAATGCGTTGTATAGTGAACATAATGTGACAACTCTGCGCGTCATTTCGATACAACCAATCACTATTTTTCCCTCTCTCTCCCCCTTCTCCCTCTGTCTCCCTACTCTCTTTCGCCACCATGGCGCTCTGCTCACCAACACTGATTCATAATCTATACCCGTGCCTGGGAGACCAGCAGCTATTGATTTAACGCCTACAGTAATCCAGCGCTGTATCCGCTGCTTGTTAGAGATGCTGGGGCCTAGGAACTGGGGCTTGCAAAGGTAGCCGGAGAGGGACTAGGTCTGATAGAGGAGACATATTTGGAGCAATTACTTATTAGTAAAACAAAGAAGTTAAAAGATGAGGCTCTAAATAAGAAATTCATGTCTGTACTGTAATACCATATGGACCTGTGCATGAAAGTGCATACAACATAAGGAATTACAAGATTACATAGTTTCAACTGGGCAACAGAAAATCATAATATTCATATTTAATTTGACTTTTAGTGGTAGAAGAGCACGGCACAGATGTTTTCCATGTCAGAATATTTATGCAGCATAATTTAGTGAAGTTCACACTGGAACCAGTTGCACTTTTAGCTGCTGTGCGATTAATTGACAAGCTGTATTTAGAGAGGGACGCCTAAATACGAAGTGTCTCTCAAAACACAGTAATTCGTATCATTTGTAGCCACAAATATATGTAATTTCCAAATAATTTTACCACATTTAAGCAATCATTCTATAAGAAGGGGGATGTTCTCTTTCTCGACGTGATGAACATGTATATCTAGGACTTTTTTTAAACTTTTCACTCATAATTGTCCCTCTCTAAATGGCTGCCACTGACGGAGTCAAGATCTCCACTGTCTCTGTTACAATAACCTTGTCTTGCGTTTGATTTGGAGTGAGCGACAGCTGAGGCATCCTCGACATATTCCTACAGAGTGCTAATCATGCATGATACAAGAATAATAGATAATGTCGCTTTCAGTTCATTAAGCATCCAGGTAAGTGGATATGTAATTTAACTGTTATTATCAAATCTACCTAATTTGGTTTGGACCCATCCATCATGATAATGACACCGTTCTCTGCACACATTTCCAATTGTGACAAGCCCGCATATATATGAACAATACCTTTGGCATCGGAGTTCTTTTCCATTATAGATAATTACAGACCGTGCGCCTAAAATCTCTCTTTTGAATGTTGATGACAATGTACTTCATTTCATGAGTGACAAGAAACCGTGTGTACAAAACTGAAAGTCTAGCGCTGAATTCCTTTCAGAGCATGAAAGGAGAATTTCTGCAGCACAAGACTAATGTGAACGTCTCTGTGGTACGTGTATTTACTGTTCAATTGTATGTGCAATCTGACATTGTGTGATTTCAGCAGTTCATACAATTGTGTTATTGAGCGCAAAATACAATTACATAGAATATATGTAGGTGGGCATAAGGCAGGTTAAAGAAAGGTGTGCAGTTAATTCCATACAGTCCCTTAATCAAGATGACAGATGACAGCAAGGTTGAAGAGGAGTACTTATCTCAATCAGGTACAGGCCATCAGCATGGAGACAGACAAGCACACTGACCTTCATTAGCCTGGCCAAATAATTAGCTGACCTCGGCTAATAAGCACTCACACTGCACACAGACACACACACACACAGACACACACACACACACACACAGCACGCGCTGCGGTTTGTATGTGCCCCTAATGAAAAGAGGACTGACGCACAAGGCTGATTGCTTTGTTCTGATGAGTTTCTGGCTTAAGTAGCCCACTTGATTGATGGATAGATAGGTGGATAGATGAAGACAGACGGAAAAAGGAAAACTCTGGAACAGATGAGTGCTACTGTGGGGCAATATGCCAACAGGCGGAGAGAAAACAGAAGTTATCCACTGGTTTTATTGGGCAAAGGGTATTTAGTGGAATATTAGACCTGTGCAACTGCAAGGTTGAAACAATAAGCGGCATAAAAAACGCATGCGCCTTTACAATCTGCTGAGATAAATAAACGGTGAGGCCGCTGCTTTGTAGAGAATAGCCGTATTTGTCCGTGCAGTTGGGCCTTGTCATGTACTTTATGCACAGTCACATCACCATGACCAATACACTAATCTCTGCCATTCTCCTCTGGCTACAATGAGCTGAAGAAGGTTAACTTCACCTTCCAGGGTAAATAGAAAAATGAACCCGAATGGCTGTCTGCGACGGGGTTATAAACACTGGTTATTAACTCTGCTGTGCAACTTGCTCGCACACAGGGAGATTTGTGAAACGTTGCCGCTTTGTAGTCGGTTTTAGCTGAGATAAAGAACAACAAGAGTCAATCAATAATTTGTTTTATTAAGAATAAATTTAAATGCAGTGGAGAAGTGCTCTGTTTGTCTGTGAGTTAGGCTGTGAGAGTGTTTTTTTATCTGGTTTACTTGTTCCAGATGTAAACTGATCTGATGCTAATCTGATGTCTGAACTCTTATTGACATTTCGTCTCTCAGAGTCTACAGCCCGGGAGTGACACAGTCTTTGTGAGTGTCAAGGATGTAATTTGCATTGGAGTAACTGATACTTTCAGCTGGAGTAAGAGAGCTCTTCACAAGCAACCGCATCACAGCGGAACATTGTCAGCAGAGAGTAAAACATGTCAAAGACTTGATGAATAAGTGCCCTCACTTACTCCAGTCCATTTCTAGGTCTTTCGCTTGACAGTTTTAGAACAATGGTAATATATTCTGGCACCAGGTCTGAAGACAATTATGTGAAATTGCTGCTTTCGCATCTAGATTTGCTTGTCTCCGCCATTTTCATCTCAATCCAATCCAATCTGAAACCATTTGAGCAAATAAAATGATATTTACCTCATCTTCTGTTACAAGCTTTCAAAATCACAGGCTTCGGGAAAAATCAATACAAAATGCCAGCTTAGCAGCAGATGTATGCTCTGTGAGAATGCTAACTTTTCCTCTTTGTGTGTCTCCCCATTCCCCCACAGAGGGAAGAGACTGGGAGCAGGAAAAGAGGCTCCTCACCAACAACTGGGGGGTGGATATTGTGGTGGATGTTTATAAACTACTTGTGCTTGCAGGCCGAATGCACGATTGTCTTGTCCGAGACGCTAACCTTTAGCATCTCGCTGCGCTTCGCCGCATCTTACAAAGTTCACTGCGAGAAGGGAGTCTTGACCCTGCGGATGATTTGGAGGACTGAAATACCACTTTCATTTATTATTTATCCAGGCTGGCCGAGGGGAAAGCAAGCCGTGGCGCTGTCATACCTGACTGGCTAATGTAAGAAGTGGCCATCTCACTGCAACCCTGGGGAATCAAAGCCCATTACTGGTTTGAGAGATGGCCTAATGTCCACTGTGAACACACACACCAGATCAAAACATTAGGATGAGAGTGAGATGTACATAGACACAAACACACACACTCTGAACAAACAAGACGTTGTGTAGCAGCCTGAGAGGAGAGGTGAACATCGTGACGCTTCAGAGTCCTGGAGAGATGAGAAGCAAACATTTATAATTCAAATATGGCTGGGTGCAGTTTCTTGTAAATTGGGTAAAACCAATTTATTGCGATGTACTGTTTATTATTCGTTTTTTTACATTTACAGGAACATGGCATTAACATTACTAATCACTGAGGCAATAACACAGAGAGGCCCCGGGTCTTGTAATACTAAGACGTCTCAACAAAGAAATGGTGACAGAGACATGGTGACTGGGGCTTTAAATTGTAATTTGGTGCAAATAACTCAAGACTATTCCTTATACATTTGAGCAGATTTGAAGGAACTGCGGCCACTTTATCCACTTTACTGTGTGTATGTGTGGGGGGTTGTGTGTTTATGCGTCCGTGTGTGTGTAATTGTCAAGATGGAGGCTTAATGACCCTTTGGATCTGCAGCAGAGGTGTACCTAATGAAGCGTATGTATATGGAGTACTGGGCCCTACCTTTTAATGGGAGATTCCTATCAATACCGTGGATCGGATTAATATTTCAAAGTTAATGTTTTTGTTGAAGAATTTCGCAAAACAAACACCAGATGAGGCTTCACAGTCGCTTGTGCAGGAAAATGCAATTTTCTCAGACTTAGCCGCTCATCTTTTTAATTACAGACTTAATAGCTTTATAGATTTTTGAAAGATGAATTCTTATTGGCATTTTTATAATTACTGGTCTTTATTGCTTTTTATGAAAATAATCGTCAAGGCTCATTTACCCCACAAACCCTTAGGCTGGGCAGATGTGTTTCAGTGATGAGGGCAAATAACCTCCAAAACATTGGTTCTCATTTTTCAACTGTCTGAAGTCCTCCCTTAATCAGCGATGGGGTTTTTTCCCTTCATGTAAATAACTGTGTTACGCCCATAAAACCAATTATTTACGCAAGTGAACTTTCTCACTTTTCGAGCCAGTAGCCTGAGTATGAACGTGCACGGACAACGGCTGTCGCATTAAAGGACGACGCAGTACTGATTAGGCAGCGTGTTCAAACACACTGTGAACCCCAGAGGCAACTAAAACCAGAACAATACACATTGGCCTACGGTGACGCAGGGTTTGGCCAGAATATCACATATGTCAACATACTATCAAATGTGCTGCTAAAATAACTGAACCTCTTCAGCATTAACACATGTACGGAGAGCAAGAGCGAGCCAAGGCTGTCTCAGAGCTCCAGCCGTAGAGAAAATATATCTGGACACTTCAGCAAAAACATATTTAGAGGAGCTGGCCAAGGTTTCCTCATGTAGTCTGCAAAGGCCTTCGAGTGCAGCAGCCTTAGACAAACAGTGGCTCGGAGCCATACCCTGCTAATAAGTTTGACAATGAATTCGGGCCGGCAGAAGAAAATTCACCCATATGAATTTTGTGGGATAGCAAAGCAGGCAAATGATCTTTTGTGAAATTCATACCCGCCAATGGAAGAGACTCTTCCAATCACTATTTAATTTAGGCTGAGATCCTGCGTAGAGGGAAGAGTGTGCGTTTGGCTAGCCCCATCACCACTAAAAGGGAAATATGCATTGATTTAGCCTTGAACTCCCTGTTTGACTTGGCTGGCCCGCTTCACTGTGGTTTCCCAGTACATTCCCAGTCCCTCCTCCGTCGTCCGGGACCCAGCCTGAATGCAGACAATAACCGGAAAGAGTATTTAGAACATTTTGGAATAAAGTGGATGTAAATTTCACCCTTTACATTTGCCAGAAGCATCTGTTTTATCTATAAATTCGAAGCTCCAAAGAGCCAAAGCTGTGGAATATTTCAGCCCGCGCTTTGTTTTATTGGTTTGGAAGCACAAAAGGAAAAGAGCGAAAAGTCAAAATATGACTTTTTTCCCCCTGGACCCCCTGCTAATAGGCAAGCCTGGCCCCTCTGTAAGCTATCCCAATCGGCACTTTCTCATAATAGCGCCACGGGTAATTTGCCAGGGCCAGGGCCAACTGAACATGTTCACAGCACTAAATGGTAAGAACAAGCCATTTGCTTGAATATTGTATATAAACTAGTTGGCAAATCATATTTATGGCACACAGATTAAAGTAAAAATCAATTTCACTTTTTTTGGGGGGGGAAATTGGGTTTCTCATTGTGTGAATAAGTGTTGGCTTAGCCCCTCTGGCCTTGGCTGTGTCTGCAGAAACAGTCGCTGTTTGGGTTCCAACATTTTCGGTCTCTATGGTGCTGGGTCCTGCGCTGCAGTGTAGAGCCAGTGTGGTCTGAAGAGCCTCTCCGTATGTCTGCTACACATGTGAATATGCTCGACAGATGTTAGCTGGCTCCCAGGCAGACAGGCTCTCCTCCCCCTGGCCTTTTTGGCTCTGGTTGTGACATGGTGACACACAGTAGCATCTGGAGTTCAGACTGGGTCACCCAGGGCAAACACGACACAGAGCAGTACATCATTCCCTCTTTTAAGAGCTTCCACGACTTTAAAACGGATGATCGTGAGATGACTTTGGGAAAAAACGCTGGCTTCCTTATCTACTGTCCGTACTGGGGCCAACATATGTCGGATGTTTGGAATTATTTCTCTACTTAACTCTACTCATATTTTGACTAGTAGGTACTAGATAGAGATGAGAAGAACCAGCAGATAGCAGGACCGAGACATTTTAAAAGCAATCGTAAGGTGAGGCGTTTTTTTGGTGGTGTTGTTCTTGTCCTTTTTTGTTTTGTTTTTTTTACTCGAGGCAACCACCAAAAACATCTGATACTCACTTTATGGAATGGACCCGAAGGAGAAGAAATCAGCTGTGCGTTATTGATTGTACAACTACTCAGAGCCAACTGTCCAGAAAAACACTTGAAATTCCCGTCCTCCGTGCTGCCACATTGACGAGACACGATATGTGTGATATGCAATATCCGGAATAACTGTACATCTAACAGTCTCCACAGAGCGATATGTAAAGTGCACACGTGCATTCAAAATGCATTAATTACAGAGCTTTCATTCGAAGCTGAATGCAGCACCGAAACACAAACCCAAAACTCATTGAAAGTCAAAAGTATATTCCCAGTAGGGGTCCTTTTAAGCCATATGTGAATTCAAATTAAATTAAACCCTATAGCATCTTTAGTACCAAAGGCAGCCAACTTCAGTTCAGAGCCTGTATGCTGCCAAAGGACATATTTGAAAACGAACAATAAAAAAGATGCCTGGTTGCCTTTAAACCACAAGACTGTGGTTTGTTGTTTCACTTCTTTCAAGGAGTTAAGCAATGAGGAGCTTTTTTTGGGTTTCAAATTATGCTCATTTTTTATACATATTGCTATTTTATGATGATCTGTTTGACAGGATTGTGAACATTGCTGTGTTTTGAAGGCAAGCTTTTTGACTGTCAACACTGAACGCTCGGAAGACGTAAACACACACACACACACCTATTTAAAAATACCCCTTTTTCTGTTCCTTCCCTTTGTGTTAGGCTTGATACAAAAGTATTTGTCTCCAGCTCCATCGTTAGCTGACAGTCAACCATGTTCAGAGACAGTCGAGCGTCAGCTCATGAAACAAACATTTAGCAAGCGCACAACAGCAAAGCTGCCAGCTGACGTGCACCCGTTCAAATCCATCCCGTCATGTAAATAACTTGTTTCAGTGTGCTTTCAATTAAAGCGGAGGACGGAGTGCCATTGCTGCCTTTGATGGATGAGCTTAGATATTGGAGTGTACCGTTGGATGACAAAACGTTCCCCCACTCCACCTCAACTCCTCTTTCCTATTGATTGTCCTGGCGGTTATTCATCAGGGCGGTGGCCACTGTCAGATCAGCTGCTCCTTCTTCTCACAAAACACATTTTCTACAGTTATTGATAAAGCTATTTGACCTTTTATTTAAATGTGTGAGTGTGTGTCTGTGTTACGTGCACACATCTGTGTTTTCTTTCTCTCTGCTCTTGCCAGAGGCTTGCAGATCACTGCAGCTACATGAATAAAGTCAGGCTGTTTTGATTAACGCCAAATGAGTAGGTCTATTCTTTGCAGATGTCTGTTTCAGCGGTGCTGAGCCTTGCTTTCACATAACAAAAATAAACCCCGAACCTGTTTTACAGTTTGGCAAGAGCAAGCACACACATACGGTGCATACATACAGCATTTGCACACACATGTGCCTGTATTCATATACATCAGCGGTCTCACACATACTGTGACTTGCATACCTGCATACATTCTTTTTCAATGTTTTGAATCTTTTCTGCACTTTTGTCAAGGTGAAGACAGGCTGCCTTGGCTGCAGTTCCAATAGTAAATGTGCCCTGAGTTAAGAGGGCCAGCGCTGGAGCTTCGGTTATACGGTGGCTAATGCTGGGAAGGGCTAATGACTTAACTGGAACTCTGTGCTGTCAGTGATGTTTGTAAAGGTTTTTAAATAGTATTGTGGGCCCGCATGGCTTAAAATGTTAACATGATAAAAGTGCTCATCTCAGTCGATCAATCAGTTTCTTTCACGTTTAGCGGTTTATTTTGTCTCCTAAGTGAATGTTGGGTGGATGATTATGATCAGGACCTAATAAGCTATTGACAAACTGGAAGGTTTCACTGTAAGTGCTGTGGTATGAATAGAGCGGCACAATTAAACATACTCTGGCTCTGCTCAAGCACTTAGAGCCCTCTCTCTTTTTAAGTCAGTTTCTCAATAATCCCACAGTTGCCTGCAAGCTGTTCAGATCTGCTAGTTATTTCAGCTTAGCGGTTAGCAGTTGCTACTGCGGCTCCCTCTCGCTCTCTTGCTTTGTCTTACTACTTTAGTGGTTTGTTTGCCATGATGGAGATGAGGCTCAGTAAATTAGAAGCTCCTGGTTAATTTACAGCACAAGGTACTAATACAATGTGCATACTGTACTGTATATACACAGCAAGGATATTCATATTTTTTAATGTAAAACGTAGTAGTTAAATAATACAATCATGATAAATCATTTACATTTTGATAAACTGCTCTTCACTCATTTACCAGCCTTTTTCAGGGCTTTCCACAGCAGCTCTGTCTCCATCAGTGGACGGCGTTGGCTCCGTTTCATAGGCGCTGGCTTAATTATCGATGCATAACCAAAGTACTAATGTATTTTCAGGGATAGGAATGAGCTTTTACACTCAGACCACATGCATTTACATAACATACACATTTACATGCATTTTGCAAAGCAAAGCATTTTACCAGCTGACATGTAAAGACCCGGATCAGGGTTGGAAAAGAAACCACCAAAAAACATTAATCGATTTAGCCGTGGACATGTAAAAGTTTGCATTCACTTTCACATTCCCTCATCTACTGTGTCGCATATTAAACATGTAAAACACGCCCTCCATAAACTCCCAACAGAGCTGACTACAAAGAACCATTAATCCCATTCCAAACAAAAACATTTTCTAAATTGTAAATGTGGCTGAAATCCTGTGACCCCATACTTGAGACTGGCTGGGCGTGTGCGCAGTATAAGTCAACAGCCACAGGAGTTGAGTGAACAGGGAGAGTTAACATCTCACTCACCCCTGTAGGAAAGCCATTCTCTCGTCCTTCATGGCAGCAAAGTGTTCAATAACCATGTCATATAATTTTCCGACAGGCTTGAGGTTTTTCACAATACAGTATTCTACTGATGTTTCGGCTAAGTGGCCAAATCTCTCCTGTCCAGATGTGCACCGGCCAGTTTTGAAGAAGCCATCACATTCTGTTTTCATTCAGTGGTATTTCTGTGCACTTTTCCACCAAAAGGGACCAGACGCATAAAACTCCAAAAGACTCAGCGCTGGATACGTTTCATGACTTTTTAAAGTCGCTGTAGTGAAAATATGACTATTTTGCATTTTTATTCCCACTCTACCTCCTTATTGAACATGATTAAAGCATTTTTACTGCATTTTTTTTTTTCAGCTAACACCACTGAATGAGGGGTGCAAGGAAACAGCTGGGTCATGACATATGACTGGTTAAAAGGGTCAAGGCCATATTTAAATTTGATACAAGTCCGCGGGGCGTGCCAGTAACAAAGCATATGTGAAACTGAGGTGGAGAATGAATAGCATGATCAAAACAAAGATAGATCTTCTGTTGTGTTTTTATTTATATGATGACTCACAGCTGTGTTTACATGGTGTATGATTTTAAACCCTGCTGAGATTGAAGCACAACAGTTTTATCCTGTGAAAATTCGTGCTCATGTCTTTTCCTTGCTATCAATAATTAAGACTAGATCTCAGAATGAAAAAGTAATTTCCCTTGAAAGAACCGGATAGAATTGACATAAACCCCAGCCCTAAAAACACACCCGAGAGGTATCTAAAAGCTCAGTTGGTGCCAATAAAAGTGGAAAACAGAAATCTTTCTAGCAAAACACAACAACAAGAACAACCCATTGAAGTGGAGAAGTGAAAAACAAGAGAGACTTAAGGTGATTCTCATCTTCGACTCCAAAGCCTGGGCACTCCAAAAAAAAAAAAAAGTGGGAATGTAATTTCCCAGACTAGGAACATAAGCCAAGAGTAATCTGGCCTGTAATACCTCATAGTCCTTAAATAAAAGCCCTCCATTTTAAGTCTTCAACCTCGTTTTTTCCCCCCCTCCCTTCCCCACCTTTAATAGGATTTGGTAGAAAATGGCTTTGTGAATCGCTCCTCTCTGTCTTGCTCAAGGAAGAGCGGGCTATTCTCATTGAGAAGTGCTTAATTGCTTTAAATGACTGATGATACATCTCGGGAGAAGGGCCTTGAGCTAGGGGCCACAGCCAACCGCACAACAGATAGCTCTTCTGGACGATGGGAGGAGGTGTGCCTTAGTGCGTGTGTGTGTGTGTGTATACATGTTTGTAACAAAGACGAGCTTCTGGTGGATAGACGGTTCTCCATAAGGGTCATAAGAGTGGGCATGTTGTGCATGGACATGTGTGAACATGCAACTCCATGCCTGTATGTGTGTGTGTGTGTGTGCGTGTGGATGTGCATGTGTGTGAGGGAGAGGGTCGGCGGGCAGTGTTCGTCCTATCGACACCCCAGTAACAGACTAAATTAAAGCTGTGATGAATTGTGGCTGTCACGGCAGGAGAGAGGGGAGACTCTGCACCGTATTCCACCTCTGATTAGGTGGGGATAGAAAGATACAGAATATCATTATCAATATGTAGCACTATATTTTCATTAGATTTTTCTCTGCGCAGTGGACAGCTTGATAGCAGGATGATTTTTCATTTCAGGAAAAGATTAAACATCTTCATCGATGTCAGCGAGGAGCTAAGTTAACATTTTTGCCACATTTTCTGTTAGTGATAGGGACTCGTGCCATGATCTCAGAGTGTCAAGGCTGCAGTTGCGGTCGGGATTTCGCCGTTTTCTTATTAACAAAACAATTTTAAAAGCTGGTAAAGGTGCAACATGTGCAATTAAAATGTAAAATGCAGAAATCCCAAAAGCTCTTTCATCATTGCAGGAAGCTCGTGGCCATTGAGGAGGCAGAAGCTTTCGGGCTGTTTACTAAAAGAAGTAGAAAGTCAGAGTAGAAGCAGGGATTGAGGGGTATTGCTTGATTGCGCTCACTGTGCTTTGAAAGTGGCGTCCTTTGGGTAGACCACAAGGTTTTTCGTTATTCAGTCACTACTGCAGTGGTGTACTTGAGGAAGCAACGTGATGCATGAAAACACAAATGTAGCTCAGTAAACTTGCATGTACATACTGTACTTTTCAGGGCTAATGAGGCAGAAGTGGTTCTTTGAGGTTCAAATTCAACACGTGCAACAAACAACTGACGTACGCCTGCGAAACACACCTGATGTTTTATTAAAAAAGTCCGTGCAGGTTTAGCAAACATGAAAGTATCTTTCAGGCACATTAACGTCATTTCCAGGACTTGACGTGGTCAAAATCTGAAATATTCTTCATGAAATCAGCAGTTTTTATTTAAATAAAGATAAAAGGATTGGTGTGTGTTAGTCTGAGGTTCTAGCTGTCGTCTGATTTTCAAATCTTACCTGAGCTGTGAACTTCCTGAGCACACGACCCCCTGGTTGAGGCTGCACTGAGCGAGCTGGTAATCAGATGTACACGGAGTCCGTCATCAGTCGCAAGGCGGACTTTTGCAGACTTATAAGAATTGTTTTGTGCTTTCTCCTATCCAATCTTTTCGAATTGTTCCCATCTGAATCATCACGGTAGCTTCACAGCGGCACCAATCACATATATAGAAATGGAGAGAGAAAAGACAGAGGGAGAGTGGAATGTAATTGCGAGCAGGACCAAACATTGCCACATTATAGCGAGCCATTCTCAAAGAAATGAGGGTTTTTGATTTTCTTCGGTTCCAATGCGCCCACATATGTGTATGGGTGGTTCCTCAGAAATATTTAGATGAATATAAATGTATGTGAGCGTCTACCTGCATTGTTACCACAGCAGTCATTGTGGTCCACTAATCTCTAACAAAAACTATGACCTTGCCTGAAATTCTTTTTTTCTGATTGCAACACCACATAAATTTTGTTAGAGTACTCGTTCCCGTTGTGATTTTAAAGTAAATATTTGTGTAAGGCAATGAAACATGAGATGTACGGATAATGTTGTTATTGTAGACTAGTGTATAGAATGTATTGAGTGGCTGATGAGGCCTCTTACATTTTCCCTCATGGTATAATACGTGTGTTTACAGGTTGATAGGAATCCTAGCAAATAGCAAATAAAAATATAATTATATACAAATATTATTCTTGTCTAAGTGTTAAAGTTTCCAGGATTAAACCCTTAACTTCCTCTCTGTCAAAATTCATATTTTGATTCAGCCAAATCATTTTCTTTTGGGCACAATCCAGCTCGTCGCACATTGTAGTAGCTCTGCTCTCTTTCCAGTAACACACTATTCCACTCTGATACTCCCCAATAACTGTAATATGTATATATTTAATGATGGCAAAATCACAGCCAAACCCCTCTACTGCAAGGCAAACTTGGCTTCCTCACTTTACATGGTTCACAAATAAAATCATGCGAACTGATTAAACATGACTCTTTTCTATATTAATGGTGCTTAACTCCAGCCGTGTATATATTCCGTGTATCAATGTTTCCCCCTGGAGATATGTCTTGGCAGAGCTGCTCAAACACTATTTACACCATGTGATACTGAAAATCTCGATTGAAAGTGATACATAGGAAACTATTTTAGGTGACCCAACCCCAGGTATTCAGTGGTTAGGGAATACGCATGCATCCTCCCATGGTGGTAGGCTGTGTATGTGTATATATTGTTTTATCAGTGACCCGTATCCTGTTTACCTGATAGAGGCAAAAGCTCAGTGTCGAAACTCCTTAAAAGTCAAAGCCAAAGGGGGGGGAAAGGGTGGAGGAGCGCATCCAAACGTATACCACATGTTATCACACACACACACACACACACACACACACACACACACACACACTCCACCAGCCGTGGGGCGCCATGGTTACCTTGGAACTTTAACGTGGACCAGCTGGTGTACTTGGGTTGTGAAATTGCATTGCACACACACACACACACACACACACACACACACACTTCCAGAGGATCAAAGGGAGTTGGAGCCCTGCACAGCAGCCCTCCTGCTCCTGCCCTTGGCTAAATGGACGACCAAACATTCCAGGCTGTCCGGCCCAGTAATATCTGGCCTGCAGCCTAATGAAGATGGACTGTGTTTATAATTCTCATGTTTGCTCTGATCACTAACATAATCCTTTCTATACACAAAACATGGAGACAGAAAACACTCTTTGTTTCTCCGCATTAAGTCAAAGTGCAGGAGAAGAGAAGAAGAATGAGAGAAGCGCATGAAGACGAAATACAAACCCGGTTTCAGTAGACTTTGTAGCTCTTTGCATTTTTCACACAGGGGCATCACATGATCTCAAACAAAGGAGAAGGCACCAAGGGATGTTTTTCTGCCTGCTTGAGACTTTGACACCTGCCTCGCCGCGGCAAATTGGAATGGCTCACTCTCAAATGAGATTTCTGCCCGCCGCATGGGGAGAGAAAAAAAGGTCACCCATTACAACTATTCTACATGATTCAGAGTTATCACATCTCTGCTCGCCTACCTTCCCTTTAATTAGCTTCGGGGACCTGGGCAAGGTGTCGGTGCATGTTAGTGTGTGTGTTTGTGCGCGTGTGTCAATCTGATATACACAGGGCCTCTTTTTCTTTCTTGGGTTCTCTCCCTTCATCCGTGTTTGCACCAAAATTAAAATCCCGTGTTGCTTTTCAGTGACATGCCGTATTTCTTCAACAACAAATTTACTGACCCGTGAAATCTGCCCTTATTTAGCCTGCGCTGTGAATGAGAGATTACTGTTATCACTAAGATACACGCACAGAGTATGATTGCGGTGCAGTTTAGTGCTTGTGTGAAGGTGGTCTTTGATTTTTTTTTTTTTTTTTTTATGTGACTGACTAAATGACAAGATGCAGTTGAGTTCTCCTTATCATTCAAGAGCTTCCCTAGTTTCTAACATGTCGCTATTACCCATTCCCTTCAGAGATCCCTGTAAACAAAACATTTGGATAGCATACCGATGATTTATCTGTTTAGATTTCTGAGACTTAATATTTGGCTTTGCACTAACATCCTGGTTTATAGCGTGCAACACCTTATATAAGTATGTATAATTCATATATTAATATGGAACTGAATTATGCCTTTATTACATCAGGCTTATCCAGATGTGAAAGATTCTTAGTTGCACGGTTAAGAGCAGTTATTCTTCTTGCAGCTGTTAAGGTCGGCAGATTTAAAAATATAGGGAAATAGATTGTGTGAGCTCTGAGAACTCTAAGAGAAGTGAAAAGTCAGTCCATCATTTGCTTTTGTGTCGGACAGGCAGTATAGTACTACTTTTTATGAATGTCAGGGTGTTGTTTTGTTTTTTTTAATGATAAATATTAGGAAAAAAAGTTAATAATGTCTGTAAGTCTAGTAACGTAAGTGCTTGGAAAAGAAGACGAGCTGTAGTGCTGAGATAGTCTTCAATTTGATTTCTCTCTTAGGTTATTCTGTGTGATTCGTTGACAATTCATGAATTTTGTTTTTATGTGACTTTTGACTTTTGTTGTTGTTTGTTTGCAGTAAATTAAACATCTTTGGGCGTGAGACTTTTGGTGCTACAAAACATGAACATTTTAACTGTTTGCTACTGTCGAATAAACCAAACTGTTCATTAACTAAGTGGGAAAATAACTTGCAGAAAATGCTAATGTTCATGCAAAACATAGTCTACATATGACATAGATCTGGTCTATTGCCACCAGTAATAAAGCAGTTATTGCTACTCTTTGTGCTGTGATAATGAAAAAAAAACATGAAGTCACACAAAACGACTTGAAATTCATTTTAAGTGTGTTTAAAGTTCCACTGCAGTAGTGATAGCTTACATACTGACAGGCTTAGCATTGATTGAGGATGGGAGAAGTGAGGAGAAGAGAGCAGAGAGTGAATGTGACTTGACTAAAGGCGACATAAACCTTGAGCTTGAAGGCCCTGGTCCAAGATCCCCCGGTCAGGAGGTCTATGATTCTAGATCACACTTTCCTGACGTTGCGGCTTTCTGTAATGCTTTTATCAATGAATGCATGCATGCATGTACACAAACTGTCTCTGCTGTCTCAACCATACACTCTCTGCCTCACACACACACACACACACACACAGGCCCAGTGCATCAATACCAAAAGGGTTTAATCAACTCTCAGAGGAAGACATCATTGCATTTAGAATCAAACCTATGGAATCAATACCTGTGTTACACTTAAAATGACAAAGTGCTTAGACGGAGCTCATGCAGGCACACAGCCCCGGGGTAAGTTCTGAATGTATGGATGGATGTGTGGATCGTTTATGGTTGTGATTTTGGTTGTGTGATAGATCCTTGCAAATCTGAACCCCCTCGGGCATAGACAGCCTTTCCACCGGTGAAATATCTGAACACCAACACATAGAAACAGTAGAGCGAGTACAGTAAACCACCTTGAAATAATGCACTGCAGACACATGCAGGGTGTCCAGCTGCTCCTGGGATGCAATTAAATCAGGAGTGATGCGACCAATCTGTTTATGTGCGCTGATATTACTGTACATTTTCAGTTTTAATTGCTTCACACTCCTCTGATCTATTGTAGCCAACATGAAAAGCCAATGTAATTGCTATTATGACAAGCTGCCAGCGGTGCAACTTTGCCCTGCAGACTTAGAGGGAGGCAAATAATTCTGAGTAATTAAAAGAACAAATTCTCTTAAAATAGTGTTTTTTTACGTGATGGTGACTCGATTGGTACAGAAATGACACAAATTACGTGTAAAAAATAACCACAGGAATAACAGTGACATAATGTTACTACTTTTATTTTACAAACTGTTCCCTACAAGAGCGATCCATCCTCCAACCAGAGTATAACGGCCATCAACTCAGAGTACCAGAGGTTATGGTCTTAAATTCACAAGGAGAGAGAAGTATTTATTTGCAAGGCTGTACTGAGAGTGTGTGACAATAGATTGGGAAACAGCAAAGTCTTGCTTGCTTTATTTAACTGACAGAAGAAAACAATTTTTCCAGGATATTTCTGCAAAATGCGTTGTTTTCTCGATGTGTAGTTCTATTGATGACCTTTCTTATCGTCAACTTCAACAATCGAACTTCTTGTGATTAGCGGCGTGACGTCAGGGGACCTTCGCTTTAAGTCAATGTGTCAATATAAGCTTAAGTGAGGCAGTGGCCTGAAAGCTAACCACAGAATCAGACTAAGTGTGAATTTCCATTTCTCTCACACGGCTGGTAATTACTACTGCAATCCCTCATGCTCATTCTCTCATACTGTCTTTGCCTGCAGTGTGCGTGCATGTAAGTGTGTGTAAGAAAGAGAGAAAGGGGGGGAGAGTGTGCGAGAGAACGAGCCTTATATATTATTGCAGTCACGCTGCCCACGTCTGAAAACATTTCACGGGCAGTGCAGGGGAAATGTAAATCTGAGTTTGCTGAATCTAACACACACACATGCGCCCACACAGAGGAGGAAGAAAAAACCTCATCTCCCCTCTCTCCCTTATACACACATAATGCATTAAAATGGAAAACAGCTCACACTGGCCCCGGCATTGAAGGGGGCCCTAATATTTGTTTTTCTCTCCCCTGTAGTGTCCTCATTGCCAATGACCAAATTTATAATAATCTCTGCCTCAGAGTCCAGCGCTGCTTTCAGAATCTATAATCACCTCGGCAGTGGTTGCTTCAGCCTGACCACGGCCGGCTTCGGGCCCACTTCCCTTTAGCCTTCAGTGATACTGCGTTTGGTCCCGATCCCTGAAATCTGCCTGTAGGTCGGATTGCTTGTCCGTATGTATACGCTGCCTTCACAAGGACGCATGCAGTCGAAGTAACATATTGCGTGCGATCATCTGGCGTATCACAGAGTTTTACCTGCAGTCACCTAAATGATAACTGCATGACAAAAACCACCACTCGCATACACGCGGCACTTATTTGCCCTTGCTCGTAGCCATGTTGCCATCGTCTTGCTCTGTTTCCAGCTCGAGATAGAACCAGCTTTCAGTCAAGTATCCGACCTGCTGCCCATTATTTGTGCCGCTGCTCATTGCTTAGGAGTAAATGAGGAACTCGGCCATGTTCATGGATTCTCACAGGGATAACTTGCAAAACCGAAAGCATAGACTTGACTGAATGCTGCGGCTGGGACGATACACTCCAGTTTGATACTACACTCACATGATATGAGAGTGTAACATCAAACTACACTACAGAAATATGTGAGTATCTACAGTTGCTATCCCCTTCAGCTCTGGCTAACCAGTCACTGGTGGCTGCTGCATCACTATGAAAGCTACTAACACTCTGCATACTGGCAAATACAGTGTGATTAATGTGGCAATAATCGGCTTAATCAACATTGTGTGAACATTGTAAAACAGGTTTTCGTTGATTCGCAGTCCTGTACCTTTAAGGACGTCACAAGAACTCGAGAACTACCGAAAATAGCACATGATGTTTTTAACTAAAACCTTGTAATAGCCATAAACTACAGCAAACTAATCATAGCAGTCAGGCCATGAACCTGTAATGCAGTTAACTGCTGTTCAGCTGCTATTGCTTCACATTAAAAGTCTTTCACTGGAGAACCACAGGAATGATGTTGTGAGGAACCTACAGGAAGTGCAGGCTTTATTACCAGGGTTAGCAATGGCGCTGACATATTTTTTTTAGCTAATAGTGATTTGGAAATGTTTTCATTTTTTATTGGGTTACTGATCAGTCCTTAATATTGCAGGGCCGCAGAGAATTGGTGCGGGTCGCTGCAGTTTCCCTGCACGTCACCAAGGTAAGCAACTTTTATTATGCTGTTTCTGTCATATAGAAACTCACAGGCACTCAAGAGTTATTATTGTTGTTGAATATTAATTGAAAAATATTTGGCCACACAGGAAACTCTTACTTATTTTCAAGAGTTATCCCGTACTGCTCTCTCCATACGACAGTGTTTTGGCCAATTTGTCCTGTTTTGTCCAGAATTCAACACGGTGATGGGGCAAGACGTTTCCGAAAGACTGCGACAGTCTAAATCTGCTGTTTTCTTTCAAACCATGTCCCTGTCTTCAAACAAAATGACACAGTTTTCTTATTGAGGAAGTAATTTAAAGCTTAATAGATGTAAGCTTTAACATTTTTAAGGCACAATTCTTCTTGACAATTGAATTTTCCAGACTGAATATACACTGAATTGTGTCGCTTGTTCTGGTAAGTTTGAACTGACCTTGAGTCCACATGGCTTTGTCTATGTAGTTTTCTAACAAAAGCTTTCCTATTCCTGTTTAAGAGCACTGTTAAAAAAGCCTGAATTACTGGTTTTGTATGTGTGTGTGTGTGTGTGTGACAGAGAGAGAGAGCGAGAGCCATGTATGTACAGTACTTGCCTGTATATATTGATACATTCCTTAATTAGTACATTTCAGGCTTCATCAAACCATCTTTGCCTCAGCACACCTTACCAAATAAGCTGTTTTAAAGCAGACAAACCGAAACGCAGCTCACACCGTATGCGGCGCTGTTGGGAAGCTGGTTTGTAAAGATGCTGTATCTTTCTTATGAATCAGATTTGACATTTCAGTGCACAACTGTGGTAAAAGGTCAAATTTATTAATTAGAAACTAGTCATGCCATCAAAAAATAAATAAATAGGTTGAGTAGAGCACACCATAAGCAGATTTTCTTTTTTTTTTTTAACTCAGTACCAGGTGTTCTCCATCATGGTCATACTGTGACTGGAGGTCAAGCGGTATTTGCCCCGAGTTGTGCCTCCTAGGCAGAACTTCCTCTGGAGCGTCTTTGCAAATCCTGCCTTCTTTGCGGGGATTGGCAGACCCCAACCTCAACCGTGTACTCACCCTAACATCTTTAACCTAAAGCATTTCATTGGCTGAGCTTGTTGGGGGCAACACACACTGCGGGAAGGAAGCCTTACTGGGGAGACTCAATTATAGGGTATAAAAGCTTGAAGTGTTTGAAAGTAGAAAAGATAGTTTACGTGGAAGAATGAAATGAGTTAGCTTATTATTCGGGGTAATGAAATCAGGCCTGCTTGAACTGATGAACATAAATGATCTATCCAGAACCGACCAGTCAAAAATGACAAGTGTCAAGTTTAAGTCGCTTTATCTTGTTGCCGAAGAAACTAATGCTCTAACTACAACACAAAGGCATAATGTGTTGATTTGCCATATTTAAGCCTGAGGGACAATTAAAAAACAACAGTGCATGATCTTAATGCTCACTCGCTTCTTCTCCATCCCTGTTTTTAATCCACCAGTCCCTACTCTCACTCAGCTATACAAACCAAAAGAGACAGGGACAAGCCCAGACAGAGACAGACGCATGATAAACAGACATCTTTCTTTGCCATCTAAGCACATATACAAATGAAGTACTCGCACGTATGACCAGTCCTGATTAATCAATTGGCTAAAACAATTTTTTACAACCAAGCACCTCCAGGGGCGTTATCTCAGGCGGTATGTGGTCTGCATAAATCATAAATCAGACCAATCTGATGATTGGAGCAGTGATAACCCCTGCTTCTGCACTGCCCCTGCCAGGCCTAATGTTATTTCCCCCCCTCACTGAAATGCATAATAACAGTAATGATAATAATGATATGCACGTCAAGCCCAGCTCATAAATATCAGGATCAATCTGGCTTGAGACGGGCACATATGCATAAAATACAACTCAAAAGAGGGGGCAAGTGAGGGCCGTGTCAGTGTTTGTGTGCATGTGACAGAAAAAGAGAAAGAAACAAATAGACACATTCCTCCTGAAGAGAGCTGAGTGACCCCTTGCATACATATGTCGCTCATATTTACGTGTGATAGTGTCCCCGTGTGTATTTGTGTGTCCTCCCATCGTGCATGAATGATGACTTCAAGCAACTGTGACCCCCACACATCACCCTTTCATGCATATAAAAACAGCCTCCTGCTTTAATATCCTCATTTAATGACTAGCCCCAGTGAAAGACCATTAACGTAATGACATCACACTGGCTATCTCTCTGTCACACACACACACACACACACACACACACACACACACACACACAAAAGCATGTTAACTCCGAGTGGTGACATTCTCTTCGTTCACTAATGAACAATGAATTAACAGTAGAGGTGAAAATGTTTTTCATTATTATGCATGTGTGCGTGCAGCTATGTCTTCATTTAAACCCTTATAGGAGAATTTCACAACTGTGTGTCCACATATATCATACAATATGTGTGTGTGTGTGTGTGTGTGTGTGATGGAAAATGGGTGTGTAACCGCAACAGAGTTGGGGGTTGCAGTTTCATCTTACTAATTCAAGGACAGTTCGTAATCATGCAGAGTGAATACACGGAGACATTACAGGAACATATGCATTAACCTCTTGCATATTTATGTCATGAACACACACAAATGCGAACACACATGCGCGCGCTGACCACACGCAAGCAATTTGTAATATTGAATAGCTGACACAGTAAGATTTCATAATGTATCGACGGTGTCAAAGCACAGTCATGCAAGGTGGTGCGGCTATTGATAAGCACAGTATTGGCCTGTCACCAGTGTTCCTCAGTCTGGGCTGATGTAACTTAGTGCCAACTGCGGATCCAAGGCCACTGATGACATCATAGCACCCATGGGGGCTGAGGACTCCCTAAAGCGGGTCTTTTCCATGTGTACTGTGTCGGAGCAGTTAAAGTAATAATGAAGAGATTCATTTTTTTTAATTTGGTATTCCCAAAAGACACACGCAGATGATTAAGGATGTAAGAATGACTTTATTGGGTTTATTACACTACATTTATTGCATAGACTACAGCATTACATAATGTCGTACAGTCATATCACACAGTCATAACAAATACAGTAAATAATAATTATATTTGGAAAAATAATATAATAATTAATTAATTGTTTTCTATTCAAACTTGAAAAGAATGAGATTTTGGCCGTTGTCACCCACATGACATAAACATACACTCAAACATTTGCCTAGAGATACACCTGAACACACACAAACCAAAGCAAAAACTAAATGAAGTTATCAACATCGCTCCTCCTAAACCATAAATGAGAGATGATGTCATCCTTTAAAAACAAAACACGCACAACATTGTTATTCTCAGTGCTGCATCGTCAACAGTTCATAAGTCTAATCAGTGCGCTAATACAGTTGATATACTATACCTCAGGACCCAAGTCCCCCATGGTGGCAATTATCGCCAAACACCCAAGATCAACATCCCAGCACACACACTTGTAAACATGCATACGCGCACCATCCACATCATCTTTGTCCTTCCAATTAGAATTTTTAATATCCCGGTCGGCGTTAATGGAGATTAATGGCCAATCGCCATGGTGAATTCCAACGTCATCTATTATCATTCCAGCCTTGGTCCCAGTCCTCTCTAATTACATCCTCAAAATGCCCTCCGCTCTACAACCCCCAGCGCCCTAAGATCAATCAATAATTTTAATTTTCGGATGCCCCCCAACCCCGCTCCAATCCCAATCCTCGTCCTCTGCTTTCGCTCCTTTCTTCCTTCTCCGTGCGTGTCGATTTGTTTCCAAAGGAAATCAAATGCCGTAGAGTAAAGGCTTATGGGGAATTAATTACCCATCTCGACTACAGCTCCCTTTGATTCCTTCGTTTGTCTGTCCATTTGTTCAGTCGCTCGTCCCCCTTGTTTCTCTCTTGTGTCTGCTATGTCTTTCCTCCCTCGCCTTCTCTCTGTCTGGCGCATGGGGGGCGCTTTCCACTCTTTCCCCCCTTCTTGTCACATAATTAGCATGCAGATATGCAATGCCTGATTCGCAAGTCAAATCGCCTCGCTGTATCCCCCTTTCTCTGTCTCTGCTCCATTTTGGGGCTGTGATTGTTCTTATTCAAATAGGGTGTTTGATTTGGGTACCCCCACCCCTCCATCCAGTCTACCCCAACACACAGTCTACGATAACATTACTCTTTATCTGCACGCGACAGAGCTCTGCCCAATCTACTCCTACACCGTGCTCCGCTGCCAATCATGCAAAACAAGCTAAACATGAAAAATTAAACACATTTTCAATCATGTGGCCATTTCCAAACACGTCAGATGTGCTGCAGCACTGTCTGAGCCTTGTTTCCCCTGTATGTCCCATGCACCAGTCTGCCAATAATATTCAGCATACCTCAATGGCAGGTTTCATATGATGCACGCTTTTCCTTTTGGTGTGAAAACCTCTTGCTTCGTTGGCACATATTCAAACAGACAAGAATACAGCACAGTGTGTTTTGCGCCGCCACCACCACCACCACCACCCCCCAAACACTACACAAGTACATTTCTCTCCCTTTCTCCCCCTCCCTCCCTCCCTCCCTCCCTCTCTAACAGACGCAGAGCACGTCTGCTGGTGCAGGAAGATGTTTGCTCAGCACATTTCAATATGAACATCATAATACTCTATCTAGCTGCCATCCGTTTTTCTTGTCATGATCCAAAGCAAGCCAGCAGTTTTTACTCCTGAACACTGTGAGACAAAAATCACATTCATTTCCCCACTGCAAATCAAATGTCATCATGTTAAAAAAACAAAAAACAACAAAAAAAAAATTGAGTTGGGTTGCAACATCTATTTTTGATGGCCATGAAAAAAGATATGCGAGGAGAGTCGATATTTGACCTTTGCCACGTTGCATAAATGGAGGTCAAATTGGAGGCCAGACCTCTATCTTTCACCCTCATTTTGCTTTAGGCTCTAGGCATACATACTTAAATATCTCACCCAGTGCACACAGTGATATTGAAACGTTAAATTATCATCATTCTGTCGCGGATAAAAAACAAATTAAAAAAAAATTAGAGAAGTTCACTGTCCCCGTTGAAGCAGGAGGATTAAAGGAAAACGCCGTGGTCTGGTGAGGGAATTTCCTGCCACAGCATGTGTCCCCATGTGTGATCCTCGCACATAAACACACAGACAGCAACAAGTGTCAGAGTGTAAGGGGAGGTTTCCCTGTGTAGTCATGTCTTGGTATCGTTGGCACCAGGCCAGCTTTGCCATCTGTCTCCTCTCCCCCTTTCCCTGTCTCTCCTCCTCCTCCTCCTCCTCCTCCAAGCCAATCTGCTCTACATTTGCTATCATTACGTGCCTGCCATCCTTATGGCATATCAGAGGCAGGCGCCAGGCACCCTTTACCCCTCTCTCTCTCCTCCTCCTCACGCCCCTCTCTTCACGCCCCTATTTCCGCGCCCACTTCGCCACGGACTTCTCTAAAGGGTCCAGGTGGCATCTTGCCCTGCTCTCTTCTCGGAGCCAGGATGGAAAACAAAGAAGCGCGGTGAAGAGGACAAAAAAAGCCCCGAAAACGAGGATATACTCCTTTCCACATCCTGCTTGGAGCCCGGTGTGCTTCCTGTGCCCACGGGCTTGGTGTTGGTTTGTTGTTGTTGTTATTGTTGTTGTTGATTTCCATGCTTCTCCCTCCTCTGGATGGCTGTTGCAGTTTGAGAAAAAAGGCTGAGCAGTAAGCATTCTTCAAACCTTGGAACTTTCCTGGCTTTGGTGCTAATGACGGGACCCTGGTACGTCTCATATGCCCACACACGCGCACACACACACACGCGCGCACACACACACAGACACACACATACACATTCACACTGATGCTGCAGAGTGTTCCTCTCAGAGCTCTCTGCCACCTCGTCCGACTGCTGCCTCGAAAGAACTGGGAATACCATGGGATCTACCAGAGACTCACTCACACGTACACACAGACACACGCCGGATTTAATACGCACGTGCACTCGCCGGTCGTTTGAGGCTGCAGGAAAGTGAATAATCAATTAAGTATTGATTTCTTGTAAGATTTTGTAAATTTCAAAGGCAAAGACAAAGAGGGTAGCTTAAGGAGAGCCGCCGCGAGCGAGAGGAGCCGCAAATTAGCCAATAAACACAGACGGGGGAATAAACGAAGGTGAACGAACGAACCGCTCGTCGCTGCAATATGCTTCTGTTCATTTCTTGTTTCTCTATTGTTTCTACGTGCCCCTGCAGATGAATTAATGCTGAATGCGACAATGGTTTCCTATGGAGACGAAGAGATGGCGATTGGGCGAGTGAGGGTTAAAAGCGAAAGCTGCAAGAGGAGAGAGAGTGACTGGAGGACTTGGTAATTAGGCAGTCGGCAACACACACCTCATCAGTATGCGGAGTATGCAAATTGACCGGCTGGCTTTTTCTTTTTGTCATGGATCAGAAGGCAGGAGCTGCAGAGAAGAATTAGGAGCTATTATTCTACCCAAGGAGAGGCTGATATATGCAAACGAATGGGAAAGGAGGAGGAGGAGGAGGAGGAGGAGAGCAAAGAACACTCTTTAACCAGAGATATACAATGGACTCCAGTGCAAAGCAGAGTCAAGTACAATCACGCATATACACTCTTATTCTCCCTCAAACCCTGGGAGGTTGTTCTACATTTGCGCTGGAAATAGCGAAAGAGAAAACGACAATCAGGCATGCACCTTCATTCCCCATTATGGCTATCTCCACATATTGATAGGCTGCTTCGTGGATGATAATTACCTTTTGGAATATCGAATCCCGAAACGAGCCTCGGGATGAAGGAACAAGAAGAAAGGACAGGAGAAAAAAAAAAGAAAAAAGAGCGGAGGTATGCAAAGGCGCTAATGATATTCAGAGCGCTGACTGTGTGTCATCTGCATGATGACAACGGCCAATTATAATGAACCATTGGCTCTCCGCCACAGATAAGTAGGAGAGAGAAGGATATGGGCGAAGAGGAGGGGGAAGCGAAAGGAACTTCCCCATCCCTTTCTTCTTAATTTGCCGCTGATATTTGCAGATTCTGTGTCGTGTGGATTTACAGTAACGATGCATGTTGAAAAAAAAAAAAAAAATGACAACCTTTCCTTGCATTGTCCCTTAAATGGAATAAAGGCCACGAAAGATGAGAGTGTCCCTCCATGCAGGATATATGGCTGCTTGTGGTGGTATTCCATCGCCACGTTGCTCAACTGGGCTTTGGTTCTGATGGCACCCGCTCCTGTACCAACCATCACACTGACGAGCCAAAGAATCTGTTGGAAAACACACAAGCATACGCACACACGGCGGCATCTTTCACAGTTCCGCCGTCTCCCCTTCCTCATCACGCTACAAAATGCCTCCCCATCACCGTTTTGCATATTCGCATGCTGCCCCGCCTGCCACAAAGGACTAAACAGCCGTATGCAAAACAGTCTGGTATCCCCACTTACATAGTGATGAGACGAACAGTGTGAGAAAGAGGGGGCGGGAGCTGGGCGGGGGGTAAAATGGGGGGGAGGAAGACAGGGAAGTGGGGGGGCAGGAGGGCCACAGGGGAGCTTGTTGGCACTAAAAAGGGGCACGTGCGGTGATACCACTCCTACTACGTGATGACAGAAAGAGGCGGGCGTGGGAAAAATAGAAGAGTGGAGGGGGGGAGGGAAAGGGAGGGGAGAGAAGAGAGATGGGGGATGAGGGCATGTTGGCACTAAGAAGGGGCACGTGTTGCCGGAGAAGGAGGGGCGACGTGGGTGGGCGATGTGCAGTGGGAGGTACAGGGAAATGGGGGGTTAGATGGGGGCGCGGCAGGGGGTGGCACTAAACACAGACGAGCGTCTAAAGAGGAAGGGTTTTCAGATTGAGGGGCCACCTGCATTAAGGAGGAATGTCACACCATTAAAAAACAAGGCGCACAGTCAACCATCCTACACAATCATACACACACACCTCCTATCAGATCTCAGGGGAGTATGCCAGGGGGTGTGGCTGCCACGCATGTGACGGAGCGTGGTAACTTCAACAACACGAAATACCCACGTGTGCCTCTACAGACCTGCAGGGGTGCCAGCGACGTGTGTGTGTGAGCGTGCATGTACGTGCGCACGCTCACACTTTTTTGCATACGCAGATGCATCAGGAGGCTGCACAGTCTTCACTGCGGACCTGGCACAAAGCCAAAAACGTAACACGCGGTGTGCCCTGTAATGCATGTACGCAAAACAACAAACACACACATACACACTCACGCGTGCATGTTGGACCAGCAGATTTGCTGTTACACTGTTTTTTTTTTGGTGTTCGCTGAAAGGAACAGTTTTGATTTCATTCTGTTGTATGGGATGTATTGTTGCAGTATACAGTATTCTGCACTAGTAGTAGAAATCCCTCAGCTTTCCACAGTTAAAGCACAGTATTTAACTTATCTCTAAGGGCTTGACAGATTGTACTAAATTAGTGTTTCTAGGCACGTTTATGTTTATTTTGTAACACTGATATATTTCGTAAAGCGGTGTATATTCTTGTATTCCAGTTATTTTCAATAATGATTATATTTCCAGTTAACTTTATTGTTTGAAACTGCCATTTTTCCATATTTGCTGTTATTTTGGTGATGTGTCAAATGAAGACCAATACGACAGGCTATGTGAGTTGAACCCCTGTGTTTACATTGGAAAATACAGATTCATGTCTGACTGCTGCAGTTCCTATTTCTTTCCATACTCACCTGGCACTTTGTCAAGTCGTTGTAAAAACAAGGAATGCATTTCAGATATAACAAAAAAGTGTGATATTTAGAAAGGAACAGGAATATATTTATCAAATGACACAGGGTACTTCATGAGGTCTTCAGCTGAACCTTGACCTCGGTGACAAAAAACACCAAATTGGTTTGACTCCAGTCAGAAGTTCACGCTCACCGTCTGAAAGTCATCTAGTTGCAAGTCGATTTGATTATTTTCACATTCGCTTCTAGTTTAAGAGCGATAGTAGTTTCACATGTCCTCCTTGAGATGCAAGCCTATAGCTTTTAGGCTTGCTAAGTGAATCATCAGTGGCAGTATCAAATTACCCTCAACAGAGACCAAAGGTTACTTAAAGGCCTTTTAGTCATCCACGCTGGCACGCCAGCTAATTTACAGCAGACTCATTAGACCAGCATTAAACACAATTTCCTGCCGACAAATTTCATTTGGTAGAAAAATCATTACCATGGCAATAATAAACAAGCTTATACAGTAGTGGCTAATGGCAATTTGAGTAACCTAATGTCGTTAGCAAACCCCAGAAATAGCAACAGTGTCTTGAACGGCTATGATCAAAGCCCTGTTTAACATAGACGTTGACATGACGAGTGATTACTCTGGAGTTTTTATTTCTTTCTGTTTTCTTTCTCTTTTTCTTTCTTAAGCTTTGTCTTGGGCCTGGACTATGACAGTGGAAATATAATGTTTCATAACTGTCAGTGCACAGGGTTGTGTGTAGCCTGGGGTTGCTGTGCCGAACAATAAACCATAATTTGATAGATGAGAAATTACAGCGGTCCATCTACTGTGCAGGGCCCTCACCCCGGGCAACGCAATACCGCACCAGATGATGTGTCACATTTCTCTGAGAAAGGGAGAAAAATGAAATTATTCTTTTTTTTTGTTAATAACATCTGCCTGTGTTTTGAATGTAGCATCCCTATTTGTTTTATGTAGATAAACTAATATAACAGATAGATGTGAGGCCTCTCATTGGCACTGTCAATTATTAAAGGCCCGCTGTCCTTTAAAGCTCCATACGTTGCAGCGGGTGAGGTGCTGGCAGGAATGATAAGCCCTCTGAGTTCATGTGGCACATATATTGTTGAGTACACCTCTGATTTATATTTAACAGTCACTAAACACATATCTCCTCCTCTCTCCCACATGTAGAGAGTCACTGTTGATAAGAGATATGCATCATAGGTAGCTAGCCCACCTCTGTTAGCCAATGCATTCGCCATTAGCAAATGCTCTGTATAGCTCTTTGAGTATGGCATGGATTTGTTGTGGAGCAGGTTGGAAATTATGTGTTTTCTGTGACATTGTGGCTGAGAACTACTCAGACCAGCCATTAGTACCCCTGGAGCATGCTCCAGTGCTGTATCATTTGTGTCAAGCATACAAGACTGATTTGACTCGGTCCCATGGCGAGTGACTGGCAGCCATGTGAATAAACATAATGGTTGCGATCCTACTGGAAACTAGCTCTTACTGTAAGTGTAAATTAGTGGGCAGCGCTAATAGCATGCATAAGAGGGAATGTTTTAAGTGCAAGTATTCAACTGGAAATGTACCGCAGCATACCGAGGCAAAGGTAACAAGTTTGCGGGGTGATGGGCAGCTATTTATCATCCCTGTTGTGTAAGCTGTTGCTTTGTGATTTCACCACTAGGGTCACTGAGAGGTGTGTGTTAACTTTTACTGTGCCCACATCTTACAAGTAAGAAATCCATTCAAATCTGCCCCAAGCAGAGTCTCTCACTGTCTGATCATATATATATATATAAACTATGCACCGAGACAGTTGTGCTGTTAAGAATATTATATTTTTATTGCATGTTTGAAAAGCTCCAGCCAGTAGCAGGGAGGTTAATCCCACTCCTTTGTTCTGCTGCGTTGTACGTCTTGTCAGACAACAGCAGCACCGAAGTCGATGGAGGAAACATTTTGTCCTCTTTTTTTTTTTTTGAAGCTGCTGAAGCTCACATCCTCAGAAGGTGGTGATGTCATGTGAAATGAATGGCTTTTATTCCTCAGTAATTTTACGATCTTGGCATGAAACCTTATATCCTACCCCGTTCCTATTAAGGAACCCCCCCCCCCCGCCCCTTTTTTTTTTAACAAGAGAGATCTGATAGATGTTCAGAAAGATGTTTTTTTTTTCTTCTCCTTTGTTCTGGTCAGTGGGCTCATGCAATGTTTATTAGATTAAAAGTCAGTCACTGCGACGAGAGAAAAGGTGAAAAAAATGCAAAACACAAAAGAGGAGCCCATCGCCGGCACTGGCAGCGCTTTCTGTGCCGGTCTTTTTTTATTACAAATTGAGACCAAATCACTTTGGAAGGCACCAGAGAGGGGAGGGATAGATTTGTCTGTGATTTAAAGCAGCAGTATGTAATACAGCGTTTATGATCAGAACTTGCGTCTGTGTCTGACAATTAACGTGACTCCAGTCGGTTTTATGGCCGGATTCAAACAGCGACTGCGTTTCATAGTGATGATAGAAGACAGAGTGGACATAAATAAGAATCTACATATGTGAAATCCATAAAGGGTTACCAAATGGTTTATATGGGAGAGGGAAGTTGGGGTGGGAGAGTTCATCCTCCACATCTGAATTGTCACAGCAGCTTTTATGATGTACAACATAGGCGGGGGTTGGTGTGTGCTGGTCCTTTGCATGTGCCTGGATTGTTCTAACAACTGAATGTGACCGAAATGACTCACTCACAGTGAAAGTCTGTGTTTCTCTCTGATCCACTTATTTGATCCGTGTGCTGTATTAGACTGTGTCGGTTCTAATCAGGCCAATTGCACAAATAGAGACATATGAGCTGAATGTGTAATGTTAAAGCTAATGGAGGTAGTTGTTTGTTCGTTTTTTTTATGGAGGTATAAAGAAGCAGCTTGGCACTGAGTGACTTGTTTTATGATCTTTGATGAGTTCAGGATATCCATAACTCCTATTACCCCATAAAGCATGTATACATTGCTTTGAATACAGTCTTTATTGCCATAGCATTCTCAAACTGAGCATCTGAATATTTAACAGCGTTGACCCCGATCCCTATCGTTTCTTCACATTATTCCTCTTTGCATAATTGTAAATAAGTGAGAACATACCCCTCGTAAGTGCTCATGGAGCTGTCACATGTTTTCGATTGTTTCAAATCCAGCTCACAGTCTCACAGTCTGGTGCAGTGCACTTTCTAAATAAACATGTGGCCTAGGAAATTAAGTTATGTATCATTTATTGCTGCATATAGGCTGATCCAAAACCAGTCGCTTAAACTAACAGCAGCATGTATAGCGCGCAGCACAAAGATGGTTAACAGAAGCGCAATCCATTTGTAGCTCCAGTGCACATCAGCCCGAGGGGAAGTATTTTGACGTAAAGTGATCATTTCCAAGACTCTCGTTCTTCTTTACTCTGGTGACACTTTTGACTTTAAGTGCTCTTTGCTTTGGTGGTTCTTATAGACGAACGGGATATAACGTTATTATTAAATCAGAGTTCAATAATAATGATCATCAGTAAGTTGAACAAAACTGACCTTTGTAGGACTAAGTTAATAAAACATCTTGTCTTTGTCCCCTCCTGCGTCACACACACCAGATTTTTGGTAGTACTACAGGGGGATGAATGCTTTATAGTTACATAAAAACACTCTTTGAGTTTAATTTGTTGTATATAATGTCTCATTGTTTATAAGGCCCTGCCGGGTCCAATCAGCCAAGTTAACAAGAGCTCATGTCACAACTCGGCCAATTCATTTTGCAAACATTTTCCCGAATCCCTCTTGAGAGATCCCAGAAAACAGAAATGAACTCATTGCTCTCAGTCAAAGGTGTGTACGTGGGAATTAAAAACAGTGACGACGTGAACTATTTAGCTTGAGGACACTAAGGAACGTCCACAAAGTACACGTACATGGCTCGAGCTGTAAGATACAGCCGGCGACAGCTGGTGACCCAGTGCAGGAGGCGATCAAATAAGCTCAGCAGAAAATAGAAAATAAACTGAAGTGGGGCAATGTTAAAGAAAGACTGGTGTGAAATGTGAAATGGCTGTTAAAAGAATTAATTAATTTGAATTAATGTACAGTGAAATATGAATAAAATAAAAGGAAAGAAAGAAAAACATAATGAGGTCTAAGCAGCAAATGCAGCGACGCCGACTGCCTCTCTCTTCCCTCCTGTATAAATCTGTGTGACTTTCCTGGATTGGGTACAGCGGATAATGTGTTGGACAATCAACACCGCAACTCTCTGTATCTCTCTCCCTCCCTCTTTGTCTCCAGCCATCAGCTGCATCATCCACCTTTCATCAGGCCAGACCATTGATCCTACACCCGGCAGGGGGTCCCTTCAGTATGCAGCCTAATGTTCTCATTATGTGTCCTGCATGGTCCCATTGCTGATGACTGGCTGATTACCATCTCATTAAGAGACATGGCCAGGCAGGGGAGAGAAGGACCTGTCACAGTTTAAGGAGCTCATCAGAGCACAGAAATAATACATGCTGGAGACTCGCTTCATGTCTGACGATACCTGAAGGAAAATGACTTCTTTATCAGGGGGGAAAAAAATCGCACACTGTAAAATATGAGCTGGTAATATTTGTCATATTGATTATTTAAATATTGATTCAGCTTGGATACATTTTCACTGTAACCACACCGGCCACATGAAGTGATTAGTGGCATTTTGATGCATTATCAGTGTAATGTATTTACCTGAAAGATGGAAAAGATTGCCACAGTCGTCGGTCAGAAAGTTAATACTGTAAAATTATAGACGCACAGTTGCTCAGTTAGATGATAAGTGATGGGCACTTGTGTTTTAATGTCAGGCATTACTGACAGAATAGGCAGGAGCCAGTCAGCCATTGACATTCAAACTCTGAGGCCTGATACCGAATGTATTTTCATGTTTAAACTCCACTTTTACCCCAGACCCAAGCTCCAGCCATGATATCCTGAATAAACAATGACGTTGTACATTATCATCCAGAAATAGTATTTTTATACACTGTTGCTTCGTGTAGCCCTATATATATTAAAAAATATGCCGGTTAATGATGTACCTTGATTCAGCTAGTCTCTTTCAAGGTTTATGGACAGATTTTCTTTAACACTTTAGTGTGTGCGTGTGTGTGTGTGTGCGAGTGTATCTTTATTCCAGCATGTGTGTTTGGGGGGGGGACTGGACTGAAAATCCCAAGGTAATCTGAAGCACAAAGGCAATGTCATTATAGACATGGGGGGACATTATTCTAAAATGGCAAGTGATGCAGTGCTGAGACAGTAGATAAGGTGAAGAGAGAATGTGGAGGAAAGAGGAGAGGAGAGAGTGAACGCTTGAATTTGTCATGGACAGATAAAAACAGGCTAGGGCCAGGCTTGAGGACGGCGTGATAGGGATGTTGTTGTTTTTTTTCCTCTCTTCCCTGTTCCTCTCTTCCCTCCCTCCCTCCCGCCCTCTCTTTCTCGCTCACCATAGCCTCCTCACTCCCTTTTTGAGGTTTATCTGACATACGATGAATGCAGCAATTTTATCTGAATAGACAAAGGAGCGGTGACATGCAGCCTCGCGCTGACGACTGACCTTGAAGGAGACGTAAGGAAGGAAGGAAAGAGGGAGGAGGGAAGGAAGAAAGAGGGAAACGGCCATGGTCGTTACTGCCTCTCTCTGTTTGTTACAACTCTCTGAGCTATCTTAATGTTATCCTCCCTGTACTGGTAACGCTATACAATACACAACATGTGTTTGTGTAGACATTTTTAAGCTGGAACATTTGTGTGTGTGTGTGTGTGTATATATATATATATAATTGTGTTGGAAAATAATGAAAATGAGTTTAGTTCTTTTAAAATGAAATATCTCTGTTGCTAATTGGTCTCTTGCGGCGAATTCAGGACACTGGCATGCTCACAAAAACACTTAAAGTTAGATTTGGCGTTTTAATGGAAAAGTCCACCTTAAATCAGTTACATTGATAAATGGTAAAACCTTGAAAGTCTGGCTCCATTTTGCCATTTGGTGCAGTATTTTTTTCTTAAGGTACACCCTAAAACAGTCGCACAGAACTAAAAGGAAAGGGCTTCTTTTTAGACTCAATGTTTAACATACAAGGAAATTGTAGAAGAGTAAATTGTTCCTCCGACAGCAGCCTTAACTGTCGATAATGCAACAGAGACATGAGACATGTTGCAATTTGTGTTTGAGGCATGACTCACTTCTTTCTTTCGGCTGGAAAACATTTGCTCCCTTGCTCTTATTATCCTTATCGCTTGCACTAACGCTTTCTCCACCTACACGTCAAACCAACAACTGGATGCAACAAGTTCAGGCATGTTCTCTGGGGGCTGCTGGAAGTCACTATCTGATGCCGAGATTGGCGAACAGGGTTATTGGGTGACAGGCACATCAAGAAGTCAATTACCGCGTTTCATCTCAAAGTAAAAGCAGGAATACAGTGGAGAACAAAAATTGGTGTGTGGATTTGCCTTTTACCTTTTTCCTCTGTCGTCGAAGCGGGTTAAATATTTATACGGATTGCACTTTATTTGCTCAATCAATCAGATCTACGTGAAGAAATATGGATTCATCTTTCATGAAATCAATACAGAAAACACTAATTTGACACCATCAGAGTTAATAGAGCTGCGTTTTGTCCAATGCAAACCTCAAGTTTTCCTGCCACTGGTTGTACTCCATAACTGTATGTAATTGATGGCACTGGATCTGTCTTCGTTACAGCAGAAGTATCTCCTGCCAACATGTGCCAATTAATTAGTTGATTAATGACTCTTTGGCTCCACAACCAGACATTAAGCGTTGTCAGAAACAGATAAAGTGCAAATGTTCTCAAGCAGATCCCAGATAGAGATTTCTTTGTCTTTAGTTCAGCGACATGTTATGTGCTTTACTTTCTGCATAGGGGAAAAAAAAAAAAAGTGATTTATTGGCAATGTCCTGTTTCAAGTACACCATGAAACACAGAAGATTGCAGACAGATGACCGCGCCGTTACGTGACGCTTGTGTCCACAACTGAATGCATGCAGCATCAACCTTTACAGCCTTTGAGGACTTTTAACCCAAGGTAGCAGCTGCCTGATGTCACCTGGAGTGCATGTGTTGAGCTTAACGTATTTTGGCACACCTAGACTTTGTAGTCCACGGCTGCACATTGAAGTGGAACAGGGTTATATGTGGCCCACAGCTGGCATCTTCACTTGTGATGGGACGTCACCCGCAGCACAGACTTGAGTTCTGACCAGAGCAATTAACAGATGTGTTCTGACATAAACATCAGGTTATGCCTCAAATATGATTTAATATACATGCCGAGAACAATGCACGAGTGCATTTGTCTGAACTTTCCTGAACTGCATGTTAGTAATTTAAATGTCAGTAATTCTCTGTGTCACTGAGCTCAATCTGAAACAGGAAAGGGGTAATTTCTCTAATCGGGCTAAAGATCAAATATTATTTCAGTGACAATATGGAAAATAAAGCTAGACGAGCCAGAATTGGAGGAAACATACACGATTAAACAAAACTCACTAAGGACTTCCACGTTTAGTTTACACTCGTAGAATATATTTTTTAAATTTGCATCACCTTTTTTATAAATTATGAGAAAATTAATGCCGCAGATATTTTGAACGTGAACATCAAGAACTGGTCGAAGCTCAGAATTGTCATTGCCTGAGAATTGAGGTAACTTTTCATGTAACTTAAGCCGTTTTCATTCACTGAATATATGAACAAAAACTTTGAAGGTAGCAGGAAGTAACCCCGCTCTCACTAAAAGTTCAACAAATCATTCAGAATGATTCTGATATTAATTATTATCCTACTGTACCTGCATATTAAATTTGAATAATTCATTATTTTATAATCAGGCAATGTTTTTTTTTTTATTATCTTAAAATTGATCTCCCAAGAATCAATGACGAAAGTACCTAATCCATTTCTGTTAATGTGCTGA
Source organism: Datnioides undecimradiatus (assembly GCA_008933995.1). Taxonomy (NCBI): domain Eukaryota; kingdom Metazoa; phylum Chordata; class Actinopteri; order Lobotiformes; family Datnioididae; genus Datnioides; species Datnioides undecimradiatus. Next base: position 1,170,749 of record WARS01000010.1, read on the forward strand.
AATGATGAAGTCATGCTGTTAAATGACTCATGTATGTGTACACATCAAAAACAATGAAACAGTTGACATATAGGCTAAATATATTATAATATAATAAAACTGAGCCCAGAATTGAAACCTGCGGTATCCCTTATCAGAACAAAGGGTTAACCCCTCCAACCTGTTTTCCTAAGAATACTCTGGAAGACACTTATCTACCGTCATATGCAAATAATTAACTTGAAACCAATTTCACTCTGTGCATAGCCCTTTAGTAAATGTTATTCAGGCAGTAAAGATTGTCATTAGTCTTCCCACGAGAGTAATTTGGGATAAATCCTGTTGTGTTCTACCACAACATGAGTCCTAAACACTACCTTTACAACCTCAGTCTGAAGTGGACTTAATCACCTTATATTTCAGAGAAAACAATCATGTTGCCACACTCTCCATTAGGGAAAAGCCATACTCCGGGGAGGCCGAGTAACACGTGTTCACTGTAGAAATGTCACCTTTTGGGTGGTACGTACTTCCCGAGCTCTCACTGTAGCTGAAAAATGTCAACTTTTTTCCTCCGTCCTTCTTTTAGCTTTAAAGTTTTTCTTTTGATGAGCAAAATCTGCAGAGAATGCTGAGTGGCATCTTTCGTTGCCAAAGAGTAAACTTAAAAAAAGAAATATATTTAGCCTTTTACTGGGATCTCGAGTAAGATCAAATATGCTGTTTCGTTAACATCTGAAGACTCCAGTAAGAAAAGTTCTTAATCCATTTTAAGACCCTCAACATATTGGTATTCTGGTAATATTCTGCTTCTGCATGGACTTTTCCTTTTAACATATTTGAAACTGACAGGCATAGTGATCATTCAGTCTATAAATTAAGGGTATATTCACTTGTGCATTACAGGGCCATGCTTTTTATGCAAAATACCCAAAATTTTAAGTCATAGTAACATAAAAAGCTGTTTCTCACAATTATCACATAAAAATCCCGAGTTGATTTATTGACAGCCATCGTACTTGTTTACAATCCTCTTATCTATCTATCTATCGATGTAAGGATAATGGACATCGAGCCTTGTTTTAGGCAACAGCCCGTGCCACAAGTTGACCAATCGACTGAGATGTTAGGAATGTCACGGAGGCCGTCTTTGCAGCAGGTGTGTGGCTATCCAGACAGTGATCTTTTAATCTGCTAATGTGAAGGGAAGAATAATCCCACATCTGGAAGTTTTACTGCTCTGTAATTGCGGAGCTGCTTGTGAGCAGCCCCCTGAGCCTCGGAGAAAAAGAATGACCTGCATTCAGCTCCAAACACAGACAGACGCGATAACATTTAGAGGGGATGAAATTTGTGTTAATTTCAGATGACTTGCCTTTTCCAAACCAATTTGGTTTTCGCTCTGTTTGTTGACGTTGCTTTTAATGTGACGACTGTGACACGCATTTCCACAACAGATGGATTAATGTTTTTCTTTTCTCAGTGTATTTCTTTCTTTTTTCCCCCCAATCTGCTCTGTACTCTCTCTCTCTTTCTCTCTCTTGCAGGATTTCATCTAGACAGGTGCTTCCTGTCCGGACTTTGACGTAAAATTAAACACAAGTCCAGATGTGAAATGTGTATGTCCACGTGTGTGTGTGTGTGTGTATGTGCATGGTTGTGCATGTCTGAGGCGGACAGAGGGAGAAGCATGTTTTATTGTGCATGGCCTGGTCATTTTTATCACGGCCGAAAGAATAAGAAAGGAATAAAGAAAGAAAGAAAAAGACAGAAGAAGAAAGAAAGTAATAAAGAGCAAGGCCATGAAAGAAACTGTGCAGCAAATGCCATCCCATGAGCTGAACAAGTTAACTTTCCCTCAACCTATTATCCCCTCAATGCAAGCAGAGCACAGGAACGTGAACTACGTCAGCTTTTGGTGTTCTTTGCATGCATCTGTTTGCCTGTGCACTGTTACAGAAAATACAAGGGATGAGGGGACTAGCAATAAAAATTATAATCCAAGGAAACAGCTTTGCAAATTGCAGATGTATTAACAATCAGCTGTTCATAACACAAGCCATAAAACGACGTAAATCTAGCTTTTTGTAAAAACAGAATAGCTGTTCTAATCCTGCATCTGTGTGGAGAATCGGGTTGGGCAAAAAAAAAAAAAATCAACGTTAGGTTTAGAGACGATGCTGCAAATATCGGCACGTACGGTAGGGCCTTACATACCATCTGTGATGAAGCGGTTTTGCCGTGATTTCACAATTAATATAATAGGAACCGCTAGTTCTATAAGTTCTGATTTCCTTTCCATTTCTTCTATTGGTATCCTCTAAAGTATGTGAACAATTACGTTAACAATTTCTTTGTGTAGATAATCACATGGTACAAAAGTAAAAGTGTGTCTTGGGCTTCAGATGCCAAACTCTGCTACGCCCCAACTCAGGTAAACACTTGAGGTGGACTAGAAACATGCAAACTCAAGGCTGCCGAATGTCCAACTTCTGCATTTACTTCCTAGTCTTTAAATTCCAGGCCTGAAGAGTTAGCGGACACTGGTGCAACCAATCGCTTGCTGTAGTTGTATGGAGGGGGAGGGTAATACTTGGTGAGACACAGACGAGAACAGAGAGAAACACACAACAATATGGCCTGTAACAGCAGCTTTCAAAGTCTAAAAGACGCGCTTTCCCGTTCTCCCTTAGCATTTCTCGTCCTTCTCCTGAATGGAGAGACAGGAGAAGAGGAACAGGGAAAGAGAGGGAGAAATGGAAAGGTCATGAGTGATGGATGCTTTGTGTGTGTCTGTCATTCCCAATTACTGAACTTTGCCTTTTAAAGCGTCGCTCAGATGCATTTCTCATTTCTGCCTTTCTGACTGATGAAGAGCAGGCTCTGACTGGGGGCACTGTGTGTTTTAAACACCGCCTCTCTAGTCATCCAGTATTTACTTCAGATGCAACACGCTGCAGCAGCCGCTCCCGCTCTGCACCGCTCTTCCACTGCAACTTTCTTGATTTGTATTCATTCTCATGTGCTGTTATCAAATGTATAGTTTCCCTGCGCTCAGGTCTGTTATGGTGCGATGCAAAGAAAAATGAGATTACATATCATGTTTTTTTAAAAGAAGTGTTCAAAGCTACAAAAATACACCGCGGGGAACAGAGTCTTTGGGTGGGGGGGGGGGCTGCACTTTGATACTGAGCAGTGCAGATGCATACAATACCTACAGTCGGCGCTTCCAGCACACACCTAGAAACGTATCCAATCTCTTTAAAGCTTATCACTATTATGGTTATTAATTCTTAACATTTTTAAAGGCTGTGGAGATGGCAGTGTGCTACTGAAAATACTGCAGAGTTATGGAGAGTTGTGTATCACTTTCTTGAAGCAGCTAACAGTTTATGATTGAATAGCCTTTGGCCCTGCCTGACATAACTGTCTAAACTCTGTTTTAATCATGTACAGTTTCTCAGGATAGCGCTACATAGTTGTAATTTCCATGCATATACTCGTATCCTTATTTTTGGACACCATATGTATATATTTTTTCCACAATACCTGCTTGATGAAAGTGTTCCAAATGCTTTCACTGCCCTATATTTAACACACCGCGGCCTGTGCAGCTGCCTCATGTGGCCCTCTGTTATTTTTAAGGGAAAAGAAAGAGAGCGCAGAGGGACAGGTGCTATGGCAAGCAGCTAGGTTAATCTCTTCTGTGCACTGTCAGCCCCCTCGCAAAACTTTAAAAAGTGTCATGTTGACTAGCTGTAACACTGTGACACTCTACAGACATAGGAAGAGGAGGTGGGAGGGAGGGAGGGAGCAGAGACTGAGACAGAGCAGGGGGGATGGAGGGAGAGGGATGGAAAAGAGAACTGTTGACAAAAAAAATCCAAATATATACAGCAGCATCCTCCAACACCTTCCTCATCCTCGCTTTTTCTTCCCACCCACTGACTATATTAAAATCATTCCCTGTTAATACATCTATTTTCTGCTCGTGAAAACCTCCCTAAGTGTCACGATAAAGGTGGAGGTGGTTTGTGAGGTCGGGCCGAGGAGAGCTTTACGAGACAAGCTGCGCTGATATATGGCTCACGGAGACTCCATTAAAACCCTGGACCTGCGCCATTTGGGAAAATGGAGGTCACTCATGCTAGGGTCATGTGACATCTATAAAATCAAACTTTTTCTTAATATCTGGTCGTATATCACCTGTTTCCCCCCCCCCTCCCTTTTTCCCCTTTTTTCACTAATGCTTGAATCTTAAACAATAGGTCCAGGGTCGAGGATGATCGTTTTTCAAGAGGATGAGGTGGTGGTGGCGGGGCGGCGTTTGTGTGTTTGTGTGTATGTGCATGGTGATGGTAAGGGGAACAGGGTGACGCTCAGGTTTTGATAAATGTACCATATCAGATCTGCAGAGGAGCATAAGGGAACAATCTGCAGCTGGTAATCTTGGGAAGACGAGAACAGGTGTGTGAAGACGCGGTCCCTCTTTTCCTCTTCGTTCTTTTTCATCTGTCCCTCCCTCCCTCTCCTCCATCACTCGCTTTCCCTCTGTTTGTCATACTTCTCATTGGGCCTCTCTCTGCAGGTAACCTAATTAAAGTGACTCCACACTTTCTTCCTCACCTTACGCACGTAATTGTCTCTGGCTCTTGTCTCTGGTTCTGCCTTACTGTTTTTCACACCCTTTGTTAGAATCTTAAACTTGTCTTAAACTTATCCTCCTTTTTTTTCCACTCCAGCCCCTGTCTCTCCTCCTACTGTACACCCTTAAAACCCAAGAAACATGTCATTTTCCATCTCTCCCTGCCTCTTCCTCTCTGGTTCACCCTTCCCTTATCTTCATGTCTCTTTAAGCCAGAGTGTGTGTCCCGTCTGTCTACCCGTGGCTCCCAGCTCCCTAGGGCAGCATTTCCAGGCTTCATTTGTTTGAGGGCTTTCTAATCTGGGGACTGGGACAACCTCAGTCCACCGTGCCCTCGTCAATCATCCCCGCAGAGGAGCAGAGAGGAGGTGAAGAAGGAGTAGAGAGGAGGAAGAAGACTGGAGGTGATGGCGTGATTAGTTATCTGTCCTCGCTCTCGCCCACCCGCCCCATCGCCAGCGACTACCACTCCCTCCATCGCTCCCATCTCTCACTCACTCCTTCTGCCTTTCCCTATCTCTCTCCCTGGCTGTCTCTCCATCTATCGTACCTTCTTATCTCTCTTTCCCTTCTACTCTCTCCTGCATCCTGAGCGCCGGCCTGCAGCGCCAGCCATCCCTCTGTCCGTCTGTCTATTTATCTGTCTGTCTGATTGTCTGACCTCAGCCCCGACGGTGGTCCCTTTTGTGTCTGCGGACAAATGAGGATGACCTTTTATTGTAAAACAGACACCTACGGGGAGGGATGAAACCGCCAGTGTTTAAATTAACAACAGAGAGAAGCGAGAGAGAGAGGGAGGCCATTTCAAACAGAGGGAGGAGGCTGGAGAGAGGGAGAGAGAGTGTAAAGTTTTTGAAGTCCTAATAATTATAGAACAGTGTTTGCGTCAAACTAGCATGGCCACTGTTCGATAATAAAGTCCCCTACCTGGCTGGCAGCTATTGATGAACAGTGGTGGAACAGTGAGGATCGGACCTCTTGAACGCACCCCGGACCCATCAGTATGGGTGCATGAATTATAAATGGCATTGACTGTGGAGGCCATAAGAGTAGACAGAGTATTATTGCACATGAAGGTCCATTCTGATTTTGATTATTTTTATTCCGGGGGGCTCACAAAAGGCCGTTGGTGAATATTCTAAAAGGGCACAGGGCTGAGATGGGCTTGATGGCAGGCTTTGATTTCTGGCTAATAGCCACTTCAAACAGGCTTGGACGGCCCAGAGACAGGGGAGGAAGATGACACTGGGGCTAAAGGACAGAGGGACACGGGACGCACAGAGACGGAACGCCGCACAAAGCGCACTAACACAAACGCAAGACGTGGTCCATTTTACAGTTCAAGCGTTTAGCTGACATTCACACCCAGAGCTGCAAGTTCAACTGGACAACACGCAAGTAATCACATACAGCATGTACATATGTAACCACACATACGTGCCAGGCAAGAACATCCGCACGCTGCTATTACAGATAGGTGGATCTTCGTCAGGCATCGTCGAACAACCAACGCAAAGCAGAACGAGCAAAATACAGACGCAAACACATTCATCAGTGATATTCTAATCCTCCCACATCAGCAGCAGGACATGGTTTTATGGAAAAGGCAAAAAGAGTAAAAAAAAAAAAGACATTTTGAAAAATATTATATAAGAACATAAGTCAGTCAAATGTGAAGCCCAAATTACATAAATCATCCAGATTAAACTGCTATCGTAGTCACTGCTGTATAATAATATACATATGAAAAAGTTGACATTAATTATAAATTATTTTCCCAGAGGGGTTTAAACAACAAAAGCAAGTTCAAACAAGCGATGGGTCAAACTCTGTATCGATGACTGCAGCAGGGAGATACAGCGGCAGCTATTTCCTCCTGAGAGAGAGAGCGCGACGTCGGAGTGGTTGACTTTTATTTACAATCCTCTCACTGTCATGAATTCCTGGATTGCCTGTGTGAAAGAGCGCAATCAGTCTGGTTCTCACAAGACACTTGTTCATGCACAAAGATTTTTGTTCTTATATGCAGTTTAAAACTGGAATTCAGTGGGTGTAATATGAAGAGAGTTTAGTGAAATAACTTAATTTGACTGGTGTCATAATATCCTTATTTGCGAGGGGGTTTTGTGACATACCGGTAATCCCAGTCTTTGATGCTAACTACCAGCTGTTTTTAAGGCTAGCAAAATTAGCATTGCAACTTTATAGCCCAGGTTGAGTCAAAACTTTACATAACATTGCCGCCAGTCTGCCATGTGAAAGCCCTCCTGTTTGTGGCTCAACAACACGTGGGCATGTGCAAGAGACGAGCACGGCTATGACAGTTTCATGGGATTGCACCCGCCTGCCCACTCACCTCTATACGAAAATGAATTGCGCGGCACGCCGGTCGCTCCCCATCTGAAAAGACCTTTACGCACACATTGTGTTGACGTGCTCGAAAAACTCAGGGACAGGCAGCATGAAGAAAATGATGTTTGTGAAGGTGCAGCATGTAAACATTCACTTACTCTTGTGATTGGTTTGCATGCCGTATGGAAAACTCTACATAAGTATATCTTGGATGTCCTTACGGGCAATATTGGCAAGTATATAGTATCCTGCAAGTAAAACTGGTAAGAGACATGTATGTATTCAGTGTGTGTTTAGGTTTGGGATACATTTCACCTCTCATCTCTTCACACACACACACACACGTACGGAAACATGGCATCATGCAGACCATCCTGTTGCCTCGGTGATCTGAAGTCCTTTGTCTGCTTTGGCCCATCTGATGTAAAGGCTTCTGGGTAGGGAGACAGAGTCTGGATTATAGGCTGAATTTCATACAGCAAAATGAATCGACCCCCATGCAACACACACTGCACTCTCACCTACGCGCACACACACACACACACACAAATGCCCAGTATAAATCTTCCTTAAGGTCCAGCTCCACCCCCTCTTCATCATAACTGCCTCTCATTCATTAGCTGCACAGAAACACACCGATACATACGCTTGCACACACAAAAACATGTCCACACACACGTATATATAATGATTGGGATAGCCACACGACTGAGGTAGCCCCCACACCACAGTCCCACTCGCTCTCTTTTAATTACAAAGAATGGGCCTGGGTAGGTCACACAAAACAAATCAATATCTCTAAAAGAAATATTCAAATGTGACCTAGAAAACAGAGCTTGCGCCCCCATTTTATCATTGATTTTTGACGCAAGGCGATTTAGTCTTTGAGAGATTTTTTTGTTTTGTTTTGTTTTTTTGCTGCACGGCAAACAGCACATAAATATTTACTCCAAAGATAAAGCACAAGTGCGAGAGAATGAATATTGAATTTGGAGGTAAGCATGTGTGTATGATCCAATATCCATCCAAAGAGCCTGCACATTGTCTCAGTCAGAAAGGCAATATGAATATAAGCATATTTGTTAGAGGCTGGGTCAATATCATAAGGTGGGGTATGGTTTGCGCCTCTGAGGCTGCTTAGAGAGAGAGTTTGAAATCAATGGTGTGTCTGGCAAGCAGCTCACTGTTTGATTACTCTTTTGTTTCTTACAGCTAACAGATTCATTTATGTGTTTATTATTTATGGGTTTTTTTCAGATGTAATCAGGGTGGAGGATTCTGTCTCTTTTACTTTTTCATTTTAAACACCATATAATGCATAACTGGTTTATCAAAAGTCTGTTCGGAGAGGAATCACTGAGCGTGTGAACTTTTTATTCCCCACAGTGCGCCGCTTCGCAGTTACGCCATCACACGTTTGCACCTGGGAGCTGCCCGGTACAGCCTCTGTCTGTCTGCTGCTGGCCTCCTGAGCAGTTTCACCGGGGCACGTGGGGTGGAAGTTCATCTGGGGATTGAAACCGTTTTCCTCTCTCGAGCCTGCTTCTTTAACCTTTAGGCTCTTGTTACATGTCCAAAAAAAAAAAAAAAAATCATCTGAGTGGATTTTTGGAATTTGATTACAATTAATCTAAGCCTGTGCCGTTGAGATGCAGCTGCGTGCTCGGATTAACGGGGGAAAAGACACTGTTCTTCTTTCTTCTTCTGAAATCTCACTCAGTGACCCACAGGCTCCTCTGTGGAGGAAGTTGCAGCAGTTTTAAAGCAGAAATATTAAGTGAAAGCCAAACAATTATTAATGTTACCGTTACACAGGCGTAGTTTATAAGGAATGTTTCTGAGTGAAAACACACAGGTTACTTTCTATGTGTGCACGAGGCTGCAAAGTCAGCTGTTTTTGATGGGTTTTACTCTTAGCTGGTGGGTGTCCGTCCCTCTGCTCAGGTGTTTTGGGTTTGTGTGTGTGTGTGTGTGTGTGTGTGTGTCAGTGTATGTTCACGCATTTTTTTTTCGTGAGTTAGGAGGAAGAAGAGGATTTAAGCCTGGATTAAGTTCAGAGGATGATTTTTATCCTTGTAGGGGGTCTCTAAACGGTAAGAGATGGATGCAAGGTGACCCTATCTGGACACACACATGCACAAGCACACACCACACACACTTATATACAGAGTGTTTCTAAAAGAAACATGCAGTCATCGCGCACACACGTATGAGCCCATATAAATATATACACACTGAAGAAAGGATCTAGGGGAAACTTGCTATCACACACACACACATACATTCAGGTGTGTTGTGATCCACATATAGGGATTATATAGTGCTGATGTTACAAGTAAAAGAAAGAAAAGGCTGCTCTGCCAAAGCCTCTTCATTGTCACGGCGATAACGCTAACAGTATTGACAGTGGACACCTTCAATAACTTCTGCTTCCCTTTTATCCCCTTTTTTCCTTTTTTTCTATTTGCACCTCTGACTTTTATGTATCTATTTATGTTGCGCTGTGAATGTACGTGAAAGACGTGCTCGGCGGAGAGCTGACAATAAACATAGAAGCTCAATTAATCGGAGGTCTTCCAGCGCCATATGATTTTTTTTTTTTTTTCCTCGGCTTCTTTTACCCCTTATGTTCAGAGAAAGAGCCACGCGTCCGTATAGTTCCTGATCGAACACCAGGCCAGCATCATGACATTAAAGAGCGCAGGAGCAGGTGAACAAGAGAAATAAAAGAAATAAAGAGAGGAAACAGAAAAGGTTGGGGGTGGCTTCTGTCATTTCATCTTTTCATTTTCCATACAAGTGACTGCAGCGTTTGATGGAGAAACCGATTATTGTGGGATTTCTCTTTGTTCTCGGCCATTAGAGCTTGAGATAAGCGGCGGACAAGCAAATGGAATTTTCTCATTCAAATCCTCCGCCGCCGCCGCCTCCTCCGCCGCCGCCTCCTCTTCAACTTCCTCCCTTCTTCTCCTCCTCTTCCGCTCCCCTCGCCTCCTTCTCCTCATCGTTTTCCATCTCTGCGTCCGAGGCGCTGATCAGATTTAGTCTTTGGAAATGAGATTCCAAGGGACTCAGTTCATCACACAATGCTGAGCCTGACCTTTGCTTTGTCTCTGTCTCACTGTCTGTCTTGCAACATTTCTGCAGTGTGCGCGCACAGGTGCAGGCACACACACTGGGGTGTACAGATCTGCACACACACACACACACACACACACACACACACACACACACATTACTTCCCTTTTGAAGTGCATTTGACACAAACTCTCAACACACTTTATTAAGAGTGGAAACAATGGGGGAACGGAACAATAAAAGAAGCAAAGATGACAGAATGTGGATGAAACAGGCAACATAGTGTAAACTGGGTGTTTGCTCTTGCAAGACTAGGGCCTTTGGGTCTTGACTCGGTCTTTGAGGTGGAAGTGTGGGTGTTAGGTCTGATCTAAGGAGCAGGTACAAACTCTGATTCCCTAACATGCTTACACATATTGTTGAATAAAGTGCTCCAAGGGAAGAACTACATCCCTGTGACTTCTTCTTGAAGTGATAAACTCAGCTCAGTGTAGGGCTGCAGCAGGAAGTTGACATCAACTTCACTTGTTTCTATGGTCACGCATCCTTTTGCCTCCGATTCACGTTGTGTCTTTGCGGTCCCCTTCCCTCTCCGTCTGTCTCTCTCTCTCTTCAGCTGCTAATACAAAACATGAAAAGGTCTGAATCCCACCTCATCTGTGCTGCTTCACCTTGAAGAACCCCCCCCCCCCCCCCTTCCCTCCATGGGATCATTCCAAACAACTATTTCATTCAGGGATGGTAATCAGACACACACGCACACGGTAATGGCAGTAAGTGATTAGGTTCACAGATGAGGGATCATTTTTGTCCATTTTCTGGGAAACGGTGATTGCTCACAGCATTCATTAGCAAATCGCAGAGGTCAAATGATTCGGAGGCAGCGCTCGCTCTTTTAAAACCACCTCGCACAGTCCAAGATGAAAAAAAGAAAATGAGACCGCAAATTAATAGACATACCACTAAACTAGTTCTCCAGATGAAAAGGACACAGAGTCATTATGTCCTTGATGTCTCTAGAAAAGTTTAGTAAGATAGATAAGCACCAAGACAACATCGTTTTTTTAGTATTAATTACCAAAAAGAACCAGTTGCATACTGACAAGACTGTTTGTCGCAGGGAATACACAGCACAAAAGCCTATTTGAATGGCACCGTGCGTGAATGTATCATTGAAATGTGTAATCCCCGAGCAGCTGGGGAGCCGTGTGTGATGGAGAGAGCTGGGCTTCATCATAGCCTCCGCAGGAGACTGGATGAGTCCGGAGCGAGAGAGACGGACAGAGACGCAGAGACTGAGGGAGGGAAGGAGGGAGGAGGAGAGACACCATACTGACAGTATGAATGATACATCATATGATTGTCTTGGACAGAGCTGTTCTCTCTGACTGCCTATACTGCACTCTCCAACTGTCCTCCATTTCACAAGCCCTGGTGGACTGATTTATTACACTCAACAAAACTGCTATACACTAGATTTGGTGTTGCTGCCCATAAGTTTTCAAACTTTTTCCCGGGGGAATGTGTGTTTTTTTGTTGTTATTTTTCTTCATTATTTGTGGGTTTTTTTGTTTTTTTTGTTTTTTTCCCTGTTCCCAGCGACGGCCAGTAGAAAATAAGTAAATAAGGACATAAACTTTGATTTTAAAAAGCAGAATTTCATGCATCAGTTCAAACTTTTTATTTATCCTGTAACTCTCTCCCTCACAAATATTTATTATATTAATCAGTGTTAAAAGTTCACTGCCCGTTATTCAAGCGCTTCTGAGGTTGAGATAGAATTTTTTTTTTTTTTGTTATGCCAGCCACTGAAAAAAGGTCAATAACAAAATCAAATAAAGGTGGCATATCAAGACATATTTAAGTGGATGTATCTGAAATGCGCTTTTGTTTTATCCACGACTTGTCAATAAGAATCGATAATCTTTGAAGTGTGAAGCCTTCCCCTTCCTTTTTCTCCCACCACTCAACAAGCAAAGGGCTGAAACAAACACATGTCATCAGTTGGATAACAAGAATGGTGTGTTTGTGGGATGTAGGTTACATTTCAAAGGTTTGAAAGGCCAGAGAAAGCTACCGTCTGTGAATTATTGAAGAGGTTAGGGATACGATGGAGAATATGAGTGAGTAGCATTTAGAGTTCAGAAGAGAGGGAGAGAGAGAGAGAGAGACGGCTGGCTCACAGTGCAGTTCTGTGTGCATGACTACGATGGGAAATCTATATACGCTAACCTTTCTTTGTCTGTAGTTTTATTGAAATTGACTGGTCAGTGGGACGGTATTTCACCAGGATAGTATGGAGTGGATTCAGTCCCTCCTGATCCCAGACCTCCTTCACTCTTCAACTTACAAACCGTGTTTGCACTGTATGCGGATGATGAAATCTTGTAATATGTGAGATAATACTTCCCAATTCTGTCTGGAACTCCTCTGCAGCTCCTTTTTTAAACTTTTGTGGTTGATAGGAACTCACACTCCTGATAATAAATGTGCATGCGCAAGTATTACACTCACACGCCGGCTCTCTTATTCAATTTTTAGATAATAAGACACTTCTGTTCTCCGACGATGTGTGCAAACTCTGCACAATCAAGATATTCAAATATCACACGGCGTGGCCATAGGTTCTCTGAACACTTATGGGATTACATTTGTTTTGGACAAAAAGATATCACTTTGTCGCTGCCGTTTTGCACCCATTTTCTAAATTTGCCAATTTACCGTAAACACAGACAATCATCAGAAATGACAACATATGGAATTGCAAAGAGGATTAGGCATAAACATCTCCCATATCTCCACCAGCCACCCCGTTGAGGGAGGGAAGGTCGGCAAATAGGCTTTTCACATTTCAGACACCACAATGTCACTCCATCTCATTGCGGCATCCATTACGTGCTACCTTGGGAATGAGGAGAGGTCCATGCTGAGAATCAGGGCAGAAAATGGCTGCCCGCTAGGAGGGGTAAAATGGCCAGCGTTATTATTCTGGCTCCCCCCCAGGGGGAATTGGCCTGAATATAGATATGCAACATTATAAAACCAGGTTATTATCTGGGTGCAGGGTAACGGCCTCTTGGCTCCCTCTCCCCTATGACACACACACACACACATTCACACTGATAAACACACGTGCACACGCGTGAGCATGCGTAGCCTGCACACATGTTATAAAATCTCTGTGCGGTGTCTTGCTAGTGTAGCCTACTGCGATGATGGTTGCCCTTCTGGAGATTGGGAGATGTTTGCCACCACCACCGTTGCCGTTTTTTCTGTTTTCATCGTGTGTGATTGTTTTTCGGCTTCTTTTATTTACAGAAAATTAACATCGAGCTTCTCTCGGTTCTTCTCCCCGCCTCCGCTCCCCCAGTATACGTAATGTCATTTTATGGCGCAATGATATTTCCGACTTGAGTAACGTAGACGGCTGCTTCATATCAGTGAGCATTATTCACTTATGGGCTGCTTGCTTTAAAACATATTATTACTTTGGTAATAAATTTGTTATTTGAGTCTATCTCTGTGTTGTTTGTTTGTGTGTGCTGTGTGTGTTTAGGGATTATATAGAGGTTCCACAGATTATACTTGGCATGAGCCGTGTGTAGATATTCACTGCCACAATGATGTAGCTCTTTTCACAAATGGCCGCATGGACAAATGGACATTTTGTGCTATCTCCACATGCAGCATAGGATTGACACAAGCAATTTAAATTAGGAGCATAGCTACTGGCCACCCCTCTCCCTCCCTCCGTCTCTCACTCTGTATATGTCTTCCTCTTTCTATTTATGCTCTTATCTTCCTCTCCTTCTCAGTATCTTCCTCTCCCAGTTCTGTCTTCCTCTCTCCCTCCTTCCTCTCTTGTTCTAAATTTCCCCTTTTCTGTTGATCTCTACTGATTATGCCTCCCTTCCTCCGTAGATGTTCCCCTTCCTTCCAATGCTTTTCATACAATTTAATAGCTCCCTCTCTTCTCTTCCTCCACCTCTCTCTATCTTTCTATCTGACTTCTCCAGGTCCGCGCTAATTCCCTCCTTTATTCATGAACCTAACCCTGCTGGGTTACTTGGATTGCGTGCATGTGTCTGTACCTTTGTGTGTGTATTTGTGTGTGTGTGTGTGTGTGTGTGTGTGCACGCGAGGCGAGGCAGACAGTAAATAGGAATATGAATCTTTAAGGGCCTGCTGCTACTGTGGCTGAAATGACTTTTCAGAGCCGCAGTGATTTTCCAAGAAGGATGTTGATGAGGGCCGGATTGCAGGAGGTGTGTGTGTGTGTGTGTGTGTGTGTGTGTGTGTGTGTGTGTGTGTGTGCGCTTTGCTTACTCCGTGTCTGTTTTGTCTCTCTGTGAATAATAATAAAAAAAAGTGATCTCGCTCTTCTTGTCTCCAAATCTCATCTATAAACCCACAATCCTTTTAGCTTTATAATCTCTTTTGTTTTAACCGAAAAGCAGCATTTGTTGTTCGTACATTGTTTTCTTAAATACAGATTTTAATGAAGCAGGTTTCACAGAAATCCCATGTTTCATTCAACCACAGCTAAACTGCATTTCTAATCATCTCCCTGTATGTTCCCTATATAGATTCAAAATGAAAACCTATAGATTAACATATCTAAACTTTAAAACTCGACTCTTATGTTGATTTATTTTTAAATTATTATTTTCAAATCTCAGTTCACAGGCCATCCTTCTCTTTGTGGGTGTAGCAGGCAGAGTGTGGGACCCAAATGACCATTTTAAACATCATGGTCATGTGTCTCAAGCCCAAAGTGTCAGGTTGATTACTCACCGCTGACCATGATGAGTCAGCAATAATTCATTAGCGGCACCGGGAGCAGAGCGCCGGGATAGCAGCTGGGGGTCAGGGTTGGGGTTGGAGGTCATGTGGGAGGTACTGCTCACTGAATTAAAATAAGTGGCTAGTCTTGGAACGTGTGCTATCAAAATATTTGACATTTGGTGGAATTCAGTGGGGACACGAAAATGCCAAATGTCAAAGAAATGGAGAATATTTATTCAAAAGATGTATAAGAGGTAAACTGGGAGAATAAATCAACCAGATGTTGTTGCTGATGTGCTCAAAACAGAAGAGGTTGATTTTTAAATCACATTTATATATTTTGTCTTTTCATAAACCTTCTTTCTGAATGTACAAAACATTGAGATATCCCTAAATGTGACATTAAGTTTAATCTCCCATCTCTCAAATTATTTCATGATTTGTCTTTATACTGTGTTTGCATTTAATTATGGAAACCAGTTAAGGATCATGGATTTTTACCCAGCTTGACCTCATCAGGTGACCCCGATATCTTCCTCCAAATGCACATTTCATTCAAACCAGACTTCATTTGACTTTTTTGCTTTTGACATTTTTACATCTTTCTTTAAAAAAAAAAGAAAAAAAGCTCATCACGCCTCACAAGGCCGGCTCATAGGCTACAACTGTTTTTACATTAGATTAGATTTAGCTCTAGATGGAAAGCCTAGAAAGGTCAGTGGGTGAGATACTCCTGTTTCATAAACTAATCAAACCTGACAACCCCATCAAAAAGGTCCAAGCAACTGCTGACAGTTTCTAAAAAAATATATATATATTTTTGGACTGTGTTTGTGTGTGTGTGTGTGTGTCTGTAGATTAACTTCCTTGGTGTGTGCGTCCGTGGCTGTGTGGATCTACGGTTGTACCTGCTGGAGTGTGCCTGCCACTCCGGGGTGTCTGTCACCAGCCTCCATCACATTACCATAGAGCCATGACATCTCTGGCAGCCCTCTGAAGCCTCAAATCTGATAAAAACAGAGATAAATCTGATCTCTGATCTTCCTGATGAATATGATAAGACCTGCTCCAGGTTAATGGACCTTGACACCTATCAGGGCCCCGGGAACCACTGATCCTGGATCAGAGGTGGAAGAGACTGAGGAGGTGCAGTAAGAGGGAGTAAGACCCAGGGGGGTTAGAAGAAGCTGCCCTGGAGAGGTGCTCGCAGGCTGGGCTTGGATGACAGCCATGGCTGGGTGACGGTCCAAAGCTTCATGCAAAGCCCCCCTCTCCTGTCTGTGGGAGAGAGGAGGCACTCATTCACACACACAAACACACACACACACACACACCTTTCTGTTTCTCCTTTCCTGATTTTAATTCTCCCATCCTCTCTCCTTTCTGTTCTCTGTCTCTCACGTATTCTTGTAGACTCTCAATATCTTCTATTTCTGTTTTCCCTCTCTCTCTCTCTCTCTCTCACTCACACACACACACACTCACACTCACACACACTCACACTCAGGGATCTGGGGGATATATAGGGGTGTGGTAGAGCTAGTGATGGGGCTCTGCTTTGATGCCCAGTGGGAGATTACAGGGCCAAGAAGCAGAGATAAAAGTACAGCCAAAACACAGGTATCTGCTCTTGCTTATGCCTTACAAACACATTCACACGTACACTCACACACATCCATAACACATGTCCCAAGTAGGCCTAGGATACACACGCAGACACACACCTACATACACACTAACATCTAATGGCTAGTCAGTGACACCGAGGTCTTAGCCCCTGTCTGCCATTCCTCATTTGTTTCCCAGCCCCTCCTATGTGTGTGTAGCAGTAGCACTTGCTACCGGGTGTCTTGTTACTCCTCAGAAGGTCTATTGATTTAACTCTTGCCACAATCTATAACACTATTGTCTTGCCTTAAGTGTCTCATCTGTACAATTCACTGGCAGGAGTCTATACATCAAAAACCCCGCCTGCTTAAGGATATTGGTATTCTGCAACATGCTGGGAATTCTTTTTTCTCTCTCTCTCTGTGAATTTCACATTTCTTGCACACTCAACCTTACTTTTTTAAAGCGAAGATGCTCGCAGCTAGGCACACCACAGGCTGGCACGGGTTTATTTTTACTGCTGTTTGTGTTTATGAAGTCGATATTTTATTTCACAGCATCATATAGCCGCGGCGTAGAGCAGGAGTTGTATTTTAGATTTTTCCAGAGCCGGGACGCAGATGAGATATTCAGGCTTGAATTATTGTTGTTGTTTTTTTTTTAAATGACATCCTCTGTATGAAATGTATCTGCAGTTGAAAAACTGAAAAAAACAACATAGGCCTAGGTTTGGGCCTCAAAAGGCCTTTAGGTATGTTCCAGGATCTGTTTCAGCTTAAATCTTAACTACGCTTCTTTTTTTTCCCCCCAGTGCCAGTGCATGTATTTGAACACGCGCTGATCTTTTGATAGTTTTTGTCCGAGCAGATCAAATCTGCCTCAAAAGCAACAAATCACCCCGGCGTTCTGATAGAAAATGCAATCTTTTTATTATTTTTTTTCTGGTATGTGAGAAACGCTTTCTCGTGAGCAGCCCACACAGTAAGACATTTGGTCCAATATTCTTTACAATAAGCCCTCTATTGATATTGCTTTTATGCCTTCGCAACGGGAACTATAAAGAATATAAGTACTTACATATAGTACGTATTCAGTTGATGCAAGTGCTGTATTTTACAAGGTTTAGCTCCCAGTGCACAAATCTCAAGGTTACCTTTCAGAAGCTGGCAGGATCTCACCATTGATTACCTCCAAGTGGCACCAAATCGTTAACAAGGGACTTTTGACCTCTTCTGAGCAGTATTAATTGATCTGGTAAGGAATAATTATTGGTGGCTGGGCAGGTGAATGGCTCTGAAGCTGAAAAGCAAAATTCCAAGACGATGCCGTTTCTTTACCTTTTATCTTTGAAGATCTGTACTTCTGTGTCACGTGTAACGCTGCTAAAAACCAGTGTCGTCCGTGAGAATCACTTGCTGGAGAGGTGTCACTGGGTTTGTGCTACTGGATGGCATGCCGCAGCTTATAAGCAGCTGACTGACAACCTTATGGTGGCTCTCACGAACAAAACAGCTGATGCTTGGCCTTGCTCGCATGAAAACTTCACTTGAGAAGCGTGCAGAAAAAGGCGTGAGCAGAGCTTTATGTTGCTCCTGATTATCATGGCAGCATCTCATCTTTGACTGGAATTGATGCATTGTATATATATATATATTTATATATATATAACATAAATCCCGGTGAAGTGTCCTTTATTTATTTGTAAGCCTGGTCTTAAACCCAGCAACCGTAAAAGAGCAAACCCGCGTGTGGTCTTTTTAGCTCAGATGCTAAAAATGTTCACTGCCATTGAAATGACCACACAGTGGAGGTGTGTTTAATGCTGGGAGTGTTTGAATGCCCACACACACACACATATATATACACACACATATACATTTTTCCTTTTTTTATCATAGGAGGATTGGCTCTTTATGAAATTTAGATCTGTTAGATGAGGAGGATTCGTCGTGTGATGTTTCAGCATTACGAGGTAGCATGAGCTACTTATTACAATCAAGGTTATGGATAAACTATTGATAAAAGAGAAGAAAAAGCATTTGCCTCCCATTCCACAGGTGCCATAACATGACAGTGTGCTGTGTCAGTCCATTTGGACACCAAGTGACACTGTTTGAATTCAAAGTATCTGTGGATGATCCCAGAGCAAAGTATACATTTTTAATAACATCCTCTACCTTGAACCACAGCCCACTGATTTCAGGTTGTGAATGCATAAACCACCTCTTGCTATTTATGTTTGTACCTTCCAGTTTATTTTAATATACATACATAAAAATAGATGTACTTTTTTATATATATATCTTTCTCTGCATGTTCCTAATGTGTTCTGGCACTGATCTCCGTCTGCCAGTCCATCCATCTCTCCATCATGTTAAGAACCTAACCTCAGATCTGGTTGTCACGGTGAGGGCCACTGTCACTGTGGAGACATCGGCAGTGTAATCCGCAGGAGGTACATGTATCTCATCCTAGTTACCGTCATCGCGCTCAGCAGGATGTGACACGGGCCCAGCAGGAAGGGGTGGTGATTAGAGCAGGACAGGGTTATGGAGATGCCATTACACTGGGAAATGATCAGAGATGTTTCATTAGGAGCCTCAGACACATTAGGATTGTTTTCGTGGCTTTGCTACACAAACTGCAGTGACTTTACATCTATCTATCTATCTATCTATCTATCTATCTATCTATCTATCTATCTATCTATCTATCTCATGAAAAATAGTATTCCATCTCTAATGCACACATTTTCACAAATAATTCATCCCATCTCTGTATTGGTCCCGAATATTTACACTGGAAATCAAATTCTGTTGTTGTTTGTGGCGCAGGCATGAATAAAAACATGAGGGTGATTTTCCAAGGCAGAATAATGTGCCATTGGCGCCTTTTCCTCTGGAGTTCCATTGCCCTAAAATGAGGCCGGTCAGACGAGGAGTGATGGTGTTCCATGATGGTATTATACGATCGCTACCTTCCCGCTCGCTTCCTTCACCCTCTCCCGCGCTCCCTCTCTCATTCGTTGCATCCCTCCTGCCTCATTTTAGCCTCACCCCGGTGTCCAAATACTAAAACCAGCCATTTTGGATCCGCATCACTGTCATTCCATTATGATGGGAGCATGGAGGCGTGCACGCACATGTGCAAAGATCACCGATGGAGCAACGCACACGTGGCCGCACACTGACATTGTTTCGCAGTGGTGAAATCCCTCGCAAAAGAAAAACATTGTGAAATCAGTTTGTGATAGAAGGATACTGTAGCTACTATATGCTGACAGGCGTTTGGGGTCATAGCAGCTTTAAATGTCAGTATACAGCACAGCTGGAAGGGACTGTGTTGTAGCGTGACTCCACAGATCTATTTCTGTAATTGAACTGATACTCCACATGAAGGGGATACATATGGCTGCGCTGTAAATATAGCTTTTGACTAGACTACTGGCACCACAGATGTAATAGATGCATAATTTGTCCAGGGTTCACTATCCAAATGATGTGTTGCTCTCTGTCATTGCACGGTGTATCATTAGTCCTGTTGTCCTTGAAACGTGTCAGAATGTCTTGTATTAGTCTGTAAGCCGTCAGTATGTCTCACTGAGCATTCAGCATTCCTCCATTCCTGCACTTTGGCCATTACAGCGATTCTAATTCTTATTCTGTCTCTGAATGGGCAGCGCATCTGAGACAGACTGTTCATTTATCCAGGATGGAAGTTTTCTTTATTGAATGTAACAACGAGCCTACGCAAAAACGAATGTTTGTAGCAGGAACTTGATCCTTGGATGATGGCTGTGTTAAGGTGGCAGATAGGGAAGAATATCCTCCCCAGCTGTGCCTTCATCTTTGATATGCAGGCCCTCCTCGCGTATAGCTCCCTCTATGAATATTTCACGCGTTTGTTTATATACAGTATATTTACACACACATTTTTATTAGAGGGAATTATGTCTTGGAAATGTCAAGGTTAATTTCCTGGTAAGGAGAGCTAGTGAGACGGGGGGCAAGGCCAGCAACGGGGAGAGGAATGTAGAGGATTTTAATGTGTGTCTGTGTGTGTCTGTGAGTCACTTGGTGGGTGCATGTCGGTGTTAAACCACCACACAAGAGAGAAGGACAGTAGCCCGCGTAGGAAGGATTGAAATACCTTTATTATTCACATAAATGTGTCATAACAAGCAGTTTAGGAGGTGGAAGACAGCGAGAGAGAAAAGAGAGAGCGAAAGACACAGGATCAAGAGAGGAGAAGGACGTGTGGCCGTAGAGGAGAAGAGTGTGCACAGTAAATATCTTCTTCCATTTCAGCTCGGGCTGTATACCTGCTGAAAAAACAGGAGGAGCAGAGAAGGCAGAGGTAAAGAGAGAAATACAGGCTAATTTTCTTCTTCTTGTGCTAATACGATGTGACGTATTCTCACCAGCAAGTTAAGCTCCAGTCACACATTAAGCCAGTTAACTTGTAACATGTGTAAACAATGATGCGGGCAGGGAAGTAAACATTTGCGGATGCGTGAATGCGGCCGACGTGACAGGTTTCAGCACACAGCGATAGTGACGGTGAAAGTTTAGACACCTCAGAGCAAAAGAAAAAAAAAAAAAAAAAAAAAGAGCAAAAGGTGAGATGGATAAAATAGTTGGTATTCAGTCAAAAACAAAACATCACCGTACTTGACGTGCACAAACAAACAATAAAGTGCATGTCGCTGTTTCATTCTGCTCCCCTGCCTTCTCTCTTCCTTCCAACCAATTTACCCTCTTTCTTCCTGTTTGGTGAGACATTTTCCCCTCCGCTACAAAGCCGACGTCATGTTCAGAGCTTTTCTACATAAGTGTTTCATGTCACTCCTTTCCTCCTAAAACACACTTGCCTATTCCGTGTGTTCCTGGTCTTATATTTGGGTTTGAGAGTGGATAGGTAACATTAAAGAGCTATCACTTTCTCTCTCTGTCATTCCCCTCCTTCATACACCATTTGATCTGAAGCCAGATATGGCTTTTAGATGTGGATGCGGACACACACACACACGCACGCATGCACGCACGCACACACACGGAGAACGCGCATGCAAACACATGCACTAGCGCAAACAATTTGCACACTGTGTCTGACTGACAGATAAACAGTTTGGGGGAACACGCGTACACATGTGCAGAAACACACCTTTATCTTGCAAGGCTTTTATTTTGTGTATTTCCTCCTCGCCAAACATCAAAAGGCAAATACCATCTCACATCACACAGACAAACAACAATATTACAATCCTCGGTGCTCGACAATGCCATTTTCGAATGCCCCGCCCTTGACAACTTGTGGAATGAGTTGAAGGGAAGGAGGTTTCAAACAAACAGACATGAAAACACAACAAATACCACCTACAGCCAATAAAATATGCATGGCAGAGGACGACTACCTTTAAACCGACTACTGTCAGAATTAATAACATGCGCAAAACACGATGACTGTCTTCCACAGGTGTCTGTCTGTGTGCCTTCATATTCTATTCTGTCCATGTTCTATTTTTGCACTTGCGTGTTTGTGCTCTCTGTTCAATACTGTAATGTCAAATGCATGAGAAGCTCAGATTAGGAGACAAGTTACCAGAAAAAAAAATCTGCAAATAAAAAAAAAATATTTTTTGCATATTTTTTCACTTCTTTGTTTTTTGTTTTTTTTTTCGGGTTTTTTTAAAAAAATCTTGACAACCAAGCATAACATCTTTAAAAAACAACAACTTCTCAACGTGACGTAAATCATTTCAGCAACTGAACAGAATTATGGCCACTCCACTCCGCGGATCTCTCCAAATGTTCAAATACAAAATGTTCTGAAAGGCAAAAATTAATGCACTTGGATTTTAAGAACGTGCCCGTCAGAAAAACCTTGATATGTTAGATCCCAATAACTCATCTTTTCTTTTACTCCTGCCTTTGTTCACTCGCTTTCTGATCTATAATTGAAAAAGCATTCCATTTTTATTTTTCTCTGCTATCCAAAGGCTAAATCCAAAACACCAGCCAAGAGGTTAGCCTGGTCACCTGGCACCCACAGGCGCTCTCTCTCCCTCGCTCTCCCTCTCTGCTTCTCTCTCTCTCACACACACACACTCTCTCTCTCACACACACACACACACACACACACACACGCACACACATACACATACCTGGCTGCTGTGCTTCAATAAACTGTAAATTCCTCCTCTGCGCCCACCGTACCCAAGCTAACCCTTTAAAAGTCACCCGCCTCCACCTTGTAATGCATGAACACACACACACACACACACAGACATACACATACATACTTCCCAACAGTCACACACAACAGACAAGCCCAAACACACAAAAAAACAACGTGGCTTAGTGGATGGTATCAAATTTAGTGGCCACGGGGATCTGGCTGGGGTCGTAAATCTATATCTAACATGTGAGAAAATCTCTACGTGAATATCTGGAGACACGGAGGGAGAGAGAGACAGAGAGACAGACAGCAGGATGCAGAGGGAGAGAGAGACACACAAAGGAGAAAGGAGGCAAAGTAAGAGTCTTGTAGCGAGAAGGAGAGCCACTGACAAACAGCATCAGTAGGAGACAGGAAGCTGAGCGACGTATAGAAAGAAATAAACAAACAAATGCAAGACGGTAGAAAAACTGAGTGGGAGAGCGGGCAGCGAAGCACAGTGGAGGAGAGGAGGAATAAGTAAGAGAGATAAAGATAAACCGGCAGAGGGAGAAATAGAAAGATAGACGGAGCAAGAGAGTCACAGACGGAGAGTATGACAGTGAGAGATATTTGGGCGGAGAGACCAAGCGAGGGAGAGAAGGAGGGCTGAGTGAGAGCCAGAGACAGACAGGCAGGCAGGCAGACAGACAGACAGACGGAGCGAGAGAGATACATGACCCCTCTCTCTCTAACAATGGCTCTTCATGTGGTGCCCAGCTTAGCAGGCGAGCCGCTGGAATCAGGAATGTGGAATGTGGGATTTCAGGCTTGGAAGTGATAGCTACTGTCTGTGTGTAATATTTAGGGCCGACACAGGGAGCCTCTGGCACGCCATGAAACACATGGACGGCACTGCTTTTTCTGCTGCAAGTCGGTTTATGTCTCTTGCATGTCTGCGTGTGTGTGTGTGTGTGTGTTTTGTACGAAAAAAGTGTCGAAGCATTTGCGCGCCGAGCTGGATATACGCACACTATTGTAGATAATTTATATGTATAAGAAAAAACATTAGTGTATTTTTCTCTTCGCTGGATTGTCCCTCATATCGTATTATTTCAGTCAGTTTAATGATAGTTTGTATGACATGCGGTAGAAGAAATACCCAGAACTTTCACTTAAGTAAAAGCAGAAATGCCACAATGTAAAAATACTCGGCTAGTTAAATGAAGTAAAATTATGCATTCAAAAATTTTCCTTGAGAAGAAAAGTGCTATAAATATCAAAAGTAAAAGTACTAATTATGCCAAATAGCTCCTTTTAGAGTGTTACGTTATAATATGCCATTGAAAAATTATTATATTCTTATTACATTTCTGGATTATTATTATTGATGCATAATTAAATATGAAAAAAAGCATTTTAATGTATCTGGAAGAGATATGGGGAATTAATTATTATAGTTAAATCCATGACAGTGCATTATATGTATTTGTTCAGCTCACATGTTTTGTATGAATATGTGATTTTGCAAAGTGACTAAAGCTGTTGAATATATGTAGTGGAGTTTAAATTATAATACACTTTAATCACCACTGTTATGTGAGCATCATAAACATATAGAGAGGCCCAAATGAGCACGAGGGCTCGGTTCCACCAATGAAAAGTTGTCCGGGCGAGTCTGATCTTCACAAGTTCACTGCATAAACAAGGAGCTGCAGGTATACAGACACACGTTCTGTATATTGCACTCTTTGTCTCTCACCCGCGGTCCTCCTTTCACACACTGAGCTCACACTCACTCACACACACACACACACACACTGCTAACACAGGAGACAGTTGTTGCTGGCCGCCCCAATGCCTGTCATGGCTGTTAGGCCAAATCCCATGAATTATGGCTCTTCCAGATGTAAGAGATTTCTAAGCTGCCTCCAACGGCCTGCGGTCTGTGGTGAGAGAGAGAGAGGGAGAGAGAGAGAGAGAGAGAGACAGGAAAACAGAAAGAAAGAGAGAGAGAGAGATTTGGGTTTATGCAGTGTCATCCAAAAATCCATCTTCCTTTCTCTATCCCTCATCTTTATTATCTGTCTGCATTCTATCAGTAGAAAAACTGTCATTACTTCCAATTACCTTCGGACAAAAATATTATTTTACTCATCACACATTTGAAATATCCTCTGAATCTGCAGCTTCCATCTGCAAGAAAGGGTGACTACCTGAAACGTTCAGATTTCCTAAAAGAGTGCTGGAAGTTGGATATTTTTGGAGGAATATGTATATTTATATGTATTTTCCAGCTGAATGGTGACATCTGTGTGAAGCAAAAGCCCAACACATTCTATATTTTTCCCATTTTTGCTCACGCTCGGTGCAGGATCGTAATCATATTTAACATACCAGCCCAAAAGAGACAATATGTACTTATTAATCATCACATCGATTATCAGAAAATATCAAACAGCCGTAATGCATTTCTTACAAACTACCAGTTGATGCTGGATTATTGACACATTGATCGATTTGTCTGACTGGTGCATTAGCTTAATTTCCCCACGCGCACTTCAACACTTAAAATTCAACCCCCATCGTTCTCTTACTTCGTTTGGTCTGCTCTCACTCTTTCTCTCATTAGTACTTCGTAACCAGACAGTTTATTTGAAATTATGAAAGCATTACACTCTCCGATGTAGCAGTTTAAAAATCAATAGCTGAAACCCTAGCTGCCTCACTTAAGCCCTCTCCTATGGCAAAGGGGATGTCTCTTTCTCCCTCTCTCTTAAATGGTAATTTCATTTGCAGTCACTAAGACCTCACCGATAATTACCAATGCCCTGAGAGAGAAAGGCGAGTGAAAGAGCGAGGGGAGCGATGGGAGACAGGAGAGGGTAAGAGGAGAGATGGATTAAGAAAGGAGAGTGAATGCCAGTCATTAGAAAAGCTTTCCTCTCTCCCTCCTTTGATCAGAGTTAAGAACACATTGCCGGCGCTCTATCGCTCCCTGACACCAACCTCTGAAAAGAAAAGATGGAGCACAGGAGGGGGAAAAAAAAAAGGTGAGTGAGGAATAGACCGACAAAAAAATGATCCCTGAAGTCTTAAATAGCAGGCCTTAATTTTGACATTGAACCCTCTCTGTTCTTGGGTTACACCGGGGCCGTCCATTTTCAGAGAGCTCCACCATCCATTCCCCCCCCCCCACCTCCGTCTTCATCTCTCAAATGAACTAATCAGAAAGAGGAATATGAAGTGTCCTGCAGGATCCATTTCTCTAGAAGCATATGGCAATGATTGATGGGGGACAACTTTGACTTTCCCAGGTCATCCTCCTCGCACACATCTGGGAGCATGCAATAATTCTCTTAATTTTAGACCCCGTCTCTTCCTTCTGCTCCCTCCTTTCCTATCCTCTTTTTTTTTTTCTTTCAAAGAACTTCTATTTCACTTTGGCAAAAAAAAATAAAAAAATAAAAAGAGCGTCCTCGCAGCCTGTCCCTCCTCTTTCTGTCTCACTCTCTCAAGGCTAACACAACTAGTCATTTTGGCTGAAATAAAGGTAGCGTAGTGGTTGCCAGATGTTTATAAGGACTGTTGGGGCAATCCCCTTGTTTTTTTATGGCTCCCATGATTTTTCTTTCTTACTTAAAAAAGCCCTCAGAACCACTTATGTCATCTAGCTATGGTAACTGGATTTACCATATGTGTAATGCTAGTTGATATTTCATCATGATAAATACTGTAAAAGAGCCACAAGGAATATGAGTTACCTGTGTTTATTGCTTTTGAATGGGTTTCAGTCTGAAGGCAGCCTCTTTTTACGAAAAGCCGCACATCCTGAGATTTATGCACATCCAGTTCAGACTAAGGAGGGGAACAGGAAAAGAAAATTTCTGTTTTGTTTTGGTTTTGTTCGGGTTGCTCCGTTAATTCAAAGTTAAATGAAAGAGATGAAACTAAAACGTGAGAAAAGGAAAGGGTGTGAATTGCTTTTGAAGTTCCAGCAAGCTGTTATGAGAGACAGGGGGCGAGAGAGAGAGAGAGAGAGAGAGACAACCATCTCAAACCTCCCCGACAGCAACTGGGCCTTGTTAGCTGTGCATTGAAATCATCTTTGACTCCGGGTTTACAATAACAGAGAAGAACTTCGACCACTAAATGCTTTCGGGAAACCCACCCGTCCTCCCTCTGCCATGTGATGATCCCACCTCTGAAATATTCAGCGCCATTAACATTCCGATGGGTATCATCCCCTTTCAGACACAATTCGCTCTGCTCTTCAGACCTGTGGGCCAAGGCAGGGAGAGGCCCGGAGCAGATGCTATCTGTTCTCATTCTTCACAAGATCTCTCCTCCTCAAAACGCACACATGTGAGTTTTATATGTAGTGCAGGTGAAACGATACACTGACTGGTAACCAGATCTTTTTTTTTTTTTTTTTTAAATTAATATAACAATATTAGAGTTATTATAAGTATATTTGTTACACAATCTGATCTTCTTTAAATGCAGGTGCAGGGACATTTAAACCTGACGCCGTGATTAGCTCAATCAGGGAGATTTACATTTAATCCAGTTGCATGGAGATTTAATTGTGTTTTTACTTCAGCTTGTTTAAGCTTTACTTTAATTTTGCAGTTCAGATAGTGTTCTGTTATCTTCACATGCTCGCCCATTAAAAACTTCCATTAGTGTTATTGGCCAATAAAGCTGAAACGCGTTTGATCTTAATTGCTAATGATGTGACTATGCGGGTAAATTGTTTTGCCAATCAGATCTTGTGTTCTCTCCCATACTTACAGCTGCTTTTATGTTGTGTCTGTGCCTGTGTCTGTGCCTGTGTGTGTGTGTGTGTGTGGGTGGGTGTGTGTGTGCTGCCTCTAATCATGTGTGATCATGTGAGAGACAGATCACTACACTTTGAGCACAATTAGCCAGGCATTTAGGCATCTTAATTGGTGACATTCGATCTCAGGCACTCGCTGATGAACCACTTAGCAGCAGACTTATGGATTAGCACCCGCCGCCGCTCTCTCTTCTCAGATGTAACTAACAGGTCAGGAATTAGTGCTCTTAACGCTGCCTTACAAATGAAGACAGCTGTATCGACTAGCGTGGAAAACTACTTTCTCTTCCAGTTTGCTTTTGCAAGACTCAGTCTCCTCTTCAAGTCTTACTCCCGTCCTCTCTTCTTATCATCTCACGTCATGTGTTTTCGTTTCTTATCAACTGAAGCAAGCTTTTGTTTAAATTTTGCTTTCTCCTGGACGATTTCAACTGCCTTGTTGGCAGCGGGCCACTCATATTTGGCCGTGACACTGTTTGGCGTTTTGTTGTCATGGCGCTGAAGCTGTCTCAGTTGTCTGGGCAACATGTGCCGGGGCTCATGGGAGTCTCATAAATGTCATGTAACGACGGAACTGCTCGGAAGAGCAGGAAGTCCTTGCCAAAAAGAAGATAGATAGAGCGCCACTGGTGTTGAGGATGCCATGTTGCATTAAATCATGTTTGCGCACGCTAATGCGGACACACACGTGCACACTTGTACAGATGTGCATGCAACCATGCATACAAATTCGCTGACACTTGCCAACATGTGTGCTTGTAAACAGGCAGGTATGCATACAGTGATCGCCAACAAAAAGCAGATATTACAGATGTGTGAACAAACTCTTCCTCCGCCACTCTGCCTTTATTCTTGCCCTCTCGTTTTCTAATGTTCGAAGAGCCAATTCAGCAGCCCCCACCCCGCCCTCTGTAGGTGTGTCACATTTTTGCCACACGTCCCCCTCCCCAGGTCACTGTCATGTGCCTGGGCCCACCGAGCACAGAGGCTTTAAACAGGAGAGACAGCACTTGTCTGTTAGATTAGCGTGTCCCCAACGTCACATGCCTTCGCCTGCACACGTCACCACTTGTCTTGAGGTGCCTGTCGAGGTTCATTAGAAAACGCCAAGATTTAAGGTACAGAGAAATTTTGTCAAAAGGTAGACAAAAATCTCTGAGTCTGAGTTGCACGTTATGTGTTTTCACTGAATGTGGGAACATATATTAGATTTGATGTGGTATGCTGTGTGCTTGCCGGTATGAAAATAGGTTATGGGTTGTTGTTTTTTTTTCTTTTTTATCAATAAAAAAGCCTTTTGAATTTTCTTCTCGGATCAGAAATAAATATTCCTGACCCCACATCATTATTATTCAACACAAAACACATATTCTAACCAACAAAGCAACTCCAGACCGAGGCGAGGGCCAGCCGGCATTTCAAACGCCCCTGAGATTCCAGATATTCTAATACCGTGGGACCTCCTCTCATATTTATTGTGGGAATCAGAATTTATGATGAGTAAATTGGGCTTCTTCATCTGTGTGCCGGGGGGGTTGCAACATGCGGCCGAGATGGCTTGACTTATTGATTACAGGGAGCAGTATGCCCCATTTCAAAGGGAAGGAGAGCCCCCGCCACGCAACTTCTGAGAATTAATTTGCCCGGCATGGGCCTTCATGAGAAACACATGTCCGTACACACACAGGAACGCAAGCATAGACACAAACAGGCACACAAAAAAAAAAAAAACACCAAAGCCTGCAGGTAAAAGAATCACACTCAAAAAAAAAAGAAAAAAAAAAAAAACCCAGCTACACATGCTGCCCCCTCCAGCCCCCCAACACACACACACACACACGCACGCTCACACACACACTAACATACATGAGGCCAATTTTTGCAGCGCTCCAGGTGACAAGACAAGGCCGTTCTGTTGTAACCGAAGATTGTGATCGTACTTGCTGGCATGAGCATAAACACGCGCTTCTGAAACATTCTTCCACTATCTTAAACAAAACAAAACAAAACAAAACAGGAAGTTAAACTTTTTCAAAAAAAAAAAAAAAAAAAAATCGTAGTTCAATCATGGCTCGTGCGCCGTGTTCACCTTTAAAGCTACGGATGTGTATCTCTTTCTCGAATAATTAGTGTTTAGATTTTTTTTTTCATTAGCCGTTTTAAATAGAGGCTGTTTTTCAAGGAAATGTCAAGTATTAAAGGGATAAAAAGAGGAACACAAACCCGCGTGACTGAAAAGTATTTTTAAAAATCTTTTTTTGGCCTTTCAGCCTTTCACATAAAAGTAACATCCAGCGACACCCTAACTGTACTGGAAGCAAATATGACTCCGACACGGTCCCATCCAAAGCGTTTCTCCAGATCGAGCCACAGCTGAACTATCAGCGGTTCATCCCTGGCATTGTCCACTGGATCACCCTGTGCACTCAGACACCAGCTCCTATTTCACCAGCAGCACCCGCGCTAATTTATCATCATGGTCGTGACAGACAACACATCTGTGTGTGAATGGATTGAGTGAGGAAAGAGGGAAGTGAAGGAGGGACAACAGTGGGAGCGGGGAGGGGATTGGGGGGGGCAGAGAGAGGGAAGAGTAGGAGGAAATATGGTAGCAAGGAGGATTCGGATCGCACAATCGGCGAGGCTTTTTAAGGGTCATATTTTGTTTGAAGGGCCCCATCCTACCCTTCGCTCGACCTCTCCCTATCCCTCCTGCCTCCTCCCTCATAACACGCTGTCAGCTAACCCCCTCGGCAACTGGACAGCTCATTGTCTTGGGCTATCTTATATTACAGCCCATATACTGCAGGTGTGATATGGAAAAGCATTAAAGAGCTTAAAGAGTGAATTGAGAATGTGGACCTGCAGAGGTTTACGTTGTCATATAAAACTGGAGCTTCGCAGCCCACGAAAGGGCAAGTCCGTGACGACCAGCTTCTTGACGTTGGTCCCGTACTTTCTAAAAAATATTTCTAATTTATTTATGATATAAAATCGGTTGACTGCCGCTGCCGTGTTTGTCGGCGTGGCCAAGCTTAGCAGACGTTCTAGTGATGAGCTTGATGGGCAGATAGGTCGAAATACGGACGGACAACAGATGGGGATACACACACTTGCACACGTGTGCCTGGTGTTCACATGTGCATGCTCGTATATTCATACAGTATTATGTGCGTGTTTGTGCGTACATGCATGCATACATGTCGAGACAGCAGGTGTGCGCATACACGCGTTCTCGTGTGTGTGTTCAAGCAAGCATATCTGTTTACTTTCTCTCTCCAAAACCCACTCACATTTGAATGCAGGAGACAGGACACATCTCCCTGCTCTGTGAGCCGCTAGACAGCTCAGTCAGAATATTTTAGAGTACACACGCGCTTGCACACACACACACACACACACATACACGCCTCCCTGGGGTACCCCATATGCGCCGCCTGGGGAGTGCAAAATGGAACTTTTTAAAAGCCAAAAAACACTTCTCCCGAACAAACTAGTCTGCTTAATAATACCACACCCGTGTTTCTCTCTCCTCTCTCACGACAGGCCGTTATTATCTACAAGGGGTGGGTGTTTCGGCTGCTTTTTAGGGAAAGGTTGTGGTTGTTGTTTTGGTGTCTGAAAGCCTTGCTACATGACAGATGGCAAATAGACTATAAACTATTTGGAATCTATGCATCAACAAATACGTTTTGGTATGGAAATGAAAAAAGGATGGAGTTTGAGGATCGCGAATTTAGCGTGAAGGTGCTGCGAGTCGCAAACTCCCGAGACGGTCGATTGACTGAATTGCTTATTTTGGACCTGCAGTACATGCGGCAATATTTTGATGTGCATTACATTGAGAAATCACAAAAATCTATGTTGTTGAGCTGTTTTTATTATTATTTATTTTTATATACCGCACGAGAGCAGCGAGGGTCTTTTTTCTTCACTTGAGGTAAATGAACTTATGTACACACAGACACACAAAAACAAACACACGCAGACTCCGGGCACACAACCAGTATGTATACAGACAAACACACATGCACCTTCTGCTCTTATGAAGATAAATATGGCAAGGGGTAGATTTTCACCCTCACCCACTGAACGGGACACACACATTCATCTTTGCTGTATTTGGTGTTTTGGGGTGTATGTGTGCCTGTGTGTGTGTGTGTGTGTGTGTTTGCCTGTGACGGGGGGAGATGCATATTGGGGATACAGCAGCAAGGGTGTGTGCACCTCACTGCCTTTTCAATGTATGGAAATGTATGTGCATTTTTAAAGTAGGGGGGCTAAATTTATTTCTCTTCCCCCCCGTGTACCCTTCGCCCCTTCCTCTCTCTCCACACCTCATTCCCGAAGCTGATAGACCTATGGATGCATGATAGATGGAGAGAGAGAGGGGGAGAGAGAGAGAGAGATGGAGGGGGTCTCTGCATGGATGCATACATGCATGCATGGATGTATATACACCCCACTCCCCCCTGTACGCTCAAACACATGCTATAAAGTCACACCCAACACACACACATGCATATACACACCTCTGAATGCAGGATTCATGCGCATACCAAACGTAATCCATAGTTTTACATAATGGGGAGGAGGAAAGAGGGAGGCGAGCCGGCTCCTGTAGTCGGGTGATAAAGATAATATGAATCATCTGACTCTTTTTCTTTCTCTGTGTATGTATACACATGCACCTAGGGAGATGCTGATATGCTATAGGGGAATATAATGAGATATGGAGAAGGTCCCCCCTGATCGTCAAGAACACATGTGGGTCATATGTGTGCTTTGTGCAATTTTCACAATGTATAAGGATTATGGCTCACGGTATGCAGAGATTTAAGGAAATTGCTCCAAGTGCAAGTCATATGTGTGTGTGTGTGTGTCTCTGTGTGTGGAATGGCAAAGCTATTGCGCTATTTGCACGTATTGCACAAAAGCAATTGCACTGGGAATGCACAACTGAGTGCACTGTTTTGATATGCAATTGATGGATTTTCTGCACGTTTGTATAATAGTATGTATATACTGGGAAATAGGAGTTTGTTTGTCACTGGAATTAATTAAGCAAAAAGTATGCAACACACTCTACATACAAACAAAAAGAGGAGTCACTGTTAATTATTCAGAGAAAGTTAATTTTTCTGAATATAATTAAAGGCATTTAACCATCAGGGACAGAGTGAGATCAAAGATGTATATTTGATGTCATGCAGATAGCATTTTTAAATTAGCAAACCCTCTTAACTTTATAATTATCTTTGGTGTGAGAACTGAGGCAGGAAGTTCTTTTGTGTTAATTCTGGGGCTGAAATAGTCTCCCAAGAATTAGATGAAAATTAATTAGAAATAATTGCAGATAGACATGCAGATTGCATTTACAATGCAAATAAATCTTAGTAGAGCAGAACTTAAGTTTCCTTTTTGCCAGTGTTATTCTGGAATAACAGTAAAAATACAAGAGGACATTTTTTATTCAAATACAATAACTTTATTTAGAGAGTAAAAACATGGATTCTAAAAGTGTGCTGTGTTAAGAGAGGGTCCACTCAAATTAAGCTATTTATTTATTTATTTTTCACTTTAACCGGCAAACAGCATGCCAATATTTCTCTTTCTGGAAATAATTTTTTTTGCGTGTGTGTGTGTGTGTGTGTGTGTGTGTGTGTGTGTGGCTTTCTTCCCCCCTCTCCCCATGTGTCTGCTGAAGCTGACACACACACTAATGTCCAGATATATCAAGAAAGAGTAACAGAGAGAGAGAGAGAGAGAGAGAGTGAGATAGGGTGTGGTGTAAGAGAGAGAGAGAGAGAGGGAGACAAGGAGAGAGGTTGAATTCTATCTCCCAAGTATCAGTGGCCCCACGGAAAAATAGAATTGTTTCCTCCATATTAGGAATCAAAGCTAAGCCCGGTGTTATTGTGTCCACCATTTTGACTGCAGCCGACAGACCTTGAGGAAGCAGGTGCACCGGGATGAGTGTGTAGGTGTCACTACATTTTATTCATTCATTTTTTTTATTTTTTTTTTGGCGGGTCAAAACGCATGCCTCTGTGAACTCGTCTGCTCCGGAATTGTTTGAGTCTTTATACGTGTATGTTTGTTCTACGTTCACATGCATATACAGGTCTTATCATGTGGTTAATATGGATGACTGTGTCCATGTGTGTGGCCGGTGCACAAGCATGTACGCCTGCAGGTGTCCGTGCCTTGTGCATTTATAGTCTCAGGGAACTGTTGACCTCACCCGCCGCCCCCCGCACAGCCACACTGTGTGTTTCCAGAGGACCCTTGAACTTGACCGTGGAGGGAGAGGGGTGACTGGGACTGGAGCTGAGGCTTAAAACAAACCGCTCTGATGGACAACAAAGACAAGGGGGGCGGGAGCGTGGTGTTGGCTTGCGTTTGGTGGGGGGGGGGGGCATAAAGGTTGAGATTCAAGGGGAGAGGTCCCCAGGGTGCACGTGTGTTTGTGCTGGTGTGTCCATATGTAGTTTATCTGTTCTTAGAAATCTGTTTCTTCACTCTGCCATCCATTTTCTGACTCTTTTTTTATTATCCACCTTCATCAGAATGGACAAAAAAAATGATATGCAGCATCCAAAAATGTTTTTGCAATTACTGCCTCTTTTTTTCTGAATGTTTTTTTTTTTTTTTTTAAAATAGCTACCACAAAGAAACAGAATCATTAAAAAGGCGAGTTCACGTCAGCAACATGCGTGCGCTCAGATATGCAGACATGCATACGTGTGCTGTTTGTCCATGCACCTAAAATGTGTTAAATGTCCCCGCATTAATGCACACATATTCTTTTCTGCATCTCTCCATGGTGCTCCGTGCTTTGCGATCATTTGGTGACACATAGTTTTAATGCAGAAACAAAGCAAAATGGAGGCGTTTGATTCTTTGAATAGGGATGAGCTCTGGTTCTATAAACTGCTAAAATATGAGTTAAACACAACCAAACCGGACAGCGGACAGCTAGCACCTCCAAAAATGTGCGAGCACGGTGTGAAAAACACGGCGCGGTGAAAAAGTGTGTGACACCAGTCATCCCAGTAGATGTGGTAAAGATGAGTTTAAATAAGAAGCTGCAGCAGAAGATGAAAGGAGTCAGACAAATGGGATGAAGGAAGATGGAGAGAAGGAGGAGAGGGGAAAGTTTGAAAGGAGGCAGAGGTTGGAGAGAAGGAAGAGAAGACGAGGTGGGGATTACAGAGGAGGAGGGTTGACGTGGAGAGGAAGAAGAGAGCGAGGAGGGAGGAGAGGAAAAGGTGTGGGAGGAGGCGGAGAAGCAGGGGAGGAGAGGAGAAGGTTGGGGGGAGAACAGGTGGGGGTGGGCGGGGGTTGAAAGAGGTCAGGGTGTGTAGCGTCTTTTGGCGAGGAAAATGAAGGCGCGTGTGCAAGTGTGTGTGTCTCCCTAATTGTGAGTAGAAGGTGAGGGGTGAGGTCTAGGCACGCTCGGCGCAAAAACAGCAGATAGAGATGGACAGTCGGAGGCAGCACTGTACTTTATGTGTGTGTGTGTGTGTACGTGAGCACGCGCGTATGCATGTGTGTCTGGCGCACTTGGCTCCGCGTGCGCGCATGTGTGCGTGCGTGCGCGCGCCTACGAGTGTGTGTTTTAATAGCCACAGTCAGTGAGCCTCTGTCAGACGGTCAGCTAATTGGCCATCTTACAAGTACAGAGGAGGCTGCTCGCAAATTGGCAAAAAGGGCAACCGGCTTCAATCTGATACCAAACTCCTTTCTGTCACGATGCTGTCCATTAGACAACAGCTTAAGTCAGGGAAATGGAACAAAAATAAAGAAAAACAGAATACAAAACAGGGGGAAAATAGTGGCGTAATTGTGCTTTGGAGACTCGTGTTGTTGCGCTTGACCCGTGTGTAGCGAGACAACGGGGATCATGCCAGATTTAGCGTAAATAAAAATTTGGGGGGAAATGTTGGCAAGTCATTGAGCTGGTGTGTTTTTCTAGTTGTGTGTGTATGCGCGTGTGTTTCCCTGTTGCAGGAGCCTCATGTATTTTAATCCATGTAAAGTCCCAACTGGGTTCCAATTAGGAACAGGTTTCCTAACGCCCTGAGGGGAAACTGATAATTATGCTGTTGACTGTGGTTGTGACTTAGAGTGTTTGTGCATTTGTGTGTGTGTGTGTGTGTGTGTGTGCGTGTGCGATTTCAGGGGAACTAACACAGGGTATGATATTCTTTTTTATCTTCCCGTAATGTTTACAATGCTGCTGTTGTTAGCCGTATCAAATGATTCCTCATAATTAGACACGATGCGGAGATTCACATCCTCTTATCTCAGTTGTTTATCGTGAGTGCTTAGCCCAGCGCACACACTCGTATATCATTTTGTGCACTGACTCGAGGCTTGAAGGCACAACAGGCGAACAGAGTTGAGTGAAGTTCTTTCTGAACATTTTTGGGGCCTTGTCTATTAAACATATGTTCAAGTCCTTGTGTGTCTGTTGTGTGGAGGGCCTGTGCGGTGGGTGGTAGCCTATTCTTTTTTATCTCTGTGTAATGTTTACACTGCTGATGGTGTTAGCCGTACCAGCTGATTCTTCATAATTGGGAATGATGCAGAGATTGAAATCCTCTTATCTCAGTTGTTTACACACTGCTTTAGGTACAAAATCTAAGCATGAGGGAACAGCAGTTCAGCCATATTCATACAATATATAAATATAGACGTACAGTATCTGAGAATCGGGCTCTGTCTATTAATGCGTGTGCAATGTGTCTTGCAGGGGTGCGTAGGTGTGTGCGCGCGTCACTGTTGCGAGCGCGATAGGTAGCAGCGCCCTAATGCTCTTAAACTCCCCGCCCGCCGTCTAACCTTGAAAAGAGAGAGTGACGCTGATGTAGTGGACAGCGTACCTCTCACATCTAAACCTAAATGTTGAAAAATGTCCCCTCAGATAAAATGGATGGCCCAACCGCAACAAGCCATCGGTATAAATACATTGTTTTGCAAGGCTGAGCTGACAAGAAAGCCACGGAAACGTTGAGCTTTCTCTGTCTGGTTCTGTGCAATTTGAAAAAGCCTGCAGTGGCGGCAAAAAAGCAGCCCTGTGTTTATTTTCAGCGCGGCAGTGTTTTGGGGGATGCTCGGGCCCTCCTCACTGCGTATTCGTGAACTCTTATTGTGGTTGCCACTATTTCCATAAAAAAAAAAAAAAACAAAACGCCTGGCAGAGGGGAATTAAATACGAGATATTTACAGAGTTTCTCTTAATCCGTACAGATGGACATGCCGGGGTATGTACATCTCGCTGTAAACTGTTGTAGACTTATTCATATCAGACGAGACTCTGGGAGGGGGCATGGGGTTAAAATTCAGCTCCAATTTACAAATCTGAGATAATTTCCACACTCCCCTCTGAAGATTTTTACATGGAAATGAAGGGAGTGAAGGGTTGAGGGGGGCACAAGGAATCTTTTGAGACTGCAAAACAGCATAATTGTTTTGCTATCCAATCGGGTGTTATACTACACATAATATATGGTTATTTCATACAGCCTCCAGACTGCCAAGATGTTTTCAATTTGGCACAGCCCTGCGATCATGATATCACAGAGAAGAGAGAGAGGGAGAGGGAGAGGGAGAGAGATCTTCCAGTCTGGGATGGCCAGAGCAGTGAGAGGGCGATCATTTCGCCAAACTCAAAGGCTTTTTCCCCCCTCTCTCTCTCTCTCTCTCTCTCTCTGGGACGAATAATTCCACAGTTGCTGAGGCACTGAAAAAGCAATCTGCGGAATACCCCAGGGTCATGTCTGTGGCTGGATGATTTGTGTGAAATGTCATACATTAAATATAAGTTTAACATTCAGCCCGGTGCACTGTAAAACTGCCCTGTCGTTGCCACAGTCCGCCATTTCCCTCTGTGCAGGCAGGGTTCGGGTTCAGGAAAGCGGTCACAAAGGAGTTGGACACACAAACACGCACGCAGACACGAGCACACACACACACACACACACACACACACATACACGTACACACCACCCCCTGTGTCTACCCAATCTTAGAGGGAGTAGGAGGGAGAGGGGGGTGCAGACGACGGGGAGTTGTGAGGCCATTCGATCCACAGCTGCATTTCATTTACGAATGCGAGAGCTCTAACTTTTTTCTTGAAAAATATATCTGTATAATTTTTTATTTTTTTTTTTCAATTTCATCTTGTATTTTTCCCAGGGAGTTTTTTGGCCAGACAGGCATTGAGAAAAAGGTGGTGGGGGGGTGGGGGGTAGGGGCGGCAGAGGTAGACAGACAGATGGACAGGGAGACGGACAGTTTGTCTAGAGGCAGGTGTTGAATTCGCGTCCAGGCTGAGATGAGAAAGTAAGAGAGGAGGTGAGGAAAGAAAAAAGGGTTGTAACTAATTCATAAAGTTTCAGGAAAATAGCAGCCACTGAGAGGAAGAGAGAAAGGAGAAGTGAGAGAGACAGAGGAAAAAGGTGTCTCCAGGGACTTCAGTGAAGCAGTCATCCCAGAGAGAGAGAGAGAGAGAGGAGATTCTGTCCATCCTAGCAGATGAGAAAGAAATGACAGAGAGGGTACAAAGGATGTCATCCGCCAGATGGACAACTGATGAGTTTTCTCCCTTTCTCTTTGTCTTTCTGTGTGTTTTCTCCTTCCTCATGGCTTGTTTGTTTGTGCTCAGTCTGCGCCTCTGGAAAGTTTCTGTCTGAATGACTACAATAAGATCATGTGTTTGATATGTAAAGGGAAAACGTTGTGGATGTTTCAGAAATGTGAAGTTCATTGAAGATGGCCAACTAGGAGATGATCAAAGGGCAAACACTGGATGTTTTCGAGCACGGAAAGTATAAAACACTATATCAGCCCTGATTAAGCTGCGCCAGACTTATTTGATATTGTTCATGAATGTAATTATGTACCTCTGTGCTTTCTCAAAATATTCTTATCTACTTGGCACAGTTCAATTTAGGTTTTCGCCTGGTGGTGTTTGACAACATTTGCATCTAAAAAAATCCATGCACCCTTTCTACAAATTCTGCTTATTATTGCCATGAAAGGGCTTACCACCAGATTTATCAATTTCACCTTGAAGGTGTTGTACTCGCCACTGCATTTGTAAGCAAGTCGGAACTCTTTGAAGACAAACACAGTATCGTACAATCTGTGGCCCCCCTTTCCTACCCTTCTCCTCCCTTTCCATTCCCTACTTCAAAGCAGAAAGGCTTAGATGAAGGTTTGGAAAGAAATGGAAAACAAATTGTTCATTTGTATCTGGGAGGAGACCAGACACTTGAGCAAATTCTCCCTGCATTCTCTGTCTACACATGCTGCGGTAAAGTTATCTTAAGGTGGCATGCAGGGGGGAGCCAGAAGGAGGCGAGGCCCGGGCAATTGCTGTTTTAAAAGTCTCAGACAGCCAATCAAATGTGTAAATGAGAGTGAGGCCGCTCAATGATCACCTTCAGGATAAATCTGCAGAGATATTAAATATATACAGCACAAGTGAAAGAGAACTTGCTGCACTGCTCTGTGGAAGAAACGCCCGATTGATGTGTTATTTACGCTGCAGTCGGTAAGACCTGCAAACATTAGAAAAGTGGCTGCAGTATTACAGCAGGGTTTAATACATAGTCTACATGCAAAGTTACTGCGCCTGAGAAGGTCCAGCGGAAATGAACTGGAGAATAGTTTCAGGTTTAGCTGATTCTTAATTTTGTCTAATTAAATAAAATCCAAAATAATAATAAACCAAGAAGAGAAATGTACCAAAGTGCTTACACAGCCACAAAATGATAAATTAATATTAAATGAGATTATAGTAGTAGTAGATCAGCTGCTGGAGCCACAGCTTCTTAGGTTTACCTGTTAATGCATGAAACAAAAAAGCGTCTCCTCTTTCTGTAGCAGAATAAAATCTATAGCTTTGATCGTGGGGAATAAAATCGTGTTTAAGTGTGTACTAGGTTAAAACTGATCAGATTCAGTTAAATAGATGTGGATGAAGCGTTCAGACAACATGCGTGTCCCGCTGCTTTACTCCCAGAGGTGACGCTAAACCCCCGAAGTCAAACAATCAAACAAAGAAATAAAGAAGAAACTGCTACACGCTTAAAGTCACCTCTGCACCAATTTATCACGACTGTGTTTGATTGATGAGATGAAGGACCATGTGGTCCAACAGAATTGTAACTGCCACTTCTTAGTATTACCGGCCTCCATTCAAGCACCAGTGCAGGGTATCTAGGGAATTTACACCCATGTGTTTGGTTTAAACTGGGATTGAATACCTGAGTCAGTGCAATACTGTAGGCTGAGGGTTAGTTTGCATGGCAGCATCATCTACATACAGCACACCGCAGTCCATACAGTCCATGGCTGAGGACTAGGGACTCTATACCATAAGGGTATATCACAGTAATTCATATATGTTTTGAGCTTCAGACCTATGATAAGGAGAAATGGGTTGATGGGAGAAGGCCAGACTATGGCTCCTTGGCCATTATCCACAGGCAGGCAAATCAAGCCAGCAAATCAGGAACAATGGAGCCCTCAAAGAGCAGAGTGGGGATCAAAGCAGCGCTAACTGGCCATTGCAATCCAATTGAAATGTTCACTTTGCATCTCTCCAAAGGTAATGGATGTGGAGAGTGGGAGGTGAAAAGAAAGGGCTGCACACTCGCATTTGACGTAAAATTATGGAAGGTAAGAAGAGAAAGAAGGGGGAAAAAACGCTGGTGACGGGCCTGGCCTTCTCAAGTCATCTGCTGTAGAAGCTTCATAATGTCCCTTGGTTATTTTGACTTTGAATTTGCGAAGACCAATTTTTTCACTCCCCTTTTTTTTTTTTCTTCCTTTGAACCTTCCAATGGTAACATTATGATGATATATGAGATGCTATACTATGGCCCTTGTGCATGTGGAGTAGGATTGAGGCAGGCCATTTCTTAAAGTGTCCTCTCGCTATCTCCCTCTGTCTCTCTTCCTCTCTTTGTCCCCCCCCCCCCCATCACTTTCTCTCTCCGTCGTTCCATCTCACCATTTGAATGTGTTGATCACCTGGGGAGATGCTGCATTAATGCTGACGCCCAGTAAAAAGCAGAATCTTCTCTTTATTTATCTGCACTAAAATTCCTCCCAATCTTTCCAGCACATTTCACTCAATCACGTAACTCAGGCCATTCCATTAGCCACACAGGGGCGTTTTACCTCATTGAGCACAACACGCCCCGCACTTCTATGAATATAGATTCCCCTAAATTATGTATAATGGGAGTGCTCAGATTTTAGCATTTTTACTAAGAGGGTCTGAGGGTGTATGAGTTGTTTCTCCGGCTTTTTGAGTGCATCTTGAAATCCACAGTGCGTGCAAGAGACCGGGGGACGGCGTATTTGCTTCCTTCGAGTTTGTCGAGATTGTAAATGGGGTAATGTGGACGTCTGCGATCGCTGAAAGTTGTCGGCGGGTCGGAGCAGAGTTCACTGAGGGTATGTTTGTGCATGATGGTATGAAAGGTTAAACATGAACCGTGACATACAGAGATGTCAAGATCGGCGTTATCCCGCCTTTTTCCCTGCGCCAAATCAGAAGTTTCCAAAACCATTCCTCAGGCCACGATTCACGAGGTGTGTCTGCATCTTTTGCTCTTACTTGAATGAATACTGTATCTCTGTAAAACCAAGTTGGATCTCCCTCATAAGCAACCGCAAGGTCTTAGTCTAGGAAGTGTGAATTTGATCTCTTGTTGTGCTGAACACTTTCTGATCCGAGCGTGAGCGGTGTGACTAATTGGATGGTAAGTAATTTTAATTCACATGTTGGCAGTTGGTGTCCATGTTGCTCAGCGGGAGGGAGGGACACAGCTGAGCAATATCAACAAACAGGCCAGCAATTCTATAATCAGAACAAAATCAACATCCTCATTACTGACTCCAAGCTGCTGCCTACATCAAAAAGGGCTTCAAAACTCTTTCCCCTTGTTTTCAGGGAGTGATTATGTTTAATGTCAGGCCAGACATATCATTTTTTTTGCACTCAGACATGCTCACCAGAATACTAACAACCTATCGGGGGGATAAAGTTAGAGATATGTTAATCCATTTCGTATTTCGGCAGTTTTATTTTATGTAGCGCCGTAATAATGTCGCAATATCTCGCTGTAGCTGAAAGCTCTTTCTTCGATAAGTAAAAGCACACCAATTAAAACGCGTGGTAATTGTTTCACGGTATGGTTTGTGAAACCGTAAACGCACAATATATTATATTTTTAAACAACTCTGGATGTACTTGGCATGTTTCCCCTCTGCGCTCATGAGCATGGCTGCACAATTTATCGCTGTACTGTTACCGCTTTTCTGAACATAGCAGCGCTCTTTTCATCACTTGTTTTCCATTGCTTTGTTGCATCTCTTCCAGTGGGAATGATGGAGGTTTTGGACACAGGCGTTTTCTTTGGATGGCTCACATTAACAAATATTTCCATCTTAGCCATTGCTGCCTTTGACAGCAGGAAAGTTAACAGTAGTTGAGGTAATCAGCATGCAGGTTCCATGTGAGTAACATTAATCTCAGTCACATACTGCGGCTAAAGATAGAGCATTCGTCCTCATATTTAGGAAATCAGAAGAAACTCGTGGCTTGTTCCTCTTTCTTTCTTGCAGAAGTAAAGCACATTGTTTGAAAACGTGAACAATAAAGCATCACATGTCCAAACAGTTTACTGCCTCCAAGTATGTTTTTCCACTGTGACAATTCAAGGGTTGGAACGATTAACATTTTTATTACATGTTATTGTTTTTTTACATTTTATTTGTAATATCCTGCTATGGGGATAACTAAGTCTCGCTTAGTTAGTGCTCGCTTGTAGAGCACAGATTGATTCATCAGTGGAAACAGTTTGGTCCCGTCATCACAGTAAACTCCATATGTTCATCGTGAGACTGGGACGCTTGACAGGCGCCGCAACAGTAACTAAGGAGTTTGGACCTTAGCAAGCAGGCACATATGCAGGGATCTCTGCGCCCTTTGACCTCTTGTTGTCTCGTAGCCACACTGTGCTGCAGTGGGGCGTTTTTAACAGTTACTCAGGTCTTTTGGGGGTAGTGGCGATGCATTTGGAAACAACAATCACCCATCAGCCTAATACTTTTTGTATACATTTATAGTTGCATTTAAAAGTAAGGGTCTTTTGTTCTTACTGACTGCTCGGTTTTATACTGCAATTGACTTCTCCCTCCTCTTCACCAGCCGGTATGGGCCGCAAGGGATCAACTGCTTCAGTTTGGTATCTTTGTTTCCTGTAGGGACAGCTGCCTAAGCTAA
This sequence comes from Datnioides undecimradiatus, assembly GCA_008933995.1. Classification (NCBI taxonomy): domain Eukaryota; kingdom Metazoa; phylum Chordata; class Actinopteri; order Lobotiformes; family Datnioididae; genus Datnioides; species Datnioides undecimradiatus. The sequence continues at coordinate 1,213,502 of WARS01000010.1, forward strand.
AAACAAGACTTACCTTGTCTGTTGCAGGACACGTGTTTTTTTTTAACCTTTGTTGTGGCTCAAACTGGTATCCATATAAATGATTGCTCTCATCCTAAACCAGAGCATCTGCAAATTAGTTCCATACTCAGCATATTATGATTCACTAAACTTGGGCATGACACCAGATGAATAAATCCCTGTTTTTCTTTTCATGGGCATCATCTTAACTGTAAGCCTGGCAGACATCAGCTGTCTACTAAGTGAACTTTTCAGGTTTTTAACTTGTTTTATGTATTTTTGGATCCTTCGCACTCAATGGAGACAATGGAGAAGAGTGTACACGTATTGTTTACATGGGTGCAAAATACATAGTGGAGCATCTTTTCTTTAAGTGAACAATCTTTTTAAAAAATGCACAATTTATCATCAAACTGACGACGTTTCGTTCTATATGGAGATGCATTGCACTCAGTGTGTTTAAAATGCACACTGTCGCGACTATATGTCTTGTCCAGCAGCAATATGTATAAACCATTCTGGTCCAACTCTTCCTTCGCTGCAAATGCAACCGCGCTGCCAGATGCATTGATTAGCCTGAGCCTCTATCAGATCTGACCAACCAACAGAGATGAACCTCGTGCAGCTTGGCCGCGCTAGCTGCACACCATTCGGCTGTCCTATCTGATCACAGCCTATACGCCCTATAATATATTCTATAATATCACATGACTGTGCATTTTATTTGCCTGCGGCTAAGCTTGGCAGCAACGAGCCGGAAAGTAAAGGCCAATAGGTTGAAGGTTTTGCGGGGCCTTCTGCATGTTTCATGAACATTGCACCCATGGCACCTACTGAAATTATGCTGAGGAAATTCAAATATGTGTCGAAAATCTTTTTAGAAATGATTCTTGATACAGGCGCAGCGGCAGCACGCAGACGAGTGCCAGGGAGGCTGTCAGAGCCTGTTTTAGGTTGAACCGGGCCTCTGACGCCGGCTGTCCCTGTTGTTAGAGTGTAATGGACGTGTCACCCCTGAGGAAAGGCTGCCGGCTGCTTGGGTCACCATGCCCTTCAGCACATGACACACACGTCACCGATGTGACAGGAACATGCAAAAAGCATACAGACACCATGGCAACTGAATCCGTCCACGCGTGTGTGTGTATGCGTGTGTGTATTGTATTGATCCGATGTGTTTTCTAAACTGTATTATTGACCTTAATGTTGTTTCTAACATCTAATCTGTTCAAGCTGAGAGGTAATTTTATAAAGAATTTAGAAACACTTGTTAGTTTCGCTTAAAAAAAATTGTCGGCTGATGGAAATTTATTGCCGCGATGCAGATGGATTGCTTTCATAAAACCTGATGTTGCATTGAGGGAGCCAAATATAGTAAGCGTTCCAGTAACTGTATGATGCCTCAGCACACACATATGCACACCCACACCCACACCCACCCACCTGCACACGCGCACATAAACATACGACAAACACGTTCACATATACAAACGCACACGCACTAACACTTGTTATCGATCTACAGCTTAGCTAATGCCAGCAGGTAGTCCAACTCACCGGTTATTCTGAGGAATTGCTCTCAGTAGCTTTATCCACACACACACACACACACGCATGCACACACACGCACGCACACACACACACACACAAACACTGCATGATTGTTTCCAGTGGTTAAATCTACACAATTTGTGCACAACCAACTCTTAAGACACCATCACCTCCTCTTCACAGATCAAGGGCTGAGTTTGTCGATACCGCACACACTCACACGCGCCCGCGCGCGCACACACACACACACACACACACACACACACACTTGCAGCCTTATAACCGAACCATGTTTAATACCGTGAGAGTATCAAGTTGAATACTGTTGCATAGTTAGAACAAAATCCTTTATCCTGTCCTCTCATCCCTCCCTTTCCTCCTCTAAATATTGCTTTTCCTCCTTCTCTGTCATAGTCATGCTTTTTGAACTCTCTTTACAGCCGATAACACAGTTTGGAGTGTAAAGGATAAGGGATTAAAGCATTGTGTGTGTGTGTGTGTGTTTGTCTGCGTGTGTGAGCGTGTATGAATGACTCGGGCGTGCTGGTGTGCATGTGCATGTCATGTTTGTTGTGATCCCAAACGGCCGGGGCCCTGCCTCTACCGCCGTGTCCCTTTTTTGAATCTAATTTGAAAACAAGTAAGAGGAACACAAAGTTCAGTTTGTAAAACCAACGCTCGGTACAATGGAATGTTTCTCATTAAAGTCAATCAGCCAGTAGACAACAAAAGAACCTTTCATTGAAGAATATGAAGTGAAAATAAAAAACAGGGCAGTGCTTTAGCTGGCACCGCGCTCCTTGTAATATGTTATGTGTGCAGCCTCCTCCTCCTCTCCCAAAATCGGCCTCTCTTGTTTGAAACGGATCGAATTAAGATGTTCAAGGATTTTTTTTTTTTTTTGCTCCTTCCCGCTCTTCTGAAAGGTCATAAGTCTAATGTAATTATAGCACATAACTGCGGTAAGGGAAACACATGCCAGGAGATGATATGAACATACAAGCTGTAAACTGCAACTTTCTCTTCGCTAAGCAGAATGTTGCTTTTTTATGACTGAATCAATATCTTTAACTAAGGCTTGTAAAGCGGCCCAGTTAGAGACTTTATTTAGGCTTACCTCTGCCTGACCTCCTCATACTCCGCCTTGACTCTGCCTGCATGAGAACAGCAGGAAACCTTGCATAAGTACCAGGAGGCATTACGTACTGTATATATATGAAATTGCCCCAATATGGTGGAATTTCAAATGGACATTTATTAAATTTATCGTGATGTATATACTGTTTCTTGATGTGATTATGCTGCAAGCAGGGCTAAATGGATGCTCTTTTCCACTTACACATTTTAAAACTATTCAAACTCTACGTGGTGTGTCATTTAAAATATTCAAACCAAGTCAGACATTTCTGATTTACTAAATGTTACATGCAAAATAATCTAAAACTAATTGAAATTTCTTTTGCAAAGGTTTTGTTGTCCCGCGTTATTAAAAAAAAAAAAAATCCAAACTGATTGGAGTCGTGGGGTGGATTGAGGGGGACAGTGAAGAAATGGGAAGTTTTAGAAAGATAAAAATGGCAAAGGCAGATGGCAAAGGGAAGAAGAAGAGAAAGAGAGAGCCCACAGAAGGTTGTGGGATAAAGTTCTCACCCCACAGAGTTAAATTATTGTCAAATATAGCATAGAGCCTGAGCCAACTCTGCTTCTCTGCCTCTCTGTGGGAGACTCTCCAAGGACCGCAATGGCCAAGCTAGCATGTTTACTGCCAGCTGATCCCTGTTGACCATGCAAGATATTAAAAAATGATCTTGCAGACCACCCTGGTGCAGAGTTTGACGGTGTTATTTTATGTGTTTTTAAAAATGTTTAGAAATGTTACGGTGGAGTTGTGTTTTTTGTCGGCCCACGCAACTGGGAAATTTGGTGTGCGCCGAACTGTTACCAAACTGGTAGTAATGGTAGTCATTTCCATTAAAGGAATTCTTAATTATATTCTTAAAAACTCAGTTTAATAAATATTAACTGGTTTACATTAATATTAAAAATGGATCTTAGGTTTGTTTTTCTCAAAGCGTTCATCGTTGTTTCAAAATTTCCACATTTTGTCATTTTTGAATAATAATTTTCCATAACTCAGTTGTGACAATCTGTAATAAACCTCACTGTGTTGCACCCCTCACCCTCTGCTAGCTCTGTTGCAATGCGCGCCTTGCCTTGGAGGTCGTAGCGGTTCGTATAAAGCGTGAGGCTCTACACATGCAAAGGAGCTCCACAGTGTCAGCGGGACTGACAGACCTCCCAGAACCTCCCGTGCCATAGATCTGCTTGAAGTTAACTACAGCACTTTGCTCTTCTCTCGCCTCCCTTCATCCTATCCCTCAGTCTGTCGCAGCTTTCCTCCTGCACTTCTGTCCTCATCCGTCACCCGGTACAGCTCAACAGCACTGACAAACGGGACAGCGTACTGTATGGCGTTTTCTTTAGAAATCTAAGAAACTGAAGAAAATGTACTTCATCGGACAATCAGTCATATTTTTTATTATTTTATCAAAGCACACCAATATTCATTTTCTGTAAACACCCTTTTATTTTGTCCCCAGCTTGACGTCATTATCACCTGTCTGACTTAGTAACTTCATGACTTGAGATCCCGCTTGCATCGAGCTGTTCTATTCTCTCTCCAGCCAAGACAAAAGTCAAGAAAAAAGAAAAACAAAACTTATAATGGTTCTAGTAATCAGCACATTGACTTGCCAACAAAGAGACAGGTGTATGTGTGTGTGAGTGTGTGTGTAGGAGGATGGAGGTGGCAGTGTGAGCATGCTCTCTCTGCTATTTGCTCGACTGGTAATCAGCCAAACACGCTACAAGTCTCCTGCTATGATTTGCCCCCCGGTGTGTCTCCAGTCTGAACGCCTGTGAGTAAGTTAGTGTTTCTCTATGCCGACGTGTGCATGTATTTATGTGGTATATATACTATGTATATAGTATATATGTCTGCTCCTGTCGGTGTGTGTGCATGAGTGTACTGTATGTCCTTATGTGTGTGTGCATCTCAGGATTTATATTTGCTTCCTGTGCCTTCCCCCTGCTGAGGGATATACCCTGACTGAGGTTTACGGCTTGTGTGTGGGTGTGTGTGTGCGCGCAGTCTCACACGCTCGCAGATGTGTGTATTTGCCGGATGGGAATACAACTCCTAGGACATTTAATCTAGGGAGAATTTCACGCTAGTTACTGCTTGTCATCAAACGTTTCTAGCGTAAAATACTGCAGCGATCTTTTATTGGCGGATGTTTGGGACGAATTCACTGTCAGACCCCTGAGTGCCCCGCTGCCCTCCAGATAGACTGAAAGTGTGTGCTCAAGAGTGTGTGTGTGTGTGTGTGTGTGTGAGAGAGAGAGAGAGAGAGAGAGGAAGAAAGAGAAAGATCATGGACAAAGTTTGTTGTCTCAGTTTTGGTGCTTTTAATTTGAGACAAATGAATCTGAATCTTGAGCGTTTACGTGCGTACGGGAAAGGTTTAGGTGCTAATTTAAACTTTATAATGTAGAAACACAAGAACATGAAACTCTCTTTTGTGCACACACACACGCGCACGCACACACACACACACACACACAGATTTGATCCCAAGCTTAGGGGAAGACTGATCCAGTATATCTACAGTCGTATGTGTTCACTTAGCGAGCCACAGCTGCTAGCACCATTACTATGATTTCCTGTGTGTGTATGTCCCTCTGTCTATCTGCCCCCTCAACACACACACACACACACACACATCTAAGGGTCCTATCCAAATGGGTTTTAGCAGGACACATATTTTACACCCGCTTGAGTCGCTCTGATGTTCAGGTGCTTCACTGTAAAATGTGACCCAGGTTGTCTTCTAATGCATATCACAGCCTGGAAAAGAGAAGCCGAATTCCCTCCGCCCCTTCTTAAAAAACAAAGGAAGGAACTCATAACCTTAACTTTAAACGTCTGAGTAATAGCTCTTCTTCTGTGCCTTTTTATTAAAAGCTTTCAGTATTTAAGCGGGCAGTGAAAAACAAAGGACACATTTGTTTAATAGAATAATCCTCCCTGCGTTTAAGACGACTCCAAAGCTTTCAAATTTGAGCCTTAATGTTTCGACAAGCTGTTCAATCAGTTGTTTTTTGAGGACATCGCAAATGGCAGGCTGTCTCTGAAATACGTTTGCTTGTTTTACCTGACCCACTTTTCCCTCACTGTGTGTGTTTACGCGTGTGTGTGCGTGTGTGTGTGTGCACGCACGCGCTGTCCCTCTTTGCTCAGAAGGTTGTAAATGTAATCTTAGACACATGTTACTTCGGCTGATGTTTTTCAGATTGATGTCAGTTGCGATTAGCATATCTCCTGCCAAGACACAGGAGTGCTCTTTAGAGCCTGGCCTCGTACACGCTCGCTCACACAGCGCGCACGCGCACACACACACACGCACACAGATGTACGCAAACCGTTGGGTAAACATAGCTCAGCTGCCATTTTGAATGATTGCACGATGATTATTTGATGCAGTGATTTATTTTGAACGCAGTCTGTAAGTAAACTGAGGCAGGAAAGGATGAGAAATCTGACTGACAAGCTCCAAAACAAAATTCTACCCCAAGACGGTCTCCTGACACCCCTTTCCCAGCAACGTATTATTACATCCTGGCCCCCCAAAAAAACACATTTTAACACTCCCTGGCTTCCAACTTTAATGTCACCCTGTCTGTTTCTTAAAATGCCGTCTGCAGAGTGCAGCCATGTAAATGCAGCTGTGACCAACACACTCCAAGCCGAAACTGTTTCATTTACATTCATCTTGTGCTTGGGAATGGAGAATTCCTCCTCCAATGTAAGACAGCGGGGGGAACTGTGCAAAACGAATTTCTCGCCATCTCTGGAGAGCGAACGATATAGGGATTCAGAACACACCCTTCAGACAATGGAAGAGGAGGGGGTCTTATTTTCTTCTCTCCCCCCCTCTCTTTCCCCTGTCTCTCTCCACACCTCCCTGACCCTGCTTCCCCTCAACCTGCCCAGCAGAGTGAGAGAGTACATGTAGCACCAACAGGGGGTGGTGGGGGGAGATTGGAGAGAGACAGAAAGAAAGTCAGATAAAAGTAGTTAAAAGAAGGAGAATGTGGCGTGTGTGTGTGTGTGTGTGAGAGTGTGTGTGCAAAGAAACAACAGGAGAGTGACTGACCAAATACCCAGCGACAGAACGAGAGAGGAAGACAGATGCAGGGAGCGAAAGAGAGAGGGGGGAGAGAAGATGAGAATATATATGCGGTGGCCAGTGTTGTGAGACAAGGCAGGTTGCTGTCACTTTAAAAATGACTGTAATAAAAGTGACCGTCGGAAGATGGATCTGGTGATTTTGGCTTGCTAATCAGTCATCTGTGAAGAGGACCACAGCCCAGATTCAGCGGCCGCCTGACACCTCTTGATTGATGCCTGCGCCCGATAAAAAAGGCCCATTAACTGTCCTCCTATTAAACTGGGTGAAATGGCAAAAAATGCTCCTCTCTCCCACTCTGCTCCTGTAATCTCTCTTTCATTTAAACTCTATATCCTTTTATATCCCCCCCCCCCCCCTTCTTATCGGTTCTCTCTGCGCTGTTAAGGTGGTCTGTTCTCCTCGCAGTTATTATTGAGATAGCGGGAGAGATGTTAATCAGCGAGGCCTGCTCGTGGTTTGCGTGTGTGTACTTGTCTTGGGTTCGCACTGGATGTCACATACTGTACTTGAGTACAGTCCTCACACTCAAATCAATAGATCAATAGGTGGCCAAGACACAGCGGTCAGCGCTTCAGCTGATACCTGCCGTCACAGATTGTTGTTAGGTATGCAAATGTGTGATGTCAGAGAGTGTCTGACTCCGAGCCTGCTTTTAGCCTCATGACATGCGTCAGTAAAAAAAAAAAATAATAATAATGACCCCGCAGCTGAATCTCATATCTCCTCATCTCTCCTTCTCTCTCTTAGACACACACACACAAACACACACACACACACATACACACAAAGATTGCCTGCAATAATAATAACCCCACAGACGACAGCTTCAGCCCCCTCCCTCCCATCCCCTCATCCCCACCTCACCCCCCCCCATACAATCAAACAAAGCTCTCTTCTTACCTTATGGTGCATGACCAATCCTTCATCTCCCTTTTTTTCCCTCCACCAGCCCATCTTATGCATGCGCTCTTCCCCTTTTCTGTAAACTCCAACCACACCTAACAGCAACACCTTGCACTCTCCCGCACCATCCCACAGCCTACAGCGCATCACACACCCCCCACAATACAGCCCTGGTCTGCCGTTTTCCATCTATCCCTTTTCTTTCTGCCCTGCTCCCCCTCTCTTCCTCTCTCTCCTTCTGTCTTTTCCTCTCCCTCGCTCCTGGCTGGTGCTGGTGAAATATCAGGGCAAACGATTCCAGCTTTTTTTCTCTCTCTGCCCAGGGGTTGTTCTGTGCGATTTGGCCCTGGGGTGCATTTCAGCGCTTCTGATGTGAGAAAGGGGGCGAGAGAGAGAGAGAGGGCAATGGAGAGAAAGAGAAAGGGCGTGAGAGAGAGAGAGACAGAGAGAGACAGAGAGGAGAGAGAGAGACAGAGAGACAGAAGACACTGCCAGGGTTTATCCTTTGAAGGGCAGTCAGCGGTTTTAAAACCAGGCTTTTGATTCCATTGAACCAGCAACTGAGGTGTGCATGCCTTTAGGCTTACAGAGGCCTTTGAGGTGATTCCACATATTAATCAGGACAATCCACCTCCATGACAGGTGTGCGCCGCCATCTTGGAATCTCTCTGAGCCAGTGACTTGAGCGAGTGCTCAGCGCTGGTGTACATACGAAAGATGAAGTATCAAGTAAGTATTTTCGTTATTGCTTCAAATAAATTGACAACTTTTTCAAATGAAAAGAAAAAAAAACATTTCTGTTTTAACACTATGATTTTTTCATTACCAAAACATGATTTGCGGGTGTTTGATTCATTTATTTTTACACTGTGCAGCTACAGGATACCCTCTGCAGACAATAACATAAAGTCTTTTAATGCTTAAAAAATGCACATGCATTTAAGATTTTAAGTAGTCAGATTTCATAATTACCTTTTATGGAGCACAAAATCACATATTCATCAGAACAAACTGGGCAGAATATTTTACTGTCTTTTAAATGATTTTTAAAAATATTTATTCACTATGACAATTATGTCCCATTTTTTTGCAAACACATACGTTGCAGAATTCAGCCAGGAATTTCAACAGCTGATCATGTTTTACCTATCATTCATGTCCATACATCGCAGCAGAAAAGATCACGCATGCACACATACATGTTTGTTTGTTCGTGTTTCAGGTAGGTGTGAGGGTGCGTGTGTGTTTATGTTTCATCTCACATCTCACTGTGGGGCGTTTCTAAAAGGATTTGCCATTCTCAGCTCAAAGGCTGATTGTGAATTAAATGTATTTTTAGGCACCTTTTTTCCGTCTCCCTTAGAACCTGTTAGAATTGAGGTCAGGACACACAAACAGACACACACACGCACACACACACACGCACACACAAATGCACACACCATCTCAGAGAAAGACACATAGCTTTCAGAACAAATCACTGTTGAACTACCCTGTGTGGAATGATTCTTGACATTTTGTTTGGGGAGAAATAGCATTTAATTGGCTGAGGGGCGATACGATGGCAGTTATGCAACCAAGGGAAAATGTCTACATTTCAACCCAAATTGAAAACATAACAGAGTTTGTGTTTGTGTGTGTCTTTGTATGCGTGTGTGTGTGTGTTGAGGCTGTTGCACCATTTCACTGTTATCCACAGTTTGCATTATCAAGGAATTAGGCATGCTATGATCATTCCATAAAACAACATTGACTTTTCATTATAATGCAAAGAAACCGCTTAGTTTTTCTAAAAATCTATTCATTCATCTATATCTATCTATCTATCTATCTATCTATTTTCAGAATTTGCATATGAAATTTGCATATATATCAGAGGAAGTGCAGCTCCACATTCACTTCTTTGCTGCTTAATTTTTAATCACTTTACTTTGCACTAATATTTTTCACAAAACTTAATGAGCAGTTAATGAAAAGTGGAAATTAGATTTGCTAAATCTGTTTGATTTCCAATATCTAAGAACAGACAAGATTCTGCTCTCTTACCTCATTACCTGCAGTCTCAATAAGCTTTTTGAAATAATTATTGGTTTTCTGCTTTTTTTCCTGTAATAAATAAAAATGAAACCACGTTGATCTCCGTAGGAAAAATCGTCTGTCTTTTGCCCCCCCCAACACGGTGGGGTCAGAGGTCAGACTCACCCCAAAGAACAGGCATCTGGACCTGGAGGGGGACCTGTTTGCCTAGTGACACCTCGGCACCGTAGCTGCTTTGCAGAGATGGCTGCTTGAACCCTGGTCATCCGTTTAATGATTAGTCACTAGAAAGGGAGGTTGAAGAGCCTCATAAGGACTCCTAATGCAGTGAAGAAGCCAACAAGCATCTTTCAGGGTCACTGCACACCTCAAAAATTGACGCCTCTCCCTCCCTCCCCTGTCCCTCTCTCATCTCGTTCTCTCTCTTTCTTTCTTATTCCCTCTTTTCGCTCCAAGCGTTGCCAATTTGTCTGAGCCGCATCCGCTAATCCGTGCGCATTTACGCATTGGTCATTGCGCCTCCGGTTGACTTGGTTGCCTTGATAGATGATGGCGTCCAGGCAGGAGACTGACTGACTGTACAAGCTCACGGCTGACAACAGTGCTGGGCGGTAACTCTTTGCTTCGTAACGCGCTGCAACACAAATATCGAACGGTGAAAAGAAAAATCCACCTGTAAATGTTTTTTGTCCAAATGTGACGATTACTAATTAAAACAATAAGAAAGTAATTTTTACAACGGCATTTGATGAAATTTTCAAAAATTATGATGCCATAGTCTAATTTAAGTAGAGAATTTATAAACAGGATCAAAATTAGATGAAATTATTATAATATCCCACTTTTGCGGAAAAATGCTCATCTACAGGGGAGATCATTTAGCAGCAAGACACACAAAAACAGGCCTGCCAAGGGGTAGTGGGCAAAAGAAAATCAGTTTTAGCCGTGGGTAAACAGCACTTTTTGAGTAACAAGCCCCTACTGGCGATGAGACGTTTCGACGTTTTCCCGAATGTCGAGATGTCAATCTGTTGCCATAGAACTGACTTCTCGGTACTGACCGGGTTATTTGGCGTGTTGGGATGGCCCACTGAATGTCGGAGGAAAGGAAGAGGGGCGGGGTGGAGGTAGCGGGGCAGCGCGGATGGATGGATGGTGGGGTGAGAAGGTGGAGGGGTGACAGTCCCCAAGAGAGAGAGAGAGAGTGGGGGCTCCTGGAGAGGACCTCTCGGACCACTAAATTGACATAAACGGCTCGTGGGTTGTCAGTGAAGAAAGCACTTTAATAAACCATGTGACAACATACAGTACAGCAGTCTTACTTTCACGAGGCCATTAAATAGCAGACCCTCTGTTAGACTTCAAATTACATTTTTATTGCTTTAATTTGACTCACATTTCATTGTAACAATTTATTTTAACGCGGTGTGTACAATCATGTATCATCATCATTATTATTATATTTATTGCACACAGCTGAGCATTTTTTCATACTATATTCTAATGCTATAATAGATTTGATTAGTGTATACATTTCATTTATTTTTCAAGGTATTCCTGCAGTAAATATGCAAATTCAGGCAAATTACTGGATTGGAGAGCCCTTCGGTTATTTCTGATCAGCATTTTGATTCTGCCAATTGATTTCCTTTTATTAATAGGGCGCACAGGTGCTATTGTTCCCAACCACGGCATCTTTACAGGTCTTTAAGTGTGCGTGTGGATCTGAGTGATAATCAATAGAATTTGGCGTTGAACGGGGCTACAGGCGGGTATGTGTGTGTTGTGTGCCGGGCCAACACGAGGCGGCCGTTTTGGGGCCGCTTTTTATTCCTCTGTCCATATATGGAGGACACTCACTGGACGCGTGTCTATTAAAGAGGGATCAACAATGAAAAAGATCGGAGGACCAAAGGGCTGGCGGAGGAGGGCAGGGCGAGTTGAGGCTGAATGGAAACAGCAGTGGTGTTGGTGCTGTGTGTTGAGTGAGTGAGATGCACATGGGGAGCGGGGAGGGTGGGTGTGTGTGTGTGTGTGTGTGTGTGTGTGTGTGTATGGAGTGCGTGCGTGCGCACTTTTATAGTGTTGATTTCCCAGCGACCAAATTGCGGGCGACGACGTCTGCCAAGTCACCCTTCTCCTCCTCTCTTGTGTCTGTTCTTCTTCTACTCCTCCTTCTTGCTTGCCACAACACTTGTTCCTCCTCGGGAATATCGCGGCAGTGCCTGCCTGTCTCCGCCTGTATCTGGGTAAAGACTTTACAGTCAGCCATCGATTGCTCTTATCAAATAAACAGAGGCACCAGCGCTGCACGGACCCACCCACCCCACACCTCCACCCCATCCTCCTCTGTCTCCTAATCTCAAACCCCCCTACTCCCTCAATTCCACCCCACCTCTTCCCCCCAGCTCGAGCCCTAGCAAGCCAGCTGTGGTCCCATGTAAATTTTACATGATTGGCACCTCCTTATTTTTCCCCCCCCCCCCCCTCCCCTCCTCCTGCCCTCATTCCCCTGTTCCTTACCCCCCCCCTTCATATCATATTGCATATTAATGCACAGTTTATGCAATAGCTCATCTGACAGTGCGCATCGGCTATCATGTCCATGCCTTTCCCTGGGAATTTGCATACCTGATTATAGTGCCTGAAGTGCTTGATTGTTGCTCGGTTAGGTTATGTGATGCTGAAATGTGATATTCGTCATGGAGACGTGGGGTGGGTGGGTTGGGGGTGCTGAAACGGTTCCCCTTGACCCTTGAAATGCAACGTAATCCCGTGTGGCCCCGTTTGATTAGGGCATTTTTCTGTCTAATTGTTGTCATCAGGACTCGCACTATCATTGTGCATCTGGAAGCACTTTGACATCTAAGTCAGCGGTTCTCGACAGTGGGGTTCAAGAATCCTCAAAGGTCCCTGAAGGCCACGCAGGGGTTCCCCCACCGGCAAGAAAAGAAGAATTGTTTAATTTCACTGTGATTTCATTAACCCGAAATTATTCCAATTAGAGAACATCTGTCCGGACAGAGGTTTCACTTGTACCGCCATTAGCGCCACACTTACAGCGGGTTTACAATGCATTTCGAAATCAATAACAACAACAACAAAAAACCTTATTGGGAGTCCCAGGGACAAAATCCAATTAAACGGGGACCCTTGGCATAAGGTGTGTCAATTTGGGGGTCCTTGACATGAAAATGCTGGAGAAGCCCTGATCTAAGTGACTGAGGCAAAGGGCTGCATTGACAGTCTTTGTTTCTTTTTTTCTCTTCTCTGCTTTTTTCCTCTCTCTCTCTCCCCTCTCTCTCTCTCTCTCTCTGTCTCTCTCTCTTTAAAAGGGAGCGGAAGAGTGGGCTGATACCGGTCTCATGTTGCGTATGGATTTTCGTTTATATAATCGATTGAAATGTCCCAATACATTGATTTTGGGTTCAGTGTTTTACAAACAAGCGTTTATGGGTCTCGATTTTATGTTAGGGATGATTCCAGTGTGACACCGACGCGCAAAGAAGTCGGAGTTGTTGATTTTTAAATAAACGATCTAAATACAAACAAATAAATATCTATTGTTTCATGTGTAAAAAAAAAAATATGAAAACTGACTCGGGATGGGGGAAGGCAAAGAACAAGGGAAAGAGGGTGAAAAAGACAATATTGTGCTGCCTCTCTCCTTAATCAAATAAAGTGGTGTAAAAAAAAACAACACACACACAAAAGCATTTCCTTCCCTCTGAATTTCTCCTTGAATTATATGCCATCACTAGTGTGTGTGATTGCGGAATATTAAATTAAAGTGGGATAAGTCCGCACCGAGGCGGGCTGCGTCCAATCCGCAACTCATTTCCCCTGTTGTAGCACCGCATCACTGCGCTCCTCTCTTTTCAATGACAATGTGCCAAATCTGGGCATTTTGAAAACACTTTCCATATGCTATTATCGGATCGCTACTGAGCAAGAGAAAGACAGAAAAGAAGAAAAACGGAATGTTTTATACCAAAGGTACCGAGAGTCTCCATTTTTATTTATCTTCTCTTTCAATGGCTTATTATACTTTATGCTTTTTGGGGATTTAAAGGAGGTAAGAGGAGGTAAATTTGAAGTTTTTATAACGATTGCATATTTATGGACCGTTGTTGGATGGCTTTAGGGCTGAGCGTGAAAACGTCGAGAGAGTTTATGTTGAGCATATATGGCCAGAAACTTCATTTTGTTTCACTGTTTTTACGTTTTTTCCCCTCATTTATTGCTTAAGAGCAAATTGTTTTTACCCACTTCTCTGTGGAATGTTTTGTCAGCAAACAAGTTGAAGAGACGTTTTTTTTTTCCTGAGACATCCACTCCGCTGAAATCACAGAAATAATCCAGTCTTTTTGATTTATTTGCAATTAATTGATTTTGCAACTCTGCACCTTAATTTAACACGGCTGACAACTTGCAAGTGTGTTTTGCATTTGGAGGATTTCTTTGCGGGAGAATTTTCCTTTATTGTGCCTAAAATGCAGTTTCAATTATTGCACACATTTTGAAAGAAAGAACTGAAGTGCATTTAAATGTGGTTTAATTGTTCTGGAGTGAGTGGCAACATCTTGTGTTGTTGTCACGCGTTTGAAAGAGTTACACTTAACTTCTTATTGTCTGTTTTATGGGCCTTTACAGAGCTTGTTTATGCATGTGTTTGCTGGACGAGAGTTGGCCAGTGGGTCAGTGTGGCAGGTTGCGGGTCAGAGCTGTGGGCTTTTGCGTGTTTTTGTGTGTGTCCTGGTGAGGCAGAGGGGGTCAGCCATGCAGCCCCATGAGGGCGCCGACGCATAGGACAAACAAGGTGGAAGTCTGTGTGCACATCCAGAAAACACTGACCAGGTGACTGCTTGGAGAAAACACCAGGACGGGCTACAGAGTTGACAAAATAATTTTTTAAAGATTCATAAACGATAACAGCAATTCCGGATTTCAGTTTGACTTCAGAGAATATACTGATGGACCAACAATGGTCCCATCCCATGGCATCTCCCAGTTTGTCAAGCCTTTATGGTAATATCTCCGGACGATTCAGAGTTATTGATCTACTGAAGTGGCACAAGATCACTGCGAGTGCTCAATATGTCAGTGGATGCATTCGAAAATAAGACAAACACGCTGCTTTTCATGTTTCATAATTACACTACGATAAAAAAAAAAAAAAAAAGAGTTTCATCTCAGCCATCCTGGTCTATGTTTCTGCCCATGCCGCACAGAAATTTCTCAGTAATTTATTTGCTTTATAACGGACAAATTCTCGCACACTCGCGCGCACACTCGCGCGCACACACAGACACACAAAAAACAGACACACGCAGACACCAGACCGGAGTTTACAGATAAAAATCTATAATTAATTGAGGATGCTGCTGATATGGAAATGGGGCGAAATATTAGTTAACGCGGTCTATTGTCAATCGGTCCTCCGGAGAAAGAGCATCGTCTGCGCGGAGAGAGGGAGGGTGGAGACCGGGGGGATTTACAAAACGCAGGAGGTTAAGATAAGCGGTAGCCTATATCAGTTCTCTAAATCCGCTTTGTACTTTCTCTTTTTCTCATCGAATACAAATAAAATACCAAACGCAACTCCGCTGAAAATGTCAACAGCGCGCACAAATTTAATCAATAGAAAGTGGATAATAAGTACATCCTCTCACAGAAATGGAGATGCTCGCCTGAAAAAGGAAAAATCACGGTGGTTTTTGTCTACAAAAGTACTCCTTTTAGGTGCATAAAGTCGCAAATGAGAAATAGGTCCTCTCCATACAGCTTTGGGAAGCTCGACGCACGGCCCCGGTGGACTTTTTGTACGTCCGCTGCAGCAGCGGGTAGACCCGATTCTCCAAGCCGTCTGTGAGCGACGCCTCCCAAGGCTGACAGGCTAGAAAAACCCCCTGGAGGACAGGCAGGCAGCTGCAGCAGTAGCGGCAGCAGCAGGAGCCTTGGATCCGGGTGAAAAGTGACGCCTCTGTTCCTCACCTCGACCCACCCACCCCCTTTGTCAGAGACCTCTCTAAACCCAGAATAAACAGCCTCGGGTCGGGTCGGGCTCGGATCTCTTGGCTTCTTAAGGATCCAGTTGGTATGGGTGCAGTCCAGTCAATGTGGCTGCAAAGTAGACCTAGTAGTTCACTTGCCAGCAGCAGCCTTATCATCACATCCCAAGCCCCGGCTCATGCAGTTCAATTCACCCCCAGCTTCGATTTTTTCCATGAAGGCGAACAAGATCTCTTGATTTTCTCCCCGATTGAGACTGTGTAAAGTCTTCCTCTTGCCCAAAAGCCACTATTAGGAAACCGGGGGGGAAAACACATAGTAAACGGTTTGCATTGAAAGGATATAGGGCCAACAGACCGATGCACTTTGAAAGGACACTAAATATAAACGCTAGTGAATGGAGCTTTGAATAGAGAGGGGGATTTTTGTGTGACCCTGTATTGGATTTTGCAGTTTGGCTCTATTGAACCCACTCGGGGCCTCAGCGGTCCCGAAAGGGCAGTGATGACTTTCCAACATGTGGTGGATTACTGTGATGCATCGTGGCTTTGATTTTTAAGCCTGAATGTTTATATGCACCATATTCGCGACAGATCAGATACAGGCTCCTCGCCCCGAGAAAAAAAAACACGACTTCATTTATTAGAGAATACCATAACGTACAATCAGCAAAACTGTGAATCAGTGTGTAACATATATTACATATGTGTGGCTGCGTTTTGTGCTTTTGTACAGAAACGTTGTTACCTATAAAACGTGCTCTACGCTATATGCAGGCCCGTTTTGACGCGCGGCACAAGGCGGTTGTGTGGTTCTGATTCTCTCCCTTCAGGTGGTTTTTAATTCTGTTTTTATCCGCATTGGTGATTAAAAAAGGGGCATGTTTCACAAAGCTAAACTGTTTCATTCATTTTCATAAACTGTTTCCACCCCTTTATGAACTTAAACACGTATTTTTACAGTCTAACATTCCCAGACACCCGCAAAGAGTGTTCATTCTGCGCATCTTCGAAAAAAGCAAATCACCTGTAGTGCCACGATCAATCAGCTGATGAAATACACAAATGAGCACCGAGGACAGAGCAAAACAGTGATCTTATATTTGTACAACTGCGGATAAAAGAACGCCGTGTTTCCCTGCGTGCGCTTCCGCACGGGAACACGCATCTGCAAAACTTGTTTTTTAGAGACAAAGATGACTTCTAACTACTTGTAAGTAATTCTAGGTCCAGCCTGTTTGGTGTGCAGGAAGCGGTTGTCCATTGTTCTACATGTGATTTGGCCCTTAGAGAGCAGCCGTACAAAAGGATTTTTCTGCGCGCATAGACCTATGCGGCCGCCAGGGCTCCGTGTGCGCGTCATTTGCAATGTGGAGACTGTTGATCAACTCACTAATTACACTTCTCTCCTCTCTCTCCCTCCCTCTCCGTCTCTCTTTTGCTCCCTCCCTCTCTCTCTCTCTCTCTCTCTCTCTCTCTCTCTCTCTCATTCGCCCTCTCTCTCTCTCTGTCTCTCTACCCATTCCCAGAGTGCATATCGGGAAATAGACACACAAAGACATGCGCACTCAACTTAATCAGCCATTTTTTTAAACAGGGCTAAAACGATAATAATTAGCAGAATAAAGACATATCGGATTTTCATTTCCTTTCCTCCGTTTCCCGACCCCCGTCCACAAGAGAAACTGCGAGGCAGCCCGTCGACACGTCGTTTCACCGCCACCGGAACCAAAATAAGGGATAGCTCTCTAAACGCTTGACATTTGTGGTTTT
The DNA here is from genome assembly GCA_008933995.1 of Datnioides undecimradiatus. Lineage (NCBI taxonomy): Eukaryota > Metazoa > Chordata > Actinopteri > Lobotiformes > Datnioididae > Datnioides > Datnioides undecimradiatus. The sequence goes on from WARS01000010.1 coordinate 1,231,029, forward strand.
ACCCCCTTTTCCCAATATAAAGTTGGAGGATTATTGTAATTTTCCCTGTTTTTCCACGTTTTGATTGTCCAATTACGCAAGCCGCTGGATGTGACTGTTTTCTAAACCCAAGAGCAAAGAGAGAAGCGGAGGTGACGGCTTTGGAGGGGGAAGAAAGTAAGTTTTTTCCTTTCCACCTCTCCCTTTAACTTTTATTGAGTAGTTTGGGGTGTGTGTTAAATTTAGGGGTCGGGTATCGATTATCTATCTCGCTGGTGGATCTTTGACATCGGGGCCGTTTGGATAACAGGTGCTGGATGTTTTTAGTCCAGAATAAAGGCGGATATCGTGATGTTAGTGCAACTCCGGCGCTTTGGCTACATTAAAACGAGCCGCTGACAGGGTCGGAGGCGTTCTTACGCATGTGTCCGTGGGTTTACAGTAGGATATCACGTCCAGACCTGCCTTTTGCAAAGTTTATACGATTGTTACTGAGATCGTGTGGTGGACAGATACACCGAATACTCCACGTTAGATATAACGAGACGAGCCGAGCGTTGTTTTGCAGTGCGGATATGCTGCTGCCTTTCCAGGAGTCCGATCCCTCGGACATGTCCGCTTTGAGCTTGTTTCTACAGTCGAGGGGTCCGTCTCGATGTTTTCACCCACTTCCCGACTCCTTATTTCAGTCCCCAACCATCAGATATTTCATCTGAAGAGACAATTTGGATGCACCGCAGCGCTCAAAGCCAGTTTTTTAACACATCGTGTTTCGTGCACCTTCCAGGCATTCGCGGCCGAAGTGACACGATCAGTCTCCCGACTCGATCCCCTTTCGCGTGCATGAGTGTTCTCTGCGAATTAGTCGGAGCAATACCTGACTATTTGCAGCGATTGGTACAAAAGCAACGTGCATTTGCCGATCGTAGTCCACACGTCGTTACCTGCTGCGCTTTAAAAGTAGTCTCACTTTACCGAGGCGTGGGTGGCTGCGTCGCCCAGGAGGGAGACCGATCGTTGGGCTACTGATAGCACGGCGAGTCCCTTTGGAGCCAGCCAACTCCTGAGTCCCTCGTTTTTCTTTAGCACCGGCATTTGAAAGACCAGAATGTATCCAAAACTCATACTCTATTGTTACATTGTGACATTAAGACGTTTTAAAATTGCGCTCTCCATCCACAGTCTATAAGTTGCATTTCCACCCTCGGTTCCCATCCGCCTCGGTGGGTTTCTAATTTCCTTATATAAATTGTCCCTGTCTTAATTCCCAGAGATGCGGCTCGCAACATCTTCTGTAAGTTGTCGATTAGCGCCGTTGTGTATTAATTCAGAGGAGACAGAGCGCAGGGGTGATGGTTCTCAGGTATTTTTGCGCCCCGTTGGCTGTTTTTTGAGGTAGGTAGATAGACTTGGCTCGGATTGGGACGCGACAGTGACAGGGGGGACATCGATCGCACGGGAGGAAAAAAAAAACAAAACATCAGGGCCAAGGGGCCAGTCAGTCTCCAACCCGGGTATGTAACGGTGTAGTGAGTGTGTGTGCGTGCGTGGAGAGACTGTATACGCTCCAACGGCGTATAGGGTAGGCGACCTTTTTACAGGACTGTCTCTATTTATACACGGCTTTTCTGGCTTTTTCATCCGGATTTCCACAGCGCGTTTACCCACGCAAATAGAAGCTTTTAAATATAGTTTTCCCAAATGTGTGACACTTTTCAAAAACGGTTAAATTATTGAATGCGTTCAGGTTTTCATACACAGTGTAAGCCTAATTTTTATTCAAAATACGGAATATCCCGTAGACTCCCAAACAACAAACAGAGCGTTATCGCTGCTTTAATAAGAGGAATTGATCGATTTAATTATTATGGTTATTGTTATAATTATTATCACGATAGGTGAAGGCGAAGGTAGATTTAAAATTGATTTTAATAAAAAAGATTTCATTTTTTCTTCCCTCAATTAAATGTTAACTTAAATCAGATCAGTTTTTATAGACTGATAAACCGCGAACACTGATGGGTTTTTTGGACAGGATGGATCTTCTTTCTAGTCAGACGATTTAATTGCATCTGCATAAAATCCTACATTTCATTCCACAAAAACAGCAGAGGCCTAATAATAATAACGATAATAAAAAAATCCAAAAAGTGAAATTAGGAGAGGAGATGATCCCGTCTAATTGCAGTGAATTTCATCAGTTAATGACGGTATTGTCTCACTCCATAATAACAGAATAACTGTTATTTTTCCTGTCTTGCAAATGAGAGATTTTTTTTTAGGGGGGTTGTGTTTGCAGAAGCCCAGGCCCCTTGTTTTTGTTTTTCTGTGCGGGGTGTCCTAGTGCTATCAAAGCCTGCGTGTGTATATCTCTGCATGTTAGTTAAGCAGCTTGTAACGTTCATTTTACCCGTAGCAGTAGAGGGGAGGGATAAAAAAAAACAACATATAGTGTGAGAGATGGGCAGGCAGCCCTGTGAGGACAATAGCTGTTGGCTTGAAAATGCTTCTTGATTATTAAAAGCTAATGCATTTTCAGCATTGCAGCCTTCATTAAGGGTGCGGATGGAGGGGGCTTAGGGGGTGTAGGGGGTGAGAGGGTACTGGGAGGAGGAGAGGATGGGAGAGGGAGAGAGAGAGAGAGAGAGAGAGAGACAGGGGCTGAGTCTGTCCTATAACTCCTGGGCCCAAGACACATGCAGCTAGAAGATTGGCTCGGGCCTCTCCTAGGGGTCGACAATGTGTCATTTCCACCCGGCTAGATTGCCCTCTGCCTATCTGATATTAATGTGCAAATCAATATTTCAGGGATTAAATTTCCCTTCTTCATTTTTTATGGTTTCTACCTCAATAAGTCTCCCGTCTAATAGAGGAGGCTGGATGATTTAGAAGCCTTTGCTGCAGAAAGAGAGAGGGAGAGAGAAAGAAATAGAGAGGAGCTTTGCAACAAGGCTATCGCTGCATTTTAATGTTCTTCGTCGTGGATCCCCCATAGGCCCTTAGTAAGGAGGGCTATATCGCTGCTTTACAGTGTAAAGACAGCCAATTTGGCTAAAAAGGCAGAAAGGGAAAATATGAGTCCGGTTGAATACTTAAGACGCTGTGGTAATCCGAGTAGCAGGTATTAGTGAAGGGGAGCTCCCCCCTCAAAGACACACACACACACGCGCAGAGCTACATCCAAACCTGCATTACCAGCCGTCATGCTTGAGCGAACAGTATAGCTTACTACACGCCGGACTGCTATAACAATTTTTTTTTTTTTCCTTTTCTCTTTCTCCTCCACTTTTCGCCCTTTTTGCATAGAAGCGCATCGACATCCGTTGAAGAGATTTACTCTCCGGCGTAATAACATCTGGCGTATGTGTGATAGAAATGAATCACTCTGACACAATGACCTGTGTATGATTATTGGGGAAGGGAGGAGCGTATTACCATAGTCATAATGCTGCATCTCATTGAGAGTCAACTAAATGAGCTTGGACCCTTTGACTCCCCATAGACATTCATTAGGGGACAGTGCACACAGAGGCGTCTGTCTGCCGATAGGTGTGTGTCTGTGCATGTGTGTTTATTTAATCCTCCTTCCTGTACCATCTGGTGCGTGTGTACGTGCGTGTCCAGCAGCAGCACAGTGTGAACCCCCCCCTACACACACGCACACACATACACACTCAAACCCCCCCCCATTCAGCTTTTGCAGCAGAGCAGAGTAGACTGTTTTAACATACCCTTGATAGGGAGAGTGTCAGCGAGTGAAAACACGAAAATAGAGGGAGAAAGAGACAGAGGAAGAGGCACAAAAGAGCTCTAATTGTAGCACGACCGCTTGGCTTCCTCCCTGATTCACGGCCATTACGATGTGAAAAGCACAACCGCCTGTCCTCCATTATCAAAACGGCAGGCCTACACACACTCTCACATCCATACACGCATACTCACTGGGGGGAATCATGTAGATTTTTTGTCTCTTATCTCTGGCTCAAATAACTGCTATCATTCCGGTCACCAGCTTTGAGGAGATTCGATATTGAACATAGCCAGCGTTCTCCTCGCACAAATGACGGGTGGTTAAATTTACAAAGAAAAAAAAATAAAAATAATAATAATAATCTTCATTCTAAGGTTGCCAAGACGGAGCAGTGTAACTCCTATCCCAGCCAAAGACATATGCACAAAGAAGTGTTTTGCACCAACCGTGTTTGACTCTGATGGGCCAAGTCGACTTTTTCAGATTCTCTCTTTCGCACTTCTTCCTCAGGTTTTTCATAGAGAGCGTTTTATGCAACATGTATTATGCAACTGTTCAAAGCATGTAGTTTTTGATGCAAAGAGCTATCTAACAGCTGAATATTTTACACAGATCAAGGTGCGATATTCTCTTAGGTTATGTAGTTTGTGTGTGTGTGTGTGTGAGAGAGAGAGAGAGAGAGAGAGAGAGAGGGGTGACGGTCTGCAGTAGTCGTGTCAGGGTCTCCTGGCTCTGCGAGGCCTGTAGGGGGAGAAGCTAAGAAGTCCGCAGCAACTCGGCATTATGTCTCAGAGAGGGGGGCTTCCTTTGTCAGCCCTGGGGCACCACCGCTAACACACACTTTCTCTCTATCACACACACTGAGCGAGAGGCGGAGGAGGGTTAAAGACTTGGAACGAGATCAAGCCCCTCCGTAGCTCCCGGGGAGGGTGCTTGTGAATATGCGAGTTTTAGTGTAATTAGCACTTAATTATATTAACATATGCAAATTGTCAGGCGGAGAGCTTGTACCGCCGGTGGGTATCGGCTGAGATACAAGTGACTCTATTGTACCACCACGGCAGAAAAGAGAATAATGGGTGTGTGTAAGGCAACCAGCCAGCAGCCAGCCAGCCAGCCCCCCGTGCTAGCACATAACCAGCTAGCTCATTTAAGTCTCTGGCTGGCCGCTTTGCCAAATTTCATTAGTCGCCATGACGACCTGGCTAATTGTGCTGACTAATGTCCCCTGATCTGTCGTCAGTTGGGTTGGGTGTACATCCTTCTCCCCCCCCCCCAAAAAAAAACCATGAGAGGGGTAGAGAGAGAGAGAGAGGCCCGAATGTCCAGATTACACCGGCACACAATGACTCCTATTTACACACGTTCCGCTTGTACGAGCATTTGCATATTCAAAAATGCTCTGCCATCTTTCCTTGTCTGCTCAGTGTGTGCGTTTGCATGTGCACCCGTGCATCGGCCAGGCTGCGCGCATGTGGCAGCAGCGTGTCAGAGGGGATGACAACAGTTCGGTTGTGTGTCGTGTGTGTCACATGTGTAACACACTGCCGTCTGCGAAGCGAGACTGGGACTGCGAGACCGGTATGGCCCTGTGTAGCGACACAGCTGAATTTGTTTTTGATTATTGTACAAGGCTGAGATTCTGGCAAAGAAAGGCCTGGGCCTAAATAACAGGCACGCGGAGTTTCTGCCTTTGAAACTTTCAGCCCTTCTTTTCATTTCATCCAAATATCTAATTACAACACATCTTTATAGCTACCCCCAACCAAGCAGCAGGACTTTCTCTTTTAAAGGGGGAGGGTGGACAAACATTTAATTTTCTGTGCTTCCCGCTAGCCAAAGGTGGATAGAGATTGGGCCTAGTTGGTGCTACTAGTACTTGCATGCTAATCCTGTTTTTTGACAGGAACGTAAACTGATATAATTGCTTTTCAGAGGCAGGAACGGCGGTTTATACAAGTGTGAAAGCACGGGAAAGGGGATTAGCATTATTTTGCATAATGCTGGGCAGGCGCTGAATGGGGCATTGAACGCTTGACTGGGTGACAGAGATGAAAGAGAGATGAAATGCTCTACCCCTCTTCTCTCTCTCTCTCTCCCTCTCCCTCCCTCTCGTCCCTCTCTCCCCTCCAGTCCCTCTGTCTCTGGCCGCTGTTGCCGGTAGTTGACTGGACCCCGGAAACACCACGCTGGTGTTTTTTTGGCTGTTTGTTCGGATGCCAGCAGATGGGAGCTGTCATGTGAGGCAATATGTATGATAATAGAGTAACTGGGGAGACTGGTAAACTCCGTTCTCCCTAAGCCTCCACATATATACTAAACTGCATCCCTAAAGCACTGGAGTGTGCAATTATGTAGTGGATGGATGTGGCTCAGGTAGCATTTACATGGAAGGAAGGGAGCGGCTTTCATGGATCAAATCAAACTACACTGTTCTTACGTTTTCCTTTTATTGAGATGTTTGCTAAGGATTTGGTCGGATATCGTCTGGGTAGAGGGAACTGTAGAGTTGCAAGGCAGGTGTGTTTTATGTGAATGCCTGCGTGTGTGTAAGCTCTGCTGGTAGCGGTAGGAGGGGGCACGAGGGTGGTGACGCAGCTTAAAATTACCACCGTGACTTCCATATGACCCGACTCGACTTTGTGAGTAATTTATGATCAACCGTCATCATTGCTATTGCATCTGGCGTATGGAAATGATCCAGGGTCGAGGGAGGGGCGTGAGGTCGGGTAGTGGAGAACATGAACGCCACAAAGGCCGGTGTGGCCTGTTTTTGTTGTCTCTCATTGGACAGGATCCTCTTTCTTTGACCTTTTGCACGCCTTCCCTCGCCTTTCATATGCTAATGCCAGCCAGACCCGAGGAGGAAACGTGGTGGAGCTGAGCGGAGGAGGACAAAGACTCCCTCTCTCTTTCTCTGCCTCCTTTCCACGCTATATCTCCTCTTTTCTTGCCTCTTCCCCTCTCAACAACTTGACAGACTTTGGCATGAAAGGAAGCGAGTGCTTAGCGGATGGGAAAGGTGGGGATGGTGTTCTCGCTGTGACCTGCACCACCTGTGAGGATCAAGTGCGCTGCAGCGATCCTCGCTCATGTGTACGTGGAGTGTTATTTTGAGTGGCCCTTGTAGTGTGTGTTGCAGATCGGTAATCGTTTGAGCCGTGCTACCGGCGGTGTTATAGCTCCGGCCGAGTTTGTTGAGGAGTGATTTGTTGCTTTTCCAGTGAAGCTAGTCGAGTTGTCATACAGGGCCTGTATTTCTCCCGCGTCTCTCTCAGCTCTGCCAACTCTATCTTCTTACAACCAGTAAAGTACTGTCTCTGGCGGGGTAAAAGGATACTAATATAGTTACTACAACCCTCCCCTAACATAATACTCCAGTGCACCACTGTTGAGCGTGACGTGGTTTCGGGGCTCTTTTGGCTCTGTTATGGGAAGGGGGCATGTTATCTGTAGGAAATGTAATTTTTGTCCTCATTGAAATCGTTCATTATTGAGCGCGGTTATCTAAATGTTTTTGTTGCTGTTGGTCCTGCGCCAGTCAGGATTGCGTTACCCCCTCACTCTCTCCCCCTCTCTCTCTCTCTCTCATTTCCCTCTGTCTGTCTCTCTCCCTCTCTCTCATCTCGCCAGGCCTTCATCAGTCTCTTAAGGGAAAATAGAAAGAGGGGGATTTTTCTCTTCCCTCTGTGCTCCGTCCCGTTCTCAGGCTCTCCTGCCTATTTTGCATCAGCCATCTCGTACAGGATATTAGCGATGGAAAAACATGGGTCTGGGTATTTCATTTAGAATAATATGTTTATTCTTTTCATTTCAAAGTAGAAGTGGGGGGATTTCACAGGGTGGGGAAAGAACAATCGGGGCCGTGTGTTCGAGGACTCTCTCTGTTTGATCTGAGGTCCTGTGGGCCCTGGGGGTGGCTGAGATTCTCGGGTTTAGGTGAAATAAAATGGGCTGTTGAAAAAATGAGGCCTCTCTCTTTCTCTCATATTGTCTCAATGATTTGCTTTCTCTGTGGATCTCTGTTGGTGTCTGTGTCTCATGTTCTCTGTTGCTTTCTGGCTCGTCTTTCATTTGCATCGATGGATGTTCTTTTTTCTTCTGTGGCATGGGAGTCAGGTAGGGAGGCGAGAGCGGTGATTTGGCGATTTGAATGCGGTGATATTCCCAAACTTTTACTTTATTGTACGCATGTAACAATACTCATTTTGTTTCTGTGCATTGGTGCGGAGCTGCATTTAACAATCTAGACTGTGACATTGCTTGTCCCCTTGTACTCCTTGTACTCACTATGAAGGACACTTTCTCAGCCCTTCAGGTCTATGTGAGTGCCTCAAAGTCCTCATCTTACATATTCATCAAAGCATTCGACAGGCTTTTGTTTTACAAAGGTTTGTCCCTCTTGTACTTACCAACAAAATAATGCACGATACAAAAGGTTATATGCCACATTTTATCGATTGTTCTCAGAAGTATTTTCATAGCTGTAAAAGCTGGCAATGTGAAGTCAGAACAAGTGAAAAAAAAATGTGCGCAGCCACCTTCATCCAAAGAGAAGTGTGAAAGACGGGCTCTGAGCTGCGAGGGGAGGGGGGGAAAAGTTGATGAATGACTAAGTTTCTCCAGGTTTGAGAAAAGATACACCACAATAGCACAAGATGTCTCATGACAAATGATACATTCTCTTCCTCATTGGCCAAAGACAAAGGCAGGGATTGAAAAGGCAGAGAGCCCAGTCACAGGACGTACGCTCATTAATAGACCTTAAGGAAAAATGGAGGAGTAAGGGAGAGTGATGCTGTACATCTGCTGAAATTAAAAAAAAAAAAATCTTTTATAGCGTGGTGAATAATTCATTCAGGATATCTGTATCAAATCACTCTGACTTTCTCCTCCGTCCATGTCGATTATTTGTATGTGCGTCAGCGTTTGCACGTGCCCGTGTGTGTGTGTGTGTGTGTGCGTGCATGTATAGCTTATATGTGACATGATTGGCATTCGGTATTCCTGAAGGCAATAGCGTGTGGATATGAAGGCCACTGGCGGGGCTCGTCAGGGAATAAGTGGCTAATTAATTATGCATGACGTGTGGGCTTAAACAAACAGTGTAATGAGAGATGAGACACATTTCCGAATGAAGAATGAAGCCCCAGTTGCATGGTGACCCTCTGTTATTATTATTATCATTATTATTATTATTATTATTGAAATTCACAATGATTTGACTGATCAGCAGTATCTGTTTGCAGCTAAAGTGCATTTAAAAAGGAGAATCTTTCCGTTTTCAGCGTAGGTCTCAGTCTGATCTAATGCAAGCGAGTAAGCATGTGTCTCCACAACTCCCCCGAGGAGACTCAAGCCAACACTATCCCTCTCAAACCCTGCCTTTTTTTTTCTGGCCTGGCACCAGCCGTGGAATAATCTTTAATTATTTGCTTTTAAAAGAAAAAAAAAATAATAAGCCTCCTTTTTTTTTTTTTTTTTTAAACTATGACAGTAAAGAAGAAGAGCAGAGCAGGCGCAGGAATGTTTTTGTATATGAAATTGTAGGTATTAACAGGGACGGTTTTGTCAGCGGTTTCACTGATGTATCAGCTCTCTGCCCCTAGACTAAATAAAGAGGGGAGTTTTGCAGTGTTTCATCCCAGCTTAGATGAGCCGATATAGGAGAGCTTTGGAGGAACTGCTAAAAAAGCAAAGTATGGCTGTAGAATGGACCTCTTCTTTAACACAATACCTAAACAAGTGTCAGGATGTGCTGATGGATGGTCCGGTGTTCTTTTTGGCTTGTCAGGGACGCTCCTCATACCTTTTGTAATGTTGTATAATGAGGAGATTTTAGTAAAAGACTAGAGCACAGAGTGATTGTGAACTCTTTTCAGGGTATATGGTATATCCAGTTTTTAAAAAAAAACAAACCCCGATGCGCGCTACATCTGTTTGAATGCGGCTTTTCTTCGCCGTAAGCGCAGTGTGTGTGAGTGCATGTGTGTGTTTGAGCGAGAGGAGAGAGAGAGAGAGAGAGAGAGAGGGAGAGATTGCTGACTGTGGTCTTCAGCTGCCTTGTCATTGACCTCCACGGTCCCCTGGTTGTCACATTAAGGGCAAAGCAACACACATACACGCACATACAGAGGAAAAAGGGGGTTGGGGGGTGGGGGGCAACGCAAGAAAGAGACCTTCATTTCATTTTGATAATTTAACAGTAAGTACCCAGTGAGAATCTTACATGTTAGATTTTAATATGTTATTGTGTCATTTATATCTAATAGCGGTTATTTCCTGCAGCGAACAGTAAGGTAATGGGTCCATTTCATCTCGGTTCCCTCTCAGCGGGCTGGCCCTGGATTTGCGTGACATGGTGTTTATTTGATAAAGGAATATTGTGGTGCTAATCTAAAACCACGCTAATTACATCTGACAGTTGTTTGTTTGCAGTGAGATCCAATTAAAATGTACACTTTTCAACTCCATTGCTCATCGCCCCCCCCCCCTCCACTCGTCCCCTCCATTCTCTTTCTTCCCTCCCACGGTAACCAGAAAAAGAGCCTATGATGGCATAAATAACAACTGTGCTTTCCTTGTGGTTTTTGTGAGAAGAGGGCAAACTCACAACAGCTGTCAGAAAAAGGGGGTTTGTTTAAAAAGCAAATGGCTTTGGTCTAAAGTTCATTTGGAGACCTCTCTAATTAAATAGAGAGCCAAAAGCTTAAGTTAATTAGTAATTCCCTGGGTCCAGAAATTAGACCTATCACGAGCATTCGGGCTCTTGGAAAGCCAAAAGGTATGTGTGCACTTGTGTTTTGTGTGTTTTTCCACAGATCCCTTGTGCTCTGCTCCCATCCCTGTACACAAGTGGGCCCGAATGTGCGTTCATCTGAGCCTTTTCTTATGCAAGGCCCTACGCATTTTTCCTGCTGAAAAGCTTAAGACATTAATGGTCTTTCTGTGGCGTGTCAGAGAAGTGCTTGGGAGATGTTTAAGTGAGGGGCACATAGCTTGTGGCGTCAGCCAGGATACCTGCCCTATGATTATGTTTATGAAGATAATAACAGGGCTAGGGTCCCGCCGAATACCGTCTTTAGAAAACAGTGGGGGGTTGAACTTTAAACTTTATTGTTACCCCTGGAAAACAACTGGAAGGTTTAGTCGCCATGTCCGAGAAATGTCTGTACAATTCGCAAGGTGTCTCAGTATACTTAGTGTTAACAGTAAACGCAGCTCTAGCTTGTCTTCTCTTCTCTTCTCTTCTCTTCTCTTCTCTTCTCTTCTCTTCTCTTCTCTTCTCTTCTCTTCTATTTGACTGCGTAATTGCACGGATAAGCACAGGTTAAGCAAACATAAATCAGCTGACTGTAACACAAAGGAGAGACAAGATGTCCCCACCTGTTTCGACCATAATGGAGTGATAACTAGCATTTGAGACAGCCAGTAACCGCACTGCTGTGGCACAATGCATTGACTAACATGTGCCATCCAGTGCTATCCTAATGGCTGGACTGGAGATGGTTTTAGTCGCTTGATGCTGTTCCCCAAATAGGGCAACATTTGACATTTTTCCCCCCTTCCCTAAAAAGGAATGAACTTTAGGCAACAACTAGCTGAAGTTGCCACATTAGTTTGAAGTGCTTAATAATAGGTCCCAAAATATCAACAGGACTGCAGTTGCAAAACTGATTTCAGTGCTGGAAAAGTACTTCCATGTTTTTAACTTCTTAACTCCAGACTGCTCGTCTGTGATGAGGCAAGTATTTTAACAAAGTATCGTGTTTTGGGGTTGTTTTTTTTTGAGTCCTCTTCAGAAAAAGTAAAATATACAAGTTGTTTCACAAGCGCCGCGGTTATCACAGCTTTAAATGAGCAGAGAATCTGAGGCTCATGGTAGTTGATACAGCATAACCGGCCGTTTATATTTGCCAGGTGGATGTGAAATGCCTGCGTCAGAGACTGCTCTCTGTGTCTCTGTCTGTGAGTGTGTGCTATCCTTGACTGACGTGGACAGTGTTTGCTTAACCTCTTCTGCGCTGCGCTACCACGGCCTTGTCAATTTAAGTGTGTGTGTGTGTGTGTGTGAGGGAGAGAGAGAGAGAGGGAGCGAGTCAGTCCAGCAATGGTAGCTTTCATTTTTCATGTCCCCAGCAGTATTTTTTCCAAACAAACCTGCTGAGAAGCAGAGTGAGAGAAAGACAGGGGTCTGAATCAACACAAATGACTGATGTTTGTTATTTTTTTTCCTGGGGTGGTATATAATTGTGTGCATCAAACACACCCCAATAGAAAACACACATTTTAGAGACCAGGTTTTTTTTTTTTCAGGCTTTGTATTTAGCAGGATTATTAATTTCACTTGGCAAATAATCCCACCCTGCCACCCCGCTCAACTTGCTATGTTATTGCAAAGAGGAGGTGTGTGTGTGTGCGTGCGTGTGTGTGTGTGTGTGAATGGTCTCATGCTTTTGCCTCATCCAAAGGATAAGGCTGTGATTTATGTAACATCTAAGCCCTTTCATATTGTGTATGTTGTACCTTACAAGAGCATGATGAGCAGGCTAGATTAATATTTATTTAGCACAGGCAAATCAAGGATTAAGCAGTCATCATTTTAGCACTAATCCATGTCTCTGGTGAGATGCAGAGACAAAGAGAGGCAGATTACTAAACACATAACGCCGCAAAAACCACAATTAGTTGGTGACTTGCTTTCCTCAACTGTGCGGAAAAAGAGTGGACAGTAGCTGTGCGAACATGTGCGCACACACAAACACACGTGCGCGCACAAAGTCTCTTGATTACTGTACCTATTGTTGTCGCTGTTTGTCGGCCTCTCCCTGACTTTCAGCTTCTCTTTCTCACCCTCCTCCTCTCTTCAAAGAAACCCCTCATTGAAATTAGCGGTGGTTTGTCTGATTCACTCATCTGACGTAAATGTGTCTCATGATCTTTCCACTGTCCGAACTCACATGCGCGCACGCACGCAGACGCACACACACACACAAACGCGCGTGCACCGACTGACACACATGCAAGAGCGATGAATACTTCTTTCTTAGCTCCAACCACGTGGGAGAGGGACAGTTTGCTTATACTGTGCGAGTCTTTTCGTTAGTGAGTGTGTGTCTGTGCGTGTGTGGTTGTGTGTGTTGCGAGTTACTCGGGAGTCTGTAAATAAAATTACATTCTTTACTAATTGAGTTAAACTGCTTTGCTGGAGATGTGGCAAAAAAGATGAAAGCTCCCTGTGTATGTTTTGCGTTTGTATGTTGTGTGTGCGTGAATTTGAGTGTGTAGGGTGCTAATCCAGTTAGCTCTTAGCGCTCTCAGGTGGTAACCAACACAGATATTGTGTGTGCGTGTGCGCATCACAGTTTGTTAGTCCTGTACTCAAACTTCGGCATTTGCAGAGTGTCAAACGTAGCCTTGCAAAACACATAATCGAGAGCTGGAGTTGGAATAAAAGAAGTAGCGTGTGTGTAGGAGTGCATTTGTCTGTGTGTGTGTGTCTGTAGGGGGGCACCGCTCACATAGAGAGCAACAACAAGGAACAGCAAAGAGGCCAAAAAGAGCATTTGAGAGCTGTTGCATGGTAGTGAGGGGTGATTCGGGAGGGCAGGGGGAGACTATGTGTGTATGCGTGTGTGTGTCGGGGGGGGGGCATCCCAAACCAGATGTGAGGGCGATTGAGAGAAAATGAAAAGAAGAGAGATAAATAAAAAGAATGAACAGACAAGTCGTGCTGCGATAGAGAAAGACAGGGAGAAGCTCAGAGTGAGAGAATGCCATCCTCAGTTCCCCTTTGCCCTCCTTCCTCTCCCTCACTCGGCCACTGAATGTTAATGGCTTTTCTGCCTTAACCCCCCCCCCCACACACACACACACACACACACGCACACATATACACACACACACACACATAGGCTAACCCCCCTCCCCTCCAATCCCTCCCCATGGACACTGGTGCATTGTTTGTGGCAGTGCTTCTATTCTTTCAAACTTAATTACCTTCTTGCCTTTTGTGGCGTCGGGGGCTGGAAGTTTTGCTCTGTGGCAGTGGAGGTCGTCACACATTCTTTGGCGGTGCATTCCCTTAATCTGGGAGGGGTGGGGGTTGGAGGTGGAGGGGGTAAAGAGAGCAAGGGGAAGAGTCTAGAGAGTGGGGCTTCTACCAGCATGCGCCTCTGAGATGGTTATAGTACCCCCCTGTGCACATGTACGCACGCGTGCACGGTCATAATAGTCAGGGCATAGGCTGCCCTTTGTTTGTGCGGTTCATTTCCAATCAACCCTAATTAACTAGAGAGTGTTTCCAGATTGCCGGCAAAAGAAAAATCCCCACTTTTTTTCACTCCCCTCGGTCTTTGCTGCTTTGAGTTCGAGGAAGGAGAGTAAAAAAAAAAAAAAATGGAAGCATTAGCTATGTAGATTGGCTTTGCCTTTGATGCTGGAAAAATCTTTAGCAAGGGCAGTAAGTGGTGACTGCGACCCAGCAGCGTCTGACTGTTTATTTTCATGTTTCAGTTTGAGTTTAGTTTGAAATATTGCCTCTTCAAAGGCGCGAGACTTGTGCATATATTTAGACTGGACTGTGTAAGCCCAAAGTCCATTTGTAAAAATGCTAAATCCAGTCAAAGTTGTCTCTAATCCATTAAACTTTGTCTGTCTGAAACTGTACAAGCAGCCGATAAACACTGACGCTGACCTGGGATACGCATTCAGAGCATCATAATGAAAAACTGCTTAACAGAAACAAATTTATAGCTGGGCTTTAAACTTGATAGGATATCCTGGAGTCTGTGTGTTGCCTCTAAGCAGTGACTGGGGGACATGATAGATGTTTTCACCTCATCCTGATTGAAGTCAGGATAGGGGCTGGTGTAATCTGATCCTAAATCAGATTTTCAGACCCGTCCGTGGCTTGAGTGATATGATTCTTTTGTTGCTGTGAGAGAGGGGTGGGGGGAAGACAAACACGGCCTATTTCAAACTATTTGCTCTCGCCTGGTCAACAAGTTTGTTTTCGCATACTTGAGTATTTTTGTGTCCAGCGACGCTCACATCTTGCTGATTATTTCCGATGTTAGAAATATATTTTTTCCCCCTTTGACAATGAAATATCAGGTAAGGACCTGGGGGCAGTTGGGTGTACGTTACCTGAGCAACCAATGAGACCAATTTACTTGTCATCAAGCAGAGGGATAGAGCTTGCATACTTGTTCTAGGAAAAGAAAAAAGGGCCACTTCTGTCTTCTGTATTTCCCCTCATTATCCTGGTCCCCCCCTCCTCTTTTAAACCTCATTCTTTTGCCTCCTCCAATCTGAGATCATTGCTCATGTAGGTGTAATTTTGATTTTGATCTGCTAAAAGGCATTTTTGCGGCACGGGTAATTTGTCGAACAAGATTCCTGCGCTAAACGGAGTGGCGCTTGCTTTAGGTGTCTCAGCCGCGCCTTGCAATAATGATAAGGTGTCTTTTGGTAATGAAGGCCCTTGCTCACGAGGGAGACACAGGGAAGAGGACAGGCGGACAGAAAAGGGTGTGTGGGGCACTGGAGAGATCCGCTGCATCTAGTGTCTAATGTTACACCTCCAGGCAACAAACAACGGCTGCATGAAAACCCTTTGTGAGGTTAAGAAGTAAAGAAGACAAAAAACACTTGGTCACGCAAAAGCCCTCCCCCTCTCATCCTTTTGCAATTTTCTCCCTCTGTCCTTTCTTTTAAGACTTTAAACAGAGAGCATTAGGCCCTCTCCTGTGATTGTGTGCATGTGTGCGTATGTGTTTGTGCACGCACGCATCAGCACTCTTTGATGGCAGCCGAAGCTCCTCTCGCATTGTGCGGAAGGAGATAATTCCCCTCCTCCTTCATCCACTTCGTTTTTCATCCCTCCGTTTCTGCATGGCAACAAATAAACAGGTCTAATTAGACCGGAGTAGGCCTATTCATGGCACTGACAGTGGGAGATGGATGCAGGGGCTTTCACAACGCCCTTCGCCTTTGTCTTTGGCTAACGCTTGGTGACATTTTGATAGAAGATTTGGTGTTAGACTGAGGGGCCACATGCCGAGAGAGGGATGACCTTCTTGGAGACCTCAAGGAATGGACACATAGCCATAGTCTCACGCTGTCTTCTGACTTTGTTGTTTGACTTTGCCAGCTTTCATGGGTCACCTTAAAGATTCGGCCTGGATTTAAGTTGAACGGTTATTAGCTGTGCTCACATGTGTTTCCAAACAGTCTGACAAGTACAGGGAAAATAACCATTTTAGAACTCAGATGACCACAACCCAAAGATCAGCCTAATTCCAGTGTTTACAGAACTTATAAATATTCACAGCAGTATTAACAGGACTGTCTGCCCTTGCGTTAAAATATCAGACGGGTAGTGATGAAGAATTTGAACTGAACTGATCCCAATGTAAACAAAGCCGACAGTGTGGCGACACTGCAATTACAGGTTTGGCATTTAACAGGCTGCATCTCTGGCTAATGCGTGATAGTCTGACAGGAGGACAAAAGCAGGAGGAGACACTGACATCACCAGGAGCTCAGGTCTGCACTGTGGACCTGCAGTTGTAGCACATCATGTACTATCAGCACATTTATAACGACTGCTTAGAAATGACACAAGCCCTAACAAACGCAGATTTGGCCCGTGTGGTAGTTTTAAATGCAGAACATTTCTCTAAGACACAGGCTCCGACTTCCATCGAAACCGGAAATGCTTTAAGAAGACCCCGAGTCAGAGACAGAAGAGAAAAGTTGGAAAAAATGGGGAAAAAAAAACCAAAACTGGAGAAATCCCCCTTTTTAGACTGCCTCTCTGTCTCTCAGGGAGCTACTGAAAAGCAGATGGAGGGATAGAGAGGGGGGAGAGAGGGAGGAGGAGGGGGGAGAAAAACAATAGGCCAAGGAGTCTCTTAGCCCCCTTCTCCCATCAGAACTAGCAGTGTCCAAACCAGGCATTCCTGGGCTATTATTTGCCTCTCACTGGATCAGATCTGCCACTTTAATTACCTTAGTGTATGTGTTTGTGTGTGTGTGTGTGTGTGTGTGTGTGTATGTGTGTGTGTGTTTGGCTTGTGTGTGAGCCAGTGTCCGTGTGCATGCGCGTGAAAGCAAAGGGGGACATGCTTAATTAAAAAACAGAGGTAGGAGCAGCTCAGGCCTCCTCTTTTGTTCTTCCGTTAAAAAAGACGGGAACTGTTTCTGCAGCGTGGAAAAACCTGGGCTTCATTGTTAGTTTCTCTCTGTATCTGTCTATCTATCGGCCGCTCTCAAATGAAAGTCGTCTGGTTGGTTAGCAGAGCGGAGGAAGCCAGTGGGGGAGAGAGAGCGAGGAAGGTCTCTTAGCTAGCAGTAACATGATCTGCCTTAAAAGAAGCAGTAGTGGGCACTACTGCTGTGAAAGGTGCAAAGCCCCAGGAATGAAGCAAAGCAAAAAGAAGCAAGGCAGATAACTTTTCCATCTATTTATCCTTCAGACAAAATGTCCGATAATCAGCTTTTATGGAGCCTCAATGTTTTATTATTTTCTTCATATTGATTGGTGCGAGTCCAAAGATTTCACTGTCCGAAATGTTACTCTGAGCGCAGAACGGTAGAACAGGAAAATATATTAATTTGATAGCAAGAGCAGACATCTTATTACTTCTCTGTCCAACTATGCTAAATTAACACATGCTGAATGGATCAGGATGACTTCAAACGCCTACACCGGGCTGCACTACACCGTGTTGCCCTTCAAAAGAGAGGATGGGCTAAGTTAAGAGCTAAGAACTGAGCATTTTACTTCAGATCTGGTATCTGGCCCTCTGAAAGGGGAAGGCAGCTCTCCCTTTGAGTCCCCATATAAGGGTTAATTATAAAGAGACACTTAGCATAGCATATTAAGTGTACTCGTAGAAACTCTTCATGCGCATTGTATGATATATATATATATTTTTTATCCCTCTATACTAGTACTACACAAGCAATTTGTGCTTATGGTCATCTACTTCTGTTTTGTGCTTATCTGGCTTTTCAAGCCCTTTGCCACTGTGGTGTGCATATTTTCCACAAATAGTTATAAAAGAAATGCAAGAGGATGGAAAAAACCAAGTATCTTACAGGAAGTATTAGTCACACAGTGTTACTTTGTTTGTCCCTGCTCTGTTATTGGCAAAATTAACGGGCTTAATAAGAGATAACAAAATAATGGGCAGTTGAATATTGTTGGCAGGCAGCACACATGTAAACAGCTGCTAACCTGTTAGCATTAGGGGTGATATGTCAGTGCCAAGTGCTTAACACATTGGCTTATCCATAAGACATAATTCCATACTTAAAGTGTTAGGAGATGCATAATTCATAAACCGCAATGTTTTATGTCCGAGCTACAATTCAAAGGGGTTGCTCCCCAATGAAATAAGCAGTGAAATGACACCACTGACAAGTAGTAAATCCTGTCGTATGTGTCGCATTAGCTCTCAAACCCACTGCTTCTGAACAGCTTTACCCTCAATCACATTTAACACAAGCCTTGGTAAGAGGGACACTGGTGGAAAAAATGAAATATGTATATGTTTTACTGCAGGAACAAGCCCAGTGTGTTGTTTTGGCGCAAGGTGAGCATAATGGATGATTTATGGTAAAAAGCTGAATGAGCCCTAATTTAAGTGGATGCGGAAAAAGCTTTTTTTTATTTTTGTAATTTTTTCCCTTACTGCCAAATTCACCTTGTGTCCTCCTTCTGTCACACAGGCAGCACAGCTATATCTGAAATTAAGACATACATTTCTTGTGAAATAGGCTCAGTGTGTGTTTGTGTTAATGCCATGCCTTCTCGTGGCATGACACACATTTGGCCTGTTTCAACCCTTTGCTGGTTTAAAATGCGGAGCTAAGTGCTGCTAAAGTCTTTGCAATTACAAGTGTGTGTTAACATGTAGACAGGTGTGTTGTTTGTGTTTAACGTTGTATGCGTGGAGAAAACCATGGTTATTATCCCCACGATTTGTGCCTTGGGCTAACATCTCTTTAAAAAATATCCGTAAAGTGTAATGTGTGTTTCTTTTTAATGCAGCCGTGTGCTGTATCAGGACAGTAAAGACAGGTATAGCGATTGGTCACAGTTACAGTGTGTAGTATATACATTTTCAGGTGTACAATATATTTTTTCTTTGCTCTCCATTAAAATACTTTTAAAATGTGAAATATTGAAAATATTTGATTTGAAAATGTTTTGGGTTTTTTTTTTTTTTACCCCTGACTGTACGTACAGGTGCTTAGAAAGTGATTTTGTTGCTGTTTTGCTGAACAGATAAGTACTAAAATTCATTTTCTGCTCCTTGTGAATTTTTCTTTAATCTCACAAATAGAGAGACAGAAACTGAGTGAGACACAGAGAGAAAAAAAAACATAATTTCTCTTTTAATCTATCACTAGTCTCCATGGAATCATCTCTGGGATATGTCAGATTAGACCTGATTATAGCGCGTGCACACACATGCACCCACAAACATACTCACACACATGTTTGATTTCATTCCTCACGCTTTTACTGTCCCTCCCACTGGCTTTGTTTAGCCCTGGATTGTTGCGGATTAATCCTCTAATTGCTTTGTAGCTTTGTTGTGAGAGAGAGGGAGTGTAGAAAAGGAGAGGGAGAATTAAGCAGCAGGTGGATTGGGTTAAAGGTTAACATGGCTCTTTAAAGCTTTCTTTTAATGCCAGCTCATTTACACGCAAGCATCTGAAAGGCGCTGGTACTGTATCAAGCAGAAAAAACACTGGCATGCGCAGCTAGCTCTCATTTGTTGCATTTAGCTGAGCAAGAAAGCATTCTCTTTTAAGTAGCAATGAAGTTTCAGTTCCCAAGCTTTTAGTCTGTTTTTCTTTTTCTCTCCTTATGGCTTTTTCTCTGCTGTTTTTTTTTTTCTTGTTCTCTTTAGGTGATAAGAAATTATGCGTATGATTACAAAATGAAATGACTGTGGGATGCTGTGTGTGTTTATGGGCTTAGGAGGCTTTTTATTTCTACATTGTGTGCGTGCGTTTGTGTGTGCTCTGCATTTGTGCCTTGTTGTGAAAAGCCCAGAGATTGAAGTAGTGAGGGGTTGAGAGATGGGCAGCCGCCCAGGATTGATAACATCTCACTGGTATTCCAAACATCATTCCTCATGGAAGCTCATTCTCTCTTTTCCTCTTTCCTCTCTCTCTCTCGCTCTCTCTTTGTGTCTTGCTCCTATATGAAAAGACTTTTGAAATGAAAAAAATCTTTAATTGCCTTATTTTTTCATGCATCAGCACCATCATCTGGAATATTTGTCGACAATGTTGTACATGTTCAAGCATAGACACACATTCACAGCAGTGTGACAATATATAGTTTCTTACCACGCAGAGTCTACACAGACTCTAAGTCATTCCTTCAGGGCATTAATAGGTTAATAGGTGCTGCCTAATTAGCAACTCCTGACTGGGTAAGAACATGCCAAGACTGATTTAGCCAATGATTGAAGACTTCTCTAACTCCAGGCTACTTTTCCCTTTAGTTTTCCACCAATAAGTTATGTGATAAACTTGATTGATACCTCTTGCACTTTTTAAGAGTATGCAAAGCTAGCTTGTACCAGCCTGACATCATAATCTTTTAACACAGCAGTTGCACACGCCCTTTCAGCGTTCCACAGTGGTATGTCGATCAAGGATTCTGTTTACTAGACGATTGAGTTACTCCTATAAACTTCCCAACTGCCAGCTGCTATGGTAGCTGCTTCATTCATTTATACCTAATTTCCTCTGTTTCCAAGCTCTGGTCCCTGGAACCAATATGAGACAAAAATTTTTTTTTTTTTTAATTTTTTTGTGGTTGTGGCAAACAATCTCAGTCTGCCAGTTTTAAGACAAGATGCAACAGGGAGGCAGTTAATATTAGATTTCTCCACCATTTAAAAGTTGTCATGGTGCAAGCTCTTTAACGCTATTCATAAACAGAGGGAGATAATTGTTAGGTCTTTTTTTGCTGATCAGCATGTGTGATACTAAAATCACCAATCCCTTGTTTAGAAATCAATCTCCAAATGAGACTTACAACAACACAGTTAGTACCAGGACTGTTTGTGGGGTGAGAGTAACATGAACATAATATTATGTGCATTTAAGCACAATTTACTAAATCTTTTGTCCTTCTTTATTTCTATTTTCCCCAACTCAGGTCCCTGTTAGGCTGGATGAGATGAGATCCCTATGTAGTGGTCGTCATGGCAACTTGTGACTCTCCCCCTATGGTGTCATCACGGCAGCAGGAACATGGTGGCCAGAGGCTGGACACTGCTGCTGAGGACAACTCCGTCATCGCCATGGAGACCAGTGTCGCCAACAGCAACAATGCCAACAACAACCAGTCGTCACCTGCCGCCATCGGAGAGCCGGAGAATGGCCTTGGAGAGCCTACTGTGAGCCCACTGAGGTCCACTGCTACCCCCACCACTGTCAGTGCAACTACCGACCCTGTAACTGATCAGAGTCGGAGAGAAAGCTTTACTACCGGTAACAAAGGGAGTGTTACTGGGACTTTACCAGGAGTAGGAGGAGGAGCAGCTTTGGGTTCGGACTGTTCTGCCCCTGCCACGTCCCCCGTGGCACCGGCAAAGGAGATCCCCTGCAACGAATGTTCTAGTTCCTTCTCCAGTTTACAAAAATACATGGAGCACCACTGCCCCAACGCCCGTCTGCCTACCACTGGAGGTCATGAGGAGGGTGAGGATGTTGAAGGGATGGTAGGAGAGGAGAGTGAAGATGAAGGAGAACATGAAGTGGGTGCTGCAGAAGTGGGGGAAATGAACAGCGAGATGGAGATGGAAGACGATAGTGATGTGGAGAACCTGTGCAGCGAGATCATCTACCAGCCCGATGGCTCTGCCTTCATCCTGGAGGACTCCAAAGAGCAGCGTGGCAACCAGGGGGGGCTCTCTGGGTCTCTCCAATTCAGGGGCCTGCTGTCCCCCCAGACCTTCCCCAATGCCCAGGTCAGTAGTGGCCAGAGTGGCCTGAGCCCAGGGGGGGAGCGGTTGGAGCAGCCCGCTGCACCCATGTCCTTCTATCCCCAGATCATCAACACCTTCCACATCGCCTCATCCCTGGGGAGTAAATCCCTAGCGGCCGACCACCCCTCCTTCCCAAATACCTCAGCTGGAGGGCTGGCGGGCGCTGGTCCCGTGTTGCACAGTTTCCGTGTCTATGACCTCCGCCACAAGAATGACAAAGACTATCTGACGGCGGATGGTGCAGCCAAAAACTCCTGTGTGTCCAAAGATGTCCCCAACAATGTGGACTTGTCCAAGTTTGAGGGCTGTGTGGCCGATGGGCGGCGGAAGCCTGTGCTGATGTGTTTCCTGTGCAAGCTGTCTTTTGGCTACAGCCGCTCCTTCGTGACACATGCTGTCCATGACCACCGTATGACCCTGAATGATCAGGAGCAGAAGCTGCTGAGCAACAAGCATGTCTCTGCCATCATCCAGGGCATCGGCAAGGACAAAGAACCTCTTATAAGCTTTCTGGAACCAAAAAACCCCCCCAACTCTGGGCTACCCCACTTCCCCACACCTGCCAACTTCCTAGGGCCAGACACGGGGCTCCGCGGCTTGTGGAATGCTTTCCACAGTAGTGGGGAGAATGCCGATTCCCTTCAGGCAGGTTTTGCCTTCCTGAAGGGCAGTGCCAGCAGCTCCTCCAATGACCAAACCCCCAGAACCCAAACCATGCCAAAGGCTGAGACCAACCCAAACCTCGGGGGAGGGGCTGGTGCCCACAGAACCCCCAGCGGGAGTTCTGCTGCTGCTGCCACTGGTGGCAACCTGGAAGGTCGGAACTCTGATAATGACTGCAAGGGCCACGTTAGGGACACATGCACTTTGCAACCCAATGGGCCAGACCTGAGCCAGTACCCGCCCATCAAGCGGGAGCCCGGTGCAGTGGGAGGAGAAAGTCCAGAGCAGGATGAGGACGCTTACTCCAACGGTGGTGGAGTAGAAATGGAGGCAGACGAGGAGGAGGAACAGGCCATGAGCATGGCGATGACAGGCCAGCGGGCCGACAGCACCAGTAGCAAAGATTTCCCTCTCTTAAACCAAAGTATTTCCCCCCTTTCCAACAGTGTGCTAAAGTATAACAGTGATAGCAAAGGCCCTGCATCCAGCTCCTCTTCCTCCCTGCCTGTGTGTGAGAAGCTGGATATGGAGAAGAGCCGCCTGTCCACTGCCCTGGCAGCTGCCAGAGAGCGGGAGAGCAGTAACGACTCAACCAGTGAAGCCCTGGCAGGGCGGGATGGGTCATCACCATCCTCCCACCCCCTGGACATGATAATGGTGCGCAGAGATGATGAGAGTCCTGGGCCACTGCATCAACACACAGGAAATCCTAGTACACCTGGAACTCCAGGGACTCCTGGTACCCCTGGCCCAGGTGAAGGGTCTCCAGGTAGTGGCGTGGAGTGCCCCAAGTGTGACACAGTCTTGGGATCGTCACGGTCGCTGGGAGGGCATATGACGATGATGCATTCACGCAACTCCTGCAAGACACTGAAGTGTCCCAAGTGTAACTGGCACTACAAGTACCAGCAGACACTGGACGCCCACATGAAGGAGAAACATCCAGAGTCTGGTGGATCATGTGTGTACTGCCGCACAGGACAGCCTCATCCTCGTTTAGCCAGAGGGGAAAGCTATACCTGTGGATACAAGCCTTTCCGCTGTGAGGTCTGTTCATCTAATTTTTTACCTCGATGGATTTCTTTGTTTTGTTTTGTTTTTTATTTCAGAATTTTCCAAATTGAGATAATGTATATTATATTTATTATTATTATTATTATTATTATTATTGATAATGCATTGTAATTTGCTTTTGAAGCCAATTGACAGTGACCTTCCCACTTATGGGAACCTGTAGAGTAGGACATCTTTACCTGATTGAAAATTCAGTGTCAGAAGGGAGGAAAGATGGAGTAAAATATGTTTGTCTCTCTATTAAAAACTCCTGTCACAGCTCTAAATGTTAAGGCAATGATCCCAGAATGAAATCAAAAAAATCCAAAAATCAAATATTAGCCAGTTTTTCTAATAAATGAATTACGGTATATACATCATGCATCACTGTATTCATTCTTTCTTTTAGGTATGCAACTACTCAACCACCACCAAAGGCAACCTTAGCATCCACATGCAGTCGGACAAGCATTTGAACAACGTACAAACACTCCAGAACGGTGGCAGTGAGGCACAATACAACCACAACCACGCCAACCCTGTGCCTAGTGCCAGCCTTGGTGGAGGCTGCGGTGCGCCCTCGCCATCCAAGCCCAAACAGAAGCCCACTTGGCGCTGTGAGGTAATGAAACAAACAGAAAATCATTGTAGCTCTGTGGTAACCAACTATACCAAATTTGCTTGATTCAGTGTCCACACAATGAGCCAGTTATTTCTCTCTGCGTCATTATGTCTATTATTTTTCTTGGCCACATCATCTGACCTCTGGTCATTATAAAACAGAATTTCTCATAGATTCGCCATATTATTATTTCGAATGTGGTAGAAATCACAGAAACGATCATTATGACTAAAAGCTTGCGTCCATTTGCACAATATTAGATTAAGTATGCAAGATTTTTTCACATGTTGTTAGCTGCTGATGCTCATTTTGGAATGTGATATAAATATATATATATATATAATTTATTTATTTATTATTTATATGAATATATATATATAATTTATTTCATGAAAATAAGTTAATTTAAAACATGATTTATTATTTAATTTGAATTATAAACAGTATTCTCATGATGATGATGATAAGCATGCCAGCACAGTCAGATGCCCTTAAATATTTAATTTACTCGCTTCCAACAGGTATGTGACTATGAGACCAATGTGGCACGGAACTTACGAATCCACATGACCAGCGAGAAACACATGCATAACATGATGCTGCTGCAGCAGAACATGAAGCAGATCCAGCACAGCCTTCATCTGGGCCTGGCCCCGGCTGAGGCAGAGCTTTACCAGTACTACCTGGCTCAAAACATGGGCCTGGCAGGTGTAAAATTGGAGAGCCCGGCCGGCAGCAGTGGCCCTGATGCCCAGATGATGATTAACCCGTTCCAGCTGGATCCTGCGACTGCAGCTGCTCTTGGATCTGGTCTAGGTGAGCAATGCTATAAACATAAAATACAGGGATACACCTACGTGATAGTGTTTATGCATTAGTCATTTAAAATACAAAAAGACTTTCCTGCAAATGGTGTTGCAAACCCTTTCAATATTTTTGCCTTTGGTTTTCTTGTGCTCATCTTTCACTTGGTCAGTGTTATGTGTTTTGTCTGTTTTGTCATTTATCTGTTGTTTTTATCTCTGTGCCTTTCCTTTGTTTCTTTTCATTTTCCTCCCTGCCCTCTCACCTTCTCTTTTTCGGCTGCCATCCTTTTTACCTTGCCCCCCTTGTCGCACCCTTTTCTCTTTCTCTTTCCCTCTTATCTCTGCTCTCATATTGTCCCTCTGTCATTGTCTCCTTTCTTTGACCCCTCTCACTGATTAAAAAATGATTATGAGACGCCACATGAGAATTATTCTTAATCTTTCATTTGTAATTTTCTTAAGTCAGCTTAATCCCCCTCCCCATACACACACTACCCCACCTTCGCTCACCCTGGAGAGAACACACACACATATGCACACATATACACACACACTCTCGCACAGCAGGAAGCGGATTCCCGTAGGAGTGAGAGAGATTTAACAATGACCCTGCAGTGTTACACACCCACTCCCTCCTCTAGTGTGGAGGTCACAGCCCAGCCAGCAGATGTACTCTCAGTGAATTACACTGATAACACACAGCTCCCCATAGTGAGCGCAGCTGTACATAGGTTTAGATGGTGTGAGCAGGATATTTATATATTCAAATAGTCACACATTTACACACAAATGCATGCATAGAGGAAGGATGAATAAACATGCTTTTATGCATATACATAATGGTAGATTTACACATTTCTTAATTATCTGCTCACATTTTACATCCTCGCTCAGGTAAAGATGTGGTGTGTTTTTTATTACAGCCGCACACACACGCACCCAAAGACAAACACACATTGAGTTACTCACTAATTGGGCCAAAGCTAATCAAAATGTAAAAAAAAAAAAAAAAAAAAAAAAAAGATTCAGATGATGCGTAATTGTTAAATCCCATGTGCTCCTAACAACATGTTGTGTTCTGACAAAAAGACATGATGAGCTTTGGCAACATGCATAGAGAGACAATGAAGGGATCAAACGAAAGAGTTAATTACATTTGTATGAATGGCAGATCTGCTTTTTGTCCTAGGGTGGGTGGGCAGAAGAAAGAGAAAACAAGTGCAATGCATTGATCAGCTTTTCAAATCTGTGTGTGTAGATGTGAGAAAAGCCCGGAGGCCTAAAACCGTTGTCCCACCATTACTGAGAGCAGTAATTAAAGCTACCTGATGAGCGAGTTAGCAAGTTGAAAAGGATGATTGTAATTGATCCTGATTCAATCCTATTAGGGTTTTTTATAGACAAGACTTTGTAAGGAGCCCTAGTCCTCTGTGAAGCTTTATTTTATCAAATCCTTTTGTGTGAGAGAAGCCTGCATAGAGGACTCACTTCTCTCTTCACACTTAATTTCATTAAAAGAGCCTTTTTCTCTTTCTCTCTATTCCTTATCCCCCTATGTATGCCAGCTTTTCATTTTCATCGGAGCTTTGTCTTTCTGTCATACATCTTTGTTTTCATGCATACTGTGCATACTGCCTGCCTTCTATGCTTCCGTGTATGTAATCTTTATGAAAGCCCTACCTTTTAAAAACCTCTCTGTCTGTCTCTTTGCTGTCTAACCTGCGTTCTCACTCATTTTCTTCATAGTGAATAGCGACCTATCTGCGGAGTTGCGTCTTGCCAGTGGTCAACTGATGGCAGACGACCTATCCCTGGTGTCCTCGGGTGGAATGGGGGGTATGTCTTCATCAGAGCCCTCACTCTCCTCATTGTCGCCACCCATCAACGACCCCTCACTGCGCCTCTACCAGTGCGCTGTGTGCAACTGCTATTCCACGGACAGCCTGGAGGCTCTCAACGCCCACGTCAACGCCGAGCGCTCTTTGCCCGAAGAGGAGTGGCGCTGCGTTGTGGGCGACGTCTACCAGTGCAAGCTCTGCAGCTACAACACGCAGCTTAAGGCCAACTTTCAGCTGCACTGCAAGACAGACAAGCACATGCAGAAGCACCAGCTGGTGGCCCACATCAAGGAGGGAGGCAAGGCCAACCAGTGGAGATTAAAGTGTGTGGCCATTGGCAACCCAGTGCACCTCAAGTGCAATGCCTGTGACTACTACAGCAACAGCGTGGATAAACTGAGGCTACATGCCACCAACCAGAGGCATGAGGCTGTCATCCGCCTCTATAAGGTAAAAATCTTCTTTTCTCATATTTTGAGTGTCCTGCAGAAACATCAGTTCTCTTATCTCAACTTTATTTGTCCCAGCTAAGAAAGACTAATCACATTTTTATTCAAGAAGAACATATCTGAAGAGTAATTGTCTTTACAGGACACCACAATACAGACATCACATCTGCACTTCTGAAGGGGAACACCATTCATTTCAGTTCATATTCGGAAAAATCCCACATGTTTTTGTTTAAAAAGAATTTGCTCCTTCCTCCTAACTCCAGTGTCACATGGATATAAAGTTCCCATGAGAATGGAATGACAGAGATGGAAGAGGTCACTGTTAGAGTACCCAGGATGATTTCCATCAGATATGGGTACATGCCCCGCTCATGACCAGCTGGCACTACTGTTCCTCTTGATTATACACAAGTCACGTACTATCAGCGAGATTCAAATGTTTCAAAGTTTTAATTATCTTCAGCTGTCTCCTCAGCTTGTTTTTTCCAGCTGTAAATAATTCTGGAATAATTTAAGAATTTGTTTTCACGACAAGAGTTTAGAGCCATATTAACAACTTTGTTTTGAACAATGACACAATGCGAGTGGAACACACTCTGCACGCGTTATGCTTGATTCATGATCCCTGCGTATTGCACAGATGCACTCACGAGGAACCTAAAAATCAAACATTACAAAAAAATGTTTAAATGTAATGTTTGTGTTTGGGTATTTTTTAAGTAAAAGGACACATGCACTTTATTTCATATATTTCACAATTAATGTTTTCAGAAACACCAATGTTACATCAGTACATTATCTTTTATTTACAAAACCACACAAACCCCTATTTTAGTCAAACTCGATTCTTTAGTCTTGGGATTACTTGGTCATGGTTTTTCATTGGCTTAGCACACTGGTTGCACATCAGAGCAGTGAACATACGTACTTTACTAATTAAACTTAACAGTCTGAGTAATGAACAGTTTGTAAAAAGAAGTTCCCACACCACCAATATTTGGCATCTCTCTCCCCTCCAATATATTTACGGTGATTTAGGTTGTCAGACATCTCCTTCAGCTTAATAGGATGCTGTTACATTTCCGAGGCCTTGACCTACAGGACAGGATCAAGTGCATTACATTAATGAGGATTTCTTTACTACTGTACGCAACATTTGGCAGTAAGAGGTGTTTGTGTGTGTGTGTGTGTGTGTGTGTGTGTGTGTGTGTGTGTGTTGTGCTTTGAATGTAAACACTAGTAAGAAGATTTAAGAATAACGTTATATTCAATTTTTATTTTAAGTAGAATATACAACCACTGTTTTGTTTCCAAACTTATTTATTCACTTTTGTATTACATTAAGAACATCTTGTCGCAATGGTTTATTTTTATTTTTAATCTGCTGGGGGTTTTTTTTATTTTAGCATTTTAACTCAGGTGATGTACGACAAAGATTTTGAATAAGATTTGAATTTGCAACGTTGCATTTCTAAAAGGAGTCCTGCTCATCTGACCCACCAGACTTTAGTCACTCCTTTGAATCATTTTTGCAAAATGTTTCCAGCGTTGCACAGTAACCCTTAAAGAATTGCATTGATTTGAAAATCTGTGACCAATTCTCACTTTTAGTTCCAAGGCTTGAGTGGATTAAGCACATTGGCATTAGGGTTATTTAAAACAGTCGTGGTTGATTTAGACAGGATGTACACGTTGACACAGAATTTGCTTACAGTTTGGCAAGGGTGAGCTTGGCATGGGGCGACTTGGACGCGTCTGCCCTCAGGGACTGTTGACGAACTGCACTGATACATTTTACATTCATGAATTCTTAACAAGTGCTGCGTGCACACTGGCCTACATTAGCTGAGGTCTTAACCTATAGGATCAGCTTGATTAGTCCACACTAATCAGGATCTCCTTAATGTCAAAAGAAGACTTTAGTGTAGCTGTGTGTGTATCATGTCTTAAATGTATGCAAATGTGCAGGTGTTTTGGATTGTTGAGCCACTTTTGACAGCTGCTTAAGTTGATTCAATAGGAGGCAATAGCTAAATGTGTTTCCAAGGCTGCGCCGAACAGCCACAGCCATTTAATCATGTAAAGAAAGCTATTTATAACAGTTGTGATTAGATGTACAAACCCAAGAAGCACAATCACAGTACAAACAGTAAAAAAAAAAGTACAGAGACGAAACAAAGACGCTTGTCTGACCATATTTCCAATTAAGTTCTTATTTTGCTTTCCAAGAAAGTGAAACAAAACAAGGGAGTATCCTTTCAGGAGCACACAACCATCAGCCAAGGCAAGTGAGGGTCATCCCAATGCCCCCTCTGTGCACCCATACACCCCTGTACCTCATCTACCCACCCACCTACCCCACAGGCCTCAACAAATCTGTTGCGCAGATGACGCTTTTAATGCCTCTGGCAGAAATCCCACTATTTTACCCTTGGACATGTGGTAGTAAAGCAGAAAGAGGGGGAGAGAAAGCATAGAGCGGCAGAGCAAAAGCAGAGGGAAAAAAATCATTTCTTTATTTGACCAGAAAAACACCTCTCCTTTTATGTATTGGCAGAGGTGAAAAGCACATGGGGATGGAGGTAGCTTGGCCGGGCGCATAAAAGATCCGAGTGTTGACGACTTTACCATCTGGTTTTTTGGAAACAGAGAATATCTTTATGGCATGGGAAACCATTTGAAGATACAAACAAAAAGCATATTCAGGAGATTTTATGGCTGCTTTGTAGCAGCAATGGAGTACTTCTAAGGGGAATTGAGAGTTTGAAAGTGTTTTTTTTCCAGACTTTGAAACGGCAATAGGGAAATGACATTAGCAGCACATGGACACCAAGTCATCTGGTGTCCAGGGCACAGCAGGTGGCGCAGGAAGTCATAGGCCTTATATGGATAAAGCGGAGGTCTACGCCTCGCTGCTCATTGGAGAGGAAGCGTAGGAAATCTGATTGGCCCCTGTTTGTTTTTAGTGAGAGCGCTACAGCACAGGGTGTTTTTTCCACATTATCTCTCATGATGTAGTTGGGAAAACAAAAGTATCAATGTTATCACAGCTGTCAAGTGCAAGTCTTCATCCTAGAAATACTGTAAATTAAAAAATGGAAGGTGGCTTAACGTGTAGTTCGTATGCTAGCAACCTGTGAGGTAAGCTCTGCATTAAACGTTGCTGTAGCGTAGCATGTCCATAGCTGGCCTGGCTCGTGTTTGGCTTAGAGTTGGATATGATGATGTATGGCTTCGTTATGATTTTTAATAACAAACACTGGCCTTAATACACATGGAGACGGGAGTAAATCTGTCAGTGCCATTCACAAGTGCTGTAGGGCTAAGTAGGGGGTTTAGTTTGTAGTGAGCATGTGTGTTTGTGTGTGTGTGTGTCCCCACAGAGCTTTGAGGTTAAGATCTGGGCTGTGCTGGCCCCTGGGTCATTAGGAGTTGAGAATGTTCATGGTCAATGTGGCATGGTCAAGGACCACACACGCACGTACAGACACACTCTGCATCTCATAGGCCGTGGCACCTGTTTCTCATATGGCTGTCCGAATAAATCTTAAACTGTCCTCAGCCGCCACCTCTCCACCCCTGTCTGTCCGTCCAGCTTTCCGTCATAATTCAAGCG
This sequence comes from Datnioides undecimradiatus, assembly GCA_008933995.1. NCBI lineage: Eukaryota > Metazoa > Chordata > Actinopteri > Lobotiformes > Datnioididae > Datnioides > Datnioides undecimradiatus. The sequence continues at coordinate 1,261,835 of WARS01000010.1, forward strand.
GAAATAGACGTCCGGGGTCCACTGCACATTTCCATATCTCTGTTTTTCTTTTCATTATTTTTCCCCCTTCCCTCTCTTCCCTCACACTCTCCTTTGAACTCAGAATCTTAGGCTCATAAAACGTGCAACTTTTTATGATAGAGACGGAGAGGGGAGAGGGGAGAGGACATTTAGACGGAGCACTTTGTTTTTGGGACATACAGAGAATAAGAACAGGGATGGAAATTTCTCTTTCCGACACTGTCTCACACTCATTCGCCCCCTCTGTTTTACCCACTCTCTTTGTTTTGTCTCTGACTCTCTCTTTCTCTCATTCTCTCTCTCCCTCTCTCTCTCTCTTTCTATCTCTCCCCTGGGGAGCTGCAGATAGGCCATCTCATTACCCATGATCCTCTTGGCAACACCATGGCTGGGAAATAAGGGGTGGGGGGAATTAAAATTAAATGGGGGGGGGGTGTGGTGATAAGAGGAGGGGAAGGATGGATGGAAAGGAAGAAGAGGAGGAAAGGGGATTGGATTTGTAGATTCATGAGTCTCATTTTCTCATTTTTATCATCTGATTTGTATTTTTTGTATTTGTATTTTTTTTATTTCTATCAACCAGAGGACATGTTTCTTTCCTCTGCCCCCCCCTCCCTCACATTTTATTCTCCTCCATCTCCCTCAGATGGAGATGGCTGTGCTTATGCATCTGTGATATTAAGTCTACCGCTGTGCCTTGGCTATTAGCAAGGGTCAACCCTGCCCACTCTCATTTGAAAATCAAATGGCCCTATATATATGCAGCCCAAATTATTGGACTGTCATTTGGACTTGTGTGATGGGGAAATGGACAGGAGATTGACTCTCATAGATTTGCATAAAAAGCCATTGTGCTGGTCCCTGGAATAGAAAAGAGACTGGATCTATTTCAAATGCATGGCACCATTTATGACACACACACATATGCACCCTCACATAAATGCATATGTGCAGATATAGGTTTGGCACTACATACGTTCATAGATACACGCTCGCAGACAATTGTAGTTATCAAGTTACCGTTTTCCACTTGAGCCCATGTCCGCTTGTTCCAGACACAAGCTTTTGATCACTGAGTCCTTGTCTCACGCTCGCAGACAGACTTAAAGAGTTGCGATTCTCTTCAAAAAGGGAAAAAAAACCTAAATGCTACTTGACTGCGAGATATAGATTTTCATGTTCTGTCATGGAGACGGATAATGCAGCCTGCTGCCGAGAGTTCATTGCCGTAAACCCGAAACAGACGAATGAATTCACTTGTGTGTTTTTGCCAGAAAGGTTGTCTCACTGTCTGTCTGTCTGCATCTGTCTCTCTTCATTTTGCTCATCTACAAGTTGTTCGTCTGCGCTCTCTGTCTCTCTCTCTGTCTCTCTCTCTGTCTCTCTCTCGCTCTCTTTCTCTACGAGGCAAAGCAACGCCGGTTAGTAGATTATTCAAATCGTCTCCTCTTTCACCTGCGTGGAGATTACAATGGAAATCTTTCAAAGGTCCGGGGGTGGTGAAGTGGGGGACGAAGGGTGGCGGCTAATTAAAGCATAAAAGCAGGTGTGTGCGTGTGTGTGTGTGTGTTTGTGTGTATGCTGTCGCTTTGTGTGTTTGACAGAAAGGTTTGAATGGAAGGACTTCCCCACCCTCCCCCCTTTTTCCTAATAATCCTCATAGATATTAATAAGAGTTTCGCCCATTCTCCCTCCTCGCCTCAACCAGATGGTCAGCAAAGCATTAGTGTGTGTGTGTGTGTGTGTGTGTGTGTGTGTGTGCAATGTCCAGCTTTGGTCCAGCTCCTGATTGACACTCATGTAATGTTTAATTACCCTCGCCAGACTCCCCCTCCCGTCCACCCTTCTTCACGACTCTCCGGTGAATTAGTTAAGGCCTGCAGACTCTGATGGTAGATGCCTTTTTTCCTTTCCTTTGCAAGTTGGGATTCTCTGTAAGACAAAGAAACAGACGGGGCCAGTTTCCTCGTATTAATAACCAGATGTGATCCTCTTCATAATTATCCCCACTTCTCTCTGAGCTGCGGGTCATTTGGGCCAGGCCAGGGCCAGGGCCAAGCCGTTTGTCCATGTGCAGGGGACTGTGAAGCAGATCGGACCTGACAGGTATGGGAACGATAGCAGAAAGGGGGGGTGGTGGAGTGCGTACGGGGAGGGTCGGTGTCTTCCAGACCACCAGAGGGAGGGGAATATTGCAGGGATGCAGGAACAAAGGAGCTAGCAGGAGTTTGTCTCTTTTTTTGTCTTCTCCCCCCCCCTCGGCTCATCTGAACCCTCCCACCCCGGCTATATCCCCACTACCCACCCAAATACACACTTCCCTCCTCCTCCATCCTTATGTTCCCCTACTCACTTCCCATCATCCGCTCCTCCCTGTCCCGTCTTTTCTCTTGGGTCTTGAGCATTGCAACGGGTCAAAGATAACAAGAGCTTTTAGACAAAAAACAAAAAAGCAATAATCAAAGAGGGCGCGTGATATTAGATATGATCTCTTGGGACACATTGCCTTCACTTTGGATACCTTGATTTGATCTGAGCCGCTCCAGATAAATATTTTTGTGTAAGTTGATTAGCGTCACTGTTGAAATCGCCTGACTTTAGAATGTGTGCCTGATTTGTATGACGCTCGTCTTTAAAATCTCAGCCTCTTAACACTGCACATGTCAATTAGGGACAAGTACTTGAAATAGTCTAAAATAGTACATCAGCTTTAGAATGGTATTTAGATAGCACAATCACGCTTTTCCCCTCTCATGAAGCTATCAGGATATTGATATGGACAAAGTTGAACTGAAATACTCCTCAACGCCCTTCTAAATCAATAATCAATCGATTGGAGGTAATTGTGCCTCCCTTGGAACGGTCCCAAGTCTCTCTCTCTCTCTCTCGCTTCCCCTCTCCTTTTCACACTCTCTCTGTCATTATCAGCATGTGGCCCAGTATTCGGCATTTCAGCATTCCAGCTGTAATTGATTTTAACCATTAGGTGCTCAGTGAATAGATAAGTAGTGGGAGATATTCGATTATACGGTGAAAGAGAGAGACTGGGATGAAAAGAGAGAGAGAGAAAAGGAGGGAGGGAGAAGGATTGAGGGATGTTGTCGCGGAGCTGGAGAAAGAGGAACTGACCTGTCCTGCTGTCTATCCGTCTCTACCACTGGTCTTCCATCCTTGCAGCAGCACAATACCGCTGACCTCCTGTGAGTTCAAGCAGCTTAGTTTCTGCGAGGTAATCCCTAATGCTTTGAAATAGACCTGATAGAAAGCCCACTTACTTGTTCGGGATTAATGTGGGTTGGATGGGTAGTGGGGGGGAGGCGGCGGCAGGGTCCTGAGTTTTCAGCACATTTAGTTAAATTAACCCATTGGAATTATCATATTCGACTCTAATTGTGGACTTGCACGAGGATGAGGAGTGGACTGAGTCTTTAAAAGCATGTTGCACTTTACCAGCGGACAGATGGGAGACTTGCATTTAACATCCTTGTATAATATCTGCCGCCATGCATTAATATGCCGCCGGCCTCTATTGTTTATGTTTAGATTTACTATGCTGGTGGCCAGAGCGCTATTATTCCTTTCAGTAGTTGCCCATCCCCTACAGAGGCCATTTTGAATCTGAGTGCAGCTGAGGGTGGTATTGCTTTCCCGCTGTTTTCTGAAGATATAAGTCTGATTTTTTTTTTTTTTTCACTCTGTCCTTTCTCTTCTTTTCCTCGTTCTGGCAGGAGTGTAGGTTAGGACTAGGGGTAGGGGCGGATGGGGGGGGTAGTGGGGGAACAAAGGCAAACATTTGAGTAATCTTCAAAGAGCCCATTGGTATGTTGAGTGGACGCTGGTATGCGGACTGCGGCTGAGGCTTTTTCAGGGGAAAACAATATCCTTCCTTTAGACAGCTAGGGCCTGGGCAAACACTACCAGCCAGGCGACTCTGCCCAGTGCTGCCACTGCTATCAGCTTACCCCCTCCTCCCCTTGCTCACGCAGAAAATGGTAGGGTCCTCTATGTTGCCGGAACAGCTCAGAGCTCATCATTATGGGTTTATAGGGGTAGACAGAACATCTCAAGTTGTCGAACGTTGGGCTGGCTGAGTTTGCGTGACGTGTCAGAGATTGTTCTGTGTGCTCGCCGTGAAACACAGTCACTATTTAAATGTTTGAGTTTTGATACAGAGGGCTAGAGCAGACAAAAGAAGAGGAGGCGCAGACTGAAATCAGTAGCCCTCTGTAAAGGAAGTAGGGAGGGATCAAGTGTGCCATCTTGTAGGTCAACTGCAAGGCATTTGATTTCCTCTGGCAATATGCAAAACGGGGCTGCTGAAGAGGTGCTTTCATTGTGCTCTCCCTGGCAGAGGTACCACTCCAACATGAGCTCGCACACACTTGCACACAGCTTTGACACACAACAAGCCAGATTGTCACACTGTTTCCAAAGAATAAGGCCCGAGTCTGGTTTTGTTGTTCTATGAAGTGTGTTGAAATATCAGTTTTTAGCGTTTGAAAGTGGATTTTGCGACATTATATATAATATATATTGTATTATGTAGCATTCAAAGTTAGGTGTAGATCACTTGTTCAGTGATTCGGTGACCAAAAAAGTTATAGTAGTAGTGGATTTGACTAAATACAGCTCCTAAAAGAAAGATGCAGACAGTCTGCCATTTTGTGACAGTTTCAAAATGAACTCCCTTTGTCCAGTAATCACTAGCCATTTTCTCACGAGGATCCACCCCAGGGATAATTTCTCCCATTTCTCTGTCATTAGGAGGGCCTGGTATTAGGCCTGTGTTTTGTTCCCTGTACCTTTTGTTTTGTGCTAAGTGAAACCATGCGACAGGGTAGGGGCTAACTGGAAAACAATACTCCCCTTCACAGGCTCAGGAATGTGTAATTAGTGATTTGAACCCGACTACGCTCGTCTAGATTCATTCTCTCTCTCTCTTCCCTCTCTCTCTCTCTGTCTGTCTCTTGTTCTTTTGTTCTCTCTGTCATAGATTCTCACTCCCTTCGCCTCTCAATCCATCGGTTAGTTTCTCTCACTGTATGTTTCTGTCATTCCCTTTGTCTAACTCTTTCTAATAGACATTTTTCCGCGCGTCTCCATTACGAGCAGAGCGAAGAAAAACAAACTTGGCAAAAATTGCTGTTCCTCTCGGCATCAAAATTATTTTCCCCTCTCTTCCCTTTCAGTTTTAGTTAAATATAACAACATCAGTGTAGTACAAACCTCTTTGATGGTTGCAGCCAATAAGATGAAGCCCCAGATTTTCTGCCCCTTTATTTTTGTTTTTCTCCGTGTCTCTCATAGATCCTGTCAATTAGGCCTTGCCTTCATTTCCCAAAAGCATCTTTGCATGTTGGGAAAAATGGAAAATGATGAACCCTACCCAAAAGCATGTTAGTATTTCTGCAATATCCCTCCCTTTGCGCAGCACTGGAAAAAGAAAAATCCCACAAGCATGTTAGCATTTTGATGATCTTGATCTCAGCATTTTATGATCTCTGTCCCATTGCGAGTTGATGGAAAAGATAATCTCGGCTGCAATATGATTTAGGGAAATAGGGAGGTCTGGTCAGTCTCACCTGGCGGCGATGGAGACAAGCGGGGGCTTTTAGACCCTAATGGGCTAAGGTCAGGATGGCTAATAGGGAGTAAGTGGCTGAGCCATGCTGTCTAAATCTAATGCTAATGTAAATAGTGATCCATTTTCATGGGGGGTGGAGGTGAGCTGGCTTTCAAGATACCTAACACACATACACACATGCACTGATGAGTAAGAGAGATTTGTCTTGGTCTCGCTCTGTTTCGTAGAATCTGTTTTTTCCCAGCTGCTGGGTCAGTACAATAGAAATATGTGGCAGCTCTGCTCACAGACACAAAAAAAGGTATTTCATACACATTCAGCGACGACAACCAGAGGAAATGCATCATGTTATAAATCAGGTGGATTGTTTTTTCCCCCGTTTCTTCACTCTGGTACGCATAACTTGTTTATTTGTGTGTGTGTGTGTGTGTGTGTGGTTGTCTTCCTGTGTGTGCCTGGGCAAAAGAGAGAGTAAGAGATGGAGAGTCAGAAGGGATTTTTCCAAGAGAGGGGCCAGGGGTCAGGAAGCTGCGAACTTCTGATTGACCCTTGCCCCATACGTCAGACACACTTACGTCACTGCTACAAGTGTATGTGTGTGAGTGTGTGAGACGGACAGAGAGAGAAGAGAGAGAGAGAGAGACTGTGTGTCCATGTGTGGGAGTCAGAAAAATGGGAGGCAAGACTAGTTAGATTATTTTCCAAGCTCTCATGAAGACCCATCACTATCGCTTCCTCTTTTTTTTTTTCTGCTGACAAATGGCAAAGTCGATTAAAGGAAGATGAGGAAATGGAGTAAAAAAAGAGGAAAAGAACAAGTTGAAGGGAAGGAGAAAGAGAGAGAGAGGCAGAGAGGCAGAACATAAGTGGAGAAGAATGTCACACAGCTAGTATGAAAGACTCATTGTGATAATTCATTTATTTGGCTTGCCGGCCATAATGCGATGGATGCTTATTATTGTTGGGTGACCTAAGCTAAGCTCGCTCACAGGCCCTGCACCTCGTGGACAGGCCCCAGAGCTGTGATCATATGTGGCTGCCAGCAGGCACAGCCGAGAGAAACAGGAGAGGCAATTTAGCTCTAGGAAACATTTTTCTTTGCATTCATGAAAATGAGAGCCTTGGTTCCAAAGAAAGGAAAGACGACCATCAGGAAAAAAAAAGAAGGTCGAGTGGTTTGAGGGAGGGGGTGGGGGGATTTTTTTTTTTTTTTCAGGGATTGTTTTGTGTCTCCAGTATCTTTAGATCACACACAGTGGCCTTGTAGGAGTGTGAGAGAGAGAGAGACAAGCAGGAGATGCACATTGTCTGTGTATATTCAGTGTGCACTCAGCAGTTTTTGTATGTGGCTCCTATTTGCATATTTGTTTTTGTGCGTGTGCAGCACTGAATCTGTCTCTATATACACTGTATTTGCTGCTCTCTTTATCTGTGGAAGAGCGGTGGCACATACCTGGGCCCTCAGCATCTCTTTTCAGCAGTGCAGTCTGCCAGCGAATCCATTGGCAGTGATCTTGCGTTACATCTATGTCTTGGGGGCTGAGCGGCGGTTAGCAGTAACATGTGTTAGGGAGGTGGTAGCACTGATGGAATTCTACACTTGGCAGCCTTCCAGGCAGCGCTGGTATGTGTTTAAAATACTTTCAAGGAACAAAACACGCTTTTGTTATTTGCTGGGCCAAGTGGGGCTGTTTTTGTCTCCGATGGCCCCCAGGGGCCCAGGGGATAGCACCGGAAGCTGGTGACGCTCCAAAAAGAAGGTGTACCCAACAACAAGGCCCCTGCTTCCCCTGAAAAAACAAAACAAAACACACTGATGAAAGGAGATAAAGATTTTCATTTTCACACTGTGTGGGATGCACATTTGCATGCGTGCACATACTCTCAGCGGACATGAAAAGCAAAACAGAATGTAAGTACCGATTCTTTACGTATTAAACGTGTGCACACACGTTCTAACACACACACACTGGTTATTAAGACATAGTTGCGGTAGTGGAGGGTTCTTATTTTCAGTATGTGTTCATTAGCTGCCTGGTTCTACACTTAATGACAGGAAATGTCACGTTTGTAGTGAATACCCTAATTTTTCATTTGGTTTATGGAGAGAAAACACAGCTTGGCTGCTTTGGGCCGCTTTCCAAATGTTTTTGTCATGTTACCGGCGCGCACGCACAATCACAGGCAGAGGCGGGAACAAAAAAAAGAAAATGCATTGAATTATAGACAGAAAAAAAAACTGCACTTGTGAGGTGAAATCAAAAAATGTGGAGTCAAAATTACCGATGCATAAAAGACAAATGCACGCGCACACACACACACACACACACACACACACACATACAGTAAGAAGAAAAGAACATCAGGCATTGAAATTTTACCCCCCCACCCCACCCCACACACACAAACACACACACAAACACACACACACACACGTACATGTACATGCACACAGAGATAAAAGAAGTTGTGAGAAGATGTCTTTTTCCTTGGCTTATTAAGAATTCAGTTAATGAGGCAGCTTTGTCACCACAGATAGAACAAATGAATATGAGATAGCGGTGCTGCTATCCTCCCCACAAACCCAGGGAGCGAGCGGAGGGGAGGTGTGTGCGCTTGTGTTTGTGTGTGTGTGTGTGTGTGTGTGTGAGAAAGGTGTTTTGTAAACATCTCATTCTGCATAATGAATGCAGTCCTCTGTCATCCTAACCCCCCCCCTACACACACACACACACACACACACACACACACACAGTTGCAGGCACACACTCAAACACACAGCAGCAGCAAACCACTACACAAGGGAGCTTCCCTTACCTGTCAGATTGAGTCTCCTCCCCTCTCCTCATACAAGTCCCTGTGTGTGTGTGTGTGTGTGTGTGTGTGTGTGTGTGCGCGCACACGCCATCAACGGTGCTGACAGTGTTGTGTTTTTGACAGGTAAACAGGAAGTCCCGAGTGTGGTAATTTGCATTCTGTGTGCATGTGCACCTCCTCCACCACCCGGAGATGTCTGTGCCGTGTTTAGGTCCACCCAGGGAGTGCTGTTTAGTTGATTTTGATTGGCCCACAGGGAGTGTTAGCTTATTTGGTTGTTTGCCAAACATTAATCCCCAACAATTAACCACCAGGCACTCTGGAGAGGTGCCATATTGACAGGGATGGGCCTTTATGCCATTTGCCACACACAACATAAGCACACATAGACGCTCATATGACACAAATGTATGTAGAGCGCATATACACACACACAAATCAGCTGCGGCGTAAATTACATACACATTTCAAGCGGACACACACGGGCGCAAACCCAGGAGCAGAAACAGTGTGTTTGTGTGTTTGAATATGCATTACACAGCCCACGCCTGGCAGGAGTCAAAGTGCTCCTTTAAAAGTTCATAAATCATGGATGTTCTGGCCTGTGATCACCAGACCGCCTGCATTTCAGGCCTGCAGAGTGCCAGAGAGCGACAGACAGCCCTCTAGTTTAGGTCTTAAACAAACCCTCTGGAATGTGCTGATGGGGAGAGAATTAATATTAGGCTTAAACCTATCTGGCAGCCCAGTTCAACCCCAAGTATATCATCCAGCCCCTCTGAGCCCAAGCTTCACATCCTAAAAACAAATAGAATATAAGCTAGGACACTGAAGGATGTGAAACATTTTAGGCCTCCTCTGATTTATATGAAAATTTGACTTTGAAACCAGTGCAATTACCTTAATGGTGGTGCCATAAGGAACCACTGGAAACTATCAAGGATAATTCCAGTGAACCTCCTCTCTCCTGATAAGACTCTCGACTATCTGGCTTTTCTTCTTTGCCAAGAAAATGAACGTGTTCGTTCTCAAAATGCGTGCTTTTCCACATTTCTGATGAGCTTTTCCTCCGCGTCAGAGGTCGTCAATGGAGGGAAAGAAAGGCCTTGTGTGATTACTAGTTTTTCATTCGGTCTTAAGCAGCCCCTATTTTGTGTTAAGATGCTTGAATGGAAAAACAGCAACAAATACCTTGCCGGGTCCTTGTTTTGATACCGAAGTAGTTGATGATTGATTGCTGACAGAATGATGATGATTGATGGCAGAATGAATGACAGTGAGGGCTCATGTAAGTACGGAGGCTTTGTTGTCTAATGCAAGCATATGGCATGAATATGAGAGTTAGCTATGAAGAGCCAGAACAAGATGATCGATCCATCTGCCTATTTTCTGCCACTTCTGCCACAGCCTGGCGCTTAGTGGCAGCAACCTGGGAAGGGTAGTCCAGACATCCCTCTCCTGGTCCACATTTTCCAGCTCCTCTTGGGGGATCCCGAGGTGTTCCCAGGCCAGATGGGATAAATAATCTCTCCAGTGTGTTTTGGATCTACTCTTGGGTCTCCTATCAGTCCGATGTGCCTGAAAAACCAGGAGGCAATTAGAACAGTTTATATTTCAATGAAAAGACACGAATTCAAACCTTCTCTTGGGTGCGCGTTCATGTGCAGTGTGCATGTGATATATGTGTATGCTTCCGTGAGCGTGTGTGTGTGTGTGTGTGTGTGTGTGTGGTTTCCACGGTAAGGCTCAGCAGCCCAGTTCTCCTGCGAGGGAGGGTGGGGAAGAAAGAAAAGAAGCAAAGAAAGAGAGAGAGAGAAGGAGCGAGGGAGGCCTCTTTTCACAGAGAAACAAAGATAGCTGTAATTAATGGCCCTGAGCTCTGGACTAGGGGAGCTTTCTTCTGACAACTCCGACTTAATTAAAACTTAAGACTTCTGAAAGGGCCTCTGACTGCGAGGGGACGTCCCACCGTCTCGTGAGAAAAACCTCGTAAGATTTCCTACAAAAGAAAGAAAGAGGGAGAGACAGAGAGAAAAGATGTGTTAGCGGCTGTAGCTATGTTGCTAATCCCTGTTTGTCAAAGGAGGAAGAGGGAAGAGTGGAGGGGGGGGTTAGAACTCACACACCTGCAGCTAACTGTGCACCCCCACCCTTCCTCCCTACTCCTCCCACCGCACATGCACACACACCTCCCACACATACATTTTTCTCTCCTCTTCTTGCTCCATATAACATGACGCAACAACGCTCAGGAAAAATATTACCCCGCTAACTTTTCATGTGCTTCAAGAATGAAACGTCTTCCTATAGAAGCCATGAGAGACAGAGCAGGTTTAGCACGCAGACACACACACACACACACACGCACGCACACCATTATGTGTATTAATTCATGCATAGAACGCTGCACCTGTTTCTCACATGGCTGTATGAATAAATCTTAACAAAGCATAAACTAACCTTCATGAGCCACCTCTGTGTCTCTGTCTCTTTGCCTTGCTCTCTTTTCCTCTCTGTGTCTTTCTCTCCCTCCCTCCCCTCCCTCCGCAGAGGATCAGATAATAAAAGCTTGGCCTGGTCTTTTGTTTTTGTGCATTGTTCATTAGCCCGGCAGCAACAACAGAGGCACACTTGATATGCTTGGCTTGACTGGGTGTATGGGAGTAGGGCAAGGTGGGATGGGGGCTGTGCGTGTGTGCGTGCGCGTGTTTGTGCGCACACACACACACACACACACACACACAGACACACACACAGCGAGGTAGGGGGTAGCTTTGCATGGCTGCAATGCCATTAAAGAGGCAACTGGAAATTAAGGGCTTGCAACTGACAGCACACGTTGAATGAGAAACCCCTGCAGCTGTTAACAATGAGGAGAGCTGGACAATGTGCACGTTAAAGACAAAAATAGTGTTCTGAACTCAACCCCTCATCTGACTTTTTGTGTGCTCTTAATCTTAATGTCGCCTAAAACATATCCAGTTAATTTTGAACATGTCATGTCTGAACATAAGCACAATTTATCATCTAACTACGCATTACTGGGTTAATCGTTTTCTCCCTATTTTAAATTATTAAACAAAACTGCCTTTGTCCATAGGATTTAATTGCTGCCTTCAATTGTAGATCTTCGTAGCACAGCCCACTGCTACACTACTAGCACTTTGTGACACTGCAGTAAAACGTTAAATGAAATTAACAACTAATACCAAGAATGACTTGTGGCTTTTGTGTATTATTAGCTTAAAGCACATGCTGCTAAGATTTGAGAATATGTATTCAGTGGGAAGTGAAGGTCCAAGCGACTGAGCTGTAACCCTTTGACTGTCTGCTGACTCGTTTGAGCCTGGACACGTTGGATTTCAGGCCGTTGGAATTTTGGAAGCGAACTGAAGGGAGGGCTTTTACAGCCGTGACAGTCAAAAGACGAAGAACATGACTTTGCAGACAAGCGTTATTTGTTGCTTTGAAATTCACCCTAATATCTTTGCCATGTTGCACTTTTTAAAATGCAGCAATAATGAAAGGGCTTAGATGCAACAGATGTAGCTGTGAGAACATTAACTTCCTAAACCATAGGACGCCCTAAAACATGAAACCAGCTAACATCCGCGCCCTCCTTTCTTCTGTTTCACAGCACTTGCAGAAGCAGGACAGTGCGTACAGCCCAGAGTCGTGCATCTACTACTGCACACTCTGCGACTACTCCACTAAGGCCCGCCTCAACCTGGTGCAGCACGCCCGCTCAGCTCGCCACCAGCAGAACGAAGGGCTGAGGAAACTCCAGCTGCACCAGCAAGGCCTGGGAGGGGACGAGGATGGACTGAGCCTCCACGAGCTGTTCCACGTCAAGGAGTGCCCCTCCAGCCAAGGTCGGTGCTTCTCGAACCCGCTTCGTCTGTATGCGTGTGGTATTGTGAATTTCTCAGATGTTTTAAGGACTATTCTGGGGTTGTGTTCACATTTCGTGCGTCATTTCCCTTTTTGTCACCTGTCTTTTTTTTTTTTCTTTCTTCTGTAGCAGTGCACACACACACACACACACACACACACACACACACACACACACACACACACACACGCCCTGAGTTTTTTCGGCTCCTATTTTCTTGTGTTTTTTCAGTTTGCAACTTTAGTTAAACACTGATTTGAGTTGTGGTGGTCAGTTGTTTTGTTTTTTTTTTCATTTGAAACCACATCCATCTTTACTCCTAACACTCCTCCCATCTCTTTTTCTCTTTTCATGCACCACTCCCTCTTTATTCTGTCAAACCACTCTCCCTCCTTACCTCCCTCCCTCCTTCCTTTGGCCTTCATATCCAGATCACGTCTCTCGATACAGACCCGTCCATTCCTCCTAATCTCTCCAAAATGAGCATACTGTTCCTATTAGGCTGCCGCGCTTATATCTGCAACACACACACCCGTGCACCCGTCCCGTGCGCAGGGACATCCCAGGCAGGCAAGCAGTCAGCTTATGAAATTTCACCTTGGGAGTATCTCATAGTGAAAAGGCCTGTACACACATACGTTAGTTATACACACATACGTTACTCACACACACGCACAAGCAGACACACACACACACACACGTATGCTACGGCTACACAGTCTCTCCCTGGAGTGAGCTTTCATTTCCTTTCTCATGACCAAAGCAATTTGGCTTTCATTTAAGACTCTCCGTCCTGCCAGCAGCTAATAAGTGTAACAGAACTGTAAAACATTCAGAGAGACAAAAAAAAAAAAGATTAATCGTTTTTCTTTGAGTGGGGGTTGGATGGTTGGTGAGGGGTTGCAGGGTGTAAGGGGAGGGGGCTGTGCTGTAATTTAAACCAGAAGACCAAGAGTCAGGGTCCATTATTTAGTCATCCCTATGTTAATGCTGCCGGGAGAAAATGAGTGCTTAACTTGTTTTTGCTTTGCTTGACCTGAAGGAGCGGGTAGGATGGGGTGGGGGGCTAACACGTTTTGAATAGCATTCCAGCATAGTATTAGTCCATACATCCATCTGTGTGTGTGTGTGTGTGTGTGTGTGTGTGTGTGTGTGTGTGTATGTGTATGAGCGTCGGCGTGTGTGTGTGTATTTCAACATGAATCTGTGCTCCCCAAAGTGTCCTGTTTATACTGTACATGTACTCCCAAAACAGATGGGGGCCCAGCGCTTAGAAACATATGTGAATCCCAGCGCGCACACACACACACACACACACACACACACACAAGCACAGGAGAAGAGCTCCCAATCCTGAAATGGAGACTGTTGCCGGTGTGCGTTTGGTTTTAATTACACATGGATCAAAGTTTCGGTGAGATTTGGGGTGCAGCAGAAAAGCATGCTTAGATAAATCATTACCGTACATTTTAACATACCCCCACCCCCACCCCCCACCCCACCGCTCTCTTTTTGTATCTCTCTCTCTCCTTTTTTGTCCTGCTTATTCCATCTCCCACTCTCTCCTGCTCCTGTCTGTTTTTTCATGCCGAACACGAGCCCGGCTTCGAGCCTCCCCCCCCCCCCCCCTTTTTACATCTCAAACCAGTGAGCACAACCAGGTTTTAAACCTGTCAAAAGCAATATTCGCCCGCTGCACCTATTTCAAATGTTCCACTCTTAAAACACACCATATTTGTTGCTCGGGCCCTCGTTTTATACCTTGGCTTTGATGCCACATGGTGAATTTCCATGAGGAAGCTAGTGCAAAGCTTAAGCGGACGCTGGCAACGTCCAAAAGGCTAAGCCACTTTTTTGGATGCCCTCCTTTTGCCCACTCTATATAATTTTTAGTGAACAACGGTATTCTTTCACAAGGTACATGGTAAATGTTTCAAAGGTATTTCCTTGCAGACCATACACTACTGGCAGGTGTAGGCACTGAGAGTGTTTCATCCAGAGATCAAACACCGAAAGTGAATGTAATAGATCGGGGTTGTATTCTTGTTCTGTAGTTCTGCAGTGATTTCTTTTTTTTTATGTTATATTTTTAGCTGTTTTTTTTAGCTGAGTCCTTTGTTTTTTAGATTACACAACAACACAAAGTGGATATCACATGCCACAGTAGGTTACGTTATGCGGAAGAAAAGGTATATTATAGCTGCTTTAGGCTCCTATAGTGATAGATGATGTGAATGTTTTCACTGATGGAAAAGACTCTATAGTAGGCAACATTTCCAGCCAGTGTTTGAGTTTAAGGACCCTCTATTTGTGTGTACGTGCATGTGTATGCGTGCTGTTAGTTTTCTGGGGCTACAACTCCTGACTCGAGCACTTTCTGTTCATTAGAGACTGGTATGAAAAAGATTAATTTAAGTGCTGACCGGTATCTTTCTCTTAAAGCCTGGGACCTGGCTCTGAGCCAGATAATTATAGGCCCATTTGGGAATAAGAGTTCTAATGCTCTGGACTTTATGTACATGTGAATGGCTTTCATTAAACAATTTTGATGCTGATTTTATGGCCTAATTAAGGATACAGTACTGCAGAGACGCACTGCAAGGGTATAGGTGTTTTGAACAAAGACAGGAGTGTACAAGCAACACTTCTGCTGGACTGCATTGTGTGCATGTCAACGCATGTGTGTGCCGGTGAATGTTTATTTGAGAACCTTTCCCCGTTTGTTATCCTTCTGAGTCTGTAGTGTCCCCCGAACCTGGGCCCGGTCGTCTCATCCTTTTTCGCACTAGGTACACACCACTGAGAAGCGCATGTGCGCGTGCGTTTACCTGCATATGACTGTGCGGGCATCAGCGTCCGCTGGCCGCACAGCAAAAACTTTCTACCATGATCTTTTCAGCAGAGACAAAAAGCCCACTGTGCCCACATTGCTGAGATAAATCGTCCCTCTCTGTGTACAATTAGAAGTGTTAAAGAAAATTGAGTTTATAAAAAATGCCAGTTTGCATCAGAGGAGCAAGCATAAATGAATTGCCTCTCAACATGGAGGGCTTGGAGGCCATTTTGCTTTGAGGGTCGTCCAAAAGTTGTTAGAGAAATTAGATTTTTTTTTTGTGCCCTTCTCCACTCCATAATGAAGTTACGCCCTGAATAGAGCTGTTTAGTAAAATGCAAGCAGAAAAAGAAAAATATGACAGATTGCGAGTCATGGGTATTCCATCATCGATTTCATAATCTGAACAATTTGTTTAGCTGGATTTTCGGAGACATTAACGGTCTCTGAAGTTTGGTTGTCGCAGTGATTTTTCTGCCTCTCACTGTTTCTCTGTTGCCGCCTCTGTCTCAGCCATTTGACCATTTGTTTAGCCATAAAGAACCCTGGGAGGGGGGTTTGTGTATGTGCGCACGAGTGTGTTTTTCTGTGCGTGTATGCTCGCCCATTAGCCCTGTGCTCCATCATGTGTAAAGCTGCTCATAAGCCAGACCGAGCAGAAACACCAGGGCCTTCTCTGCATACTTTACTTTCTGTCATTTTTTCCCCCTTTCGTTCCCTCTGTCCCTCACAAAAAGGAAAGGGAGATGGGATCTTATGGAGGTAATTATTTCTGAGAGCCTGGCCTGTCATCCATCCCTCCACCACCCCACCACCCACACATCTCCATCCCTCTATAACCTCCCCACACACACACACACACACACACACACACCACCGCCACCACCCAACATGCATTAAAGAGGGAGGGAGAGGACCCTCTTTGTCTGAGTCCCCCTTTTAAACAAAAGACCTCTTCTGACTTAGAGAGACCAACAACACTTTTATCGTGTGGGTGTGTGTGTGTGTATATGTGCGTGTGTGTATCCGGGGGCCTTTTGTTTTCCCTGAGTGATAAGGCTCAGGGACATTTTTGGTCCTAGTCAAATTAGCGTTGCTGTGCTAACCATTTACATAGCAGCTGTAGGCTAAAAACTGAGCCTAATGGACACTTATTATCGCTATATGTGCTTGTGTGTGTGTGTGTGTGTGTTAGTGTGCGTCCAGCAGGAAGTGATGGACTACGGGCAGAGAGTAAGTGTGCCATCCTGCTTGTTTCTAAGCGCGCCGACATTCCTTGTTTCCAAATTTACCCGACAAGAACCGTGTGTGTCTGAACTGAGTCGAAGCACCGAAACCCGATCATTCAGTTTTCAGTGTGGGAAAGGGCTTTGTTGTCTCCCAAAGAGCATTTCACCGTGATGACACCAAGGCATCTTTTGAGGTATTAGCTTTTTCCTCCTCCTCCCTCACTTTCACTCCTTCATCTTGTACTTTTTTTTTTTTCCTCTGGGTGGTGGGGGTGGTTTCGCCATTCCAGCGGTTCACTTCTTTTTTCTTTTTTTTTTTTCTTTTTTCAAGGAGGTCTCTCCTCAGACAGAAGTCTATTTCCAGGGTTTGTCTCAGTAATTTGTGGCCATTACATAAACAGTCACGGATGGCCGGAGGAGTGAGAGAAAGGATGCGACACACACCCAGATCTAGCTAACCACCAGAGTTAGCGCAGTGGTGGCCATTTTCTTTTTCAAGACCCAGAATGCAGTAGGTGAGACCAGCTGACTGGCTCACAAAAGGACAATTTTGACCCTTTTGGTTACCGTGTTGTGCTTCTGATGCATATGCCACCTGTCTGATGTGTTTATTCATTAAATATCTGTGTTTGGATTAGATGTTTAATAGGCTAAGGCAGCTAATTATATTGCATATTGATTTGCTTGCAAACAGCTGATTACCCACAGTTAATAATTAATTATTCGTGGCCTTTTCTTTCTCATTTACTGTGATACGGGAAGTTACTTACATAAAAGGTAAAGTCCACAGATTTCAGACAGGCGGGATCCATTCCTCGCATAATAAAAACGTGGAATGTTATTTTATGTGCCCAGCACGAGTAAAATGCAGTTCCCGAGGAGAACTATTCTGATGAGAGTGATGTGATTCTACCCGAGAGGATTTTTGTGAAGTATGTAGTTTTTTTATTGCTGTACAATTAGTTGGAGACAATACACTGCATTTTAAATCATTTGTCAAATCAAAATAAGACACATTCATATATGTATATTATTATATTTTCGGCAAGTAGCAATTTACCCCAAATTTCCCAAAACCATATTCTCTATGGCTGAGGGAGTAAAAGATGTGGTCATTTTTTGAATAATTCCATCCAAGCGAATTATAATTACTTTGCGGTCTGTGTGTGCACATAGGAAAAAAAAAATAAAAAGGGCAGCAGGCTGACTTGTGCCTCCGAAAAAAAAAAAAAAGAGAGCCTCGTTCACCATAAACTATTTTTGAAATGGTGTGTCGGGGCGGTATGGGCTCAGGCCGATTGTTTTTCTTTGAGTTGAGCAGCTCTTTGGTGGAGGGGTATTACCCGGGCTAAATTGTTCCCTCATGTTTTCCGCCAAGGTTCTGTGCCCACCACACTGACAGTTATAATTTGCAGAAATTGCGCTGATTATCTGAATTAGCATACCTGACCAATGCCACATTAGTCTTATTTACAATACAAAGCCGTGGGGCTATGAGGACGCATACTAAATATGACTTAACCCTTTGAAGAGGGGACTGGCGTCACAAGGCCAGGACATCTTTCACGTCAGTGATATCACAAAGAGCTTAAGGCTCCCCTCCATATGGAACTGAAAGCCCTCCTGGAAAAGGAAGTGGTCCGAGGGCCATATTGAAATCAAAGTTATTGCGTGTTTTCTCTTACTCTCAGCCACCATCCGACCTTTCTCTTTAAGTATTTTTTTCACCTCTCAGCTCTTGTCCCCATCTTGCTTCTTCCCTTTTTTCCTGCCTTCACAACCCCTAACCC